>CM053405.1:33817506-33944663 GCA_028644305.1 Xerus rutilus | reverse complement strand
AACTCCACATTGGGGTTGCTTTGGGTCTCAGCTGCTGGAGTGGAGGAGCCGCTGGGACTGCCTCCCACAGACGCGCCCGGGTCGCTTTGGGCCTCAGCTCAGGAGTGGAGTTCTGAGTTATGACTCCCAGTCGAGCCGCTGGTACTGCCTCCTGCAGACGCACCCGGGTCGCTTTGGGTCTCAGCTGCTGGAGTGGAGGAGCCGCTGGGACTGCCTCCCGCAGACGCGCCCGGGGCCGCTTTGGGCCTCAGTTGCAGGAGTGGCGTTCTAAGTTATGGCTCCCGGAACTGCTGGGACCGCCTCCCGCAGCCACGCTGCCCCGGGCCGCTTTCGGCCACAGCCACTGGAGTCGCGCTGTGTCTACGGCTGCTGGCTCTGCTTACCCGTGCGAGTGAAATTTCCTTCCATGCTGTCCAAAAGCCGGGTGGGAGAAGGTTGTACCGCAGTTTCTGGTCTTTTGTTTGGGGAGACTGGTAGCTGCGTCCCTCTAAGCCGCCATCTTGCCGGAAGTCCTGAAAGGGTCAGTTTTAAAAGAGCTCAGTTCACCCACTGGAAATTTCAACCATGCCTGCAGGAGGCAACTGGAGCCTGGGAAGAGAAATAGCTCCTGCTGCAGACCCCATCAGAGGAACAAATGGAGAAACACTTCACTTCTCCCTGTTCCTGTTCTTCAATCTGCCCAGCAAGCTGCCTCCCATTTTCAAGTCCATTAGGAAGCCAGCCAATAAACGAGCACGAGAAATACACCTGGAGTTCAGCTCCCCCTGAGATGCAACACAATCCTGAGATACAGAATGCACCGGAAGGCAAAAGTGCCCAGACTGGCACAGTGGTGGACAAATCAGAAGAAATTTCTCCATCTTCATGAATCATACAAGCATTTCATTGTTTCATCTCTGTATTCCTAACTTCTTAATAGTGATTGCACATAACAGACAAATATATATCTTCATTGTCTTAACTGACATACAAGACATATCATACAAGATAATAATCTTGGACACAAGGTCGAGAGCTGGATATCAAATAAGCCCAACATAGTTTCCACTTCACTCATGGGTACTTAAGTTCTAAATTCTTACTATATTTTCTGGGATGTTTTGCTTTAGACTCCATAAATCTGATATCATTCTGAAGAATGAGGACAGAGGCACTGGCACCTTTGTGTCCACTTAGTGCCTAGCAACTGACACTTTTTGCTGTTGTTGTTATATTGTTGTTATATTGAGATGTAGTGAAATGCCTCAAGTTACCTACCATGTCCTATTAGAAAATGCCCTGATTTCCATCAAGGGTAAGAAGTGCTGCCCGTGGCATCTCAGCTAGCTTTTCTCCTAGCTGTCTTACCCTCCATCCACTTCAGTTTGCATTTTAGGGTAACTGGAATTTCACAGGAGAGTGAAAAGAATGTGGGAAACCAACAAATGAGAAAGACAAATTCAAAATAAATGGAGAGAGAGAAAATAAAGACACCAGTTCAGGTACCAAAAGCATGAACATCACAGAATGTGGTTTTCTTCCCTGCTAAGCTTGCACACTGTGAACATTTCCACTCATGTAGTTCCCATTTCTTAGAAAGCCCTCCTCTCCTTCCTTCAAGCACCTGAGGATGTACTTCTGTGGGATTTACAGAAATATTTTTCACACAGGACATAATTCCCAAACAGACTTGATTACAGCTGCTTAGAGACCTCTAAATTTGATCTTCTTGTTTGCACTTACTCATTTTGGCATTGCATGACTAGCTGATTTATCAGGGTGTATTGAGTGCTTACTCTGCAGCAGGCACTGGCCTAAGGCACGTTTAACAGATGACTACCTCCAGGCCTTGATTTCATAAAACATCAAGAGGCATCATTATAAATAAATAGTTATATTAGTGAGATAACTTTAAACAGAAGTGTATCCATGGTCTGAGTTAAGAAGTAGATGTAATAAAATGATATATTTTAAGATACGTATTTTTTGACTACCTAGTCTTCTTCAAACTTGAACTTTTCCATTGTCTTAAAACTCAATGACCCTGTCTCTACATAAAACACAAAATAGGGCTGGGGATGTGGCTCAGTGGTTGAGTGCCCCTGAGTTCAATCTCCAGTACCAAAAAAACCAAAAAAAACCTCAATGAACTGAGCCAGGCACGCCTGTAATCCCAGCAGCTCGGGAGGTTGAGGTAGGAAGATAGTGAGTTCAAGCCAGCCTCAGTAACGGTGAGGCACTAAGCAATTCAGTAAGGCCCTATCTCTAAATAAAATACAAAATAGGGCTGGAGATGTGGCTCAGTGGTTGAGTGTCCCTGAGTTCAATCCCCAGTACCAAACCAAACCAAACCAAACCAAACAGCAACAACAACAAAAAAACAAACTTAATGAACTGGTCAATTCAGTATGCCCATTCAGTTATTGTTTATTATATACTGACTTTTGCATCTAAAATGTTTTTCCCCTATTCAGGACTTCACAAAATACTAGGCAGAAAAAAATAAAAACCTCACAAAGCACATCTAAACAGTCCAGCTGATAGTCCCTCAAGACTTCATGGAGACAGTGGAGTCCAGTTTAGGCCCGAAGGTGTAGACAGGAGATTGGTACATGGAAGAGAAAGGGAGAGAGAGGAGGATCCTCTGAACAAGAAGGATAACTTGGGAACCTCATGAGAGAAAAAGGGCTAACAGTGTGTTGATGGGACATGAAATAAAAAGAAAAATGTCAGAATTCAGGGTGATGGAAGGGAGAGATACCGGCATATAAGGTTGGATTGAGGGGAGAGATCAAACTATGTGGGGACAATAAATCTTAGGGGAAAAAAAGACTCTGTAAAATGAATTACAGAGTCTAGTGTATACTCTATCTAGTACCCTATCCTATACTTTCTAGGAAAATAAAAATTAGAAATGAGTCATAGGTTTTCTTTGACAAACTGAACATATTAGAAAATTCTATTGTGAAGAGAAATTGATACCGTGTACTCTGAACTCAATATTTAACTTCTTGTCTTTGTCACCTTTATTAAATGTCAGTCACTCTAACCGATTGTGACCATTTCATTTTGACCTCTACTGTTGTGAGGTCTGTTAGTCACATGGAAAATTGTGCTGGTTACCTGGATTCCTAAATTATGTTAACATTGCTCACCTTTTATCTGAAACTCCTAAGATGACAAAACCTTGTCAACAGTGCCACAACCCAATACGGGCCAATCTTTCACCTTGCCACTCTCCAGACCAACATTTTTTTTTTAAAATATTTTTTTAGTTGTTGATGGACACAATGTCTTTATTTTATTGCTTTGTATGTGGTGCTGAGGATCGAACCCAGGGCCTTACGCATGTGAGGCAAGCGCTCTACCGCTGAGCTACAATCCCAGCCCCAGACCAACATTTTTAACAATATGTCAACACATATGCTTGGAGTATGGTTGTAGAGGTGGGGGTGAGGACTAAACATGGTTACAATCATGCCAAGAAAAACGCTTATTTATATAGGTTATAAATAAATTGAAAAATGGCAGACAAATGAATATGAATTTTTTGACACAAATAACTAGATGATTTGAAAGAAATTGCAGCAGAAATATGGAGAAAACCAAGAAAGTTACTGAATGTTTAAACAAAATCTCAGTATTGTTTATAAAAAGTAGCTTGAGAAATAAGTGTGGGTCAGTCAAGACCTCAGATTCCCCAAGAGGCCTTGTTCTCTCTCATCCGCTCACAAGGCCCTTTTCCCTATTGGCTATTTATTGGACGAACTTCAGCCCACATCTTTGCCCTAATGTAAAGAAAACAAGAACCTACTCTTGGTTTGGTTTTCTGAGGATTTCCCAATTATTTAAGACTTCAACCTGGTAGGAACTTTTTCCCAATCCTCTTTCTTTTTTCACCTAGCACGCCCCTCCCCAAAAAGAGTAGCCCCATGGATATCTGAAGGAAAGAGGTAGCTTCCTCTAATATGTCAAAATGAATTTCTTAGAGAATCTCTTGAGAATGTCATAACTGATGCTGAAACAGGACATTTCTCCTAATGATGAGGGGAGGAACCAGCAGAGAGCAGAGGCCACACAGCAATAAGGGAAAGCGGAGTTTAAGGGTTTCCCTTTGCATGCTAATCCTGAACGACCCTAGCCAAGCTCTGATGGTTTTGAGAAAGATATCAGATCACTGTTCTTTCAAGGCAAAGTGGGAAACATGGAGAACACCAAACCAGGCTGGGTTCAATTATTTTCTTTTTCTCCACCCCCCTCGCCCCGGCTCTTTTTTAAAATTTTGGTGTGTATTGGGGGAAGGGGCCCCGCAGGGAGACTTTCAGTTATTATCTACTGAAAAAGCCAGACTTTTTTTTTAAATATTTTTTTAGTTGTAGATGAACACAATGCTTTTATTTATTTTATGTGGTGCTGAGGATCGAACCCAGTGCCTCACAGATGTAAGGCAAGCGCTCTACTGCTGAGCCACAATCCCAGCCCAAAAGGCAGACATTTTGCTACACAGAATTTGCAAACCAAAGTACAGACACATTGTTTACCCTCAATTTACAATTGGGTACCATTAGAGGGGAAAGGCAGAAATCTAAGAAAATACCTGTCACATAGAATAGTATTGCTTTACCTGCAAAGTTTTCAAATTAAATTTGTTATTAAAAATATTTAAGCCATGGCATATCAGTTATAAAGAAATACCATTTTGGGAAACAGTCTTCAGGAGAGACTAGGTGAGCTCATACAGTCTCAACAGATCACCTCCCAATTTGCCCTTCAAGTTCTACTTCAATTTGATAAGGCTATAAATTCAGCATTGGCTCAGAGGGTCAGGAACAGAGTCAATTTCAGGGGATCTCTAAACACATACAGAGTCTGAGATAATGTGTGGACTTTTATATTGAATGATGTTGCATTCAGAGAGGTGACAGAACTTATTAAAGTGGATAAAGTGAAAATTGTAGCCTGTGATGGTAAAAATATTGGCTCCAATATTACAGAATGAATAGAAAAAAATGGACTTTTTCAGACCACTTTCTGTTATTATTCATCACTTTTTGAAGAGAAGCAAAGAGGAGACTTTTTAAAATTTATTCTAGCATTGCATAAATGACTACACTGAACTGTACTATCAGAGAATTCCAGCCAAAAGCTTATAACTATATTCTCTTACATTACCTTTATTATATAGCATGAAGAAACACAACGTTTTAAAATGACAAATCAAATGTTATTGCCTTCTTAAGAACATTCTTTAATAAACTCATTTTAAAACTCAAAAAAAAATTTTGCTGCTAACTTGCAGTATGGAGGATACCAAGAAATAAAAATATGCACAGTTTCTAACCCAGAGAGGCTTCCAGTCCAGCCGAAGAAATAAAACAAAACTGGTGCTGTTGGTAGAGAAGAACTCGATGTCCCCCTAAGGAGTCTTTGAGTTAATAGCCATGATATTGTACAGAAAAAAGAGATTGCATGTAAAAACAGGCTTCAGAAAACAGGCTTGACAGAGAAAGATAAGCTTTCCTCTGATTTTAAAGAAAGAATTAAAACCAGTTGAACTGACAGAGGGAATGGATAGTTATTCAAGCTGAAGGCCACAGTGTGAGGAAAGGCATAGAATCAAGAGAATACAGGATTTTGTAGATTTGTAAACTAATGGGGACACAGGCTTAGTTGAAAGCAAAAAGTGAGGGATTTTGTCACACCTAAATAAAAATAAATGCTAAGTATGTTTTGTTAAAGGTGAGTTCTTGTCATCTTCAATTTAATAAAGAAGAGCAAATTTATACAATAGAAGTTTTGTTTTCCTCCCCAAGTTATGTGTAGGTCATGCACAGAAAATGAGAAAGCTGATCTTGGTTAGCCATTACAACTTGTACAATGCAAATGAATTGTCTTGGGATTTTTAAACATCAAAGAAAAAGTGGCATAAATTAAAATGTTTCTAACATTAAAAATAAAAATGGAGAACTACTCGATTTCCTCATGGAAGCTTAAGTACTATGCTATGAGGTGTGTCCACACAGTAATGGAACCCACAGGGTCTTTCAGCAGGATACTTCTCTTGACAGGTTCCCTTGTATCTAATTGATGGAACCCTGTATCATTCTAGATTGTAACTGTCTCTTATGTGGACTCTTATAGACTGTAGATTCTTTTAAGGCAAGACACATGTCTTGTAGGAGAAGGACCAGCTTCTAGAGAACATCTGTCAAAGGCTGGACATTTTATATGAATAGATAACAAATATTAGATCTCGCAATTATTGTAGCCATCCAAGGGGGTAGAGAGATTCTGGATGGATATTTGCAATTCTTGGATACTGAAGGCATGTGGTGGGCAAGAGAAGTGATTTTTAGCCTGATAACTTTAGGAATGGAGGTACCATGAACAGAAATAAGGTAATAGGACATCAGCATTGTATATTGAGGGGACAATGTCTGGCACTCTTCTAAATTCTCATTTTCAGAATCATGCAAGTTGAAATAGCCTATCTGACCCCCATAAAGAGATGACATCAGGCAATTATTACAGAACAAAATGAATAAGCTCATGAGATTTAATGTTTGCTTACATGTATTTTTAAAACTTTTGCATATTAAAAGATTAACTGTGCAGCTGACAGATGCTTTTTGAATGTCAATATACAGTTTAGTATCTTTCCTCACATCCTATGTGCAACCAGTTTCTTCCTCCCTGAGCAAATTAAAGAAACTCTCATAAAAACGATGGAAAGAAAGTGGTGGATCTGTTATTCATTAAATTGACATTGTATGACATTCAAGGGTAACTTTGCCCTATTACTTCCTCCAAATCGTTCTGGTGAGGTAGAAGTGGAAAAGGTATCAAAGAAATAAAGAGACTGGTCACCTTCAGTCCAAAGAGGCTGAACTCATTCTTTTGATATTTGTACAATAATATTAATATGAATGTAAGAGCTATTAAATTGCAAGATTTTAAAAAGTTAAACAGCTGGGTGTGATGGTACACTCATTGTAATGACTTGGGAGGCTGAGGCAAGAGGATCACAAGTTCAAGGCCATTCTCAACAACTTACAATAGACCCTGTCTCAAAAGAAAAAAGAAAGAAAGAAAGTAAAACAAAAGGAGCTAGGGATTTAGCTCAGTGGTAAAACACCTCTGGGTTCAATCCCTAGTTTCATAAATAAATAAAATTAAAGAGCATTTAGCAAATTAAATTTATGTAATTAATCATAACCTTAATTAACAGATAATTGATGGTATAGTGCTGAGAAATGCATTTTTTTTAAACACAAAAGCCCTAGAAATAGGGTAACTATACATCAGGGCTTCAAGAGAATTACACAAATTGTTGCTGAAATTTGGAGCAGGGAGACATCTTTTATGCTGAATGATCAAACAAGTATTCATGTATGTGAGGGCACCTGAGCTTGACCCTGAATTATGGGTAGATTTGCAACAGGCATCAACTTAAGGAAAAAAGATTCCAAATAATAAACTGCAGAAAGCTAAACTACTCCAGGGCTGCCATATAGAACTAGAAAATTGACTTTGCTGTAAACTTTCAACTATTAAGAAATATGTATCCCAGAAGTGAACCAGGAAACACATAAAGAATAGAAATGTTCCCAATTACACAGCTGCAAATATTAAGTTAGAAGTCACAGAGCACTACGTGCAATAAAATTCAGGTTTGTTACTATTTACACCATGAAAGAAGAATGCAATTCCTTTGGAAGAAAACTTATTTGCCCATCGACTTATAATTATAGATCCATTTAATTCCATCATTCATTTATTTTTATTGGTTATATTAGTACTATAGTTTAAAGTACCTCACTTTCTTGTATGTCAAGTAGTTAATGACCTGTAGATGAACTCTGAAATATGCTAGGGAAGCTCATTATTTAATGTAATTATTTAGCAAAGCAATGATCCTTCAGTTATGCAAATTACTGACATTAAATTATAAATTTGTAGGTATCTGGTTTTATGTTTCATTCCAGGACCTCAAAATGACCTTCCAATCTAAAGTTAAGAAGAAAATACATCCTTCAAGGGTGATACAGAAAGTAGATGTTTCCAAAGTCTACAGATTCTTATATTTTTCTGCAGTGATAGAACTGGAGCTGGACTTCAGGATGATGATGATCATAAAGACGAAGAAAATAACTTTGGCCTGCTCTATTTTTCCCCTATGGGTATTTATTTAGATTTATGAATATATTGTGCAAACCAGAAGACATATCCTAAATATATCCAGCTTTAAAGCCACTGAATTTGTCAGGAGGCTGAAGCAGGAAGATCACAAACTCAAAGCCAGCCTCAGCAACTTAGCAAGACCCTGTCTCAAAATAAAAAATAAGAAACAGGCTGGGGATATGGCTCAGTGATTAAGTGCCCTTGGGTTCAATTCCTGATACGCACCCCCACCCCCGCAAAAAGCACCAGCAGCCACTTAATTTGAAGTCCACCTTTATCAAGTTTATTGGGTAGACATTTATAATTTTGTATGTGTGTGTGCCCACCAGGTGCTAAATATTTACTAGGTACTGGCAATGATACCCTGCACTTGGAGAAACGATGGCCAGGGGGAGAGAAACAGGCAAAGCAATAAACCTTTCTCAATATTGTGCACTAAGTGAGGTTTATGAACCAGGGTCAGATCCTCTGAAGGACCTGACCTAAAAAAGGACCATCTAGTGGGGACTGGGAATATGAAGGAAGGTTTTGGAAGAAGTGAAAGCAGAGCAAGGGTCAAGAGAAGTTGGAGATGGAGAGTGGGGCAGGAGGAAAGAGCTGGTGAAGAGGATGTGAGAAACAATGGGAAGTTCTCAGAGCTTTCAAAGATACATGTGATTCCAAAGCCAAGTGTGAAGATGGTGAAATGAGGTGGGAGAGGAAAGAGAGGGGCAGACACAAGGGCCAGGCTGTGGAGGGTCAAGTAGGGGAAGTTTACTGAGAAGTTTTCACCAAGTGGAGAAATTGGGAGACACTGAAGGCTTTTAGGAGAGTTATAAAATCAAATCTACATTTTAGATCACTTTAGTTTGAATGTTATGAAAAGACGGAGGCTCTGGAAGGGGATAGAGCCACCTGCATATTCAAAATACCTTGTTGCCTATTTGCAGTGTACATAGTACAGGAAAAAGTTCCAGTGGGAATGGAGTTAACCTTTAGCTGTTGCATCTGATTCATGTGGAACTCGAGGTGTTTGCAGTGGTGTTCAGTAGAACTGTACTGATACAGACGTATCCAGGATTTTATCAATTCTAAGCCTGTATTTATATGTTCTACCTGACTCTCTTCTTGGTAGAAGGCACTGGATTCAGTAAAAGGGAGCCATATTTTAAATATAACTCCGCTAAAACCTAACAAAGGCTCATAGTTAAGATGCACAACAAGGGCTGGGATTGTAGCTCAGCAGTAGAGCGCTTGCCTTGCATGCATGAGGCCCTGGGTTCGATCCTTAGCACCACATACAAAGCGACAAAATAAAGACATTGTGTTCATCTACAACTAAAAAAATGTTTAAAAAAAAAAGATGCACAACAAGAGAACAGGGCTTGGCTAAGGGTTGGATGGTGGAATTGAATAAAAGGGACAAGAGAGGATGGATGACTTACTTATCTCCTAGCTTGAACCAGATGGATGGTGTGGCCATTCATGAGTTCACTCATAGGCATGAGGAGAGAATGGTGAGGAGCACGGGCATTGGTTGGTTAATCTGAAATATTCGTGGGACGTTCAGAAAGAGATGTTTGCTTAGTGTATTTGATCATAATTTTGAAGCTCAGGGAAGAGAGAGGCACAAGAGCCGCATATTTAGGGTCCCTCAGGCTACAGATGGGAGCTGGAGCAATTCACACTGGTGTATGTCTTCCAAGAAGAGTGTAAAAAGTAAGATGCCACCATTCCAGGTAATGAGCCTTACATGCTCCTGAGATTACAGTGCAACACACACCACACACATACATGTACACACTCACATACCCATTTGACAATCTGATATAGGGAATGATAAATCATGTTAAGACATGAGACTTACTGGACTGTTGCAATCATTCTTATAGATTCCAATATGTAGCAAGCCCAGTTTTACAGGTAGCGAGGAGGTCCCCATGTGTCCCCATGTGGCTCAGAATATCCACCTGCCTCAGCATGCACTTAGTAGGCCCCTTGGTGTAGTCCTACCAGCCTGTTTTGTCTTTAGCCTTCTTTGAATACTCAAAGATACAGGAAAATCCTAGTTGAGCGCCAATAGAAAATTAAGAGGAACATATTCTCAATCTATATAGTTATCCCTTAACATATAAATTGAGTTTATTTCCTAGTTGGTTGCATTTTTCTCAATCCTCTTATATCCCTTCTTTTTCTGTTCCTCTTCTCTTGGTCATCATTCCTGTCATTTACTACAAATACCCAACATTTCTTCTTCTGCCTCTCTTTAAAATCCTTTCTGAATACAGCTGGCAGGATGCTACCAGAGCCCTTTTTCATGCCATTCGTCCGAGGACTGACAATATGTACTTCCACGTGTGCTGGGTGCAGACTCCTTTCCTTCCAAGTGCTCCAAAGTCAAAGCAGCCCCAGCCCGTGCAACAGTGTTTCCCATTCCCTGACAAGAGCTTTTCCGAGAGAACCCAGTCTCTTCTCATTGACTTCCCACTAGCCCACTGTAATTCCTACCTTTGTTTTGCCAACCTACAACCTCAGCAATAATATATTTGGTTTATTAAAAAGAGCTCAGAAATGAGACTCAGAAACCCTAACACTAGATTGGAAGGGTAGTGAACTTTTTGGCACAGATACTAACACGTTTCATGGTCATTTTAAAGGGGAAATTAGACAATCCATATGAAAATATTTTTTGAAAGTGTTACATAAAATAAATCCTGACTAGAACCTTCTGAGGACATTCCAAGGCAGTATGATTTGTTATCTATTTGGAAATCTGTATAGGTAATACTTCAAAGAAGATACCTTGTTGGTTTGGATTGGATGTTCACAAAAACATTTCAAAGAATGATAGAGCTAACCTTTATCTGTAAGCTTTTAATTTATAGTTTCATCCTCTGCATAAAATTGTTTTTCCTACAGTGTTATGTATGTGTTGGAAGACTGTAAAGGAAATCAGAATATTTTGTCATGATTTTTGCTTCAGTGATGTTAGGGCAAATTCAAAGTCCTAATTTCTGGTGCAAAAGAAAAAATCCTAATTAAAAATTTCTCTTATATAAAATTCAAGACCACACTGTAGAGTTTTAAACTATATGTTTGGTATCTTTCAAAACATGAGTCTTCTTAGATACAAGCTACAAGTTATTGGTATCTGAAATAATTTAAGAGGAACCTAGAATTTCAGAACGGTACAGGCCAAATTGACAAATTCTTAGTAATTTTTAACATTGACCTTACAATAAAGCAGTCTAACATTTTAGAAACATATGTGCTTTTATCAGTGTAGCCAGCTGTCACTAAAGGATTGGAGTGACAGTGAGAAAAGTAAATTAATCTAGAGCTCATAACTATACACCGGCCAGCTTCTATGGGAAAAAAACCAGGCAAGTGTCACAGAATATGATCCTGCAGTAGCAAGATTGACTCATGATCCAAGAAAGACACCAAAAATGCCAACAATCAACAAAAATTTAATACTTCTAACATGAATTATCAACAAGAAAGGCATCTTGATTTCAATTATTTTAGAAATACTCTTTAAAAAATCTAGTATGCGGGGCTGGGATTGTAGCTCAGCAGTAGAGCGCTTGCCTTGCATGAGTGAGGCCCTGGGTTCGATCCTCAGCACCACATACAAAGCAATAAAATAAAGACATTGTGTCCATCAACAACTAAAAAATATTTTTTAAAAAAATCTAGTATGTATCTGAATATTCAATGTAAGAACTACTACCAAACTATGTTTGAACTGTGAAGAGTATCAAGTAAATGGAAATTACTAATACACTATTACTTAAAAACTCAAGATTTTATTGGGAGTGCAGTTTTCATTTTAACAAATCCAAGTATCTAAGAAGTTTTATTGGTTCACACAAGATCACGACATCTTTAAGCTTATTCCTTGATTCCTCAATTTTCCATTGTTGTTCTAGTTCTAAGGGTAGGGAGTCTGTTGTATTTCCACATCCTGTCAACGGGGTACAGATGATTTGTTCCTTCCCCAGGCCTAGCTAGCATTTATCTTTTCCACTCAGCTTCACTGGCCTTGTATGAGTCTCAAATTATTTTCAAACATATTTACTTCATTTTCACAGATTGAAGGCTTAAGGGCAGCACAAAATTTAACAATAATTCCTTACAGACTGTGAAAATGCATACAAAATTCTCAACGAGTGCTTCTAAGGTGACTGAAAATCCACTCAATACATGTATGATGATGTGAGTGGCGTGACTCTATTTTGTGTACACAGAGAAAGGAAAAAATGTGCTCCATTTGTGTACTATGAACCGAAATGTATTGTCATGTAAAACTAATTAGAACAAATAAATAAATAAAATAAAGAAATACAGATAGAAGTTTCTTGTTGAAAGTACCACTGCTGTAAATATATCCTGAATAAAAAATTATTTTATTTCTTATGGAAATATAAAGTTAGCTCCTCACAAATATTTTCCATTAATGTCTTTAGAGAATCATTTTTATTTATGAACTAATGTCTTATTCTGTTAATGAGATACAATTTGTAAAAAGTGGTGCTTTGAAAATCATTTTCCAATTACTAATCAGGTCAGAAAAGCTTGCAAAATTCACTTCTGTTCACTTGAAATGTTCTTTTTGATATTATGCCCAGAGATGTTATAAATAGAAATACACAAAATACACAAAATCCTTTGTTTCAATCCTATACTTCTTGACAGAATTTGAAATTAAAATGGCATTCTCATGACCAATTAACTATTGTGGCTCCATGGGGAACATTGGTAACATTTTTTTCCTTTTTTCCTCTCATTTTCAAAAGTTTTTTTAAGTGACAAGGGCGACATCATTTTTAGAGTCTTGTCAAGACCTTCTGGAAGCAAGAGGCATCAAAGTAGGATCTATGGCCTACCCGAGGCTTCAAATTACTGCCCACATATACCGTATTTGTTGAACAAATTCAGATTTATTGAAAGTAAACATTTACATTGGCTACAATGTTAGAACTATTACAAAGCTGGATAAAAGAGGCTTAAGTAGCAATAGAAAGCAAGTGCAATAAAAAGTGAATAGAGAAAATATTTGGCCTTAGTGATCTCTTGGCAGTATTTACATTATATACATACCATTAAATATTTATAACTCTAAGGCACCAAAGGCTAAATAGCGGTTGCAATACTATTTTGTGCACAAAAGTCAAGAAATTTATTGTAAAGAAGGTTGTGTAGTTAAGGAAACATAGGCATACCTTAATGTTTACATAAAGGAGTGGCTGCATTTTTTAAAACCTCAAATGATACATTAAATATTGGGCAGATTTAATAAAATATTTTTAGAACATTAAATTATATAGACTATGTAAATAAGCACTATTTATTACTGACTTGCTGGTAAATGTGTAATGTAATCTATTCTTCAACACAGCTTTTTCAACACTCATGGGTATGTTTTGTCTAAAAACTACTTGAAAGACTTTTGACCTACAAAAACTTACTCTACATTTTATAGTGTATACAAAATCCCCAAGAAAAATTTGCTGGGTAATAATATACATCAAATCTATATATAATTAGACAAAAATTTAGCAGGCATTAAATGCCAAAATACTAGAATATTCAGTCTGCCATTCTGGCATAGCAGTTAGGTTTTTTTATCCTTGCACTCTTGAGTGGGCAATTGTTTGTGGTTTTAGGTGAACAGACATAGTTGTTCCATGTAGACAACCAATCTTAAAGGGAATTAGTTAATTTCAAATTTTGCAACCTGAAACATTTTTGACCAACTCACTAAATGTTAACTATGTTATCACTAGGGATTGACATGTCCATGATATAGCATAGCTCAGAAGTAACTGAAAACATCTATGGCCACCATAGTCTTACCTGTTGAATTATTTGATGACTACTATTTGTAAAGTTTTATTTGATCCTTACACTGGAAACCCAATTAACTTTATCAAGCAATCTATCCTTTGTCTTGAGGTAGTGCTGTAATGAATTCAGCAAGACTATGGTGTTTTCAAATGCCACCATATAATTCATATATTTTAGATGGTAGGTGTTCTGAGGTTGTGTGGTTTATCGTGACATATTACATTACTCTCTGATGACAGCTATCCTGAATCCTTCACAAAGAAAATGAGTCTTTCTTCCAAACTTTCTGAAACCTCATGTTCTAGACAAGTTATGGTTTTAAAACAATATTTTTATTATATAAAGTACTGCTAAATTCTTCCAGTGACATTTATTTAAATATTCGCAGACTTGCATTTAAAGTTTTCTTTTGGCAAAGTTGAGAACAAATGAGGAATTTCTTCTCTGAGTGCTCAGTTTTCAATGAGAAACATTTATAGCATTATCAAATGTTTGAGTTAGTTTCTCATACTACACAGTATTTGGCAGCTAACTTGAAGAATGTGGCACTCTTAAAAATTAAACTTTAAATTGAAAAACAACATTAAAATCCAACATTTGACTGAGATTTATGGAACAAAAATGAAAATCATTCCAACATAATGCATTCTATACCACTAGGGTATTTGCATATTATTTTTCCCCCTTTCAAATACTGAATAATTTTTTTTTTATACAATGAAATAAAAATTATTCATAGTGAGTGAAATGTTTACAAAATCAGCAATGCAGGAAAAAGTAGAGTCTTCTATTTCAAGCCTTTGCTTGGTTGGTTAATATCTAGTAGCAACTGCTACATAAGTAAGCCAACTATTATAAAACATCAGTGCACAGATTTCCAATGAGGATTAAAATATAATAGTAAATGTTTGCAATCATCAAATAAGTCAACAGATAATATCTTAAGAGGGTGACTGACATGATAATAAGTGCTTGAATCTCTAATTTTATGGACCTATTGGATTTTAGAATCACGATATTCATTTATTAATGGTATGAGAGGAAATTCTTTAGAAATAAAGATAATATCTTCTTCAGTGTACCACAGTATTCTTAATTTCAAAAAATCAATTAAAAGATCAGCTTTCCTTAAAGTACTTGTTCTGACACAATTTTTGAAAACAAAATCTGTCTTTCTGTATTGTTTTATTACCATAAAAGTTGCCTACTGCTGTGTTGTATTTAGTGGGCACTGAACTAAAAACTACTTTTCTTGGATATGTGAATCTACTTTATTCTTAAATTGGCAGTAGAGGTTTTAATTTTGTCATTTTCCCTCCTCTAAATGTCTCCCTTGATTACTACAAATTACCTTCCAGTTCCAAATCTAATACTGTATTCCTTACAGATCTCTCAACTGTTAAGCCGTAATGAATTTGGTGAATAGCTTTCAGATGAAGCTGAAGGTCCTCTGCAGATCTGGAGGTGCCTTAGTGGTCCTAGTAGCCTAACAAGTGGCATTCTAAGACCCTAACTCCCCAATCCTGGTATTACATCTTCATTTTTTATGTCATGTATAGAATGTCCAACAAAATTAATATGAAAAAACTAATTTGTTGCCTAAAAAAATGTTTCTAAAATATAGTTAGAATATGGGAGACTTGGGAAGTCTTGGCAGAAAGAAGCAAGTGGTCCTCTTGTCTCAAAGTCTTCAAATAACTCGTCACAGAACACTAACTTGGCCTTACCATGTTAACATTATCCCTCAGTCTGGTCCTGAGTTCAGAGGCACCAGTCAAAACAATCAATGTCTTAAGTAGATATTATCAAAATGATCAGTATCCTAACCTCTTCAAGGCTATTTTTTTTTTGCAGAAATAAGTGGCTTATTATTTACAGTATAAGAAAAACAAACAATTACTAAATCCTTAACTGCAGCCCTTGTCAATGAGTATGACCTTTTTCTCACCTTTTATGCCAGACAAAGGGAATAAACACAGAAGTCATCACATTATACTTGCAAATGACTGTACATTGGTATTTTTTATTTCCACATAATTAAAATGAGATATGAGCCTTGATTCAGAATTTGAATGGAGGCAGACTCACTAATTAAACTGCTTTCATGAATGGCCTGATTCCAAATACATCATGTAGGAAAATAAACACTGTCAGTTAAAACTTAAAATGAACAAGAACTCTAGGACTCAAAAGAAAAAGGATCTGGATAAACACAGGACTCTGGAAAGGGAAATGCTGAGAGCTGGTGTTATTGTTCTCTACAAATTTATTTGTATTCTTTTAATATAAAAGAAGCTTCAAAGTTTGTCTTCTTTCACAATATGAAAAAAATAAGCAGAGGTATTAGATGAACAAATATAAAAATGCTGGTGTGGTATAAATAAAATTTTTTAAAATGTTCCATTGTAGGAAATAAAAAGTATACACCATTTCTTTCCGTTATGAGTTCTTTTAGACATATGATCATTTGAATATAGATTTAAGTCCAATGGGACACTGATGTTGTCCAAATACTTTCAGGTAACATTTTAAATGACTTAAAACTTAACCAAAGGGCCATTTCTTTAAACCAACAGGAAAATTATCTGCAAATATTATTTGTGAATGAATAGTGGTAAATTTGGCTCATATCTTGGTGTTTCTTCAGAATTACTGCTTACTGAATATTCTCTTTATCGAATGAAGACAGAAAGGTGTCATCTCTGTTGTCAAAATGCGTATATGTGAATATGCACACACATACGCACAACCACATATCTTGATGTGTGAATCTACATATGTTTATTAAAATATGATTACATATTTTTGGCAAAGCACTGCTCCTAGGACCTAATAGGTTATTTTAATAAGGAAAAATAGGAGAATAGACAATATCCCTCCCAAAACATTCAAATGTTCATCAACTAATTATATAGCACATCAGAATGTGCAAACATTATACTTATTGCAATGTATCTGATAGATTTAGATGCCATTATAAAATGTTCTCAATTCTAGTTTGGTACCCTAAAATGTCAGTATATAATACCAAATGTCCAATTAAAGAATTTAATATAAAAATATCAGCACAAAACTGTTTTTTCAATCTGTTTATTGTGTATGCAACCCAAACTTCAGTTTACGTGCTGTTGTAATTTTATTACTAGATTCCATACCCCTACAGTTGATAAATTTATACCATTTTAGGTATTTAATGAGATACTTAGAAATACTAAGAAAAAAATCAGTATTCAAAGGGTTAATTTTGTTTATAATAACAACAAATTATTTTATCATCTTCTTCAGTTCAAAATCCAGCTTTGAACACGAGGAAGGCTTTCAAATCATGTTAATTAAATGGTGGTCCTTTAACCAGTAGCAGTTTGATTACCAATTACTCGGAGGATCTCTTTGTGAATGCCTCCTTCCTGTGTGTTAATATTTGCGTCTCCCACTTGGCCATCTTCATAGCTAAAATAGAAAACACAAAAACATACAAATATATTAGAAGATGGCATCATTTAAAATGGTTTCAAAAAATAAAATAAAATAAAATAAAATAAAATGGTTTCAAAACACTATATGATACTAGAATATAGCCCAAGGGAATTGGAGGAGGAGGAGGAAGAGGAGGAGGAGACAGTTATTTTACAGTTGTATTTAATAATGTGTTCTCTTGACTAAACACACAACCTGTTATTCCACGGCATAACTTAATTTACCCTGTCCTTCCATTTTAATTTTAACTTGTTTATCCACACATAGAAGTACTGCCTGAGCTGCAAGAAGAACTCCCATAACTTTGGAATTGCAAGCATTTCCCAGAGGAGTTGTTAAGAACCCAAATGCAAAAGAATGTAGCATTTTAAGCTGTTCCTTAGGTCCTGGACTTCTTATCCACTCCTACTACAATGATTTACTTCTTTTCTGATTAATGGCATGCACTTCACTTTCTACCACTGTTCTCTGCCATGCCCACCTTCTAATTCTTAAGCAGCTATAATCAATGTTGTGTTTTTTATTTATCACTCATTAGTTGCTCTGTTTAGTCTTGACTGTAACACATTCTTATTTATGCTGGTATTATACATAAGAATGCAAGCCTGCTAAGTTTAGCTTAGCAATAAAAGTGAAGATAGGATGTTAAAGGACAGAAATCACTAGGTTCTTTAGAAAAAATAATGACATTTTAGATAATATATTTCCTCAAATAAATTTACTTGGGCCATAATAATTTCCAAAGAGTGAATTTTCAAACTCTTATGGTAATACTGAGTGAAATAGGTGATGAATTAATTTTACTGCATAAAAATGATTCCAAGACAGAAGCTGTCGAGAAGTAGTAATTACTTCAAAATAGATAGAGGCACACGCAGCTTCTCAAAGATTAATGCATTCCACTGTCTTTTCTGTACCATACTTAAATTCTCCTAAGATAACACAACACAGAAAAATGAAACAAATGACATGGAGCAATGAGAACTTAGCTCTTTACATAATCCATTGCTTGGTTACCAAGTTTAAGTGATAATTCCATTGTACCAAGTCTAAACTCCAAGATTACTGAACAACAAGTTTGCTATTTTAGATATACTCAGCACATTTTTCTCTATACATTTGTTTGTAAAGACATATATATATCAATCACATCACCCCACAGTGAAACATTACTGTAAGATAAAGAATGAAGTATTTGGTACACAGCCCAGCTATAAATATTTGCTCAGGAGATCCAACGGTAAGTGTTCTGTTAAGAACTAGAGATGTTATATAAAATGATTTAGAGTTGCTCAAATGCAATCAGTGTATGTGGCAAGTTGCACTGAAGTTTATTTTATTAAGTAAAACACATTGGCTTAGTTTTACTGTACCAAAGGCAAGAGCTAAGCCATTCATGTTCTGAGCAGAGGAAGGCGCAATAGTAGGTTGATAAAAGTGTTTTACCAAGACCATCAGACTAGCTCTCTCTAGGATTTAGATTATGGAAAATAAAAGACACTGTCAAAAAGAGAAGGAAGCAGACATGGGTATATTTCTAGGGGAGAGGAGGGAGTGAAATATAATACCATTTTTTTAAAAATATTTTTTAGTTGTGGATGGACACAATACCTTTATTTATTTATTTTTATGTGGTGCTGAGAATCGAACCCAGTGCCCCACACATGCGAAGCGAGCACTCTAGCACTGAGCCACAACTCCAGCCCCAAATATAATACCATTTTAAGTGGTATTAGATTTCATAGGTCTTAGAACTTTTTTTGGTTCTTTATGGCTTTCCAATTTCAAATAATAGCCCACATGTAACTTTACGTTGTCTGCCCAGTTTAGGTCTGCTCTATCTCCATTCCTTTCTTGGTAAATTCAACGCACCTACTACACCCTACGTATTTTGATAACAATGTTGGGTAAAGCATGCTCAGCATAACCTATACCTAGCCTACATTCTTCCATCTCTATTCTCTGCCATTTAAAATTGATGTTAGAATAAGATCTGTCTGAAGACCTCTATGACTTGCTGTTTTTGCTTCCATCACGGCGGTTCTTCTTCCTTCCTTATTGCTCTACTAGAAGTACTGACAAAGGATACCAAGGTCACCTAGATGATTCATTCAGGAGACTATCTCCTCGGCAGCATGTGATACCTATTTTTTACTGCTATTCATTGAAGCTACATTATTTTACTATCTAGTCATCATTTAATGACTAATTGCAGAGAATTGTTAATCCTCCATCTCTTTGACTGTATCCTCTTCCTTGGTCTCCTATTTCAACAATGGGTTTATATATTATTCACTCCAGTTTTGTCTCCTCACTAAATGCAAACTTCCTCAATTCTCTCAGCTTCTCCAATCTTGGTATCTTTCTCTAATACAACCTTCCCACAGGCATCACAAAGACAGTCCACTCAAAACTCAGTTTTGACCACAGAAGCGTTCCTGTCACTCACTCCATATCTTAGTTTGAATAACCACCATGCAAAAACCTGTCATTCATGGCTCTTTCCTTTGTATAAGTCCATTATCACAGCTATCTTGCTTTCATTTTCTTAATTATTTCTAGTTATGTCTTCTCTACACATAAGGCCATTATTTTTGTTTACAGCTTATCATTTACCTATTTTCCATGTTTTCCAACACACTGGGGCACTCAACCAAACTAGCGTTTTAAGTGGTATTAGAAGAGAGAATAATGACTTCACTATAGATAGAAAGCATTGTTTTTTTCCTAAGTCACAATGTCAAACAGATTTATTTTAGTGGTGAGAAAAACTACACCAGATCAGTGTGATAACATTATAACTAGTCTCTGAGTCTCTCTATTAATCCCTATGGTTGCCCCTAAAAGACCTATTTTCTGTCTAGCTCAAGTAATATAAAATAATCTCTAACTCACTTATAGAACAAAATTAATATCACAGTCCCTTCATAATCCAAACCCAAACTTCCTCTCTAGTCCTGTCCCATCACTCCCTGCTCCCCCATCATTATTTTCCATTAATTAATGGAAAGGTCTATCTTCCAAAATATTGCATGTTCACTGATACATAAGAAGCATTAGAAATTATGGAGAAGACATAAGAGTTGCTCACATCCCTTGAGTAAACCATAATAATTTAAAATAAACAGGCAGAGTAGAAAGAGAGAACATAAGAAAGAGCAAGAATGAGGGAGGGTGTGGGGCACAGACAAAGTCTAAAACTATTTTTAAAAATGCACTTTCTTCTCGTTTAGTATTGTACTTGTGGACTGCAAGAAAATATTGGCCAAAGGCATTTAGGAAAAGCAAACTACCTTTGGATGTGGGCAACTCACAAAGCATGGATAGAGAAGTTGCTAGTGGCTCTGGAGTAACAGTAAGGTGTCCAGAACATTTTACAAACAATAGGCTGTTAACATAACAGTAAACTTCACTTGTGTCCGGAAAGCAACAAAGAAACAAAGACAACAAGCATAATATCAACAGGAAGATGATGTGCTTGACCAGTTTTTTTTTTTTTTTTTTAGTAGAAAGAAAAATGAAAACAGCTAAGAGAAGAAAAATCCGCTTAGATTCCTAGGAGTATGAAAAGATTACTAAAATTGTAATGAAAAAGAAAACAATTTGCTTAAAAATACTAGAGATGATAGGTAGAATTTAGCTGTCTGGGAACCTCTAAGGTATGTTAAGAAATTTCATGGATAAAAACTTCTGAGGGTATCAACATTTACTCTCAAACTGATACACAGCATTGTCAGAGTTCTGAGACTGGCACGCGTAAATTTGTTTCTATCTCCCTAAATCTGGAGCCCAGAAACTGGCACTGTTTTTCTGTAAGCAATAAAGAGATGTTCACTGTGGACTGAATGACAGTCGCACTGGTCCAAAGTTCTTGGAAGAAATCTAATGTTGTAAGTACACTGTCTACTTCATGGTCCAGGTATGATCTCTTCATTAATTAGAGTTTCTGGTCTTTTGTCAAAGCTTTCATTTAGTATGTATGAAGTGCTTCTGTGCAAATCATAAGATTCTCATGCATGGACAGAATCTGCAAAACTGTAGAAGGCAAGAATAGAGAATTACACAAATAACTATAGGGCAAGACAGCCTGAGGAGTACAAAAGCTGAAAGCCTGATGCCACCTCTGACTGGGAGGTCAGGGAGAATCATGAGAAGGATCCTGTTTAAGTTGGCTTTGACCAGTAGGAGCTGAGGATGAAGCACAGGGGTGGAGCTCTTGTCTACCTTGCAGGAGTCCCTGGGCTCGACCCCTGGCACTGCAAAGAAAAGCAGAAGAAAGAAAAACAGGTAGCAACTATAGCCTCGGTGCTAAGAAAAAAGGTAAAATAGTGGGAAAAATAAATTCATTTTTAAGAAATAGTCTGGGGATAAAAATGAAAAGCTTGGCCAATGCTTTCATTTGATCAGAGATTTTTGTGGTTTCTTAGTTTTTTTTTTTTTAAGAGCTTTACAGTTATACATAGCAGTTGGGTTCATCTCAACAAACTCATACATACGTGGAAATAGATTGTAGTCAATGTTCCCCCTTACATCCCCTTTCTCTACTAGACTTCCTTTCGTTCGTCTATTAATTTATTTTTGATTGGTTCTTTATATTATTCTATCCTTCCCTCCCCCTTTCCTTTAACTTCCATCTATAAGACAAAACATTCAACCTTTGAGTTTCTGAGTTTGGCTTATTTCACTTGGCATGATATTCTCCACCTCCATCCATTTACTGGCAAATGCCATAATTTCATTCTTTTTTATGGCTGAGTAGAATGTGTGCGTGTGTGTGTGTGTGTGTGTGTGTGTGTGTAAGAGAGAGAGACAGACAGAGAGACAGAGACAGAGAGAGAGACAGAGAGAGCGTGCAAGCGTCACAATTTCTTCATCTAGTGATCTATTGACAGGCACCTGGGTTGATTCCATAATTTAGCTATTGTGAACTGTGCTGCTATAAATACTGCTGTGGCTATGTTGCTGTAGTATATCTATTTTAGATCTTTTAGGGTAATACAAAGGATTGGGATAGCTGGATCATATGATGCTCTATCCCTAGGTTTCTGAGGAATCTCCATATGGCTTTCCAGAGTGGGTGCACTAGTCTGTGGTCCCCACCAACAATGTACAAGTGTACCCTTGTCCCCACAATCTCATCAGCATTCATCTCACCCCAGTAAGATTGGGAGTGATCAGTGGTTTATACAGATGGTTGAAGTAGAATGAGCTCTACACTGCAAAATGCTGTGCCTTTACTTATTAACCATGATGCAAATGAATATTCAGAACACTATTTTAGGAAAATTAACATGATATAAATAGTGCAATCTTAAATTTTATTTCCAAACAAAGGTAGGCTCCACACTAGAAGACTGGTTGCAGTTAACTCTAAGAGTGAACAATGTGATCAGTAGTTTCCTTTTTCGCTTGTCTTCAATTAATAAATACTAAACAGGTATCACTAGTGCAATGATGGTAATGTTTAATAAAAATAGCAGTACACAAAATAGGTTGAGGGTGGTAAAACTGGACTCAGGAAGAACAATGAGTAATCTTTTGTGCACTGAGGGAGAAAATGATAAATCTATGGAAATATAGGGATGGATGGGAGAAAACTGAAAAGATAAACTTGGGAACTGATAAAGATTATGAGCAAGGAACAAGACATTGAAAATTACAACTCAGATTTCAAGCCTTTTGATATATGAAATCACTGCAGATACTGGAGAAGCTGAGAAGTTGCTTAGGAGATTTAAATAATGGTTTTCACTTGGTTCATACTGAATGTATTAGAAGGCCCTTCTCAAGAACAAACAGTCATCAAGCCGTATAACAGGCATTTCACTCATTCCTCCCTATCTGCCAAACACTACGCTGTGCACCCAAAGAAAAATAAGCCATATAGCCAATGACCCCAATAAGTATAGAGTGATGGCTTATAGAGAAAATCCAAGCTACATGTAGAACGCAGCATATAGCTCAGGGTGTAGAGCTAACATCCTGAGGTGAGAAATGGTAATAAGAAATGGTGGCCAAGAGGCGGGGGACCGCATCTCCTTGACATTACAGTGCACTGGCAAGAAGAGGCTGTAGGAATCAAGCTGTGAAGGCACCTGGACTTTATCTTATAAGCAATAACCAACTGCTAGACTTTCAAGCAGGGTAGTAATGTGGCAGCTTAAATCTTGGAAAAAGATCTGGGTTGGGCTCAGAGAAACTGGATTTAGTGCAGATGGGATAAAGCAAAGCTCTTTGATTCTATCAGCATTTTGGAGGGCGGGGATACTGGGGATTGAACTCAGGGGCACTTAAACACCGAGCTGCATCCCCAGCCCTTTTTGTGCAACCACTAAATGGTTTGTGTTCTTTCATTATGAACAAGTCATCTCTCCGTGGTATATGCAGTTGAAGGCTGTCTACTTTTGTAATTTGTAATTAAAGATAACTCTTATTTCACTTAATGGTAACATTTATTATTTTATACATCTGCATCTTGCATATGCATCTTTAGATACATTTCAAACTTTGTTTTGACCCCAAATAAAAACTATACATAATCCAAAATATTTCTTTCCTTCTTGCCATTATTTTTGTTCATTCATTAAAATTTTACTGAGAAGCAACTATGCATTAGGTACTGTACAACATGCTACAGAAAATGAAGGATAGAAAAAGACAGGGGAAAGACTCTAAAGAATAAATGGAATTTAAATGGCAGCACTGCCATATGTTACAGAAACATCAGGAAGACAGATTACTTTTGCTTAGGAGTTTTGTGGAAGAGGACGTATTTGAACATCTCTAAAGATAAAATAGATTTTGGATAGACATTCCTGAAATTTATAAATAGCACTGAAATCTGTTTGACTCAAGGACCTGAAAATGCTCAGTACTATTTTTCTCAGTTGGACTGTTTTATGTCATCGTTCCTGTTCTTAAATTTCTGAACTTCCTAAAATGTTTTCAGAAATGGAAGAGGGTGCATATCCTAAATTTGTTTAATAATCGAAATGTGGAAAAAATTCATTAGTAGATCTACTTGCTCTAAATCAAAGAGTGAAGTAATTATATACATAGGTTGTCACATTTAAAAAAAAAGTGCAGGAAACCCAATGTTTCTGAACCTTTCCTTGTCCCCAGACAGCTAGCAGGATGACTCCTGCTCACTTGTGGCAGTTCTGAGGAGCTGGGGTACTATGGTCATCTTGCCAAATCATCAATTTATCTTCTCAGGTTCACTATTTTACTTAAATTATAAAAAAACATCAATATTAAGTTTTCATCTGTTCTCTAACATTCCTCATTCATTTTTGTTAGATGTGAGCACAGCACAATATATATACTTCCTTTCCCACATTCTCTTGGGTAAGCTTATGTTCTGGTCCTTTAGAAAACAACATTCATATTTCTACGGATGGGCCTTACTTTCCTTGGACACATGCTTCTCAAGGTTATTAATGTAATGAACCTTTGCTAACAATTTCTAGACACTAACACTTGGCTGGAATCTGTTTATAACATCTGAATTATTTCATTTTGCCTGGAGCATTTATATTTAATTAAGTTTGTTCCTTTCAGAATTGACCAGTGATATTTTTTCAAACTTCTCATTATCCTATTTTTTTCCCTGAGAGCTTTCATTTCTTCTGATACACCAGTCTACTCTCCAAAATTTTTTCCCGAATTTGTCTTTATTCTGTGTTGTTTAGTCATTGGAAAGAATGTAATTATGATACTAAATGACCATTTTTATTACCTCCTTCTCTTTGGAAAATCAGATTAGCACTGAAGTTATTCTGACTTAATATTTTCACCTATGATAGGTTAAACAGAACCACATTAACTTATATTCTAGCCATTACACAAAGTTTCAAACATGAGAGATGGCATAATATAAAACATAAAAATTTTAAAACTGAGTTTGCCTGATAATTCAAATCATTCTTATCAATTTATTCTTTTCATAGATGTTGCTACTCATGAGGAACACCAATAGAACTCTGTGATCATATTTCTCATAAAGAAAGAAACTGATGGCTCTAATTAAAAAGGATTCTCCCTTTGATGTGTTTTGAATTTCATCTGTTTTCCTTAATGAGTCTCTTCTCTCTCAAGGGAGGAAAAAAAGGATGAAATTTCATTTGTGTTCATAAAGCAATGGAAATTACCTTAAAATATTTTCTTTGCTTTGTATTATTTGGAAAGTGTAGTCTTTTCTGTCCCCTCCCCAATCAGTGCAGAAATTCTGTCCAGAGAGAAATTCTGCTCCCCACACACATATAGCCTTACAGTTGTGTTTTATGAACAAAACATTTCAAAAACTTATTGGAAATGGGCTTCCTACTCCCATATGTAAGACTGTTTGCTTAATAAATCTGAACTTTTATAAGGAACAAAGGGAGTACATTAATGAAAAGGACTTTGAGGGTTATTTTTCTGACAAAATCCTCAAGATCACTTAGTGAAATGATTTTACAATTAGAGCTTTCTTTTCAGAAGGGCACTCTTCTTAACAACAAGTAACAATCAAGATAGCCAAGAAAGAAGAGGAAAAATATTTAATGAGCTTTTCAACAAAGACCTGCACTGCTCTAAATTAATCCTCAGTGTGTGCAGACAGCCTGCCCAGTCCTGCTCTAAGTTCCTTCTGCCCCAGGAGGCTGAGCTGCATGGACTGCATCCACACCACCGTCCTCCAGCTATGGCAGGATGGGTATTCCCAGAAGGTCTGCTTCCTGTCTCTGTCCTTTGGATCTAAGATGTCTAAGGATTCTCTCGTGCAATCAGACTCACTTTACTACACTAGACTTGCAGTTCCCATAACATCACACCATTTCAAATAATCTAATAGTGGATGATAAAAATTATGTATTTTCGTGCGCTAGCATCCAAAAGAAAAGCAGGTTGCTCACAAAAGTTTCAGTGTAAACAATCTGTCACCAAGTTAATGGATCAAATGATGAATGAACAAGGTACCATGGACATACAGTGTATTAATAAAGTCTTCATGCTGTCACTGTGACATGGCTTACGAAACAAACCCAATCATTTTTTCAATTTGTTTTGAAACTACAACAACGTATAAAACCAATATATTCAACCCTTCACTGAAATCCTTTCTGTGTCAGGATCACGGATGAGGTGGGAACAGACAGGGAAAAAGGGTTGGGTGCCAAGGGATGGGGTGAAAATCAGACTAATCTATCACATCTATTACGTAGGAATGAAAAATAACGGTTTTGTATTTTCACACACATTTTTTGAAACAACTGTACCCCAAAATAACGACATCAACATTCACTGCATTGACAGCTGGTATGATAAAGAACATCAACCTTTTATATAGTAGAACTTTTCATTATTGTCTTCTTCATTCGCAGTTCAAAATGTTTTAATCTATTCATAAAGTACACACAGATGGTTAAAGAGAGAATGCTTTACTTCAGGGCTATGCTAGCAGCTGTCTTTCTTCAGTTCTTCCAAAGTGACAGCATTTAATCACCAGTTTTCAACAATCACTTTTTCCACTACTCTTATTGAAATAAAACAAAAGTATTTAGTTGGTGATAAGCTCAATTACCTACTACCTCATTTGTGAAGAAGACAGTAACACACAAATTCGAGCATTTTCACTTACACAAAAAAGAACCGTGTGCAGACATGATCCGTATTTGGGACAACCCATATCTCCCCGTGTTTGTGCAGGTCAGGTGAGGTGATCACTGTGAGTGAAAGATAAAATTCAAGAACCATTTTACTCTAAAGGAATGCTAGTCCATTCCATGAATGCTAGAACATTCCTTCTCTTTGAAACCTAAAATCAAAAACACATACAACTCAGCATATGAAAACCAGTTAAATCTAATAAGCTTTTAGATATGTGGGGAAACAATGAAAGGCCATGTAACAACTTTTTAATTTGAATGAGAACTGGTTTAACAGGAAGAAAATCATTTGGCTATCATCAAAACAGGTCCTCACATAAGAATTATGCAGAGAGCAACTTGGTGTCCTATGGAACTAGCAAGTTAAAAATTTAAAACACAGTTAACAGTGGCTACCGAAACTCCTAACATAAGAAGAAAACAATGAATTTTTAGCCAAAGTTAAAGTTTAGAGCAGAACAAAGAAAACCATATGATCTTGCAAATTACCTATCAATTTTTCTGTCCTAAGTCCAGAATTGGAAGAATAATTTCAGTGCAGGAACAGAAAGACCTACTGAGTTCTCTTCTCAATGTTTGATTCATTTCTCAAGATTTTCATTGCACCATATATCAAAACACCAATTTTGACAGGAAGGTAGAACTAACAAAAGAGATGAGCATTATGCAATCAGAAAGACACAATTACCATTTTGAAATATCTGCCAGGAATAAAATATAGCACTGCCTGAATTCTTGCCAATTCTGCAATTTGGTTTTAACCTTTAAGATCTCTATTGTACTCATTTTCCATCTGGGCTCTCTGAGATGGTCACAGGGAATAACACTTTCACCATTCCATCATGTGCACTTGCTAAATTTACTTGGATTCTTACATATAGATAAGATAAAAAATTAACCTATGACACTTACCTTCACATAAGGCTATGCATTTTAAGTTACGGCTTTGCAGGAATTGGGATTGCTGTCCTTTTTTCTGTGACTAAATTCCAAAACAATTTAAAAAATTAGAGTAAAAATGGGGCAGTTACCCTAATGAAAAAATTGTTTATCATTAAAAAATAACAGTCATAAGATGGCTCCAGGAGGGAAGGCCTATCTAGACTAGCATCAATATCCTTACACTCTTAATATCCAGCTATTTTTGTTTTGTCAATTTTGCTTCTCTACATAATCACTATTAAATTACTTACAAGATGAGTGCACCAAAACAACTCTAAAATTAGAGTTCAATAGTCTCACAACATCCAATTGGAACTCAAACTTATTTTTACTTTAAGTCTTGCATCTTTATTTCCAGGTAAACAAAATTAAATTTTCATGATCTTTTTAAACATTACAACCAATCATTCCAGATCATCTAATTATCTAAAATCAACTCATTTGTATAGTATTATTTACTAAGCCAGAGAGACTTCAAAAACACCTTATATAAAATCTGGGGTTTTCTCTTTTGTTTCCTAATACTAGATTAGCTACACTCCTTTTAATTTAAAATCACATTATTTTTCAATGTAGTTTTAATTTTTATAGCATATACTGTTTTCTCTGAAATAACGTGGGATTTATGCTTACCCTTTTTCTCTGACTGGAATGTTTTTTTCCCAGAAAGACACATGGTCCTATACTCAACATCTACAAGACTGAACTCAAATATCACCTTCTCAGAGAATTGTTCCTGACCCTCCCATTTAATACGCACACTTCTATACCATAGCATTAAATGTCTATTCTCCCTGATTTATTTTTCTATACTATCTAGCATCTTATTTATCTAAGCATTTTTAATTTGTTAATATCCCCTCAGTAGAATGCCGGATCCAAGAGGACAGGATTATTTATCTGTTTTGGGTCGCTGCTGTACCCTAATGGCTAGGAGAGTCTCTGGAATTAGAGTGAGAGATCAATAAATATCTGTTGAATAATTATTTTATAGAATCAATTTGCTTATTACATTTTTGGGTGAATTTTATTCCTTTATGAATAATGACCACTTAAAATAATTTTTGCAGACTTAATAAGCCTGAGTATTTATGGAAGTCTTGCTGCCTAACGAGGCTATGGTTCGCTAATCGTGTGCAGTCACTTGAGTCACTACAACACCTGTGATGCACTGCTGCTTTTACTGCTCGAAGCTGGCTCGTCCTTGGCTGACACCTTCTGCTTCTTGTTCATCCCTGAAAACATCAGCAAAATGATAATTTAAGGACAAAGCTATATGAGGAAGCTCAAAGTATAAATCATCTATGTTACAAAATTCTACTCTAGGTAAAGGTCTGATTACATGAGGCCAGACACAGTCACAATGGGATCACAAAGGAATAGCTGCTGTGCCCTGGAACCTGGACTGGATGGCTAGAGGTTTAGGAAGTTCTGGGTGAGCTAGGAAGTAGAAATCTCAGTTTGTTTTGTTTGTATGGAAAAAGGGGACAGGAAATTCTTTAGCATAAAATTAGAAAGTTCTTAAAATGTAATTTAAAAAAGATTAGTTATAACTTTCATTGTTGTTGCCTGTTTTAGTAAAAGAGAATAAGAACTGGGGAATATGAGCAATGTCGGAAAAACTTACATTTACACTACAACTTTGTGAACTGCCACATATTCAATTCTGTGTAGAATTGACCATTTCTTGTAATTAAGAAAAATTATCGCCGGGTGTGGCAGCGCACACCTGTAATCCCAGCGGATCAGGAGGCTGACGCAGGAGGATCATGAGTTCAAAGCCAGCCTCAACAATTTAGTGAGAACCTAAGCAATTCTGTGAGACCTTGTCTCTAAATAAAATACAAAAAAGGGCGAGGGCATAGCTCAGTAGTTAAGCACTCCTGGGTTCAATTCCCAGTACCAAAAGAGAAGAAAAAAAAGAAAGAATGAAAGAAGGAAGGAAGGAAGGAAGGAAGGAAGGAAGGAAGGAAGGAAGGAAGGAAGGAAGGAAGGAAGGAAGGAAGGAGGGAGGGAGGGAGGGAGGGAGGGAGGGAGGGAGGGAGGGAGGGAAGGAAGGAAGGAAGGAGAAAGAAAATCTCAGTTTTTTTGTCTATGATGGTCACAAGCCTTCACTTACTTAATGAATGATTTCTTAACCATGAAAGTTTAGAAAAGAAAAACCAAAATATTTATCTGTTTTGAATAGATTTACATCTAGACTTATTAGAAAGTGTTCAATTTTCTAAACTGCAAACAGAGATACCTGGTGATTTTTGTTGTTGTTTCAATAAACGGCTAAGGAGAAGAGCAAATTTGTAAAATATGTTCAACTATTCCCCTTACTTTTCTCCCTGATGTACCACCTAGAATTCTATCTTATAGAACAACAAAAACATGTAGAGATGGGTGTGAGCAGGCCTAGAATTTCAGGAATGCATATCTGAGAGAAAGGTAACTGGTATCGAATGCAGGAATTGTTCCATTCTCTAACCAACTACATCTTACTGTAATAATTCTTACTGTGTAGGGGGTAGGATACAACAACTTAGGATCAAACCCTGGGCCTCACACATGCCAGGCAAGCACTCTACCTCAACTACATTGCCAACCCATACTCTTACATTTTTTTCAGAACAAGAACCCTGCAAGAAAATGATAAACACTATGGTCTTTCTTTCTCCACTCCCTCCCACCTCTTCCTCTCTTTCTCTCTCTCCAGATAAATGCACACAGACAAACTCTGACACATTCCCACAGTACCTCTCCTCAGTCCTTGCTATGAACCTATTTAAAGAATCTGTACCGTCAGTATAAGAAGCAGAAAATGACAGTATTTGATGATTTGTTGTGCTTTTTATTATTTATGTTGAGGATTTATTTATTTAAATTGATGTTTTAGCTTTTCATGTTTTAATAAAATTTAGACTCTGATTTAAACTGTTTTCTCCATTAAACTTAGGTATTTTGTTTCCTATCTTTATGTAGTCTTTTATTTCTTTGTATTTATTTTCTTGGGGTTACTTTGGCCTATTATATATATCAAAGATCAAAACAACAGTAGTTCTCAACACACACTGAAAGGTCACCTACTGTGACCAATTCCCCAACTCTCCAGTATGGAATGGCTTGTAACTACTTTGACCACGTGACTTTTGAAAATAGATTAGAAAAGCTGTATGAAGCCCATCTGTTGCTTTTAGGGTACTCTGGAAAAAGTTAAAGTAACAAATTCAACTGCCTTGGGCTCACCACATTGGACAGGCCACCTCTAGGAGCTTGGGGTGTTGATTTCTAGCTCATATCCACCAAGGCTCCTGGCCTGTGAGTGAGCACAGCCCATCTACCAGCTGGGGACCACACAGTGAATGCTTTTAGCACTAAAAGAACTATCTGAATAGCTCCTATGCAAAAGAAACTAATCTATGAACATAAAAAAAGTTCTTTAACCCCAGATTTAGGGTGGTTTGCTACATAGTAGTATTTACTTGAATATTTTTTCATGACATTTCTTATTCTAGCTTTCCTTTTTTCATTACATTGCAAAGGTAAAATTTTTTTAAAGTTTTCTATCAGCATTTTCTTACATTTTTATCACTGTTATTGTTTTCTTTTAATATTTGTAATTGTAAATCTAGTTTCAAATGTTCTAGTTTTACTCCTTCATCAGTAAGAAACAACTTGTTATGGTTGCAAGATCATAAAATTTGGTAAATGAATTAAGACAGAAGTGTTCACCTAAGTATCTTCTCCTCAATCACAGGGATACGAAGACTTAAAATTGTAGAAGCCATATGAACAACATTTCCTGAAACTATGCAATGTGATCACATGGCGCATGTGCGCACACACACGTGTGTGTGCATGTGCAAAGTCAACTTCACAGGCAGAAGTATGAATATGATAGCATTTAGAATAGTAAAGGAAAATATCTGCAACACTGAGTTTGTAGGTAAGTAGGGAAATTTTCATTTGTTACTTTAAAAATTCTATGCAATTTTAATCTCTTAATAGTAAGCATTATTGCTTCATGTTTAAATTTTTAAAATACAAGGAAGCAATGATCGCAAATTCTACCACACAAGAAGAGTCAGTACTAACAATTTGGTGACCACCCTTTCCACATTTTGAACCTACCAGGTTCCCCCTCAGCATATGCTCTCAATCTATCCTCAACCACATTTTCTCCACAATTTCATCAAAATATTAGCAAGTCATCCTTTAAACTTTGTTCTGGTTCTTTCATTTATCAAATTAATTTAATCCAAATATATCTAAATAAATGTCAGTCATTTAATAGTAGATGATTCCTAGAGCATATAAGTATATAAGAATCTAATCTGAAGATAGAAATGAAATACAGAATTACCTGAGTAACCAAATGATATGCTTGACATTGGACTTAGATAGATTCCACTTCCATACATTGCACCGTGGAGCTAAAATGGGAAGACATGGGGTAAAGAGAGGTCAGTCAATGTTTTAGATGATAACATTAAAAAAGAAGGCAATCAGTTTCATGTTGGAACATTAAGTCTCAGAAAAATGATAGTGATCCTCTTCCAAGGTCTAATTTGAAAATAGTACTAATATTCTTGTACTCTTGAATTCAGCGTTGATAACTGAAAAATGACAGCCAGAGGAAAAGGAGCCTTGATGAATGTTTCCCACCCCACTAGTGACAGTCACTTATTATAAAGCGCTCAAGTGAATTTTTATGTTAATGAATCTAAAATTCCAAAACAAAACTGGCTGAAATACATGGGAAGACATTCTCATTAGCACTCACATGCTACTTACTATATCAACAAAGTGCTTACTCAGATTTTTATTATATAATATTGTCATCCCACTCATTATCTTCTATATTTTTCAAGTTATAAGGAGTTTCATTAACTAAAAACCTTCAACTGGTCTGAAGAACAATTAGACTCAGAATAAGAAAAGTCCTTTTTATCATCTGTTCTAGGGCCTTTACATCCTATTTGTATGAACTGAATACTAATTCAATGAATGTGTACTTACACACATTTACATTTAGTTGCATCACTTCAAATATCATTGTATTGTGATGATAATGAAACATTCAGCTCTATCAGAGGGAGCGAAGTGCAGTGTGCATAAAGATGAGGACTACAGTCACATTATGATCCTGGTAATGTGAAGTACTGTGTTGGGATTCTGAAAAGCAGCTATCAGATGACTCCTTAGTATCAAACATCCACTTTGCCTAATGGTACACTTTCTTTTATTCTTTGGTACTATGGATTTAACCCAGGAGCACTTAAGAGCTGAGTCACATCCCCAGACCTTTTCCATTGTTTTTATTTTGAGACAAGGTCTCACTAAGTCGCTTAGCGTCTTGCCAAGTTGCTATGGCTGGCTTTGAACTTGAAATCCTCCTGCTTCAGCCTCCTGAGCTGCTGGGATTATAGGCATGCACCAGGGTACCTAGCTCCTACACTCTCTCCTCCAAAAGGATTCACGCTGAGGCACAGTATTCAAAAAACATATTTTGGAATAACAGATAAATATCTGTATGGTTTTACTTTGTCATGATAATTTTTCTACTTAATTTCAAAGTGTGACTGTGTTTTCTTATAGGAAACTCATTTTTTTTCTATTCATTAACTATAGATAAACTTTGTGTCAGGTATTTTGTGAAAAAGCACTAGTATGTATTAGGAATTCCATACAATTTTTTAAAGCTTACTTGTCTCCTTTTTTACAAGTGAAAACACACCACCAGGGTTGCTTACTGAATCTCTACACTGGAGAATAACCTTATTAGAGCATTCAGAAACTATACCTGCAGACGTGTATTAGAGGCAACAACTAGGCCATTCCTCAGGATGGAGTGCCAGTTTTCAATGTGTGAGCCACTAAAAAAACAAAGGATGGGAAGGAAAGAGCAAAACCAGAAAATCAGTGATTTTTTAAAAAGTAGTTATAGTATAAGTCACTATGCCTCTCAAAGTCCTGAGTTTCCAAATCAGTGTGTAGTTGACTATCCAACTTTCATAGTCAACTACTGATTCCCACGCACTTCTGGAAGACTGGGTGGAGCACATCTCCATCAACATTAAGCCATACTCACTGAAATGCAAAGGTGCTTCCAAAGAGTTTTTTAGCAGCTCTAAAATTGGATTCTTTGGCTGGTGGACTGCTGAGAAGCAGGAATTGATGTGGAGTGTGCATAAACTTCAATTGCTGCCATTTAAAATAATAATGAAAACATGTCAAATTTAACACATAATCAGGCAGATGACAATTTCAAATTTTACTGGTTTAAGAGTTACCCAGTTTCAACATATGGTAATTTTACACTAATCACATAAGAAAAGCTAATTCCTAAAATGTATTTAAAATCCATGCATAAATAATGGATCACATGGAATTGCTTATATGACTGATAATTCTGTAGACTAATGGAAAAAAACAGCAGCCAGATAATCTAGTCACTTATATTTATATTTGGAACATACAATGAATCAAACTCAAGAAGACCTGCTTTCTTAATTAAATTTATTTTCAAGAATTTTTTATTGAATTCCCTAAATGTACACTACCTATTCAACCAAGAAAACATTCTGGAATTTGATAAGCAGAAAATTTTAAAAGCAAAAATTAATTCATTATTTTAAGATCACAAAAATTACTGCTATGCTTTATTTGCATATGTTCATAAAACTGAAAATTACACACATTCAAGTATAATTTTCACCTTTGATCATGAAAAGAAAGCAAAACCTTTTGGATTAATTGCTTGATAAAATGTTCTAACTGTTCCTAAGTGAAAGAGATTTCACCTAGGAACACATTTATACAGAATTGTATACAGATTTGTATACAGATTTGTACATAAGGAAACAGACTGTTAGCTACTCCTCTCAGGTGATAATCAGAAATGAAGTCAGAGTCCAACAGCTATTTATTTAACTATTACTAGCCTAATGAATAAGAAACTGGAAACAATATCTTCTTGGACACGGGAAAGTAGAATGTGTCAACATGAAACTAACAACAATTAAAAAGCACTTTCACTTTCCTCTGATGAATCTCCAAGTAATACTTTTCTATCACTTATGTAATGACTAAATTATACTGGTGTTTTTATTTGCTTGAAAGGTTAAAGCAGCAGCCTGAATTTGCATTTGATAATCTTAATTTGTTGAAGTTTCAAAGTGATTTCCAAATGGCAATTTCAAACTGATGAATTGGACTTAACCTGAGTCTACCTTCTATTCTTGGAGGAACTGTCTGAAAGTCACAAGGGCCATTTTCCCAATTACTAAGTTCTCCTCCCATATCTGTGTGCATATGTGAAGAAACAACTTACCCTGTTAACTGGCAGTTTCACAATATGTGACCTATTACTTGAAATAACCCTGAAATTAAAAATCAGTCAGTTACAAATATATGCCAAATATATTTAAAGTTTTTTTCTGGGTTAGCAGGTGATTAAAACCTATTTTTGCTGTGCCACACCCTAAATTCTGTAATACTTTCATTGAGTTATACTTGGTTTACTTCCTAAAATAATTTAGAGAGCTCATTTAACAAAAAAGGTATTTTAATCTAAGAAACTACACACCAAGAAGGTACTTAAACTTAACAATGATATAGTTTTTTTAAATTTTTATTTATTTTTTTAGTTGTAGGTGGACAGAATATTTTTATTTTATTCTTATGTGGTGCTGAGGATCGAACCCAGTGCCCCATGCGTGCTAGGCGAGCACGCTACACTGCGCCACAATCCCAGCCCCGACAATGATATAGTTTTTAATAAACACAAACTCAAACATCAGCAGAGTCAGTGTTTCTAGATAAACAGTACATTCAGATAATGATAATTCCTACAAAAATTGGAGGTTGACACATGCATCTCATTCTTCTGCTTCTCTCTACATTGCCTAAATTAAGAATGAGTTTTTGATGGTGGAATGCGATGGACAACAATGTCCTAGGTTCATATATGACTGCACATATGGTGTGACTCTATATTGTGTACAAACAGAGAAGTGAAAAGTTGTGCTCCATTTGCGTACACTAAATCAAAATGCATTCTGCTGGCGTGTAAACTTAATTAGAATAAATTTTTTTAAAAAAGAATGAGTTCTTATGGAGATTAATTTTGTTTAACTATTTGAGGATCTCTGTAGCTGATGTGTGTCATCATTTATGGATGAGTCAGCATATTTAGATAGTAAAGCTGAAAATACTTTAATTCATTTATCTGAAAAAATTAATTATTTTACGCTTTTCAGTATATAAAAGAGTAGGGGGACAATCTAAGAAAGACACTTTGATAGATTTTCTACCCACTGAGAGAAGAAGGACCAAGAAGCTGGAGGGACTGAACACACATTAACAGGCTGACTTCCGGGTGAAAATACAACAAGATATTTGAGACTTTTACCTTTATTTTGAATATGATAATGAGAAATTTCAAACTGTTAGGAAGGAGATTTAATTTGTCAGAATCTTTTAATTTATATCATAACAAATAAAAATTAAAAAGGTTTCATATCTAATTTTTGTTAAGGTCTTATTATACTATGTATTATAAAATTTCAACTAAGTGGAAGTTAAATAAGAATTTTAAGGAAGCCAGGTTCTTTCTCCTTTGCCAACATGCATTTTTTTTTTTTAAATCTTCCTGGTTATGATGTGAAATAAGAGTTCATCTTGACCAATCTCTTATAATCTGACATTTGTGTGATAATAATGAGAAATCCTATATATCTTTGAGGTTTCAAAGAGACATGTACATGAAATCCTTATAAACCTACTGTCTTTATTTTGCAAAGGACAGACAAGAAGGCAAAGTATTTGAAGTGGGCATCACAGCAAGGTGAGTTCACAGCCCCTTTCCTCTCCGCTGTCTGGATTCCTTCCAGAATTCAGGCGGGACTATTGCTCTATCCCCCATCAAACTCACACAAACAGTGCATCTTCTGCAGTGATCAACCTGAGGAGTTAATCAGATCTACACTGTCCTTGTTAAGGAAGCAAAATATATAAAATATACTGACAACATTTTGAACAAAAAGAATTTAAAGTCCTCATTGAACTAGAAAATTAAATGATCCAAAATGCCTTCAGCACATAATCTAGTTAATCACATCTTTTGAGACTATAGACAAGCTGCTGTCAAATGCATTGTATACCCCTGATAATGCGTACGGCATCATTTTCTTCCCCTTTTGATGTATACGTTTTAATTAAAGTGAGAGTCATTAAGGGCTCCAGGATTGTAAAATCACCAGGTCTCAAAGGCTTGCGGAACTGTAGCATTGCAGGGCTTATAAAATAGGCTCCCCAAACCCATCATCATGTAAACAGTAGAAAAAGATGCTATTTTCATTGAGAGAAAAACTAAAATTTTATACCATTGCAGTAGGGGGTGAGCAAGAGGGTCCTGTTTATCCATCTGCTTCTTGATTTCCAGATATGGTGCCTGAAAAAAAGTCATTATTCTCCTTGATTTTTCTTTAAAATTCATTCTTCCTTTTCTACAATAGGAAAATCAGACTGAATGACATGCCTAGTCTAGTTAAAACTCAAAATCTGTGGCCTTGACATGGGAATGGCAGCAATCACCCTAGTCATGTCCCCCAAGATGATGGTAACTGTGAACTTAATTACATGAGGCACAAAGGACTCACCTGCCACACCTGCACTAGACTGTGTCCTTAAAGGGTGGTTACCCCACCCAGACTCCTTATTAAGCTCTGCTCAAGCAAATGCAATGCTGCAAACCACGAAGTGTACACTGTACCCACCCACCCTGCAGAACTATTTTCAGTAATTTTCCACTTGGCCCTTTCTGTACCTTTCCGTTGCCACACAATGCCCCTACTCCACTCTTTTTGTTCCCACTTTTTCACATCCTCATAGCCCCTTTTGATTCTTTTCTTCTCCCTTTAAAAACCTCAGGCTCCTCTGTCTTAACTGGAGGTGAGCTCGGTTTATGCCATGGTCTCTCCCTTGCTGTAGTACTCAAGACAGTCTGCCCTGCCATCTTCAATGCTTGTCTTAACAACGAACATTTGATTTTAACTAACATTAACGCAAAACTTGTGACAGCTACTATTCATGCTCACATCTGAGGATATAGACTGAAGTATGGACCTTTCTATAAGAAAATCATTTACATAAGGACAATGCTTCTCTACAAAAGAGAAATTTAATTTACCCAAACCATTAACTATTTTATAGAACAAAGAGAGTTCTCTCTATAACAGTTTAGAGCTATCTATAGGGCAGTACCTTTCAGAAAATAGGACAGTATAATGTTATATTTATATATTGGAAAGGCTTAAAGAATCTGATGCGATAAAACCTGACAGCATCCCTATGAAGAGGGTGCCGCAGTACTTTTTCTTCCTTGGCAGCAAAGACACTGAGGCACCAAACAATTAAGCAGCTTGCCCAAGGTCACAAGCCAAATCACTGTGGAGCCAGTTATACAGCCTCTGACTTCCCAGGGCTGATTCCATCGTCTACATTGCCTCCTATTAAAATAGCTTACACATGACCCAGAATACAAGAAGTAATTTTTGGCAGAGAGCTGATTTCAGAGTCAGAGTTTGAGCTATTTTTGAATCCAAGAATGATCTGGGTCTAGGGTATAGTATAAATACCCTATACCAAAGTCTTTTTCATGATTAAAAATGTTTAACTTTGTGTAGAGACACAGAATTAAAGTTCTTGGCCTGCCCTGTGGAAATACATTTTATTGTTTTCTTTGCTTATACAAATAAAACATTCTTGTTTGAAGAATTCAGATAATATACAAAGGTATGGAAACAGAAAAAGGAATGGAAGTTTTTGAGCAAATAATCACTTGTAAATTAAAGGATCTCTTATTTACTATAGTTTGACACATATCTGTTGAATGAACAATGAATATTTAACTACATGAATAAATAATGATTAAAAGAAACAAGAATCAAAGTTGGAAATGTAAAGACATACTTTGTGAGCTGTCTTCAAATAGAGGAGTAGAGATCACTCCAGGTAGAAGAGAAAAGTAATGCAGAAGCTCAGTGAGGCCTGAGGCAGGAGTATTCCTTCCCCAGAGAAAATTAATGGCTCAGGATAAAGCTCATCATAGGCCCACAAGGTTCAGTCCCTCACGCAGTGCAAGCCTTGTCTAATGGTTTGAATATGAGGTGCCCCCAATACGTTCATGTGATAGACTACGTAGGAATGTTCAGAAGTGAAATGATTATAGAAGAGCTGTAACCTCATCGGAAGAGTGGTTCATCTGATGGATTAAAAATCTGAAGAGACTACTGAGTTTTAACTCTAGACAAGTGGAGTGGGGCAGGAGGAAGGAAGTCACTGAGGGTGTGCTTGTGGGAAACGTATCTTCTCACTCCCTGGCATTTCCCAGCTGCCACAGCTGAGCAGCTTTCCTTCACTATGCCCTTCTGCCATGATGTTTTGCCTCACATCAGGCCAAGTGCAATGGTGTGGTTGGACCATGGACTACACGGCTGAAACCATGAGGCAAAATAAACTTTGCCCCTTCTAAGTTGTTTTTGTCAGATAATTTAGTCCAAGTAACAAAAAGGAGACTAATATAGCTTGAAGCTCTATATACAAGCTGTGCACACAGTATGTGTTGCTAATTTTGGATTATTATTTTCTACTTATAATGATGAGTTTCAAACCTCTCTCCAAATCTGTGTAGGGGAAAGGTCTCAATAATTCCATGGCATGTGTCTTTCCAAGTGCTGGATTACAGCTGAGGGATGTGTCAGAGCTCAATAACCAACCCTAATCCTCACTCAGCAAACTTTTCCAGCAGAGCCTTGCTAATGACCACAAATATAAACTCACACCGTCAAGGGAGTCTAGCATTTTCCAAAGAAGTTTTAGGTTTGGTGTTATATTGAAAATATGCATGCAAAATTTGCATCTTAAAGATTATTTGTTGTTATTTTAACATAAAAATGTTTTGAAATGACAACCATCGATTAAAACTGACATTATAAGAACACGTTACTAGATTTCACCTCTGCTTTAAGCATCCCATTGTACACTTATGTGGTCAATGCCCTAGCCTTTATGTGAAAATAGAGTATTAAGCTTCTAACTGTGTACTTGCCTCCAAAAATCACATCATGTCAATACACTGATATAATTGAACTAAAGCATTCTAATACAAAACAAATCTTTTATGATTTTAATTATATCCCATATAATAGGCAAGTCTATATTTCACTACACAGTCAGTACTCTCAGACATTTTAAAAAAATAAGATCCTACCCAACCAAGCACACTAAACTGTATAAGGCCACAAGACAGTATACTTACTTGTGTCATTTCTCTGATAGAAGTTATGCTATCCAGTGCTTTCATTACTCTATCATAGTTCTTCTTCTGCATAATGAGAAAAAAACAGAATTCAATTAAATCTTTGAGAAGCAACATATCACTAGAGAAATACATCATTTCTGTACATGTAGTTTCCATCAGAATCAGTGTGAAATCATTAATTGTTTTATATACCTAAAAAGGAAGATTGTAATAAGATGGCTCAAGGACATAGAATTTCTAATTAGATTTAGGGAAGAAAAAAAACAATGCAATTCCTTATATAAGGGCAGATAATCATATTTAATTTATGGGGTAAGTTTTAGAAATAAAAAAGCAGACATGGAATTCTTGATTCACACTTTCACCACTAAAACAACAGGCAATAAAGTAAGCACAGGATCTTTCTAAAACACAAAAATCCACTTCAAATCTCTAACTGCTCTTACTTTCTTTTCTCTTTTTCTTTTCTTTTTTCCTTTGGTATCAGGGATTGAACTCAGGGCACTTAACCATTGAGCCACATCCCCAGCCCTATTTTGTATTTTATTTAGAGACAAGGTCTCAGTGAGTTGTTTAGGCTGGCTAAGTTGCTGAGGCTGGCTTTGAACTTGTGATCCTCCTACCTCAGCCTCCAGAGCTGCTGGGATTACAGGTGTGTGCCGCTGAGCAGGGCTTACTTTCTTTTGATTGGAGTATTGTTACCAAAAGAGTATAAGACAGTGTGCTTGTGGCAACACATGCTCAACTGATAACTCATTCGTAAGCATAACATAAATATGGGCACTGCTGCCACTTCAAAACAAAGGCAAGTTCTTCCAAGGAAATATTATATAGTTGTTTCTATAAAATAATCCCATGATGAACAATAATAATACTAACTAGTAATTTTAGCTCTCCTGCAATTTGAAATTTTTATTTTAGAAGGATTCTGCCTATTTCCCCAAATTTTTTAAGAAACATTTTTCTTAAGAAATGCCAGTTCATTAACAATATTAGTCCAGCTTTCACTAACATTCAGATAGCTGGAAGAGGGAGAAGAGAAAGGGGATAAAGGGGCTAAAATAAATAAATAAATACATAGATAAATAGATAAATTTTAGAAGCCTGGAGTTTTTCTCTTTCTTCTCTATCCCGCAAAAAAGCTATAATGAACTTTAAGAAATTGTGGGTCTGCTTGATGACATAGGACATTCAGAGAGAAAGAGGAAATCTCATTTACTATTATCAGAAACTGAGTTCTTGATGAGTCCAAGTGCCTACTTACCCTGGGGTTGAAGGCCAACATCTGAGGATCATTAGGATCCACCACAGAAGGATATGGCTCGAAAATGACAACTTTTCTAGGAGATTCCAACGCAGATCTACACATGGACACCAACAGATCTACCACCTTGAAACACACCCATGAGACAGTTACTTTCCTTCAGTCTTCAGCAAGTGTTTGCCACCGCTGCTCCCTCTCACTTGCAGCATGAGTTCACCAGGAAGCCTAGGATGACCACCAATCTCCCAAACCAGCAACTCTCGACTTTAGACCAAATTTGGCCACAATGTACTCTTAATTTAAAATTAATAACATGTGCCATATCTAATTACTCATATTCTAGTAAGCCTTTGTCATGAGTACATATTATCTGATAGCCTGCTTTAAGGCCTCGTGAGAAAGAAAGACTAGTCCTTAGGCAGAAGATGTGTAATAAAAACTCAGAAGAGGGGCTGAGATTGTAGCTCAGTGGTAGAGCGCTTGCCTCACGTGCATGAGGCCCTGGGTTCAATCCTCAGCACCACGTACAAAGCAATAAAATAAAGACATTGTGTCCATCCACAACTAAAAAAAAAAAAAAATTAAAAAAAAAACTCAGAAGAATACATGCTTCAGTACAATTTCTGGTACTTTTAAAGTAATAAAAATAAAATAGGTATTTAAGAACAATGCAGAAGGGAGTGCTGCCTTTTGAGGTCAGGAGGGGATAGATGCCACCATCCAGAGAGAAACCGTTCCAGGTAAAAGAAGCCGCACAACACAGGAAGTCTGGTACACTCCAAGAATAGCAAATTGCCTGACATCATCTTGGCTCTTCCTACTCTCCTCTGTCAATGTCTATTAATGACTTGATTGCTTTATTCCTATATTATCCATGATCTTTCTGCACAATTTACTAAGAGGCAGTACTACACAATAGCTAAGTTGGCTCTACTCCATAATTCCCAAAACAATATATTCTATTTCTAGTAACTGGATATAGACAACTGATACTGTCTAAATGGAAACTATTGACCTGAACAGACACACCTAAACATGGACATAAAGAAAGAAAGCAACTCCTAGAGTTTTGAACAGGTGTTTTGAAAATGCATGGTAAGAGATGGACAATTTCTGATTCTCATGTTTCTAGAAGGTACATTGTGACCTAATGGCAACTGTGCTCACTGTCGTCTCACGTACTCACAGAATATACCCATTCATCACAACATGCAGAACTCCCGGTGACCTAAACTAATTAGCAACCTTACACAGTTTACACAGACATATACACCCACAAAACTCATTCAAAAAACCTAGATATGTAACACCTAATGTTTCTGACACACTATTCCAAAGAAAGAAAATAAAACTGTTCCAGATGAGTAGGATTTAGAGGCCTGGAATGGGAGCTGCATGGACCACAGAACACTGTTGTCACAGTCCAGTCTCCTGCAGTGGTGAGAAGCATCTCTATGTCTCCCAGATCCCCTAAGAGCACATCAACTGCAGGAGTCAGAGGATGCCATGAGACTACCGAGACAGCGTTGTTTTGTTTTGTTTCCTGTTTAGAATATGAAGTGGATTCCATGTAATCTTTAGGGTTATGATCAAAACAGGATGCATGTTTTAAAAACTATAGTACTTAAAAGAATGCTAACTTCTCTTATCTTGAATATTGATCATTAGAGTAAAATCAATAAACTGATTTGATCAAGCACTTAAATTTTCTAACTGCCATTAGATATTTTAAAATCTACTTCTATTTAAAAACCATTATTTTGGAGCTGGGATTGAGGCTCAGTGGTAGAGTGCTTGTCTGGCATGTGTGAGGCACTGGGTTCAATCCTTGGCACCACATTAAAATAAATAAATAAAATAAAAGTATTGTGTCCATCTACAAGTAAAAAATAATATTTTAAAAAACCATTATTTTTAGAAACATAACGATGATTAGGAAAATGTCACCTACTGCTTTACTTAACTATGCTAATATTAACATGATTTAATTTTCCCTTTAATTAATAATTTGTAATTTCTAGTTTTCAATTGTTTCATTTAAGGGAAATTTTATACCCAGCAAAGTTTTAAGTGACTACTTGAGGTCTTTGGGGGTTTTGTTTGTTTGTTTCCTACTAAGGTTGAATCCAGGGGTATTTTCCCACTGAGCTGCATCCTCAGTCCTTTTTATTTTATTTTATTTTTTGAGATAGGGTCTTGCTATGTTGCCTAAGCTGGTTTTGAACTTGAGATCCTCTTGGCTCAGCCTCCTGAGTTACTGGGATTACAGGCATGCTTCACCAAGTATTTTTAGTAACTATGCACATAAACACATATAAACTTATGATACAAATATTTCTTGCATACAACCCACTAGGAAAGGTTTTATCAGCATACATTAAAATATATTTTATTTTCAACATATGACTTCCAAGGGATGAGGAAAAACTTTCACTTTTAAAAAAAATTTTTTTAAAGGAGAGGAAAAGAAATGGCTCTCATAGTCAGATACAGTTAAGAAACTCTCTCAGGACAGACTAGTTCTTTTCTTAGTTTTAAGAGATTCTTGGAGACTTTAATATGCAAACCAGTACACGTGAGGTATAGGGGTAATATCAAATACTCATACTTAGACCAAATTTGGCCACAATGTACTTTTTTTTTTTTTTGGTACTGGGAATTGAACTCAAGGGTACTTGACCACTGAGCCACATCCCCAGCCCTATTTTGTGTTTTATGTAGAAACAGGGTCTCACTGAGTTGCTTAGTGCCTCGCCGTTGCTGAGGCTGGCTTTGAACTCGCGATTCTCCTGTCTCAGCCTCCCTAAGTGCTGGGATTACAGGCTTGAGCCACCGCACCCGGCCACAATGTACTCTTAATTTAAAATTAATAACATGTACCATATCTAATTACTCATATTCTAGTAAGGCCACAAGACAGTATACTTACTTGTGTCATTTCTCTGATAGAAGTTATGCTATCCAGTGCTTTCATTACTCAATCATAGTTCATGAAATTTGTTTTAATTATGAAATCATTTTTTTCCACAACATAAGATCACTGTTCCAGTGTGGTAGTATTTTTCATTTATAATTGATTACATAAAAAATACTGTCCTTAGTATTTCATTAAGTGTAGGATCATAGTTTGGCCGAGCATTGAAAGGGTTATGTGCATAGGTTATCGATGTTAATTATCTATTGTGCATCACCTAGTACAGGGTCCCTGTGCACAAGACGTCATTGAGTGAGTATCTGTTGCAAGATTGCTCTTCCCACCCATCCCTGTGATGTCACTAAAAGACAGATTGGTAATTCTCTTTACAACAGCTTCCTGTTGGTTTTTAATGAAGCTGAATGTTTTCTCATGTTTCTTTACTAACTGTATGTCCCTTTTGTGAATTCGTGTTCATTTTCTGTTCATCTGTTATGGCCCTTGTGTTTTTCTTCTCAAAAAATTTTCAACTTTTATATAATTTTATTTGTGAAAGGAGAGCGCTTTTTCATACTTTTGGTGGTAGAGATAATCAGAGATTAAACCCAGGGGTGCTTAACCACTGAGCAACATTCTCAGCTCTTTTTTTATATTTTATTTTATTTAGAGACAGGGTCTTGTTGAGTTGCTTAGGACCTAAGTTGCTGAGGTTGGCTTTGAACTCATGATCCTCTTTCCTCATCCTCCTCCACCGAGACACTGGGATTACAGACCTAAGCCACAATGCCCAGCGCATTCTTAAATATATATTTTCTTTAGGGAGGAGGGGTGAGGGATAACTAGGGATTGACCTCAAGGACACTTGACCACTGAGCCACATCCTCAGCCCTGTTTTGGATTCTATTTAGAGACAGAGTCTCACTGAGTTGCTTAGCTCCTTGCTTTTGCTGAGGCTGCCTTTGAACTTGCTATCCTCCTGCATCAGCCTCTGGAGCCATTGGGATCACAGGGATGCGCCACCATGCCCAGCTCTGGCTATTTCATTCTTAATGCTCGTGACTTCTTCAAGCAAAACACATAACATAAAGTATGATATTTCTCTTAGAATTTCCAGTAACAGTGTAAATGCACGAGTCTGGTGCAGATGCACACTATTTTACTCTCCTCTAGTCTGCACATCATTTTTCCAAACTACTCTAACTTATTTGGAATTTGTTTTTGTAAACAGAACAAGAAAAAGCGAAATAGATTTTTCTCCCACATTGCAGGCCCACTCTTCCTACTTCACCTACTAAATAACTCTTCAGCAAAAGAAGATGTGATCCCTCTTTTAATATATATTAAATATATTTATAATGACTAGGTTTGGAGAGAATCTGACATCCTTTTCTTTGCCAATACTGGTATTTTGTATGAATTTTATAGTACTTCATAAACACAATTCAAGAGTTGACCTAACCTCTCTTAACATTTATTAATTTTTAATGTTTTAAAATTTCTTCTCATACATGAATTGGTAATTTAGTTCCACTCTACATGAAAAAAAAGACAATTGAAATTTTCATGGAATTGCATGAAGTGATACATTTTGACATCCTTGTGATTTATTTTTTTCCTTGCTAGAAACAGCTTGGCTCTTGAGTTACAAGTTGTTTCTTTGTTTTTATATTTTTCTTCCTATCTCTTATATCCTTCTCTAAAATGAATGCTCTCCTTTTGTTTTATATGCTTCCCATTATCTTTTAACTTCAGTTTTAAAAATAAACTGATTTCCAGTTTATGGCAGTGTAACTTTACAAACGCATTTTACATAAAGCATGTACAAACATTTCAGTAACTCAATTTCACTGTGAAGGAATTAAAATAATTCTCAAAAGAAATTTAGTTTAATTTCTCCCCGTGGCAACTGCAAAATGACAAAATAGACAAGATGAAAAGAGAAAATTCAGTCTATCTAAAAAATATTAAGTGCCGGTCTGCCTTTAACAAGAAACTCTTGAAAATTTTCCACAAAGAGTAACAGAGTGAAGATAACTAGTGGACTACTATGATAAAACTTTTGAATCAAAATAAGAAATAATTAGTATCTGTTAGTACCTGAGCTCCAGTTGCTATTTCATCAGCAGCTTCATTCATTACTCCCAGGGTTTGAAAAGCAAATACACACAGCTCTCGTTCACATACAGTAGGCTATAAAAGAAATGGGAATCAATTACAGTACTTTCTATTTCTCTCAATTTTAAAAGTAGGCTGATGAACTGTCTACATAATAAATAGAATGTTAAAAAAGAGTTGCAAATATGATAAGAAATGATCAATTTCAGTTAGTTGTAGTCATTCCATTTGAAACAATTCAGCAATAAATGAAAATATGTTAAAAAGAAAACTCCGTATCTATTGCAAAATACATTTTGGCACATGAAATGCATTTTTAAAAAAATACTAAGGTTATGATGATAAAATAAAAACAAGGTTATACACAAAAGCTTTACAAGACATATATATAATGGAGAACTCCACTTATCCTAAGAAATGTATTTGGAAGAAATAAGCATGACTCTGCTTACTTGCTACCCAGCTCTTGAAAGATTGGTTTTGTTGCAAAGACTCTGGACTTCAATAATCTCCTGAAATCAACAGCACTGAAATATACACTCTGCAATTACTTTGGAAAAGCGCTCATCTTTCAAATCTAATACAGTGTCATCTCTTTGATTTATCTTATCTCCCTGGTTACATTGCATTAGGTAGCTGATGAAGCCTAACAGGATGCAATCCTTGGTGCCTCTCCACAGCCGACAAAAGGCGTTTGTTAGTGCCACTGCTCCTGTGCTCGCTGTTTTAGAGGACGGCTTGGTCTTTTGTTTAGCCAGTGGGCAAGTATGTTGCTACTCTGAACATACGTCTGTTCAGAACGAGACTGTATATGTGGCTTTATGAATAGAAAGGCTGAATAATCACAACTATTTCTGGTTGACTCTCCCCTAAAGAGAATGTTAGAGGAAAAAAGAATTGATATATTTCCTTTGTCAGCCTTAAATGAGCAGTCTGGTTCCATTTCAGAAATATCAGGACTCTGAAGGAAATTAATTTGAAAAAGGTCTCCAGACACAAGCTACACACATTCCCATATATATCTAGATATACGTATGGCAGGCTTTTCCATTCCACTTCTTTTTCCTTAACTTCAATGTGTAACAATCTTCTATTTTGCGGATGTGCATCTATGTGAGTATGTTACAACCTCAATTCTCCCAAGGACATTAGACTGATTCTTTTGTTCACTTCATAAGGCAAAGTGCATGGTATGATCAAAAGTAACAGTAGCGATCATTTCCTGAATATTTACTATATCCTCAAATGCTATATTGATGTCTGAATAAAACATGTACAAACAAGTTCCAGGAAAATAAGAACCTTGAAAATCATAAAGGGCTCCAAGAACTTATTCATATACCAGCTACCCCAAATTCACTGAGGAGAAAATAGTGACAAAGAAGGTTCTTCAATTTGAATAATACTTCTGTCAAATAATCCATCACTGTTTTTATGACTAAAATTCTGCAATCCCAAAAATGAATAAAAAGGTAATGCTTCTTTAGTGACATGAGTAATGATTAGTTTCTTTTGAACACTGGACAATCAACTACACTTTGTGAGCATCAAAATATGTGTGTAAATATGTGTATGTATGTGTGTGTGTGTAATATTGCATGTGTATATAAACATATACACATACACATTCTAGGGAATATAACAATAGAAACTTAAGTACCAAATTATTTTTTTAACAGAAATATAATACATCACTATAATAGTTTTAAAGGTTAATTTTTAAAAAGTGAACAAAAAATTTTCAAGGACAAATTATGATAGACACAGTTTTACATATCTCTGCCACAACACATGATTGCCAATCCTGGGTATTCAAGAGTATCTGACTTGGTCTCCAATGATTTTTAGCAACTTCACCAAGACAATCCTATTCTCTACTTTTCAAGGCTTTCTATAATGCTTTCATCTGCACTGTTTAATCCCCTTAGAGACCTGTTTATGTTCTAACCTCTACAGCTCCAAATCACATGAACTTGCCAAATGTTCCATTATTTTAAGTAATGAATCCACAATTTTATAATGAAAGGATAACATTATCACATTATAGACATTCCTCTTCTTTTTTGTATGTTTTTGTTTAAAAGTAGCACTCCTTCCCAGACCCAAATGTATAAGGCTCATTTCCTGGAATATCCTGCTACTATAAATTGGAAAGGCGATCAGGCAATAATCAGGCATGCTAGAAAACCTGCTGAAAGGCCAGAAGTATACATCACATTATTATGAAAATACATTTACCTTTCTTTTTAATATAGCCAACCATCGAGATAATAAAGTTGTCATTAATTGATATACCACATCAACATCACAATAAGTAAATGTGTCTGAGATTTTAATTAACAGTTCTATACTGTTTGCCTTACTAGAAAGTTCAAAGAATATTCAAAATGTAATACGCAAATTACTTCAATTTTCAAAGAAACATTTCCACATTTATTTACTTCTCTGAACAGTAGCAATCCTCTCTTGTTTATTCACATTTTACTTGAGAGTTCAAAATGTCAACACAAGATGGCGCACTAAATGAAAATTCTCGACACCAAGTGATTGAGATTAGGTATCTGCTCATAAAAGGAGCATCTTGTTCAAGGATGAGAAACAGAATTATTTTTCCTTAGTGAAAAATCAGTACTTAAGCTGTGCACTAGAGTTATCTTGCCTTGAAATGATTCCCATCTAACCACCACACCAACCTTCGTGAGCTTTGCTATGACATTATTTACACAGAAAACACTAGCACTAATTCAAAACAGCACCGTCACTAAATAACTATTCCTAGGTAAGTGTAATGATGAGTTTTATTATAATACTTTCATACAAATTTATGTATGCCTAAATATATGCAAGTGTGTGTCATTAATTTTTTATTTTACTATATATCCACTAGTTTGAATTTGTAAAATACAATTTACCATTAATGTATTATTATGTTGTCTTGAAACAATTAATCCATATAATTTAGACTATAAAACCATGGCAAGTCCCTCCATTATTAACATAAATATAATATATTTACTACACAATATTCATTATGTACCATTTAAAAGCACAGGGAACTTTACATGTGTCCCTAAAATATAATATATTTTAAAAAGTTTCAGCTAAGATGATTAACATTTTTGAATCAGAGCAATTTAAATGCAATAAAAAATGTTTCACAAAGTTTCTTAAGCCCTAAAGAATCTGACTATACTTTTGAAAAGTTGTGTTGTCAAATAATTTAAATTATCTGTCACTGAAGAGAAATGCTGCAATTCTAGAGAATTTAGCTATGTATTTATGAATAGAGATAAACATAGTCAGGAATGGTGTTCAAGTATTTCTGCTATCATCCTTTTGTTCAAACAGTAGTTCGTGTAACTTCAATATGTAAAACACATAGAAGTAGAGCCTGTTCCACTTGAAGCACATGTGTTTACCTGTTTTCCTAACTGTAAAGTGAGCAGAAAAATAACATCTAGCTGCGTGAGTTGATAAGAAGACCAACTGAGATAAAGGTATGTATAAAATCTTCTTGAGGCACAGAGAGCTGTTTAAGTGTTAACCATAGAGAAACTAGACAAGCCATCTCTGCAACAGCTTTAACTCAAGGCATATACAAAGATAAGTATTTCATAAAAGAATACTTTTCTTTGAAGTACATTATGCAGCATTTTTATTTTTGTACCCATGGTTTACCAAAATTCAATTTATTGCCATAATCTTTCTTATAAAAAACAAAAATCAGTTTAAATTCCTAATTTAAAACTAATATTTTAAAAATGAGAATTATATTAAAATTTTAAGAGCCACAAACCTATAAGCCTTTAATGCTCAGTATTTTTAATACACTAGTCAATGCTTTGCATTATTTTTGAAGTCAAGAGACACATTTAGTGTGGGAAAAGGTTTTGTCCATTGAGACACAAACATCACAAGGACCAAGGTAGATCTTTAGGAAGGCAGAGAGGCCTGAACAGAGTCCCTATTTGTTTCATATAATAAAGATATTGTTTGAGCATTAAAATCAATGTCTACTCAAAACTGAGTTGGGTATTTTTAAAAATTATGTTTTTGAACTAAAAGTTTCTGGGCATGATTATTATTTTGGTTTAGCTTGTGTTTCAGAGCCTGAAACTGGGAGTTCCATGAATTGGAGGGGAGGGAGGGTATTAATAGGATGCACTTTTTCATTCATTCTTCAAATACTAAAGTGAGAAGTAAATACAAGAAGATCTACCTACTTCATTCTTGGAAGATAAAATTGGAATACTCTGGTTTACCCCTGGCTCAGTTTCTCACAGTTTTTCATGGGCATGTCTCAAACTGTAACCAAACAATAACTGAGTGTTATTAACTTCATTTAGAAAATAAAAGCCTTAGTTATAAAGACCAGACTGAAGGTCACAGCAAGGAAGATACACAAAAATATATGTCGATTGTCAGGTTTCTCGGATGACTTTGCTTCAGCAGCATTGCCATTCCTCTCAAGTAAGAGATAGACACACTCAAACATATTGAGAACCACTGGACTAGAATCTCATGCCTGATCAAACCACTCAAAACAAGCAGTCCAGGACTTTTTCATATGGCAGAAAAAGAGAATGACATTATAATTCTTGTATAATATGTTGATGGGGAAAACAGGGAAGTCTTTTAACCAAGGACACACAAATGATGGCCACAAATGACAGAGGTCCAACTTTGTAGGGCCATCAATCCACACAACCACATTGTTTTTATCCTGCACAGTGCAGCCGCTAACACACAGGAGGTAAAAGCACATAAGACAGAGAAGACACCATCACAAGACTGGGGTGTTTTCAAAGTCAGTGTAACAACAAGGCAAGGACATTAGGAATTTAGAGACTTGGGGCACTAAATTCTTCTTTTTACAACACTTGATGAAGACACAATGAACATATTAAAACACTTTCTAAAAGAGTTTGCTACATTAACACTCTAGAGAACCACTCCATTGGTTTTGGTTTGGTTTTCTGGCAATAATCCAACTGCACAGCCAACTTGAAAATCCAGGACTCTGAACAATTCTCCTAATGGTGATGGGAGTGTTAACACGGATTCGAAGTGTACTGTCAGTGAAATCTGTGAGCTTGATAACAACTAAGAGATGACTGGAGTACACGGTGCTTGTAAATAAGCACTGTAGTTGCCTACGTTGCAGAAAGCGTGACATGCTCACCCAGACCAGAGCAGACTGACAGGACAGTACAAACAGGGACCAAGAGCTTAAGATTTTCGGGGAACAGTGGTGAAAAGGGTGCTCATAACATTTGAGGAAACTCAGGCTTGGAGAAAAGAAAAAAATATGAAAAATAGTCAATTTGGAAAAAGAATGATCTAACAAATGTGAGAAAATTATTAGAATAGAATTCTAGGGAAACTCACATTTTATCTAACCTATGTAATCACCAATTTATCGTTTTGGGGATTTGTATCAAGTGAGTTGAACAGCCAATGAATCAGTTCAGAGGTTAATATCCCATAAAAATAGTGTATTAAAGGTTTTTAATATTACTCTTACATTTATAGCAAAATCTACAATGTAAATACTAAAAAGAAATTTTTAAAAAATGAGTGTGCCCATTAAATAAATGAGTGTACCAACTTAGGTAAAGCATTTGTTTAACAAAATCAAGAGAGTTCTGTTTCACTCTTTCTCTGAACATGAGAAGTTTCTCTGATTTTCATTTCTTGATCCAACTTCAAGTCATTTATCTTACTACTTAGAATATCAAAGTTAAATTTTCTGATTTTCTTAGAAAATGTGTCTGTGCCACAGTGGCATTAAAACACCTGGTGAGCCAGCTATTTCATATTTATTTATAAAATGTCTTCTCTCTTGCTCACAAAAATGCATGTGCTTCTGGAAAAAGTCAGCATACTTCATTGACACAGACATAAAGTCAAACAAAATTCAGAATAAGGCACAAAAATACTAATAGCAACTATGACATTTCCACTACTTACTTTCTGAAGGAACTGTCAATCACTAAACTTCACAGAACAAACTTCGAACAATGTGCTCAGTGTGTATGCACCAGGACAAAAACGTTGTCAACTCACGCCCACAAGTCAAGAGCAAGAACCCTCACCTGCTGCCATTCTGCCAGTGTTAAAATACTGTCTTACTGGCAGAATAACATCAAAAAAATTATTATTTTCCTCATTTGTGAAGTGGGAGTAATAATGATACCCACATAACATAATTTTTGTGAGAATTACACCTGACAGTCCATGGAAAAATCTTGGAGCACATAATCACTCAGAGAGTATTTGCTACTGATAACATTACTATGATCTTGTGCAGTGGAAAATTTGTGGTCATGGACTAAACAGTAGATTAAGATAAACACATGGACACCAACAAAACTAAAAATGTTGCTCCCAGGTGGGGTAGGCTGTGATGAACAGAGGATTTGTCCCAATTTCACCACTGCTATATTTCTCCAAGAAATAAACAGCAAAAATGAAATTGCACAATTATTTTTTAAAAAATCAGTGTTGTTTTAGTTAATTTGAATTTCAAAGTAACATATCTCTGGAAGAAATATTGACTACCTCCTTCCCCTCTAAAAAAAAGCAAACAGGTATGGAGTGGGGTGTAGCTCAGTGAAAGAGTACTTGCTTGGCATGCTGTGTTCTATCCCCAGCGCTGAGAAAAAAATAAAGCATGTGTATTGCAAGAATAAAATCTTTCTTCACATATACTTTTCTTAAGACAAAACCAATATAGCACAAAACCTGACAGATAATCATTAATAAAATTCTATTATACATGATTTTGAAATATAACACTTGACCATTTAAAATAATTTCTAATAAAATTATTTTTTTTATAATTTTTTTTAGTTGTTGATGGATCTTTATTTTATTCATTTATTGTTTGTATGTGGTGCTGAGGATCGAACCCAGTGCTTCACGCATGCTAGGCAAACGCTCTACCACTGAGCTACAGCCCTAGCCCCTAATAAAATTATTGCTATCTATAATTGTGACTGATCTTTTCAAACATATGCCTAAGAGCAAAAAAGATTTCTCTTAAAAAGTTTAACAATGAATCTAGAATTGTCCCATCTACTTATCAAGCCTTCAGTAAGTGTCTAAGATGCAGAGTTTTGAAGTCAGAAGAATCTGGTTGAAAGCCCAGCTTCTGCCTACACTACCTGGGTGGTGTCGAACAAATTACCTAACCTCTATGAATCTTAATATTGTTATCTGCAACAGGGAAAGAAAAATACCTAAACCACAAGAGTTCTGTGAAAATCAAATAAGGAAGCAATGTGCAAAACATATCTGCATACAGTGCCTAGTACACAGCACTCAATAAACTGCCTTTCATGGGCTAACCATATTAGCTATTAGTTCAATCATTATCTTAATATTCATCCACATTTTATTGTTTCTCAAAGTCAACAGCTGAACTTTATGATGCACATGTGGAAGAAAGCCTTGCTCATTTAAAACTTTGATGTTAGCAAAAATGGCTGAGTAAGAAACCCAAACATCCACCCCTCAATAAAACCTTAAAAACACTGGCCAAAAAAAAAAAAACAAAGATCTGAATCAATTTTTCTGGCATTCTGGAAATTAACTCAAAGTTTGCATTAACCCAACAAGCACTTATTCAAGAAAAACGGTTGAATCCTGGTAAGAAATATAAAACTTGTTATGTTTAAGCATGCAATAGTTTCATCTCCTGTTCCTCACTTTAGTAGTAGTCTTAAAAATTATAGCCCACATTCCTAATACTAGAGAAAGCAGAACAGAGCTCATTTAGAAAGAACTATTACTGTATATGTGGTGGCTGTGAAGACAAGCCCAAAACAATTGTCTTTATTTCTGCCTGACTTGGAATCTACCCAGTATTAAATCTAATACCCAGGGTAGGGACTGAAAACATTTGCAGTCACAGTTTTAGTCACTGCTGTCTGAAGTTAACAGATAATAACTGAGGCAAACAACACTAACCAAAAAGCTTAGGGGGAAGAAAGGCTAGGGAGAGAAATGTTCCTCAGGACTATAAAAAGCTGACACATGTTCCTGTGAATCTAGAAGGCCATGTCCATGCTTAAGAAGGCTGAGGAAGGCCCAGAATCTCCCCTCTGACTGACCTTAAGGTTTTGTATAAACAGGAAGTACAAGCTGAAGTCACTGTAAACTGCCTGGCCAGTACTAAAGGCATACCCTGACATTACCCACAGAGGCCTGGGCAACAACTGGAAGATGATTTTGGTGTGCTTCAATTTTAGCTGACTACTAAATGAACAAAACCTGAAGGGCCAAACAAGACTACGTATATAGAGACTGCACATAAATAATTTGGGGGGAGAAAAATCACACAAGAAACTACAACAAAATAAATCCTAAGGACAGCAGAGATCTGATTCCCAAGTGGTTGCATTATCAAGTTCAAAATGTCCAGTTTTCAATAAAATATGACAAGCAAGTTATCAGCTAGGAATTAAAATGATACACTAGAAAAATATCTCTTAGGACACAAAAAAGGATAATAGTGAAGAGAAAACAATGAAATGGATATAACTGACACAGAAAAAGAAGAGCAAAATGGCAGAAGTCTTTCCTTATCAGCAATTTCATTTAAATACAGAGACTAGCAAAATGCATAAAAGAACAGGATCCAACAATTTGGTATCAACAAGAGATTTTTGTTTCAAAGACACAAATATGTACGTTTTAAAGCATGGAAAAAGATATTTCATATAAATAATAATCAATGAAAAAGAGGTTACACTGATATAAGACAAAACATTTTAAAACAAAAAGTCAGGGACAAAACATATGAGAAAAGCATTGAAATATAAAGAACATGTAATATTTATAAACATCTGCTCCTAACAACAGACTCCCCCAAAGTACATGAAAGAAATAGTGAAAGAACCCAAGATGGAAATAGACCCCTCAGCAATAATAATATGAAATTATCATATTCCTACTTTCAATAAAGATTGCAGAGAAAAAAATAAAATCAAAAGAAAACTTATAGAGAAAAATCAAGGAAACAGAGAGGCTGTTTTTTAGAAGATACATAAAATCAGTAAGCTTCTAGCTTGAAAAACAAAGCGATTGCTATGATTCAGATTTTTAAGGTCTCTGAAGGCCCGTGTGTTAACCAAGTGGTCCCAAGGGAGATGCTTTTGAGAGATGGTTGAACCTTTAAGAGGTGGGGCCAAGTAGGAGTCGTTAGGTCATCAGGGGTGTGCCCTTGAAGAAAACTGAGGTACCCAAACCACTGCTCTCTCTTTTGCTTCCTGGCAATGAGGTGAGTAGTTGTGCTCCACCATATGCATGATGGGTTGCCCCAGTCTAGGCCCCAAACCATGGTTCCAACTGAGACATGCAAAAATCAGCCAAAATAAGCCTTTTCTCATTATAATTTGGTGATGATGATGGTGATGATGATGATTATAGTGATGGAAAGCTAACAAAAATAACAAATCTTTAACACAAGGAATCAAGCAAAAACTACCAAAAAAATTCCACTGATACAAAAAGATAATAAGAGAGCTGGGCTTATAGCTTAGTGGTAGTGTGCTTGCCTAGAACATGTGAAGCACTGGGTTCTATCCTTAGCACATTTTTTTTAAAAAAATAATTAATTAATTAATTAAAGGTATTGAATCCACCTACGACTAAAAATGTATTTTTTTAAAAAGACAGTAAGAGAATACTAAAAACAACTCTCATCACATAAATGTGCTACCATATATTTAAAAGAATGAATACAAATCTGACATAACCAGAAAATAGACGAAAATATCACAAGAAAAGTAAACAACGTAACAGCATACCAAATGAATTCAGTTACAAACTGACTATTGCAGTATATAAGAATTATATCACATGACCAATTGGGATTCAACCCAGAAATACAAATTCAATATACAAAAACAAAACAAAACAAAAAGACTTATACCATTCATTAAGAAAAGCAAAATCCAACACACTCATGACAAAAAACAAAGTGAAAACAAAAAACATTAAAAAAAATTTTTCATGATTAAAAAACATTCAACCAAATAGGACTAGAAGAGAATTTTTCTTAACCTTCTAAAGTACATCTAGGAAAAATCCACAACAGGTAGAGACTTTCCCCCTGAATTACAAGGACTCTGCTCTTGTCACTTCTAACCAACCTAGTATTGAGGATTTCTAGCCAGGTCCACTGGGTTAGCAGAAGTAATACAAAGGATCCTGACTGGAAAAAAAAAAAGGTAATACTGTCTTTATTTTACAGATGACTTGATTTTATATGCGAAAACACTGAACAATCAAAAAAAAAACCTTACTGGAACTAATATATAAGATCAGCAAACTTGTAGAATGCCAAGTTAACATTCAAAAATCACTTGTTATCTCTATACAGTAGCAAAGAACAATACAAAAATGAAATAAGACAATTCTACATAAAAAATACTTATTTTTAAGCTTATCCTAGCAGTGCAAAAGAATACTGAATACTACAGAATAGCATTGAAAGAAATTTTAAATTAGCCCATAAATGGAAAGATATCCTGTGTTCATGGATTGGAAAGCTTAATTTAAGACTTTGACTTAATTCATTCAAACTGTTTGTTAACAGAGTATTTTAGAATGAGTAGCAAATATTTATGCATTGTAGTTTTAAAAGCTGGAAAATCCAAAATCAAGGTGTGAGCAGATTCAGTGTCTGAACCACTTCCTGGTTCACAGTAAGATCACTGACAGAGCTTTCTGTGCCCTCATGTAGCATAAGGATATGCGTTCCATGTGCTCTCTTTTATAAAAGGACTAGCCCCATTTATGGAGGCTCTACCCTTGTGACATAACAACCTCCCAAAGGTCCCACCTCCTAATACATATGACTGTTAGGATTTCAATATAGGAACTTTGAGGGTACATAAACATTCAGTTTATTCTCAAAGTAATCTAGGAATCCAGTGCAAATCTATAAAAACATCAACTGCCTTTACTAGCAGAAAGAGGTTAGTTGACCAGACAATTAATATGGAAATGCAAGGGACTCCAAATAGTCAAAACAATCCTATTAAAGGAGATCAAAAAGGATTCACACTTCTTGATTTCATTATTACTACAAAGCTACATTAATCCAAGACAGAGTAGTACAGTCTAAGTAAGCCTTTATATCTTTAGTTATAAAGAGGGCTGGGATTGTGGCTCAGTGATAGAGCGCTTGCCTCGCCTGTGGAAGGCACTGGGTTCGATCCTCAGCACCGCATATAAATAAATGAATAAATAAAGGTCAATCAACAAATAAAAAAAAATTTTAAAAAGAGAATAGACATAAAAGATCAGTGAAAACAGAATCAAGAGTCCAGAAATAAACCAATATAATAAACCAAATCTAAGTCCAAATATTTTCAACAAAGATGCCAAGATCATTCAGCACAGAAAACACAGTCTTTTCAACAAATAGGACAAAGAACACTGGGTATCTACATGCAAGAATGAATCTGAACCCGACTCACATCACATACTGAAAATTAACTTGAAAAGGATCAGTGATTTATACATAAAAACCTTAGAATAAAATATTAATTGTAAATCCCATGACTTGGAACTGAGCAATGGTTCCTTAGACATACTATCAGAAACCCAGGTAACTAAAGAAAAAAAGTTATACATTAGACACATCAAAATATAAAAATCTTCTGTGTGAAAAGACACTACACCAAGCCAGGCAAGATGGTGCACACCTGTAATCCTAGCAGCTCGGGAGGCTGAGACAGGAGGATCGCAAGTTCAAAGCCAGCCTCAGCAAAAAGAGAGGCATTAGCAACTCAGTGAGACTCTGTCTCTAAATAAAATACAAAATAGTGCTGGGGATGTGGCTCAGTGGCTGAGTGCCCCTGAATTCAATCCCTAATACCAAAAAAAAAAAGACACAACCAAAAAAATTAAAGGACAGCCCACAGACCAGCAGAAAATATTTTCAAATCATATACATGATAAAGATCTAACAATAAGGATTTAGAATTCAGAATATATAAAGAATTCAGCACTCACTCACCAATAAAAATACAAATAATACAATTTAAAAATGAGGAAAGAATACACATTTGAATACACATTTCTCTAAAGTTATACAAATGGCCACTTAAGCACAAGAAAAGCTTAACTGCATACTTCAGTGATTTAAATGTTTCATTAATTTCATCAGGAAAAAAACTGGAAAAAGAATTTTTAAACTGAATAATTCTCCCCCAAGATGCACATATGTGCAGTGAGTATTACTGCCATGTTTCCTTGATAATGTCCCTAATGTGTCAAGTTGGCAATTTCTGGAAATCTTTCTTTTGATTCTTCTAACGCTGTGTACCTCTTCTAACCAACATAGGGCATATGATCTTCTCTTATAGTAAGCATGTTAAATTGTGGAGCTTTTAATAAACGCTGTTTAAGCATCCTTGTTACTTGGCCTTATAAACAGTATTTCTTAGAAGTTTACGATATATGACACTTAACATCAGGGTAGATATAGGTATAAAAGGATAGACAGATAAAAAACACACAAGAAACATTTTCCCAATACCAAACTACTTGCTCTTTCACAGACTCCTTCAGAAATAATACTAAAGCATTTTTGTAAATTATACCATTTAGTATGTTAACTAATTTGCTCAAGAGAATAATTTAATTTAAGCTGCATTACATACTTATTTATTGTTATATTTCAGCATTTTTCATTTATATTCTAAGTCAACACTGACAACTCTACCAACAAGAACTTACCCTAAGCATGGGGCCATTTTGAAACACATGTGGCTCATCACAAACCACACAGTACTCATTCAATACGGGGATCCGCTGTTCAGCAAACTCAATTGTCTGAATAAAACAACAGAAAGAAATAATTCAGTGGGGTTCATAAATGTTTTGAAAGCCCAGTAAGGACTAAAATATTTCCACAACAGATAGAGTCTTGACTCATACCTGCACTAGGAAGCCACGGTCTCGTATTGGAATGCATTTTGCACCATTTGGCTATAAAAAACAAAGTAAAAGAACCAAGTAATTTTTAATTGGGAAAATGTATGAATTATAGCCTTTAACATTTTATCTTTTAATTTTCTCTTTAATACAGAAGTGATCTTTAGAAGATCACATGAAATACTGTCACTGATGATGTTATCAAGATTCTAGTTTCTTTGTTCTATTTTAATACCTTTTCTGCCATTACTTCTACATTCTATAAACTAAATAATAGTAGTATCAATTTTTGATCTTCTGCTGAAAATGAATGGCATGTTTGCATAATCACAAAAGACCACTGTCTCTATTATCAGCAAAAGCTCATACCTCCTAATTAGAACATTTCAATCTTATTTTACAATCAGATACAATTATTCCTCTAAGGAAATATTAGACAGCTATTGAATGTGGCACATCACTAAACTATGTATTATACATAGCCATATAGAAGAACATTTAGACATTTTCTTTCACAGAGTAGCTGAAATTATTTTTCTTGGAAAAACTACCACGGGAAATATTTCACTATGTAATTATTCAGCGTCACTTCCTCCCGGTCCTTAAGACTTATCTTTGAATAGAAATGGGCTCTTAGGATGTTCACAGAAAATTATCAACATACACAAATTTTCATGAAGCAAATGTAACTTTACAGTATAATTTACAGTTTGGTTTTAAAAATAAGTCTACAGAAGGGTAACTTTCTGAAAGCAGTATCTTATTTTTATCAACTTCCTTTATGGATGGATGTATTCATATTAGTGGTCAAAGCTAAGCATGCACCTCCAACACATGTGTGAACATTATCTAGAAAAAGCAAATGTGAGTTTTTATCAACCATTTTGAGAATATAAATAATATAGTCTAATTTCTTTATCTGAATGAGCTTTTATGGTCATCATTCTAGAGGTAAACTGTTTAAAGCATCACCCAAAGAACTTAAGTTATCACTGTTTTCATCTCCTGGCTCTAGGACTAACGGAACAGTTTTAGTATAATGGGAACACTAAGATCTTCAAGAGAGGCTCTGGGATATACTTGTTAATGTGGCTTCTCGCTACCAGCGACATCCTTCATGTGCAAAAGTTCCCTTCTTAACTGAAAGGGGATTATTCTTAATCTAGTTACAAGACAAATATAGTGCTCCATGTGGAAAAAGCAGAGATTGGATAAGCATACTTAAATTAACAAATTATATGCTTTCTTAAAATGAAAGATTTCAAGAATTCAACTGACTTCCTTGAACTTTTAGTAGCATTTATTAGTATGGCAGGAATTTAGAATGGACCTCAAATCAAGAACTATATTACTTTTTTCAGAATTAAAACTAACTTTTCAGGTAATAGCTATCAATGTCTGGTATGCAAGCACAACATGCGAATAGAAAAGAAAATCGCAAATTTTTAAAATAAAATCCACCAATCTCAGTTCTTCCCTTTGCCAGATCTTATAGAGGAAAAAAAAATCCATTGCCCCTTACATAACAGTTAAGAACTAAAGTTAAAAATATTTACGCACAGCAGGCTGGGAAGATGAAGATGAAGATGGTGTTAGGATACCAATAAGCCCTGAGGTAAGAGAGAGCCTCCTGCCCTCTGCAGTAGGTTCCTTGAAAAGCTCAGTTTTGGATGACTTGGGGGCACTGGAGTAAGACTTGCTGAGCAATTTGTGGTTTTTCAGTCCATACAGCTCTTCCATTCGGAGATTGCTGGAGTAAGACCTGCTTAACAGTTTGTGGGGCTTCAAGTTGGTGTTGTGCTCGCATCGTGGGTCTCCAGAACAAGATCGAGTCAATAATTTATGGGACTTTAGAGTGAGACAGTCCTCCTGCTTCACAGCTGCAGTGCAGGGACGGTTCAAGAGTTTGTGCGATTTAATTGTTGTCATCGTCTGCTCAGCCCTGGGGTCGCTGGACAGGGAGCGACCAAAGGTCCGGTGCGACTTTGCAGCACACATATCGTCAGCCCTCACTGTGCTGGAACAAGTCCTCCGCAGCAGCTTGTGTGTTTTGGAGATTCCATCTTGCTCAGATTTCAGTTTGGATTTGCTTTTGCCACAACCAGGGGGAGGATAACTTGGCGACCTTTGAAATTAAAGAACAATTAATACAGGGAAACTCATGGGTTCCAGGGGCCATGGAGAGAGAAACCTTGCCATGCTTAAGCTGTACCCAACTGTAGTACATGCTTACCACCTCATTTAAGAATAGCCTACCCATTTAAAACTCACATCCAAGATACTGCAGGGTAACCATGGGAATTAAATCACATTTTTCCTGAAAAGCTGAAGAAGATTCTACAATTTTTCTCCTTCCTACCTACTGCAGAGTCCAATAGGGAAAATTTGGATAGGGAACCATGTGATTAGGAAACAAAGAATTTAAGTTTAATAAATATGAAATAAAAACTCCAAACATACACATGAATATGTATGCTTTCTATGAAAGAAGTGAAACTCAGACATTTTCTTGATCTTATATAAAAAAAAATAAACAGATGCCAAAAATCATAAAAAGAAAGCTTTAAACTCAGTAACAACAGACAAGCTCATCATCTAACAAGTAACAACAAAAGTGCCTGTTACCAACCTGCGCAAGGTAGAAAATAAATGCAGGGGAGACTTTACTTTCTTCTCTGACAGCTTTTTATTGTGCAGGCAATTGGACTTTTCTTTGCTCTGTTTCCACTGCTGTGTAACAAATGTCTGCATGATTCTGTCAATTAAAAGGTAATTCTGTCATCACAGTTCTGAGGTAATTTAAATTAATATTCTATAGTTATTATGTTTAAAAGACACTTATCAAAGAAAAAGCATTCAGTAATCAATGAGGTACTAATTTAAAATCACACAAGATTTTTCATACATAGGAAAGCATTATACAGCAAATTACCAGATGATACTGTGACTATACCATAATAATTGACAATAATTACTCATTATTAAAATAACCAAATTATAATACTGCTATAATTTAAAATCCAAATGACTGATGAGTTGATGGCAGAATAAAGAGAATGGGAACAATCTTCAGGATCGCAACTTTAGCTTAAGTAGCAAAAGGAAAAGAAAAATCTGACTAAGTAAAGCCAATTTCTTTTACTCAATTTCTTTCTTCAAGGAAATGAAAACATGTATAGAATTATTCTGGGTCCTTGGAGTAGTGTAAGTGGTGAGAAAAAGAGTAAGGCTGCAATGGATAATGACTTAACTCCAAATTCGCAGTAAATTTGCCTTTAGAGTTCAGAAAAAAGGGGAAATTTTATTCTACGCTTCAAGGCCAGTGACTTAATGTATGTAAAATTTTGGTACAGTGGATGACATGTATAGTAAGCACCCATTAGCACTTGCTGATGTCACTGTTCAGACTCAGTCCTGCTCCCAGAAATACATCACAGTAAAGGAGTCCAGAAATGTCTAACAAGTGAAATTTGTTCACTGAAAACAAGCTAAACAATAACAAATAGACCAGATTCTAAACTTGCATTCCTTCTTGTATGTTTCTGGAAAAATAACCTCTTACTATGCGAGTTTCTTCCTATGAATTATTATAGAGATCACATTTTTTAAAAATTATGTAATTTGAGACTAAAAGGGACCCTAAGGATCACAACCAAACTCAGTTAAGGAAACTTAAACATGTGTCAAACTAAACATGATTTTTAACAAACTTTCAACATACTTAAAATTAATCTGTTAAAAAAAAGCAATGCTAGCAATCATTTGGATGGGAACATTAATAAAACATGGTACATATTCTAGGTTGTTAAACAGTGGATTATATCCACAACATCTTTTTTCTGAGACCATCTGAGACTTCTGATGTACTCAGAAGTCATGCAGGGAAGAAAGTCATTTACTCCTGGACCTCTGGGCTTTAATAATTCCTGTCTTATTTTTGGTCAATCCCATTTTACATTAAGTTCACCTGTGTTAAAAAAAAGCACATTTTTTAAAAAGCATGTAAAATAGAATAGCATAAAAACAAAAGTGGGAATTTGGTGAGGAGAAAATCACAGAAAGAGAGCAAAACTGTGCCAAAGTGTGGTGGTGCCCTCCCTGTGTGGGTCAGACTCCATGAACTCTCCAAGACATGTGGAACATGGACTCAATGCAGGAAACGAAATCCAACTGATCCAACAAAACCGATGGCACTGGAAAATCAAACCTAATTCTACAACTGGAAACTCAGAATGTCTTCTGTGAGTCCTTATAAGAGAATATTGCATAATATAATGTGCTGAAGATACACAGTAAATTGACTTTAGTTTCAGAAATGTAGAGTTCTAGACATTAAGAATTTGTTATCTAAATCTACATTTGTACATATTTAAACTCCACAAAAGGATTTACAGGAGTTTTCCCCCCTCTTTTTTAAATGTGGTCCATACAGACAAAGGAAAACTATTCTGCTGTACAAAAAAAATAATAAAATTGTGTCAATTGCAACATCATGCATAAAACTGGAGATTACTATTATGAAGTGAAGTAAGACAGGCATAGAAAAACAAGTACCATGTGATGTCACTCACAGGTGGACTCTAAAACTGTTGATCTCAGAGATATTGAGAGCAGATGGTGGTTAGCAGAGGCTAGGAGAGTTGGGGGTGAGTCAGCGGCTCTAAGTTAGAATTAGGTAAGAATAAGAAGTTCTGGTGTGTGACTACACAAGGTGATTACAAGCAACAGTTACATACTACATATGTCAAAAATCTACAAGAAAGGATTTTGAATATTTTGCCATTAAATAATAAATGTTTCAGAGATATTTTAATATGATTTAAACACTATATAATGTATACATGTATCAAAACATCACACATACTCCATTAATATGTATAATTTTCATGTTTACAAATCTGGTAATAAATTAAAAACCATTCTAGAGAAACGCAAATGCGTTTGTGAAGTAGTTAGATTTAACCATCACAATGTGCATATTTAATTCAAAATATAATGTTGTAAGTAAACACAGTGCTGTCAACTTTTTAAAAACTGCAAGTTCATAAATACAATAAAAATGCCCTCAGTTCAACATGGGTAATTTCATGTCCTCTTAAGAAAGGTTGGCTCATCAAGACTGAGGAAGAAGCTGCATTTTCCCTGTGTGAAAGGTTGACAAAGGGAAGCACGTGGACAGCATCATTATTACCTTCAGGAAAAACCGTAACAAGCAAAAGCACAGGATGACAAGCCCCAGGCCTCTGCCTTAGCTCATACTAATAATCATTCGACTTTAAGAAGAGCTGAATGTCAGTTCTTGTGTCTGTAATTTACCACTATTGTTCTTCTCAAAGACATAATTTTTTTCTGCTGCCCTTGTTTTGGGCTCTATCATAGTTTATTTTTTTAAGCATCTTAATTTTAAAAATAGACATAAATATCAGAAAACAGAAACAAATTCGAGTTGAACAATGGAAGAATTATCAGTAAGCCTCCACGAGATTTTTTGAGGTCCAACACAAGAGCTTCACTCATCTTTTCCTGGTGCTTAAAATCTACTGCCATTATTTCTACTTCAGATCTACTAAAAATACCAGAGTGTGTCAAAATCCTAGTGACTATATAAATGAGAGAGTATGAGTACTAATAAGGACATATTAAAGAATATATATGCAAATTAACTACAGGCATATTCTATGTCTGAAAAACCAAATTAATTTATATAGTTAGCCGTGTGTGTGTGTGTGTGTGTGTGTGTGTGTGTGTGTTACTAGGGATTGAACCCAGGGCCTTGTGCATGTGAGGCAAGCACTTTACCAGCTGAGCTATAGCCCCAGCCCCTGCTCCAACTAATTTATAAAAGATAAACTGTCACTGTATTAGTCAAGATTCAAATGGGAAATAAAGAACTGAGTTTCAAAAGGAATGTTTCATAGATGTAGGCACGGGAAAAGATTTACACAGTATCCCAGGGCCAGAGGCTGCTTTTCTGTTACTACTCCAGGCCTCAAGGAGGTGGCAGTGGAAACCACCAACAGAACCTGGTGAGGGACAGTCATGCAAATGCTGTTTCTTGGAGCCAAACAGGAAGCTGCTGCTGAAAGACCAGTCAGCTCAAGGTGACTGCCTGGGGAAGAAACCAGGGCATCATAGGCTCCCCGCTCCCTCTGTTGGTGAGGTTAAAGACACCAAACTGTTGTCTCCATGGGCCAGCCTTCCCAGTAATAAACTGCAGGATGATGGAAGGAACATAATGGATCTGGGCTGGCAAACAGAAAGGCCCTGGATCAGACTGATAAACAGCTCTGCTAACAAAACTATGGAAGCAGCCCTTAACATCAGGATGATTTTCTCTCCTAAGGTACTCACTTAGTGAGTAGAAAGATCTTAGTGAGTAAAACACTGAAAATGAACACGAGAATTCAGTTCTCTTGAATAGAAATTTATTTTTATTATTCTTTTGCAGACTTACTTTTTTAGCTGATGTCCCAATCCAAATCGCTCTTTTGTAGAAATCTGAAAGACATCAACAGTGGGCACTAGAAAGAAAAAATATTACAGTCAAGTACTGAATTGGAACTCAATCATCAGCCAAGAAAAAGACCGAAGTGGTAGTATGTGTGTGCATATACACCTGAAGGTAAAAATAGTGTGGACGCAGTTCTATATATTGCTATGTACATTATGTATATGTTTGCATTTATATGTGTATATATATGCATATGAGATCATTTTTGGTCATTATTAATATAAACATGTGGCTGTATATCACATACAATTATGGAGAATAATCTTCAAAGCAATACCTTAAATAGTCACATATAGAAAAGTTAGTGTATGAATTTGTAAGTAGAAGAGAGACATTGTTTGCATATACATACAATGTACTTTTACAAGAAAACAATGAGAGGAGGCCAAGGCATAGGAGACCGATTTTTCACTGCCTAGCCTCTCATGTGATTCATACTTTATTTATATATATATATATATCTTTAAATAAATAGCTATTTCTTAAAATTAGCAACTCCACTCAAAAAAATTTCTCAACAATTATTACTCACTGGTTTGGAGTATTTATCATGTGCCCATTGTGTCAGTCACAATACATGAAAGAATAAAGGAGTGAGCATGTATCCCTGCCCTGGGGAAGCCTGCAATGCAGTAGTGGAAGGAGACAAACAAAAAAATGCATAAGAAAACCAACACAACTGGAGAGCTGCACAGAGAGATGAATGGATGAGTAGCAGTTTAGGAGATGGGGGCAGAGGGATGGAGATCTTTGGGATCTCAACCAAAGGGCAAAAGAAGTAGAAAAATCACTCAGGAACTTACTGCAGAGACAACAGCTATGGTGACCTGGATCAGTGGACAAGATGAACATTTTGGATTCATACTCTCTAGGACAGCTGACAGATTTCACTGGGTTAGATTTTAGATGTGAGAAATAGAGGAATCAAGAGCAGAGACAAAGACTCTGAGCAGGATGAAATTTAGCAATATGAAAAACTGCAGGTGGAACAAATTTCAAGAGGTGATGAATTTGGTTATTTGATCTTAAATATTTGAAGTTTGAGATGCTTCTTACACTCAAGTAGAAACATGAGCAACTGGACAGCAAAGGCCAGCATTTAGGCATTTGGGTAAAAGGAATATACTAAAGATACAAACAAAATAGCCAGAGTATAAAGGTATTTAAAGACATGATGCTAGAGGATAATTTAGATGGAGAGAAGTCTGAGGAGCAAGCTCTACACTCAGGAGCATGCAGAGGCCCAGCAAGAAAGGCTGCAGATGAATGGCCAGAAGAATAGAAGAGTCCAGAGTGCTGCTGCTCTAAACACAAATTCACAAAAGCTTTTCAAGGATGGGGTGAGCAACCATTAACAAGTGCTGCTCAATTACGATGAAGACTTAAAATCAGTGATGGGGCCATCTGGCAATAAATATTGAAGTCACTGGATACAGTGACAAGAGCAGCATTTGTGAAAGATGTTACCAAAACTTTCATCTGATTGGATTTGAGGAAACAAAAAAGAAAAGGAAATGAAGTTACCTAACAGAGACAACTCTAACTATGAAACTATTACAGCCAGGAGAAGCAGAGCGGTAGGGTACCGACTGAAGAAGGACATCAGTGCAAGTGGGCTCTGTTTTAAGGTGAAAGTAATTTGTTTGCCAGTGGGAATCTTCTAGGCAAAAAAAGATACGAGTGGTACAGGAAGCAAAGTGAGAATTCCTGGATTGGTGCCTTAGGTAGGTACAAAAAGATGGAAACCAGTACACAAACAAAAGGATGATATGAAATAGGTGCTCCAATGGTGCCAATCACTACAAGGTGAGGGACGGCAAAAAAAGAAAGAAAAAGAAAAAAATTCCACATTATAAATCAAAATGACATCGCAAAACGCCTCACACCAGTACTCCATGATGCAAACACAGCACTGATGAGAGAAAATGCAGTGTTAGTGTTACCAAGCAATCATTTCTTTCCTAATAGTCTAATTCTTATACAAAGAGCGGTGAATAGAGTAGACTTCACTCCAATCCACCTGTTCCAAATGCAGGGATACTGAAATTCAAAAAGGAACATAAAAGGGCTGGGATTGTAGCTCAGCGGTAGAGCGCTTGCCTCGCATGCGTGAGGCCCTGGGTTTGATCCTCAGCTCCACATACAAAGCAATAAAATAAAGACATTGTGTCCATCTACAACTAAAAAAAATAAAAATTAAAAAAAAAAAAGGAACACAAAAATTCTAACTCTATTGAAAATTCACAAAATAAGACCGCTTTGTGTTCTCTCTACAAGTTTTTAAGAAGACACTATCTTTTCACACAAAGAAAAAGTGACTGAGAAAAGAAGGAAGGGAACTAAAGGGACTTGACTTACTTGAAAAAGGTAGAAACCTCCAAAATGACTAAAACTGTTACTGAAGAAAATTGTATGAGATAGAAAAGGGATAATAATAACAGACACAAGTATTTTATCCATCGTACACTAATTATTTCAATAAATTAATAATACAGATAACAAAACTTAATTGTAGTATGCATGACTAGAAAATAAGTCAATATTTTGTCAAAATGATAAATTTTCTGGGACATACTTTACTCAGTAAGAATAAAATGCTATGCTGGGTGCACAGTAGTGCACGCCTGTAATCCCTGTGGCTCAGGAGGCTGAAGCAGGAGGACTATGAGTTCAAAGCCATCCTCCTCAACTTAGCGAGGCCCTAGCAACTCAGCAAGACCCTGTCTCTAAGGGGATAAGACATGGGGGCAAGAAAGATGGTGGAATGCAATGGACAATGCCCTAGGTAAATGTATGACTGCACATACGGTGTGACTACATTGTGTACAACCAGAGAAATGAAAAGTTGTGCTCCATTTATGTACAATGAATCAAAATGCATTTTGCTGTCATGTATACCTAATTAAAATAGATAAATAAATTTTTTTTAAAAAGACTCTGTCTCTAAATGAAATATAAAAAGGGCTGGGGATGTGGATCTGTGGTCAAGTGCCCCTGGGTTCAATCCTTGGTACATGCCCCATTCTCCCCCCCCGGGGGGGGGGAATCAAGTGATAAAATGCATATTGCTATTAAAATTAATGCAATTAACTATAATTACATCAGAGAAAGATGCAGAATGCAAAAGAAAGATGTACACTATCTTTGTGTCTGTACACTTAAAAAGATATTTAATTAATGTTTAACAATGTTTTTTAAAATTAATAGCTACCTGCAAACCAGTAGGTACTACTTTCCAGTAGGTACTGGTTTGATTACTGGGAAATATACTGGACTATAAAAGTCTGGTTAAGCAAACAAGTACTCGGGAACAAACTTTGAAAATGAGTGACCTAAGCTCTCCCTTCCTAAAAATACAGGACAGTACTAATATAAAAAACTAGAAATGACAGCAAACATTTCTGGTAGGAATAAGAGTTTTGAAATGTTAGAAATGTAAATTTATTTACAAGTTTACCTCAAATACAATTTACCATAGGGTTCATTTTGAGTGGAAAGGAAATAAAAACATGACAGAGTATACTAGAAATAAATTTTCACATTGAAAAAAAAGGTAAAAGTTAAAGCAGGCTTATCCTTTAGATTAGAAACTGGACTTTTACATCAGCAACTTTGGAATATGCACACATACTTATAGACATACAGTATCATAAAAATCATAACAAATTATATTATGTCTTTGCTTGAAGTGTATTTCCCCATATATGATTTAAAAATTATTAATTTCAAAGTGGAAAAAGGCATGCATTTCTCCAATTCTCATTATTCTTGTTCATTGGCACATATTAGCCCTAGCCACATATTATAGTTCAAATCAGTACTATTCATATACACATTTCCAAAATGGAGGAATAAATGTTTTTCAAAAACAACTGTTAAGGTCACACTGAATCTTGGACCAGTCACACATGTTTTACAAGTTTATTTTACTAAAAATGTTAACACCTTCAAAGGCACAGTGCAAAATACTCCTTTTTATTTGCTTACAATAATCAAAATTATAAACTGCTAGAACCTAATTATTTCTTCTGGAGTAATAAATTATACATTCCTTTTTAATAACATTATCTGTAATTTGTACTCCTATATTACACATTACTGCCCATTTTAAATCATGCCTTTTCCCTGAAATTATCAACAAGTAAAAATAAAATAACTTCTTAGGGTATTTACTAGTAGGATGGATGTGAGTGAATACTCATGAACAAGCTCCAATTTGATCAGTGCATTGAAAAAATTAAAAAAATTTAAAAAAAGAGGAGAAAACCACCAAAAGGACCAGAAATGTGGAATAATTCCATCCCATGTAAGAACTGCCAACAAACTTCACTACAAAGATACCAGATGCAACCAATCTTCAGGGGTAGTAAATGGCTGGTCCTAAACTCCCTACTCCATAGAAGAAGAGAAAACTAATGGCAAACCACCACTAACACATCTCAAAATTAAGAGGGCAAGTGAACCACGACACAGAATATGCTCCAACGAGTTTCCTCGGAGTATGGCTGCACCGGGAGCAAAGAGCTGGCCCCTACAGGCCTTCCTTCCTCAGCAGAACTGGCCCTTCCCTGACAACTGATCCACTGTCTTAAAACTGCTCTCTGAAGAAACCAATAAAGGGATGTGAGGAATGTAAGGAGAACACAAAAGAGGGAAAAGCTCAGCAAGAGTACAAACTTAAGGTAAAGTCCCAGCTTCAACCCCATCCTGTGCGTAACACTGAAGCATAAATTACACATTAAAGTCTGTCTAGCTTCCAGGCAAAGTAGCTAGGCCACTGTACTCCCACTGGAGTTCACAGCAAAGGGATGGGGAGAAAAAAGAGAACTCCCAAGCCCATATTTCTTTGGAGGATGAGTGATTACAGATAATTTACTGAAGATATCAGTAGTTAACAAGGTGTGCAGGGCTGGAGGATAGATGCACGGGGCTATAAAAAGGTGTCTCAGGGCACCAGGGCACAAGAATTCCCCGTCCACCCCCACTAGCTGTCAGATCTGAGAAGTACTGAATCTAATGTAGACTGAGTGGAATTCTTTCAATTTCCTTCTTTTTTCTTTTGAATTTTTTTATTTGCTCAATTTAGACATACATAACAGCAGAGTGCATTTTGACATAGTATACATTACATTGAGTATAACTTATTCTAATTAGGATCCCTTTCTCATGGTTGTACATGAAGGGGAGTTCCACTGGTTGTGTATTCACATATGAACACGGGAAAGTTCAATTTCCTCTTATTAATGGAATAAAGTTATACACAGAACACACTAATTTCTGAAAGGAGTGTACTTCAACTGGAAAACAAAACACTATCTACAGGAATAATATGATAAATCTTAGACATACATGATGAATGTTCAAAAGATTCAAAATAATATTGAATGAATAAAATGAAAGCAATTAATGATAAATAGGGCATAATGTAGAATGAGTAGAAACTGTGACCAAATTAAAAACACAATGGAAACATTAAATTCAAGACTGAATCATGTAAAAAAAAATTACTTTGTGGAGTAAAAAGCAGATTGGAAAAAATCTTATGAAGTACTCAGATGAAAAGGATGAAGAAATGAGAGAAATGATAAACAACATAAAAGTCCAATATATTAGAACCAATCTACAAATATTAGGACTAGCAAGTAAATAAGGAACAGTGAATAATTACATAAAACTTTGAGATGAATTAAGAATTATGCATGCCATGCAAAAATAAATATGTATAAGATAACAGCAAGAACAAAAGAAAAGCCAGGAATAGTGGCACACGCCTGTAATCCCAGCACTTGGGGAGGTTGGGACTGGTGAAATCACAAATTCAAAGCCAGCCTCAGCAAGGGCGAAGTGCTAAGCAACTCAGTGAGACCCTGTCTCTAAATAAAACACAAAACAGGGCTAGAAATGTGGCTCAGTGGTCAAGTGCCCCTGAGTTCAATCTCCAGTACCAAAAAAAAGAAAAGAAAATAGTCCAAATACACATGAAAATGTGAACAAACCATACAGATTCCCTACAGATGAGTAAAAGTAGTTTCTAAAGCATTTTTCCTTTTTGAGGGGTACCACAAATTATACTTGGTAAAGTTTGTCTCATTCACAAAAGAAAAATGCCAGGCATGAAAAAACGTAGTCTCAGGTTTCCTTGGTTTACAAATTGCTAAATATATAAATAAATCAGGAGATGAATAAAAGATGGAGATTTTATAATATTAACGAAGTAGTATTAAACAATCAAAACAATTAAATATGAATTTAAATGATTGTTAAAATACTTACAAAACTATGGAAATGTAAAAAAAAAAAACCTTTAAAGTGATAATGTGAAGTAAAATCTCTAAAATCCAGGATTATATAAATAAAATAAGTGATACGATTACATAAAAGACATGTTCATCACGCATAGATGGGATTTGCATGAGCAGAGATTAACTCGATTTCATTTGTAACTCTAAATATAAAAAGTTAAGATGAGAGTTTTTTTTAATAGAAATTCTTTTTTTTAATTATTTTATTTATTTTTATGTGGTGCTAAGGATTGAACCTAGTGTCTCCCACATGCTAGGCAAGCACTCTGCCACTGAACTACAGCCTCAGCCCCCAACATAAGAGCTTTTAACCACCATTAAAGTAAACTCAAATGGGCACATCGTAAATCACTAAAGTGCAACATGGCAGAAAATATGCAGAAACATCAAAAACCCTTATACCAGCCAGGCACAGTGGCACACACCAGCAGCTCAGCAGGGTAAGGCATGAGGATCGTGAGTTCAAAGCCAGCCTCAGCAATTTAGCAAGGCCTTAAGCAACTCAGAAATACCTTGTTTCTAAATAAAATATTAAAAAGGGCTGGGATGTAGCTCAGTGGTTAAGCACCCCTGGGTTCAATCCTCAGAACCAAAAATAAATAAATAAACAAAAAAGAAATAAAGAAAACAACAACAAACAGGAAAAAAAAGGAACCTTATACCTCCAGGCTGGAAAATTGTGTGGACACTACAACTCATTTGTTTATAGAACATTAAACGACTTGAGAACAGTCTCATGACGTAACATTAAGGTGCATAGTTATTAATAAGAATAAGCATGCAACAGAACATAAACACCAATTATTTAGTTTTTTCTTAGTATGAAGAGATTATGAGTAATCATTTATTGTACTTTTATATATTGAAATAAGAATAAAATACTGCATCTATTTTTTCACTATCTAGCATTGAACCACATAAGTTACTATATGTCAGTCTGTATCGACTTATTTAATTTGGATAGAATGCATCATACAGAAACAAAAACAGCCAATTTTCAAAATGAAAGCTTTTCCTGTCTTTCATAAAACTGAAAGAATAAGTACTTTTCTTTTGTAAAAACAAAGAGTAGGACAAACATGGTGGTGCATGACTGCAATCCCTGAGACTTGGGAGACTGAGGCAGAAAGAGTTCAAGTTTGAGGCCAGACACAGCAACTTGGCGAGGCCCTGAACAACTAAGCCAGACCTTACCCCAAAATAAAAACTAAAAAGGGGAGGAGAATGTAGCTCAAACTAGTAGAGAGTGCTCCTGGGTTCAGTTCCCAGTACTAAGAAGAAAAAGAAGGAAGAAGGAGGGTTTAAAAAAAAAAAAAAAAAATCACTAAAAGTAGATACATATTCTTTGATGTGCCATTAAAAAAAAAAAAAGTACAGGTACCATATTAGCATATGTGTGGCAGGTTAAGGACAGCCACAGTTTCAAGAGGTGCTATGCGCCCCCTTAATTTCTGGTGGGCTCTTTGGACTATTTGATAAACAGAATACAATGGGAGATTCACTGTGCTTTTCCAGGAGCTTCCATGTCTTTTATGTTGAAAGACTTGCTTTTGTACTTTAGTCACCGTGGTAACACAAGGCCATACCACAAGAAGCAATCACATATATGGCAGGCACTCTAATCAGTAATGCCAGCTCAGAGCCAGGATGACACTTCGACCAACCTCTAGTTATTTTTTATTTATTTTTTAATTTTTAGTTATAGATGGCACAATACCTTTATTTTATTTATTTATTTTTATGTGGTGCTGAGGATCCAACCCAGTCAGTGCCTCATGCACAGGGCAAGCGCTCTGCCACTGAGCCACAACCCCAGCCGCCAACTAGTTATTTTGACATCCAGCATCTTCTGCCTACCAGCAAGAAGGCCCTTAATTGTCACTACTCCACTACAAAGTGATGGAAAGCTCCAGGCAAGACCTGCCCAGATGGGCCCAAGGAACAGACAGAGATAATATATATGGAAGCCAAGTTTTGGAGTGGTTTGTTGTATACTAGTAGATAATGGACTAATGTCAATGGATACAGTCAGTTACTTGTTGTGTGTATGTGTATACATACACATTAGTAGACTAGAAGACATGTTTCCCAGTGTGTTAGGGTACCTTGTTGTAAACTGCTATATGTTAAAATACACTGAAATAATTCATTGAGGATTCCAAAAACAAAAGCACTACTATGATTCTCTTTTCAAAAAAAGATACACTGTATTTCGATAGGGTAAATTCACTGGTAATCAAAGGTGGAATAAAGATTAAAATTAGGGGCTGGAGTAAAATTAAGTGCTCAATGGTAGAGCACTTGCCTAGCATGTGAGATGCACTGGGTTTGATTCTCAGCATTACATATAAATAAAAATAAAGGTCCACTGACAGCTAAAAAAAAAAAAAAAAAAAAAAGAATTTTTAAAGGATTAAAACTAAATATCAAATCAGAAAGAGAATCAAATTTAAGATTAACCCAGAATATAATTACTCGGTTTCTACTACATTCTACATACTAAGATTTTTTGTGTTTGTTTCACAGCAATGTGTCAATTTCTAAAAAAAAATCTGTACAACTAAATGTTACATATTTCTATTTTCAGAAGTTTTATTGGTAATGAACAATCTTAGGCTACTAATTTAAATATCACTACCAAGGTATCTAACACTATGTTCAGAATCACCAAATGAATACTCACTTCACTTACAACAGTGTGAAGCTCATTAGTATTCAAAGTAATAAAGAAATAAAACTAACCTGGGCCATTTAAATACTGTGTTAGTGAACAGTGTAGTCGGACAATTATAGGCTCTGTTCGAATAACTTCCCAAGCCACAGCAATCTCCTCCTGCAAAAATATACCCAAAGGATGAATCAGTCATCTATTAAGAGTTCAAAATGGAAAAAAAGTAAAAGCTTTAAAAACTTGTATTTTACAATTGCCTAAATCATGAATGTCTACATATTGTCTTATAACTCATTCATCGGAAAAGAAGGTCAAAGTACTCAAAATTCTTGCTGTAAAGTATGAAATATCAAAGTGAAAACTTATATCAAGAAATACTATAATAAAAAACCATAAACTTCAGAACATATTAAAAGAATCATTGCCAATGAAAAAAACATAATTTATCTTTCTTTGATCAGTCATAGAAGTCCTTCATAAATCACTGTAGCAAAGTCATTATGTAATTAATTTTATTATAGACAATCAGAAATTAAAATCTCCCTAAAATAAAAATAAATGTACCAGACATATTATAAAAATTGATACTTACATCGAGAAAGCTAACATCGATATGCAGATCAATATCTACATCATCAATGGCTCCGTATTCCCTGAAAGCAAAGATTAACATTATTTTTTTTTACTTCCTTAAAAGTGCTAAGTTATTTTAATTAAAAATTCAAACACTAATTCTGATCCCTGATTTCCACTGATAATTTAGAATTGGCCATGGACATGAATTAACTAACTTGTGTTCTGTGACCTATTTATACCACAAAGACATCTTTCCATCTTTGTGTACATGCATACGCATACATAAATTCAAGGGTGGCTTGCGTGATATTTTCAAACATTCCCTATTCCCTGTAGCAAATTTGTCTATCTTCCCATGTTACTGCTCTGCTTTCATTACACTCTGAAAATTAAGAACTGCTTCTAAAGGCAAGAAAAGAATTTCTGACATGAGGAAGAAAGGAGGATGAGACACGTGGAATAAAGTTTCCATAAATTTTCCTTCCTTGTTGGACACTGGTGGTTCAAAAACAGATCCAGGTTCTTTTGCTATTTAAATGTCACCGTGTTTGGACAGGCAGCTCTAAGAGTTTGACACATTAGAATTGAAACAAGTAAGAATAGTATATTCCACATGAAGGCATTATGAAAACCAACTTTTATACTGCTCAGGTGGTGCCACAAAGCAGAATATTTTTCTAAGTTAATGAAAGAAAAGGAAAACAATACTTTTAATATCTCACACACACACACATCTATGTTTTTGTTACTCATAAAATTCTGAAGTTATAAATATTATATATATTGAGTTAAGACTACAGAAATCACTGAACAGAGTTAAAGGCCAATATTTATTCAGCACTTATTTATGAGTGATTGTTCTAAGGATTTCATATATATGTGATCATTTAACATTCACAAAACATTACTGGTGCCACTTACCTCCAGCTTAGATGTACATAAACTAAGGCCTAGAGTAGTACAGGAACTTATTCACCACTGCTCTGTAGTAGAGCTGGGACTGAATATATGTATTCTTGTTATTTATGCGACCGTTGAATTGACTCAATATCTGAGAAACTAACGCTTTGATTAGAAATCAGTTTAACCATTAACAGATAATCTCATATAAGATCCCTTGTGAAGTGGATAATACACTCATTTTGCATGAAAAGAAAATTGAGGCCAGGGAAGTGAAAAAATGTTGCCAAATATAAAATACATCACTGAGGAAGTCAAACAGTACATTCATCCACATCCAATTTCAAAACTGTACAGAACAGTATTCAGCACACACAGAATACTCAAAAAATGTGCTTTATATAAGCAAGTAATACAAGTACAATACATACTGACATTTTTGTATGGTTCAGAATAGAAAATTTTAATGATTTAATGGTTTAATGTAGTATTATAAATAAAGGAATTGAGGCCATCATTTCATTTTCAGTTATCTATGATAAAAAAAACAGGCAGTATATGAAAATGTAACAACAAAACTCTGGCTTTCTGCATTTTAGCTTTAAAAGTTATATCAAAACATTGCATTAAAAAAAAGTAAAGTTGCTTACATAGGTGTTTAATTTTTAAAAACTACCATAGCAACATAACATCTGTGCTCTACATAAAGGATAATTGCAAATTTAATTTACATAAAGTATGCATAAATTTATGGATACACAAAGTATAACTAAAGAATAGAACCAAGGAAATGAACCACAAAAAAGGTAAATATTTGAGGCTTTTCAGGCTATATATAGTCTCCATCGCATATTCCTCTTCACTTTTGTTTCTTGTCCTCTCTTTTTGTAGCATTTTAAAAAAGCAATACTCGCCAGGTCCAGTGGCGCACACCTGTAATCCCAGAGGCTCAGGAGGCTGAGGCATGAGGATCACAGGTTCAAAGCAAAAGTGAGACTCTAAACAACTCAGTGAGGCACTGTTTCTAAATAAAATATAAAAAGGTCTAGGAATGTAGCTCAGTGGTCAAGTGCCCCTAAGTTTAATCCTCAATTTAAAAAAAAGAAGAAGAAAAAAAAAAAGAAGAAAAACCCATTAGTGGACCATGGGCTGACTGAAAGAGTCCTCACAGTCCAGAGGTATTAATTTAATAATCCCAAACACAAGCCAGTAGATCACAAATATAACAAATCAATGCCCATTGTTAGCCATGTAAAAACAGCAAGGATAAGAAGAAGTGACAATGTTCAAGAGAAGTTTCATTGGGGTGAAGAGGCCTTGATTACACCTACAGGAGTTAATCCTAAGAAAACAGTAGCAAGCAAGTGCAAACTTTATCTGGAATAATCTGCACAGCAACAGAAATTGAAAACAATTCAACTGAATATCCAAGGATAAGGGAATAATGAAAGGGTAACATGCAGCATGTTGATATAATTTTTAAAATTACCCATTGCTAAGGAAGTTGATACAAAAATATTACCTCCAACATATTTGGAGTTCTTGATATATGTTGCAGGATTATTTTTTAAAAAGCAATGCCACTGTGCATTACACTAGCCAGGTTACCACAGTGACCATTTCCCACATCCTCATCATCACATTTTCCTTTCTCTCATCTTTACCAATTTCATTGGGCAAATAATTTTTATTTGAATTTATTTACATTGGCAAGACTTTGGTTATGCTAAGAGGCACAAAGGGGGCTGGGGGGGTGGCTCAGTGGTAGAGCGTTCGCCTTGCACATGTGAATCACTGGGTTTGATCCTCAGCACCACATACAAATAAATAAATAAAATAAAGGTATTGTGCCCGTCTACAACTAAAACAAAATATTTTTAAAAAAGAGGCACAAAGGAAGAAATCAGATAACAAAAATCAGTAAGAATTCTACCCATAAGGAATCCTCCTTACACTTTTCCAGATCATGACAACAGAATTCACCATAAAGTTATGGCCAGAATGTGACATACCTTATTTTGAAACTTTTAACTATATTTTAAAATATTCTGTGTGTGGTTTCTTGAAATTTTATTTGTTTGCTTTTGGTTTAAAGTTAACTTTTGTCCCAATTTCTGAAACTATCAATTTGTTTTGAAGTTCTTGGGTCAATCTCTGCAACTTAGCAAGACTCTGTCTCAAAATAAAAAATAAAAAGGACTGGGGATGAACAGGTTCAGTGGTTAAACATCCCTGGGTTCAATCCCCAATAACACACACACACACAAACACACACACACACACACACACAGGGAGGGAGTGCAGTGGAAATAGAATTAAAAGTGTTCTTCATCACGGCAGAATGTGAATACAGAATTTAAGGTAGAATCCTGAAAGGTTTGCAATTAGCTGGACTCTGCAGATATAGATCTGTAAATAGGCATTTTTAAAATTTTATGCCACACTTCAAAGAATTCACAAAAGATGCTACATATCTGCAAACCCATTTCAGTTGTGATGCCCTTTCAGTATACCAGTAATTTCACGTTTCCCACTGTGAGATTACCAAGAGTGATTACGGTTTGTCCAGACAGAGACCCAGTGATCAGGATCACTTCTATAATTAAATACCTTTCAGTAGCCCAGGATCTCATGAATAGCAAATGCAGAGAATCAAGGTAAAAGCTTGATATATGAATTCAACTTGAACTTGCGTTGTGTCCTGAATTCAGTTTCAGGATTATAATAACAAAATAATTTCATGCACTGCCTGTATTTATTTGCCACGAAAAGATCATGTCAAATTGAATGACTTCTTTTTTTAAAGATGAAAAAAAGAACACAGAAATGATTTGAGGCAGTTATTTCACTTTGAAACAGAGGATCTGGAAGGAACTATTATATAAATGACCTTTCCTGATACTTAGTGTGACTTCCATTTCAGGATGAGCTAATCCTAGAGTCTGCACATCTTGAAATCTGGCCATTTGATTCAGGACATTTACGTGTGATCTAGATTATTTAAGAACATATACATGAGGAGAATGGATGGAACTAGAGACCATTATGTCAAGCAAAACAAGCCAAATTCAGAGAAGGTCAGGGGTCATATGTTTTCTCTCATATGCGGAAGCTAGAGAGGAAAAAGGAAAAGAAAGGTAGAGGGACAGGGATCTCATGAAATTCAAAGAGATCAATAGAAGAAAGGCACCAGGGGATGGGAGGTGGAAGCAAGTAGGAAAGAGTTAGGAAGGACATCTGTCCAAATTATACTGTTATATTGTGAGCAGGTGCAAATACATAACAGACCCTATAATGCACCAATAAAAAAATGTGGAAAGACAAGAAAAAGTAAATATAGGGAAAAAAAGGTGCATAAAGTACTTTTGTCAATAAAAATGTATTTTTGAGGACAGAATTCTTGGCAATTAATTGTCCTATTTTTAAGGAAACTAATCAAGAAACATCCTCATTAATGAGATTCACGTGTACTCACAATATATTAGACCATCTGTATTGGTCTTCCTTTCTCTATAATACTTCAGGTTATTCATTATACTACTGTGGCATTTTATAACAGTACTTGATCAAAATCAGCTGAGATCATGCTGGTATTCTGAATATCTAATTTTTCCTTATAAACTGTCAAGAAAATTATATGTACACATACGCGCACGCACACACACGCGCACACACACACACACACACTTCTACCACAGGCTTAAGAAATAAGCCTCTTGCTATTTTGTTTTTTCTGCTTTCAGCAATTGGGCAGTGATATTTCAAGAAGCTATTTTGTGAAGAAACGTACAGCTTCCCGTGATATCTGAAACTCAACAGCTTGCATGTCTATCTCTGCATGCCTACTCAATGTGTGTTTTTGCCCAGTGTGGGAGAAATGGTTGTGAATGGGCCAAGAAATATGCAAACTCAGTAGTCAGGAAGAGATCTTGGCAAGATTAGGACATTCGCAAGACTATATCCAAGGTAGCTATAAATTTCTCTAAAAGACAACAGAGCTAAGGAGAGCTTAAAAATTAGATCCACACAGGAAGGGAATCTGATCTTTTATAAGATAAAATAATAGTGTGTAAGATGTACTGAATAAATAGCTGCTACAACTATGCAGTCAACTTACACATCTTCGGTTTTGCTTAAATGAAGTCCATGCTTTGGAATCAGAGGTGGGTGTCCAGAAACTGAGAGTATCTGAAGCTCCATCTAGATTATGCTCCAATGTCTTTGGAAAATACTCTCCTACTGGTTTCTTTTCCCTATGTCCCTTCTATCATCACTTTCCTGATTCTTGGTGTCAGGCTGTTCCCCCCCCCACACACACACACACTCAGAGGCAGAAGGTGGAGAAGCAATATGCTGGAAAAAGTATTACTAAGATCCATCCAAGATCTTGTTTTGATAAATAACATCCTTCAATGTACACTAAGTTATGCTGTGGTAACAAGTATCTTCAAAAATCTCAGAAGCATAACACAAAAAAAGATTTGTGTTATACTATTTGGAATGGAGGTTGTGGGGTGATTCACTGTCATGACTAAGGGGTCCAGGTTGACCCCCAGGGAAATCACTGTCTCGAACTTTGTGAACATTTCACTGAACATCATACATCCTTATCTAATGTTAAAGAAAGCAAGGAAATGCAATCAATTCTAACAACCAAAACAGGACAATCAGAAGATCTGAAAGCATTCCTATTATCCACTAAAATGGAAATACAAAAATCCAGAGAAATTAAAGTGGTCCACTCTGATTTATGTGGATTTTTATTTCCTTTCATTCATCTTTCTTCTTTTTTTTTTTAAGGAGATACATGTTTGGTAGGCACAAATATAGTGGTATAGGTTGGTCAAATCAACCAAAAGCTTTTAATGCTCTTATTCTCCAACTCAAAAAGGACTTATTACAATTGTCCATCCACAGAAAGTGATCAAATACAAATGTTGTAAAAATACAAATCAGCTTCAATTTGGGGAGCTTCCAGCCTACATTATACATTAGTCACAATAAGAAGATCAAATTTCTCATCTGTTTTAATTTTTAAAATGAAAGATGGCAGATCATAAAGCAAAGCATATTTTATATGGAATAGAAGTTTTAAATTTCACAAGGAAACTATCAGAAACATTTCTTTCCTAACACAATGGGAATTTCTAACCTCTAATGTCCTACCTTTCTAGAAATACCAATCCCAAATTCTTCACAAATGACAATGATCAGTATTATTTTGTAAGCATGACAGGGGGAATATATTCATAATGCATTCTATTCCATGATTCAAGACAAATCATATTCAGACTGGTCACAGAGTTTCTTCCACAGAGATCTAACTCACTTCAAAACTGTTACCAATGTTCACATGTGTGGTTCAATGCAGGTGGAATTTTATTTATGAATGGCATGGCTAGGTAGAGCTGTCGTTACATACTTAAGTAATAAATCTATTATGGGTCACTTTTTCTGTACTTTCTTCTACTCAATTTTTAAAAGTTTTTCCTCCATCTAGACCTTTCCATCTCTCACAGAGAGCTCAGATGTGGTTAGCTGCCTTTCTCATTAGATGCCGCATAAAAAAATGACACCAAACAGCCTATTGTGCATATTGAGGTACTTCTGCTCTTCAGAGTCCATTAAGTTCTTATAAGCTTCAATTAAGTAAAAGAACAGCTAATTAGAATGGTCTGTTTTCAATAGACTTAGAACTTTGCAAGGAAGATGATTCAAAGACCTTATGCCTAACTGCCATTTTTCCCCCTGTATCCCAAGTCTCAGCTTTTGAAGGTACAGCATAAATTCATGTTTATTTATTTTAAGTAAATCAAACTAGTCTTTCTATGATTCACCTTTATACCCCAAAGCCTCTGGGAAAGCATTTATTCTGGAGTTACCCTCTGAAGCTAGAGAAAATCTAGAGCAGGCTAGATTATGTCTTGCATTCATTAAGATTTAAATTGGATCAAAGAATGTTGTAAGCAAAATAGGCAAAGGGGAAAAAACAAAACCATTTATGACTTTGGGTACTTCATTTGACTGAAATTTCAACAGTTAATAATAAAAAATATGAACATATATCACCATAAGTACTTAATAAATATATGGTGAAGAAACAACTTCTTATATGCATGATAATTTAACTGGGGCCTAGAAATATTGAAATATATTTTAGAAAAGCCTTTAACTATAAAGGCAATCAATAAGTACTAAGGTTATCCTATTTACCAAATGTGTATTTTGAATGAAAACACATTGAATTCTATGTTGTATTATGACTGTTAAATATATTTCATAGCCTTTTGCTTCAATGGGGTAAATAAATTATTCTGTTTAAAATTAAAGTTTTAAACTTTCAAGCAGTTTGGTTGCTATAAAAAATTATACATTGTTCTGGACTATTTATAGATAGCCCTTATTGCCTTCTTCTTACATTTATTTTATAACATTGACTGAATACCCATATTATCTAATTTGGAGCCAGAGCAGAGAGCAACTGTGAAATATCACAGCTAATATACTAAAAGTTGAAAGTCTGCAAAGGTTTACTTTTCTGAATATAATGCCTTTACTGTCACTCAACTGCAGTGCCTCCAAGAGTGAGAGGTCTGATTCCAGTCTCACCTTGCTGAGGCCGCAGGGGGGTGATGAGCTATTTTCTGTAGTGAAAATAAATTTGGCAATTATAAATTATAGCTGTGTCCTAAGACCCCATTAAAAATATTTGTTTGCTCTCTCAAAATATGGATATATCCACAGGAGTTATAACCAGATCATGTAATTGTCCTTTTTTAGAGACGTTACCACTGAAAACAGTCAAGAATGCACCATGAATCATGTATTTCATGTATGACCCATGCTATGGTACGTACAATATTAGAAGAATGATTAAAAAACAAACCACATCAAAATGAAACAAGAAAATAGGACTGCCTCAACATTCACAGAATTCAGTCTAGAGGGAGACAAGTAAACTAATCATGAAAAGACATGAGAAACATGATAATTAAGACAAAAGCCAAATAAATATGTGGAGAATCCAGAAGGCAATAGCTAACCTGCATTAAACATTCAAAGGCAGTTCAGAGAAATGAACCTGCAGATGGGGGCTTGAACAGACGGTAACAGACAGTAATGGGGTTTGGAGGGAAATATTCCTTGAGAAGAGAATTGCTCTGCAAATGCCTGAAATCGTGAGCAAGTACAGGGCCTCTGGGTGGTTTGGGTGAATAATGAGGGAACTGAGGTCAGACTGCCAGGGAATTGTGGAATTCCATGGAGACTTAGAGACTAAACTACAGGCAAAGAACAGGCAACTAGAATAACAGAGTTAACTACTAGAAGCTTCTTTTATGCAGGGAAGTCTTTTTCATAATTACAGAGAGAAAAAGGAAGGTAAATAAGGACAATGAGGTCTTCTGAATGACTACAATAAAAAATGGTCTGTAAATTTATCACCAATTATTAGGTAACTGAAGAATAAAATACATTACCATTGAAACACGCGCTGTGCAAATTTATGTCTTCTTTTTTAGGGATCAGATCACAATGTGATTTGATTACCAGTGGCTTTGCATTATTTACTTTTATTGCTCACAAGGATATGGCCTTGATTTATGATAAAACAGGATGAACCCAGCTGACCAAACCTACTACAGTGATTAATTATGACACTTCTTAAGACCACTATTTCTTCAAACTAAATCCCCAAAATAACTAGTTTCTTTAATGCAATCACTGCAATCTTAAACCACATGTACAAAATATAGCATAAATCTGCCATTTTCTATAAATAGAAACACAACAGAATTAAAACACACACACCCCAGAATCTCTCAAACACTTTCAAATGTAATATCCCTGAAAAAATTCCTTAAATGTAAACTACTCCAACAGAGGATCCCAATGGCTTCCCAAGTAATTTCAATTTTTATTCACCGAAGGCACTCATTTACCTGAGAGAAACTGCATGTGGCCCATATATCTCTCTCACTGCCGACAGGTCAGCTTCCAACTGTGGGTGCTTGTGCAATTCTCCATCATAGTTCACCTGATGAAAGGGGTGATTCAGAAGTGACTGAGGGGTAAAGAGAATCATAAGAACCCAAACACTATCTTTTGGACAGGTCACCCTATGAGTTCTGCCATGAACATTTGCAGCTTCATAAAAAAAAATAGATACTCGGGGTTGGGGTTGTGGCTCAGTGGTAGAAAGCTTGCCTGGCAAGTATTTAAGGCACTAGGTTCGATCCTCAGCACCACATAAACAAATAAAATAAAGATATTTTTTAAAAAGAAAGAAAGAAAATAGTATTTAAAAAGAAAACAGATACTTCACTGAAGTTCATAGGTTCACATATGGCTAGAATAATTCATTGTTTAAAACTTTAAATTACATTATTATGACACAAAGAGAATGGAAGTGTTAAAAAGGAGCAAAATAAATGTCTGCCAGATAATCTCAAAATCTTCTAGATGAACATTTGACTAAAGCATGTACTACACCTTTGTAGCAATCAATAATGTAAACAAAAATCAAATTATTTTGCATGATGTTCAAGTATTGTGGAAAACTATCCCATTCTAGAAAATTATTCCCTGGAGAGAAGAAATCTGGCTTTATTAAGTCCATATTTCTAGTGCCTTGCTTATGCTAAACTGACAAACTACTAATTTTTGATTCTGAATGAATAGAGTTGCTTGAATTCTTTTAATGATAAGTACCCTCTGCAGTACCACCCTCTTACTATACTGCCCAAGTTACAAAGCACATTTGATCAAGGGTGTTAAAGAGACCAGAACATATAACCCATTTCCTAAAAATCAAATATTCAGTTTTAAATTTCAACATTATCCTGGAAAAATATAATGAGTTATTTCCTATATGTACATAGGCTATTTTCAGATACTTAAATTATGATATTACTTCATACCAATTTCTGAACACAATGAATACAAATATAAATGAATAAAGAAGATGCTCAATAATCAGGGCCCATGGAATTTCATAAAGGTTAACAATCAATGATTTTGTTGTGTCCTATTTCAAAACACTAACTGCTATATATTTAACCAAAGTAAAACTAAAAACTATAAGACAATGTTATCAGCAAAATCTGTGATGAATTAAAACAATTTCAAAGTAAATGAATGACTACAGTAAAAAAAAAAAGCAAAGATAATCTTGCTTCTGAGGATATGTAGAAAATGAGAAACAGATCAATTATATAGATTTTTCTACTTAGTTACAGAACCATGATCAACTCTTAGGTATCCTAACTCTCAGGCACTGGTTTCTACCAGGAAAAATATGGCTATCAGAGCTTTGAGACTGGGTATTTGGAAGACAGGTTTCCTTACCTGTCCTCCATAATAAAATTCTTCAGAATCATTATCACCTTCAGAATCCTCTTCCACTGTACTATTTTGTCTTGACTCCTTAAAATAACGAGATTAAGAAGACAATTTTAATGGTCAAACTACTTTCCCTCCTTTTGAAAAGAGTTTCCATAATAGGAAGCTTTCATGCATACATAGTACAACAATTTTATACATAAAGCTTTCTTGGTGCAGTACTACAACATGAAGAGGAGTAAGAAGCAGTTTTGCTGATATATTAAGCTCTTCATAAAATACAGTTTTCTTTCACTGATCTTAATATTTGTAATTTACTATCTAATATGTATTAAAAGCTTATGTCTATTAAAAACTTTTGTGTAATCAATTATATGTTCAGCTCTCCTCTGATAAAACATTTAGCAAATTCATACTAATTCAATTTTTATTAACCAGTTTCTTTGCATTGTTTATCCAAAACTTTTCATTTCCATTGCTGACACTAAAATTTTAAAAAAAATGAATGTGATAATATAAAAATCAAATTATGAAATAAATGAATCAAATTATGAAGAGAACTTTCAGTATATAGAAATTATTTGTTTTAGAATTCAGAATTGAAAAGGGTATTTAACATGCTTAAACTTCAAGTTTGAGTTTTTAATTAATTGCACACATCTTTTATGAAGATCAAGCACAAAAAATGAAAATTCATATTGGTTATTTCTATTACCAGCCTTGTTATTAACAATGTCAGAAACAAAACTTCCTTTGGGCACAAGAACCCATTCATACAATATTTTATGAAATATTCACTCCTAAATTTCAAGTTATTAAGGAAAATAAACAAGAAAAGGAGACTTTGGGTTTTATGAAATTATAACATTTGGTCAATAACAGTTTGGTGCAAGCAGCAGTTCTCACTGTGAATAAACAAGGGAAGAATCAATGGCACAATACTTAACAGGAAGAGAGAGTTGTATTAAGTGCATAGCTTTCAAGGAAAGAACTACTGTGCAGTGGCGCTTATTTTTCTTAAACGTCCAGGTATTTATTCAGAGACTCAAATGAATTCTTTAAAAAAGTGGGGAGAAGACATTTTGTTTTAAAAAAAATACTGGACGATAGTAAGATTATACCTATCCTTTTGTGTTATTCGTTCTAAAGAGATCATCGTTTACAAACAAATTAAGGGTCCCATCAAAATTATGTATAGCCATGTTGAGTCCTACATGATGTAAATGCTCCTCCATCTACTACATTATTTGATGAAAGAATATAGAATAAATTGTGTTTGGCATGCATTTTATTTAGATTTCAACCAGATTTTTTTTCTATTATTTTAAGGGGAACTTCATTCTCAGAATTAACTTTAGGTCACTCCCCTTACCACACAAAAAGTCCCTAAGTCACAAGCTTGATTTTCATTCACCACATTCAATTTTAACCTAAGTAACAATGAGATATTAACTTCCAATACATGGTAAATTTAAAACATATTCATGCTGTTTACCAAAAAAACAAAAAATATAACTTACATACCTCCCCATTTTCCTTTTGCAGTTTGGATTTTATGGATAAACAACAGTTAATGTCATTCGTTTTTCTTAATTCTGAAATAAAGTTATAATTTTTAAAATTACTTTAGTTTTGAGCACATCATTCACCAAGTGTTCCTGAGTTTCCATCTAAAACTACCCCTTCCCTCTACATTGCAAAGAACTAAAGGATATTTACAATTTAATCATACCGGGTAAAAACACAATGTGCAAGCTATTCTGATTTTTCCATTGTGTGTAAAGATATTATCAAACTAAAACACCAGTACACAAATTGGTTCAGCTCTCATATTTCACAGTATCTTTCCTTGCCATCATGGTTTTTGTACTTGATTTATCTAGCAGTGTCATGGAGGGAATGACTTTTAACAGCAGTTGTCAACATAATACACTTAAACAAGGTTTGTAAAACTACTATTAACTCACGTATTTTAAAAATTATTTTATAACAAACTAATGCTTTTTAAACAGAAGGTGTACATAAAGCTACACACAATTAAGAAAAATCAATTTAGGATGAAAAAAAATGTTACTAGTACCTGTTGCTATTCTATGAAAAATTACTGGAATTGGCTCTGTAGTAACTAGTACATCTTCATCATTTTCTGAACTTGACACATATGTATTGTCTGCAAAAAAATATAGATAATTAAAGGCATGGTAACCTGAAAGAGTACATCCTTTATAAAAATAAAAAAGTTCAGATCATTTTATAGTTCCAGTTCTTATAAAAAACACATTGCTATGCTAATTAAACTCTTAAAAAATGAAGCAAATTTCCAATTGATGTGTAAAAGGCCTGTTCAAAGATGTTTAAGTCTCCTTGAGAAATACAGACTTTGGATAGAACCTATTCAAATACATTTGAATTAATATCCCACAAGGCAATGAATCTTTGGATGTAACTGGTTTTCCTCAACCAGGTCCTGCTCTCTATCAATCTGCCATAAGAAGCAAGTAAGTGAATGGAGCTAAAAAAAACTCAAGAGCACATTATACAGTAAAAGAAATTCACAATCACATCATGTAAGAATCTGAGCTGAAGATTCTGTTGGAATCCATATTCCTCTACTACATATTTTTAAATTGATACAAATCAATTCTCAAAATTATCATCTTTCCCTAAATTAATTTTATCTATATTCATTATTCAAGTTGAGTATACAGAGCATTAAATTATTCCATGAGTCCCTGCATTTCTTATTTATTGTTTGTTTCTTCTGGAAAAATAATATTTTTATAAGTTCAACACTTTGTTCTAATAGATACATATCTACAAGTATATGAAAATATAATACCCGGGTATCATTGTCCTTTTCTCATTACTGACTGCAAAGAATCTGTAAGACAGCTATTTAATGAACAGTTCACTAATTCATTAATGATGGTTCTATAATGCATCCATCAATGACCTTCTAAATTGTATAAATAAAATATTACCAATGAATAATAGAAATATGGATCAATTTCTGCTAAGGGAAAGTAGTGTTGAGATGACTGAAGGAATACATGTTACAAGATCTTTCTGAGCCAACTTTTCATAATATTGTGTCAGTATAGTGAGAACATGATTCTTAATTGATAGTTATCTAAGTCATTACTTTATTTCTGAAAAAACATCTGTACTGTTTTTAGACTTTGAGAAGAAGTCAATGATAGTAATGCATACCTACAGCTTAGCTGCAAAAGGCTCTCAACAGACATACAGGCTTTTCAGGAAGGAAAGGGGTACAAGCACATTATATCTGAAACAAAACAACTTTCCTCATGGCTTTGATTAGCTTTAATCACAAATATTGTTTTATTTAATGTTCAAATACCATCAAGAGGATATAAAATTTTCATGCCTATCAAGTGGTACCACAGATTAAGAAACACATTTACAATTATTTATTTTGGTTAACGTTTTAGCCTAAAACCATTTAGTTTTAGGAATCTCTTCTGGCCATAACCTTGTGCTTTCAGGTAAGCATAAAACCTCTCTATTAGAGCCAGATTTATATGTGTGTGTGTGTGTGTGTGTGTGTGTGTGTGTGTATACATATATATATATATATATGTGTGTGTGTATACATATATATATAATATATATATATATTCATTTATTTATTTATTTTGGGGGGGTTCTGGGGATTGAACTCAGAGGCACTCGACCACTGAGCCACATCCCCAGCCTTATTTTGTGTTTTATGTAGAGACAGGGTCTCACTGAGTTGCTTAGCGCCTCGCCATTGCTGAGGCTGGCTTTGAACTCGCGATTCTCCTGTCTCAGCCTCCCTAAGTGCTGGGATTATAGGCTTGAGCCACCGTGCCCGGCTTATTTATTTATTTTTTAAAACGCATTTCAAGTCATAGTACATATATAGAACTCTATTTTCCATCTCTCTAGTTGCAAAGATAGTCACACCACTTGTGTCTCCATACATGTACCTAGGGTAGTGATGTCCATTAAAACTTCCCTATTGCTATTTCAAAGTTATTTACTACTAAATCAACATAATTATCTATATTCCCTATGCAGAACAGATTCATTGGAGCAAAGTAAGGAGAAAATGAGTATTTAAAGGGAGCTTTAGAAAAACAAAAGTATCAGCTGACCACAAGCTAGAAGGGATGAACAATCCATAAAGTGGGTAGCATCATGCAATTCGTGGCATTGTGGGATGACAGAGATTTTACTGAAGCCATCAAGAGGCAGGCAAATTAAGATATTCTTAATATCTGTATGCCTGTAATCCCAGCGGCTGGGGAGGCGCAGACAGGAGGATCTTCAGTTCAAAGCCAACCTCAGCAATGGCGAGGCACTAAGCAACTCAGTAAGACCCTGTCTCTAAATAAAATACAAAACAGGGCTGGGGATGTGGCTCAGTGGTCCAGTCCCCCTGAGTTCAATCCCAGGTACCCCCATCCCAAAAAATATTCTTAAGAAAGCAAGAAGCTTAGCAGTCAAGTATTTATCTAGCATGTGTTAAGGCCCTGAGTTCAACACTCAGCATCGTGCCAAAAACAAAAAGGCAGATTGAACATTCATGAACTAAAATTGATTTCCAGTATGTATTTATTGGGATGAACCCAAATACTATGTATAATCATAAAGTTCTAAGACAAAAAAAACTTAAAAAGGAAGAACCAGGGAATAACTTAAGAATTTTCCATGAAAATGGCTTATGTAAAGTAATATATACAACTATTCTCTATTCATTATTAAGCAGGAAAAAGAACAACTATTACAATATAAAATCCACAAAACAAGTTCAAGTAAGCCAGAGTAATGATTTGATACAATAAAATAAAATCTGGCAAATATGTATTTAATTCAAGATAGCCAAGATCAAGATATTCTCAGATTTCATGACATTAACTATTAAATTACCATTATTATATAACAGGCCTCATCAGATCACAGACATATATCCTTTTTGTTTTCTTCTTCTTCTTTTTTTGATTCCAGGGATTGAACCCAGGGGTGCTTAACTACTGAGCCACATCCCTAGCCCTTTTTATTTTGAGACAGGGCCTTGCTAAATATTTTGCTTAGGGCCTCACTAATTTGCTGAGGCTGGCCTCAGCCTCCTGAGCGCAGGGATTACAGGCATGTGCCACCACGCCCGGCTCAAAGAGGCACATCCAAGATATATCAGAAATGAAGCAGAACAAAGAACCCATGAAATCTAGGTGCTGCTTCAATTTCTTTACAAGAATTTAAGAAAGACTGGCAATAATTATGTAAATGCTTCGTAAAATTCACCCAGGAAGGTCCAAGGCTTTTCATTGTTGACAAGTTTTGATCACTGATTCCACTTGTCATTTTTAGTTTGTTCAGATTTCTTCATGATTCTGTTTTAATAGGAATTTTTCCATTCAAAGTTATCCAGTTAAGCAACCACTTCTGGGCTTGCTAAATGAGATGAAGTCAGTATGTCCAAGAGATGTCCGCGCCCTCATTTGTATTGCAGTATTATTCACCATTCCTAAGATGTGGAAATAAGTCCAGTATCCACTGGGTGGCTGGATAAAAATATTGTGGTACATATATACACCACTGGGCCACCAAAAAAGGAAGGAAGGAAGGAAGGAAGGGAGGGAGGGAGGGGGGGAGGAAATTCTGCAACAACATGAATGAATCTAAAGGACATCATGCTAAGTGAAATGTTAAGCCAGAAACAAATATTTCCTCTCATACACATGGACTCTTAAAAAACTGAAGTAGAAAAGGCAAAGAGTAGAGCAGTGGTTGCCAGGGCCTGCGGGTTGGGGGGAAATGCAAAGATGTTGGTCAACGGGAAACAGATGTTTCTAAAACATTCACTTATAAAACGAAAAAGTTCCAAGATCCTAATATACAGCATGGATGATGATGGATATGTTAATTTCATTGTAGTAATCATTATGCAACATGCAAGTATATCAAATCATCACATCATACACCCTGAATATATTCAATCTATTTAACAATGTGTTTAATTTTTTAGGAAGTCTAGACATTGAAATAAACTATAGTCATGGATCCCTTTTAACCTCGGCCACAGTATTAGCTAAAAAATGAAGAGGTTTGAATCTTAGCTATAAAATGAGGAGGTATGCTGATGATCTCTGAGGTTGCAACAACAGTACAAATCCATTCTGTTTTCTTTTTTTGTTGTGTAAATAATTATAAATCAGCAGAGCCTGGTAGCGCATTCCTATAATCCCAGGTACTTGGGAGGCTGAAGCAGGAGAACTGCCAAGTTTGAAGCCAGCCTCAGCAACTTGAGAAATCCTGTCTCAAAATAAAAAGGACTGGGATGCAGCTCAGTGGTAGAGCACACCTAGGCTCAATTCCCAATAACAAAAACAAATAAGCAATTAATTAATCATAAATCTTCCTGGGGCTGGAGTCGTAGCTCAGTGGTAGAGCAGTTTCCTAGCATGTGTGGGGCACTGGGTTCGATTCTCAGCACCACATAAAAGTAAACAGATAAAATAAAAGTCCATTGATAACTTTAAATATATATATATATTTCAAAATTATATATCTTCCTTGAATTACTTTGCCATCTGTAACATCTTCATCATTTGGACATGGCAAAGTAGGACAGAATTAGGGATAAGGGATATATTAAAGGTAAGAAAACAAATTTCCTCATTGGAATTCTACTTGACTCTAGAACTGTCTATTTTGTTTTGTTTTTGTTTTTGTTTTCCCAGACCTCTGGAGACAGGTTGTTTAAGGTGTATATTTTGTAGAGGAACAAAAGATCTTTGTTAAAAATAGGAGTATTTTCTATTCACTTCCCTACCAAAGCATTCACATGTTACCAGAACTTTCATAGATAACTGGGAAAGGTGTAGAGAGCTACAGAAAAGCCCCTCTTAAACTATTGCTTTCATTCTACTTCAGATGCAGCATAATTTAAGTCAAGTCATTTCATTCTTCATTACCATGTAATTTTAAAAAATGACACTTATAAATTATAAGCAATAATTATTAGATTTGGTATCATCCTAGAAATTTTCCTTGAATTTTCTATGTAATTTCAGGTCATCTCCCAAGCAAGTCAATTATTATTTCTATTTTAGATTAGTTGATTAAGATTGAGATATTGTCATCTGTTCAATTACTTATGTAATTAATTAATTATACAAGTATAGTGATGAAGCTCAAATCATTCAGAATCCAAAAAAATCAATGCTTTGTCATTATGTGTTTTAAAATAACACTGCAATCTTACAAAGTGTAAATGCCTGTTAAATATAAAAACAACTATACTTTACAGTTTCTAATTTTATAGAGACTGTGTAGGATTCTAATTTTCAAATGATTTATGCACAAGCTATACCAATGTTCAAATATGTGACCTAAGTGAAGACTTTTTGGATTTACAGGAGCCAAAGAACCCAAGAACGATCTCCTCACTCCTCTAGATCCTAGTGAGGAATATAGAAGAGATGAGAGAATTCACTCCTGTCAGTAGGTAAGCCTCCTAATCAAAGGTGGGAATACATGAGAAGCAAGACTTCCACTGTTTTACTATAGGAGAGCCAATCTGTGACTTATAAAAATATACAACTGCTCTTTATTCCACTACCCTCAAAAAATGTCTCTTCTAAAAAATCCCCAACAAATACAAGACAGAAAGTTACTCTATTTTTTCACTTCATTTTGAAGAGTCAACAAATCATTTGGTTTCTCATTCACGTTCCTGTCATTGTGTGTGCCTGACTCAATAAAAATGGAATTCTAATTTTCACATAAACAAACTATGCAATGAGTGTCAATAGATGGCACAGGCTAACTAGCAGAGCAAAATTGTAAAATGATAAATCCATCCCTAGGGACATAAGCTAAGGCGACTTAATTCTTACTCTGAGGAATAATGCTGATACATTTACATAAAGCAAAGAAAAGCTCCCACTTCCAAGCTTAGATGATGAGCTAATCACTGAAATATGTAATCACAAAAAAGTAGAGAAAAAAATCCTTAAGAGCATTATCAGAAGGTATTAATAAGGTAACGTTGAAATTACCAAATTAGTACTTAAAACCAACAATGAAAAGAGCTGTTTATTTGAAAAAAAAATAAATAGGCAAATGTTTTGGAAGACAAACCAAAAGTGGAAGAGGACAAGAACAAATATAAACAATAGAAGAAAAGAGAAGTAACTACACAGAAGATTTTTTTTATAACTACACACACATTAAATACTATAAAATATTGTTTGCTTTAAAAAATTGGACATTTCAGCAACATAGTGACTTTGAAGCAGAGCACATGTTAAAAGATGTCTTAGAAACAGAAAAACAGAGCAGTTATAGTACAGAAATTATCCAGCCCATCCCTACCATGATGCATGGCTTGAACAGACTTGCTTGCTCAAAGTGTAACAGTTTTTTTCCATCAGGAACCAGAAGTCTATCATGCCAAAGTACATGACACAACACACATAATTTTTACAGATCACCATTAAGACACCTAGAAAGTAATGTGTCACCTTATTTTTAAAAAGAGAAAAATACACGATACTGCAATAGTTGCCAAATAGTAAGTTAATGAAGATTTACTATTCTCTAATTTTTTAAACACGAAGTGACAAATGAGAAAAGAAATGGCTCTTGATTTTGTGAAAGCAATTGGAAACATGCTAATTTGGAGAAAAGGTACAAAGCTGCCAACCTTTATACCTATTATTAAAATTATTCCAGAACATCTAGCCAATGGCAGAAAGGAAAAAAAAAAAAAGATGCAGGTATGAATATTGGAAACAAAGAGCAAACATAATTTTATATAATACTGTCTTTTGAAACATCAGGCATGACTTACAACTTTGTAAACATACACATGGATTAAAACTGAATAATGATAGAAATGTTATCGTGTTAATATTCACTTTGAAGAAATCTCCATAAAAAATGCTAACTCTGCTTTTTCCCAAGAAGCAACATGAATCAAAACTGAACTGTAGACTTTTTTAGCCACCATATTACATGTCCTTGAGAAATATTATTTAATCTCTCAACACATTTCTTCAAGTTTGAAGGTTATGACTGCCCCTATTTGGCCTTTCACACAGGCAGGCATTTAGAATCACATGAAAATTATGTATGTGGAAATATTTGGTAAACTGGGCTCTGTACAGTGTGTTCGGTGTACTAGACAACAGCCAATTCACTATTCTGCCCAGTATTTAAAACCCAATGGTCTAATCTCCCTCCTCCCTCCTTATGTTTTACTGCAGCCTACCTAAACCAACTTTTTGATCAAATGCAGTGTTTATTTACTTACACTCATCCTCTTTGGGGAGATCATATTTGAAAATTCACTACAAACTTGTTCCAAGAAGTGAATTCGGGAAAAAGAACACAACTGATAACAAAAGCTTTATTCTAAAATTTCAATTTTTATAAATGGATATTTCCCCCAAATGCTTCTGTGAAATGTGGAAAAAGCCCAATTAATACCTCTTGGCCACAAGAGGGAGCTAAGCATTATTATACCTGGTATACTAAACGCATCTTCCACCACCTATCTAATGTCAAAGAATAATTCGCTCAACATCTTTGAGTTGGGCTTTGATTTGTGGAATTACTTCTAGCATCTTGATTTAAACTTTTCTGTCCCTCTCATTGCTAACATTTCTCCAAGATGCATGCCCAGATGAGAAACACAATAATTACAGTATTTACAGTAAGCAGGTCTTTTATTTTCCAAGCATAATTTATAAGCATTCAGCATACAAACATATGATATCATAGTAAGTACACTGACTTCATTTCTATTTACCAAAAATATTTTTCCTTACAAATATTTTGCGATTTGGATCTTCCTGTAAAGCATGCTAAGAATGCTGTCTATATTACTCTGTAAAAATATGCATTCCCTTAATAATGAACAATCCCCACTGTATTACTGTAAAATAGTTTTATAGAATATTTTGTTTAAAACATATGGAGAGCATAGAAAAATAATTTTAAGTAAGGGGGAAAGGGGAGGGAAAGAGAACAAATAAATGTTACCTGTATTTGTACATTATGAAAAGCCAAATGATCCCAAAAAACTAATGATTACACCAGCAGTTTGGATAATCTTTAATTGTAATGATGTAGAGATACAGGCTGAAGATATCACATGAGCTCATATGTGCGATTTTTCACAGGCAATTGTTTTGACTGTCTGGACTATGCCTCAGATTCACACATGTACTTCCAAGTAATCAACAGAGTTCTACATCTTTTAAGACTTCCTCTGTCAACGTTTCACCATTCAATATATTTATATATATATATATATATTATATCTCCAGAAGAAGAAAAAACATTCCGAGGAGTCATAACATGTATATTTGTAAGAGAAAGAAAAAGAAAACCATACCTGGGTAATCTTCAGATACATGTACTGAGTAGGATACACTGTTAAAATAGGAAAAGAAAGGTTCAAGTTATTGTGAAAGCAGACATGGTGTTACAAAAAGCATAACAAACTCAATGTTATGCATTCATTTACACAGATTAAAATCAAAGTATAAGCAGATAAGATCTTGAAAACCTCATTTATCTGTGACATAGGGAGCTTACAAATTTTCAATATACACTTGAAGAGTTTAAGTAGGTCTTTCTATAATGGTTTTGAAATTTCTTTTTTCCAAGTCATACTCTTTCTAGCATAGATAGGTCTTTTTATTTCCAGGATCTCTAAAATCTCATTCATAAACATTTGTTTCATATGCTCAGATTTTCTCATATCCTCTTTTCATATCAAAAAGCATTCCTCTGCCAGATGTGTGATGGAGCATGGTTGTAATCCCAGCTACCTGGGAGGCTAAGACAGGAGGATCACGAGTTTGAGGCCAGCCTGTGCAATTCAGCAAGAACCTGTCTCAAGAGAAAAGCTCAAAAGGGGCAGGGGCTGGGTATGTGGCTCAAGGGTAAAGCCCCCCAGGGTTCAATGACCCAGTAGGGGAGAGGCATGTATTCCTTCTATTTAATTCAAGAATTAAAACTTCTAATAAATATTCTTCATCAGTCAATCTTTCCTCACCACTCTATACAACAAATAAACCTACCTTCTACTCTCACATTTTGAACTGTTTCAAAAATAATTTACATTGCATTTTAGCAATTTCAAAACTGCTTTTCTCAGTAATGTCATTGCTTCTTATGAACTATCTTAATGTAGCATATAGGAATTTTAGCATACTTATTAGTTCAATTTTCTGTGTCAATCAACCAGTAGCATATCTCTTGAGGTTATGGCCTATTTATACTTGTAGCATAGTCACCTATTTTAGTGCATGACACAGAGCACATATTCAATACTAGTTATTTGAGTGAATCAATAGAGCAGTCACCAGCCACAGAAAAAGTCAAAATTCCATTTGAGTTCAGCAAAATCATCTGCCTATTAAGGAAAAAAACTCAATTCTTTTGATACAGCTTTTATGCAAAGTATCATTCAAAAAGTGAGCCCAATAAAATCCAAAGTCATGTGACCTGTGCACAAACAGAAAAATGTAATCTATAGTCACACAAAAAGATAATCCAATCCAAGTGTTGGGATTAGCCCACAATGACATTAAAACAGTTATGCAAACTTGAGGATGTAAAGGAGAATCCAATCAGAAAAAGACAAAAGAAACATAAACAGACCATCAATGTGGGGCACAAGCCAAAAAGTAAACATTTATGTAATTTGTTACAAAAGTCCTAGGAGAGAAGTAGGGAAGAGAGAATAATGTAGGAAAGAGGAGCTGAAAATTTCCCAGTTTGAGTGAAGAGACTCACAAAACCCATGCACAACAAGGAAGTGTAAAGAAAATTACACCCAGGCGGAGTCAAATCCCAAAAACTAAATATGAGAAAAAGATTTTAAAAGTCAGAGGAAAGAAATGATACATTACATACAAAGAAGCAATGATAAGCATCAGTGCTAACTCTGGGAGAGGTGAACAGCTGTCAACCTAGAAGCCAGTACCAAGGAAAGAAAACCATATATCCATCAACAATGAAGGCAAAATGCATTTTCAGATAAAGAGAAACATCAAGCAGAACTTGCCATGTCCTTAACAAAGTTCTCCTTTTCTCTTAAAGTTTTTAAAACACACATGTCTACTTGAGGTAAAAATTATAATACTTCACTGCAGGATTTCAAGCATGGGTAAATGTTATACGTATGAAAATTACAGCATCATGGCTATATTTCAGACAGGAGTGAAATGCATGCACAGTTGCAAGGTCCTTGCATGTTGTATGAACTGGCATAATAAAAACCCTAAACAATAACTCAAAGAGAAGTTAAAGATATATAACACAATCCTAGGACAAACACATTCCTAAATGCACATAGCTCGTAAAAAAAAAAGCAATTGATAAAATTAAACTGGAATTAAAAAACTCATTTTGGAACATATAACCCAAATGAAGGCAATAAAAGAAGAACAAAAGAAAAGAACAAAAACAACAACAAAAAACCAGAAGGGAGGGGCTGGGCCTGGGGCTCAGCACTAGAGCACTTACCTAGCATGCATGTATGAGGCACTGGGTTCAATTTTCAGTGCCACATACAAATAAATGAATAAAATAAAGGTCTATCAACATCTAAAAAAATTTTTAAAAAAGAAGGAACAAATGAAAAACAAATAGTAAATTAATCCTGAATCTAACCACACCAATAAAGACATGAAATGTTAAGGAACTAGACACAGTGTGTAAAAGAAGATGGTCAGATGGATTTTTTTTAAAAAATAGCTGCCTCTAAAGGATCCATATAAAATACAAAGCCACAAAATGTAAGGATTAAAAAGGCAGACCATGCAAACAGTAAGCATGAGACACTGAAGACAAAGATACAAAGTGATCATTCAGAATGATGATTAGGTCAGTTTGTAGGCCCTGGGTTCAACCCGCAGCAACACACACACACACACACACAATTTTTTTTTAATAAGGTCAGTTCATCAGGAAGAAGGCATAATGATTTAAATATTTATTCACCTAATAATAACAGAGCTGCAGATTAGATGAAGCAAAACTTGACAGAATTACAGGGAGTACATACTTCCACAATCACAGTTTGAATAACTGACAGAAACAGACCAAAATACAAAGAAACTAAACAATAAATCATTAAAAAGACACACAAGGTCCGAAACATTTTCACAGAACATTATAACTGTGGAATACCAGGAAAAACCACATACTGAGCTACAACAATTCTCAATAAATTTGAATGGATAGAAGCACAGTTTTCCTGACTGTAAGCAGCATATGCCGTAGACATGCCTGGACATGTCAGGGACTCATTAAGTTGCTGGGCATAAGGAACAGCAAACACTGACATGCTTAGTCATGCCTGCTTGCAATCAATAAGGGGCTGTAAGGGGCACTAGCCATAGGCATGCTTAGCAATGACGGTTACAATTGATAGGGAGCACTGTTCCATGCACATGTGCAAAGAATATGCCCAGTTGCAATTACACTATCTCACTGGACATAACCAATGGATACTGGCTTTTACTGAGTGTGATCAATCACTAGCTAACACCATCAACTTGGCACTGCATTTAAACTGCTTGTCCTGCCACACTGGGGGTTTTTGCTCCAAGGACATCAGGAGACTGGCCGCCTTGCTGTCCTTCCCTGGATCAACTCCACCATTCCCTGATGTCCAGCCATCAGCTGAAGAGAACCACCACACAAGGACAAAGTCTTCTCTTTGGCTAAGAGAAGTCGCATGGCACCGGAGGTACTTTGGGGCTCGTCGTTGCCCTAAGATTGTGTGAATTGCTTGTAGTGTTTAGTTGTCCTTAGTGTGACTTGCCTGTAAGTGTTTAATTAGTGCACACTGAATGCTGGTTGGGGTGTGCTCCAGCACATCCAACACTTTTTGAATCAATTAATTATGTTTGATGATTGTTGTGATTGAATATACACTTGCATTTAAAAAGACAATCCACTTCCGAGTAATTATTAATTGCGCCTCTCATGACACTGACTCATCTTGATTTCATGGCACCAAGTCTAAAGTCCCTGCCTTTCAGAATGTCTGACTGGAGTTAGGGCTTTGCAACTATGGCTGTGAGGTAGGGCAACATCCCAGGCAAGCCCAAGTCCGCAAGATTCCATCATCTTGACATGCTGCTTAGTTTTTGGAGAAGTTTAAGCAGAGGCAAGAAAGACCAAAAAATTAGTAAGGAAGAAGGATGATTAATAATGAGACCAAGTAGTTCTTTCCCAAAGCATATTTAATTGTTCAATGATTAATTCAACGAGGAATTTTTGGTAACCTGGAACAAGTCAAACACTGTGTTAGCATGACGTAATACTGAAGTAAAAAGAAATCAGAAGATAACTTTGGACAATTAATTCAAGAGAAACAGAAAATATAAAATAATGGATATGAGAGGCAAAGGAACTTGACAGTTTTTTAAAATGTTTTTTTTAGTTGTTGATGGACCTTTATTTTATTTATTTGTATGTGGTGCTAAGAATCCTACCAAGTATCTCACACATGCAAGGCAAGCTCTCTACCACTGAGCCACAACTCCAGCCCAACTTGAGTTTTTAAAGCACCAACAGCTTTTTTTTTTTGAATTTTTAAATTTGTAACAGATATCCACATGAAGTTACAAAAATTGTACAAAGAGGTCCCCTATATCTTTCATCCAGTGTCCCCTATTACTTACACATTATGTACCTACAGAACACCGAAGCCAGGAAATTGGTATTGTGTAAAGTTTGTGTACAGTTTTATATAATTTTATCACACATGCCTCACATATTCAACACCACAAATCAAACTATTCAGTGATTTCCATCATGCTGGCTACTCTTTCAGAAGAACACTTTTTCCCCTTTCATCCCAACATCCCTAACACAAGGCAACCACTAATCAGCTTTCCTACTCTATAATTTTGTCATTTCAAGAATATTATACAAAAGAACTAGAGTGTGAAACACAAGATTGTAAGGCAGAATTGGAATTTTGAAAAAATTACTCTAGTAGATAGTACTTAGGATAAAGAGAAAAGAGTTCAGATTAAAGAAGGCATCATGGTAATATAAAATATAAACAAATATCATTGGGAAAAAATGTACTGGGACTGAGAAGGCAGGAACAAATGGCAGGTGCTGGACCTCAGCCAAGATCCTAGCTTTGGGAATCATGGCCCTGAGTCAAATGCCAATAATAAGCAGATAAAATGTCCACGGCAGTGGTGCCTCAAACAAGTTAGGGGAAATCCACACTCTGACCCCATGGTTCTCTTGTTTACATAGTGAAACTGTCCCATGTAGAAATGAAATTATTGATCAGAACACCCCTTCTGATCTGGCAGTACTCTGTGGCAGAAGCCCGGCACCTTGCCAAAGATTATACTCAGTACTAAGCTGAATTAATTCCCAACAGTCTTCCATCTCAACCAACTGCAGTTGGCTTCGTTTTTCATTCAAATCATGCCTAAAACCAAAATGAAGTCTAAATTCATTCCTTTATCTACCTCCAATTATGCAGCTTGCTGTAGCCTGAGTCACACAAAAAGGAGTCAAATTCTAGCTTTAAGACTTTAAGCAGAGTGCTACAGGAAGAGTTACTTCAACACACTCAGCTTCAAATGCTTTTCAGTGAAATGGGAGAATCCATACCTGGGACTTCTGTGCCTGCTGTGATGATTTAATGGTTTAACAGGTGTAAGGCCCCCAGGACAATGCCAGACACAGAACAGCAGGTGCCCGGTAATTTTAGTCAGTCCCAGCACAAGCAAATTAAAACTCACATTAGAGAAATTTTACACAAATCAATGTCTCTGGGGAACTCAATTTGTTTAAAAAAATACAATATATTACATTTATCAGAGACCAAAGGTAACACTGATGATTTTATTGTATGGTATTGTACTCATGATATTGAGAGACATGCCCATGTTCATAACCATACCTCGTTTTTCAAATACAAGGAGATAAAAAGCACTGCAAAATGACTCATCAGCTCCTTGTGCTACAGCATTTTGTCGGTACAATACCAGAAGGAAAATCACCACAACTGGAAAATCCTAATCAGTTTCACTTTGTGGCTTAGAGGGTTCAAAGGGAAGCAATACAAGCAGACATGCATGATGACACCAGAGGATCTAGCAGGCAGCGCCAAAAAAAAAAGTGCGAAGGGCAAAGCTGAAGTGGTTTTCAAAGTTAGCGTATGCTGCACCTAATAAATACTACAAAGCAGTATGAATGCCCAAGAAGCTGAGCCTGAGAAGAAAGAAAACTCTAGAGCAAGCTCTGTACTCCTATTCCTCAGAAGGAGGTCTTTCAGAATTCTAGACTATGCTATATTATGATTATATTAAGGTGCTCTGTCAGAGAAAAGTCAGGTCAATAGGTGTTTCATATATACTTACTTGCAGAGCACAGTGAAAAGTTCTTAAAATCACAAGTTTAAACTTAGAATCTCCAATTCTTTCTTTCTTTCTTCCTTTTTTTTTTTTTTTTTGTTTGTTGTTGTTGTTACTGGGGATTGAACTCAGGGGCTCTCAACCACTGAGCCACATCCCCAGCCCTATTTTGTGTTTTATGTAGAGACAGGGTCTCACTGAGTTGCTTAGCACCTCACTGTTGCTGAGGCTGGCTTTGAACACGCGATTCTCCTGTCTCAGCCTCCCAAAGTGCTAGGATTACAGATGTGCTCCACTGCACCTGGCTAGAATCTACCAATTATTCCTATCACCTCAATAATTTTCAAAAACAAACAAAAAAATGGTTATTTCACCTCTTCTTCCTCTGAAACCATCTAAGATCTCCAGAGAGTAAGTAGACCCAGAGGCAGGCCTGGAGGAGCCCTCAGGTGTTCAATATTTACCTGACCTTGCATTCTGTTTAAATATTACATCTGTTTACTACTGTAATTGAATTCATTCATAAGGTCATTCCTGTATTTTAACTCACCACTCACTCCTTTACCATCCTTCTCCTTATGAAATGTCCACAAAGAGCTAATAGTTTAGTCCTACGTCTGTCCTCAAGTCCTCATATCTAATTCCTCAACAGCAGGGAGTTGATGGATGACGACAGTTTTAACATAAAAGAGATGTGAACATGAATTTGAAGATGAAGACCTTCCCAGGGGGCTAAACCAGTACCTGCATTTTACTAGTAGGATCCACAGTGACTTCCTGCCATCCTTAACAAAAATCTCCTCGATTCTGAGCTTGTGCTTTTTCAACTACACCCAAAGGTTTTGAAGGAAGAAGCAAAACCAACATTCTGCTCTGAAAATACCTTTGACCTTACCTTCTAAAATCTAAAACTTTCCGGTAAACTACATCTTCACATCTCTTTCTCTCCCAATTGTATCAGACTTAGAATTTACATGAGAAAAAAGCAAATAGCAGAAGCTAACAAAAGATGACGGTCAATGACAAGCAATCCTCCACTCAGGCTAAGATGCTCATGCGCACAGATCTCAATGTTCTCTGTTCACTTGCAAGTTAGCAGCTGAAACCTAACAACAGATGAACCCCACACCTCACCCCCAGACACCCTGGAGCTTACTAGAAGAATATCTATGCCAGCATTTAGAATTCTGTCTGCCCTGCTCTTCAGTGCCAGAGGGTGAAATAGAAACTGTCCTTCCAGCCCTGCCCTGCTAGCCTCTCCCCTAGTAATCTCAAACTGCGAGTTGAACTAGGGAAAGCTAGCAGCTCAGTTTGCTATTTTAATGCCATTAGATGACCAAAACATTCACCTTCATGTTCATGATCATGTTCATTTTCCAAAAACATTTTCTAATTATCCAGATCAACCAACTACAGCACCCTCATTTGTCACCACTATTAGCTACAATCTTTATGTCATTTAACTAAAATTAAGGATTTTCTAGGGCAATCTTTTGCTCTTTACTAAAAATCTTATATGGACAAGTTAAAGTTAAACTACACATAGTTCCACGGCACTTTTTTCCCTTACCTTTATCTCTCCAAATTCATGGCTACACCTCGGACCTTGACTTAGGGTAGAACTGTTCCCTGTCTAAAAGCCCAAACCCCTGCATCTCACTTTCTAACCAGTGCTTATCACTCTGCAGCCTTTACTCCCTTATCCTTACTGTCTAACAGCCTCAGACCATGCTTTCACTTTTCGTGTTTTGACTGGTCCCCTGGGGCTTCAGTTCCTTCTTTATGTGACTGCAGATACCTAACAGCTCTCTCCACATCATGTTCAACTCCACTGTGCAGCCCCTACCTTGCAGACCACCTGTCCAATCCTACTAGCTCCAAAGGATAGGAAAATCATGCCTGGCATTCTGTACTCCTAGTCCTGGGCTCTGAATGCTTCTGGAAAGGAGAATGGCATGAACAGATATGGTGACATAGGGACACATGGTACTCAATACCAGCTACTAACAACTTTGCCGGGGAGCCTCAGAACCTATCCCTCAGACTCTTCTTTTTTTTTTTTAATCCTTATTTGATTTATATATTTTTATGTGGTGCTGAAGATCGAACCCAGTGACTCACACATGCGAGGCAAGCGCTCTACCACTGAGCTACAGCCCCAGCCCCCCTCAGACTCCTCTTAAGCTGCTGCTTCTCAGTTTTTTTCAAATCTTCACAACTTTCCACAACCTAACAACAATTTGCCCTTTCACTATCATTAAATGTTTTATTTCCACATTAAGATAAAAGAAATTACCTTATGGTTACTTCCTCTAAGCATTCCTTCCATTCTTTCTCCCACCACTGACCACATACAAAACTCCTTCTGTAGCCAGGAGGAAGGAAATGTCCTTCTATCCAAACTTAATCCATCTACTAGCTGTATAGATAAGAAATCTCCACTCCATTTGAGTTTTTGTTCTGTGAATTTAATCTAACAATTTCACAATTTGAAATATGTCAAAATACAGGTTTTGATATATTTTGTGGCTTGGTGGTAGAGTGCTCCAGGATTCAATCCTCAGTAAAGCATAAATAAATGAATATGTGAATTAAATCAGATGAGATTTTTTAAAAGCCAAAAATAGGATTATGTGAAATACGGTATACTGTAATACTAGATACCTGAGAAAAGGTAATGAAATGAAAGAACACTTTTTAAAAGATACAAGTGTTTCTGATACACTAAGGTAAATAATTTGGTCAGCTGAAACTATTTCCATTAAAAATAAATAAATATATATCTACTACAACTATATGCCTACACAGTTTGAAAAATGACAAATTTTAACAGCTGTTCTGTCTCTACTGGAAAAGGAATATTTGACTCTGTGTGCATTTGTATTGTTTCAATCTTTATAATTGTGTATGTACAATAAGAAAAAATGCTAGTAATATTCAGGCAATCCATTTATATTATAGCCCTGTTAATTACCACCTGCATCTCTTCATTTTTATGTCATATTTTTTATGAAGTGTAATCTAACCCGTTCTCCCAACCCACTCATTGCGCGTGCACACACACACTACAATCTACCTTGCACTTCTCATCTCTCCACCAAAATTCGGCTTCTTTGGGTCCCCATTGGCCTCTTATTTTTACTCCTGTTCTCACATAAGCTCTCTGAATGCATTCAATAAAAATTAAAACACCGGGAAAAGCTCCATATCTCTGAGTCCTTAACACCCCACCCCTTCTCCCCCTGGATTCCCCTACTGCTTCTAAAAATTCTTTCAATCTCTTTCTTGATTTTTCACAAGTTTTCAATTTGCATGTTGACTTCGCATATTTCAGTGCTTTGCAGGCCATGCTTACAGCCTTGTTTTCCCACCATGAATAATCTCTATTATACCCACAAAAGTCTCCTACCAACTTAAGCAGAAGACTCAAAAATTCTGTTCATCCTAACCAAGGACACACCTTCTTTTGTACACCATTTCCAACAGGGTACTTCACAAGCAAACTAAATCGGACATATATAAAATATCTCATAGCCTTCTTTACATTAATTTTCCACTGAGTAAATTAAATGCCAAAAAATTAGAGACAAACAATGGTAGGACTTGCTGTTGGGAACTGTAGATCTTTATCAGAACACAATCTGAGGCAGACGGAATCTGATTTGGAAAGTCTTGAGGGGAACCTGAAAGGGGGCATATCTAAAAAGCATTACAGGTGACTCTGATAAAGACAAACTCTGAACCTCATTTCCGAGAAACACAGATGAATTCTACACAGTAAAATTCTAAATCCTCAACACGTCTGTTAAAGCTATTGGAATCTGACCCATAACTACCTCCCAAATCCCAGGAATACCCAGACCTAAACTGCCAGCCATTCCAAGTTCCATCATGCTTGGGACATGTCATTTTTTTACACAAAAGAAACAAGCCAGGCTGTCTGGATTTGAATTCAGATCTGAAATTACTATGTGATTTTGAGCCAGATAATTAACCACCCTCTGTCTTAGTTTCCTCTTCTGGGGTTCCTATCTCTCACAGTTACCATGAGGAATACATAAAATACATGTAAAGCAGTTAGGAATAAAACTGACAAACAAAAGAGTCAATAAATTTAATAGCTGCTTTATTAACATTATTATTCTTAGTCCTACACAGAGTTATTTCCCAGTAGCACACTCCCTTCTCCCTTCCAAACTCACTCTCAGAAAGAAGTTCCTCTGAAACTTCAACTACCAAGGCAGCCAAAGAAGTCTCCTTTCCCCATGTACCCACTTATTGCCCTTAGGCTGAAGAGACACACCAGATGTTTTCATCCTCAGAATCCCACAGCCTAGACACGTAACATCACTCAACATGGAATTCTTTAAAAAAAAAAAAAAAAAGAGCAAATCATACCTTTTTTCCAAAAATTACTTGAGAGCACTACCATGACACTCCTTGACAGAATACTTCCTTCTGAGACAGTCTTTTAAAACTTGGTAACATGGGCAAATGCTGGTGCCCAACAACAGCTCACCAGGTGTTCACTTCTCCAAGGACAGTGAGTTTCAGGCCCTTCCGTCACACTGTCTTCACAAGCCTTTTGTAACTCATGCCCAAGTTAATATGTGTTCTCTGAACTTTTCAATTTCACTATGTAAGAGAGTGATGAGTGCATTGTTACCATTCCAACATATGAGCTAAAACTCACAGCATTGATACCATAGAGTGGAAGATCTCTACAAGGTTCTGGAGAAAGTGGAAACACCAATTGTTTTCTACAAGAAAGACTAGAAACATTAGCATTTCAAAGTGACTAATAATTTACTTGTCAGGAGTGCACTGCAGTTCAAAGTATTTATTTACCCTACTAACATCTTGCAAATGTAGGGGAAGGAACAGCAGTTCTCCTCAACAAAAAAGGGGAGTGGTGTGTAAAACATTTGATTAGGAATTTGTTGCAACATCACGTATTCTACAGCAAATAGGCATACTTTAATTCAAACCCTAAATGAAACTGTACACAGACATCTGCCCTGCCCTTCTTCAGAGCCATTCAACACAAAGACAAAAGAACCAAGTCCTTATTCAAGAAAAGCAAACACATCTCTCTCATCGATAAAACATGTTGCCCTTTACGAAAGCAAATGAATAAAGATGGTTGCCCAACAAATATTTACTTTCTCAATAATATGTTCCTATTTCCAAAACTAACTGATAAAGTTTTTAAAAATATTTTAAAGTTATCAAAAGTAATTCTTTCTGATTTGTTTGTTTGAGGCAAAAGGCCAAGTCAGCAAATTCTGTGCTTAAATACTTTTGCGTGTGTGTGCTTAAACATTATACCATAGTTCAAATGCTTAGACTTCTAAGTAAGCCATCTTTTCAACAAGATTGAATGTGAAGGCTGCGTGGTGACGCACACCTGTAATCCCAGCGGCTTGGAGGCTGAGGCAGGAGGATCATGGGTTCAAAGCCAGCTTCATTAAAAATGAGGTGCAAGTCAGTGACACTGTCTCTAAATAAAATACACAGCAGGGTGGGGGTGTGGCTCAGTGGTTGAGTGCCCCTGAGTTCAATCCCCGTTCTCCTCGCCACCCCGCAAAAAAAAAAAAAAAAAAAGATTGAATGTGAGAGAACTAAGTCTGTGATTAGTAACACTGATGCATGCTTTGTTATTTTTTTTGAGAGCAAAATTTTTTTCTTTCATTCTGCCTTAGTCTCATGCAAGAATCAACAGCATAAAATTCGATTTCTCTCATTTTTAATCACAACGAAAAAACAAAGAGACAATATCATTAAGACACATCAAACTGCCAAAGACTGACACCTTCAATAAATTAATTATATAAATATTATTTCCATAGTTCTTACCAAAAGAGTAACTGTCTGGAGTTTGTATATTTTGCAACTATAACTAATTTAATATTCTTTTGATGAATATTCACTAACATTTGCAGGCCTTTAGCTTCTCTGTTCTATATCTGAGTTCAAGTTACAAATGGTTCTTAAAAAATTTAAATCTGCTACAAGTGAATCAGGCACATGAAGACTGAAAAATATCCTATTCAAGACTGAATAATTCTATAGCTCAAGTAAGGTTTTGTTGAGGCAAGAAAACATATGCTAACAAAACACTATAAATATTTAGAGCAATAACTGCAATAGATAATATAATGCCACCTGAGTAACTTTCTCAAATATATGCAGTATATAGAGTGAGTTCTTTTGGAATATCAATTCTTCATTGCAAGTGAAGACCCTGCATTTACCCTCTGCTCCAACAAAACAAGACTCTTTTCAGTCTTGAGCATGCCCTGCTCACTCTGCCTGGAATTCCTTCTCTGTGTTGTTTTGCCTGTTGAACCAACCTTCATCTTTCAGGTTCCAACTCAAGCATCACATCCTAGAAAAAGCTTTCTAATGCACAGTCCTAGACTTGATCAGAGCTTACTACAGAACAGTTATAGTTTGTAATTATATACCTGTTTGCATAACTCATTCACATTTGTTTCCCTTACTAAATCTATGACAGTAGAAGGCACCTGTTTTCTTCCCAGGATAATTCTAGCAACTTCCTCACAAAATTATTTTAGAAATATGAACGAGTTTAAAACCTAAAGAACACAAGAGAAAAAGCAAGGATTCTAAACAGGGCAAGTTTGGATTGAGTTCTGCATTTTTCTTAGCTTTGTGAAGCTGAGAAAACTAAATTTGCTAATGGCCCTGCTGCTAATTTGCTAAGTGAGTTAATATCTACTTCCTAGTATTATCAAGAAGATCATGTGGAAGATGGTAGGTAGACGCAAGCAGCTAGTGTAGTGAGAAGAGGTGATAAATGAAAATGATTTCTCCACTGCTCCCTCCCCAAAACTACTCAAAGAACAGAAGTCAAATAAATCAGAACTGGGCGCGGTGGCAGACACCTGTAATCCTAGCAGTTTGGGAGGCTGAGACAGGAGAATTGAGAGTTCAAAGCCAACCTCAGCAACAGCGAGGTGCTAAGCAACTCAGTGAGACCCTGTCTCTACATAAAACACAAAATAGGGCTGGGGATGTGGCTCAGTGGTCAAGTGCTCCTGAGTTCAATCCCCGGTACCAAAAAATAAATCAGTACCTCTCATCCACAAGGTCTCCTCAATATCTGTTCTCTTTCCCCCACCCGCTTCACAGAGAAGCCTTTAAGTCTGCAGAGAATGCCCTCTCCCACATGAAAACGGAGAGATGACTGTAAGCCCATCAGAATACTGGATGCCCTTCCTATGGGGGGAAGGGTTACCCTGGCTATGTTCCACACTTTGGCTTCAGTGGTTGGTTCAGGGTGGTCCATTCAGAAGGAAGCTAGGACTTTTACTAATGGTTGTGCAGTCACTAGATCCTCCTCCTCCTTCTCCTCTTCCTCCTTCAACTGAAGGAGGAAGCACTGGGCACTTGTGGCCTTCTAGATCCCTGAGAAAGACTAAGGAGGTGTCTGACACAGAAAAAGGTGGAGCTTATAAAATCTCAGAAACAGGGCTCTGATCATACTATACTTAAATCTCATTATGAATTTATTACATGAGCAAATAACTTTCCTTTTACTGTTTAAGTCAACATGAAATGTATTTGTTTTATATAACCAAAATCATCTTAATTTTATGGACATATTAAATATCTTTATAATTTAAATTTAAAACTTTAAACATATAGCTTTGATTTAGTTTTAAAATTTTACCTAACAGAGAATGTACTCATGATTTATTTAGAGTTTCAAATAGTATTTAGAAATTTAACAATTTTTAAAGAAAAAATTTCAAGTATAAAGGGACACAAAAAAACCCAAGTGCCCAACTTTTATTATTTCTCTATTTGCCAAAGATAAGGTCATTTTCTTTACGATTTAGTATTTTTTCCTAGTAGTTACATGCTATTTTAGTTTTTCACAGGTCTTGATTTATTATTACCTTGCTTAAATATCATACTATGTAAAGGTGAATCTGGAAACTCATAACTCCATCCACTGTTTCTCTTGTTTCTCTTTGGACTCCAGCCTCTGGGGAGGAGGGCCACTTAGCAGTAGAGTGGTACTAGTGTCAGATTCTACAACAGTACTTCTAAGAATTGAGTAAAATCAATTAGTCTTTCACTACTATATAAGCCTTTTTTCTTCTTCTTTTTTTTTTTTTTTTTGTGGAGGCGGGTTACTTGGGATTATACTCGGGGACACTTGACCGCTGAGCCACATCCCCAACCCTATTTTGTCTTTTATTTAGAGACAGAGTTTCACTGAGTTGCTTTTGCTGAGGCTGGCTTTGAACTCGCTATCCTTCTGCCTCAGCCTTCCAAGCTGCTGAGATTAAAACTGCACCACCACACCCAGCCTCAATAAGCTTCTGAAAAATGTTTTGTTCTCACAAGATTAATATGAAAGCACAATTATTTGAAAACATGGGTATTGTGCTTAAATCTGACATATTTTGACCACAGAGTTAACTGATTAGTATTTATTTAGCAAATACAATTCAATCTTATGTCAGGGAATACCTAACTAAATGCCTCAGTTCCAAACATCCAAGATAGCCATGTATTTGACTTAACCTAAGGAAAGGTGTCAAAACAGTTATAAGACCAGTTTTGAATATATGTCAAAACTGAACACTAATGTGCAGAATTTTCATAGAGAGGCAGAAAGTGGACCATTGAACCAAGATCCAATGAAACAAGAATTACACAAGATTAATTAACTGGCAAGGGACATCCAATTGTGGATATTTGTTTAGAAATTATTGATGCTTTCTTAATGTTCTATTTTCTAATGGATATATATGGAAGCACTTTATCTTTTCTTTCTTTTTAAGCTATATTTATGAATTCTGTGGACATAGCTATTATAAACTAAAATAAAACATGAAATACCATCTGATTCTTGCTGATCAACAGAATTCAGAACTCCTAATGATGGTCTCATTGCAATCTAGCTATTTTCATAGGCTCAATAACACTGTATCTTTCTTTTTACAGGAACATTATTGGATGAATTGATTTATTCAAAGCTATCTCTGGAGCATCCCATTTGAAGATGATTTCAGTTAATCAAGAATGGTGAGCAATTATGAAGAGACAGGAATGACTTTAGGTATGAAATTAAACTCCTCCCAGGAAGACTAACCTAATAATTAAACAGTATGTTACCAGAATATACCAATGATGAAAAATGTGGCAAGAGAGGCAAATTACAAATTCTGGAGGAGCCTCAACAAGACAAAAAAGGACCCAACTGTATGGTGTTTCCAAAGGTGAAAATAGGTTGAGAGTGCAGAGAAGCAAATGACAGAAGCTCTCACAAGTCCAATCAAAGATTTCTTAAGAAAATTCAGGGAAAGAAGTTAATCCTATGGCATTTCTCACTAGCTACTCAATAGCTCATAGTCCTAAATTTGCAAAATCCAGCAGGCCTGCAGGGCGCTCCTTTTCACTCTCACTGCTGTGTGTGTGTGTGTGTGTGTGTGTGTGTGTGTGTGTGTGTGTTTAATGAAGAACTGCTTTTGATAATGCACCAATACAAATGTGGAAAGAAAAGAAAAACAATTACTTTTTTAAATTATTATCACAGAACAGGGACTGAAAGGCAAAGATGAAAAAATCTGAAAAGGGACAGAAAAGTAGGAGTATTTTTCCATTGCAATGCTGGGTATAAGCTGGAAAAAATTGGTTATAATACAAATGATTCCTGCTCATGTCATTACAAATGAATCTGTCTGCTAGGGAATATATATCTAGGTAATTAAATGTTTATTTCCAACTCTCCTTTGACCCATTATTAGTATGCAAACACAAGCAAAGCTCTAGAATTCATAAATGAACGTCTCATTTCAGATTAATTTAGGTGCTAAACTGATTGGGTCAACCTTATAAATACAGTAGACACAAAATATTTCTGAATTTTGAAAAGTTATATATAACTAAAATGTTCACAAATCAGAGCTGGTCAAGTAGCAGAAAATCCATTACTAAGATGCTAAGGCCAATAAAAAGGCATAAAACTAATCTCATGAGGTCATAGCCCCATTTCTTTTCTTTTCTTTTTTTTTTTTTTTTTTTTGGTACCAGGGATTGAACTCAGGGGCACTCGACCACTGAGCCACATGCCCAGACCTATTTTGTGTTTTATGTAGAGACAGGGTCTCACTGAGGTGCTTAGTGCCTCGCCCTTGCTGAGGATGGCTTTGAACTCGCGATTCTCCTGTCTCAACCTCCCTAAATGCTGGGATTAAAGGCTTGAGCCACCGCGCCCGGCTCATAGCCCTATTTCTGTTCAAAACAATACATATACAAATGCATACATAGACATAGAAAAGTGTTTCCAGATATGTATGCATGACCTTATCACAGGCCACTCTCTCATATGGACTTACATGGATTGGTATAGGGCTTTGGGGCTGGGGGAGGGGTGGGGGGAGACAGGCTTTCAGAGATAAAGGTTCTTGGTTCATTGTTACTGTTGGAGGTATTTTTTTTCCTTTTCTTTCTGATTTTTCTGGAATAAACTTTACTAACGGTGATGAAGTATCATAGAGAAAAACTATTCAAACACTATACTCTGTGATTCAAATGACAGTTCATTCACTAACAAAATGTGAAAGACTTTCCTGTCTCCTGGCTTGCTCCTACTTATCCTTCAGATATTAATTTACGTTGTCACTTTCTTAAGCCCTCCCTCTCAGCTTCTACCCCACACTGCCTAACTTCTCAGCTTCTACCCCACACTGCCTAACTTTACCCAGAGAAAGGTAAATCTCGTTACTGAACACTTCCTTAAGGACCTATTACAAACCTTTTGAAACTTTTTTCACAGTTGTAATTTGTAAGACTATAAGATTAATGTTGCTTTTCCCAATAAATCTAATGTTATGCATCTTATTCACTGCTATAACACAGATACTCAATATACAGGTTGTATCTTAAATTTAAGGTGTTCTAAATACATGATATCTTAGGGAGTTATTCATAAATATACACACGAATATATACATAATACATATATACATACATATGTACATATAATATATGAATATATGTTTATATATTTATGAATAGCTCCTTTGCCATGTACATTGAATGACTATTAAATAATGGTAGAATGAAAAATTTTTATGTCTTATCAAAGATAGATTCCATTAAAGTCTAAATCTAAGTCTGTTTATTCTAATTTTAAAAAGATGAATATACTTTTCTTTCACGGGAATGAATTTTAAACATATACGTGAAAGGACATAATTTGGTCTTACTGTTTCTACATGAAATAAATCATCATAGTAGAATTTTATTGTACTATAGAATGTAAAATGAGAACAAAGGAGTCACAGTGTCTGTTTATGCATTACATATGGAGAATTCAATCCATCTGTAATCCAACATTCCCAAAAATCATGAAAATATTACACCTGATATTTGCAACACTGATTATAAAATCTGAACAAACAGCAAAGGGCACTTTAAAGTCTTGAAAAGACAATATTTGTAATCCATGAAAATAGGTTTAAAATAAATTACATAGCATGTTCTGTTCAGGTAGCTACATAAGAGCCAAATAAATGTACACCGGAATCTTTATTATAGTATTTCCACACAAGAGAAGCATCCATCAATCCAGCAAAAAAAAAGGTTTTCCAGTTACCATATACCCTTTTGTCCAGGATGGAGTGTGTGTGTGTGTGTGTGTGTGTGTGTGTGTGTGTGTGCGCGCGCGCGCGCGCCAAGGGGTGGGGTTGGGGGAGTCAGGGATTGAACTCAAGGACATGCAACCACTGAGCCACATCCTCAACCATATTTTGTCTTTTATTTAGAGACAGCGTCTCACTGAGTTTAGAGCCTCACTGTTGCTGAGGCTGGCTCTGAACTCGCGATCTTCCTGCCTCAGCCTCTCAGCCTCCTGAGCCACTGGGATTAAGGGCATGTACCACCACACCAGGCCCAGGATGGATTTCTGCTACAGCAATGTTATAGTGATACTAAAAATATTGAGGCTCTAGAATATAGGCTTATCTTGTACTTGATTCTGCATATTTTAACCTTGCTTGTTAGGTCTGAATTTTAGAATGGGCAAAAATAGCCCAATGCCTCAGCTTCCTTTTCTAGGAAATGCATGGTTAAATTATAAATCTGTGTGTTAGTATCTTTGATTTTAAGCATTAAAAATTCACTGAAGAAAACTGGAAAACTCCAACACCGAAGGAAAGTCACTTCTCTATTTAAATAAACATACCTATATCTACAGATAATTCAATGAAGAAATTTCTTGGGGCACAAAAGAAAGAGAAAAGCAAAGGGCAAGAAAGCATCCCTCCACTCTCCCAGGATGGCTCATAGTCATTTGCTCAGTCAATCTAAGACTGAAAAACATATACCAGCCATCCTGGGGACACTGGCAATTTGGGTGAAAATTGCAAAATTCCAAGGACATGAACTAGGGAGACTCAATTTTACATAACAACAGATATATTACAGACAGATTGCTTTGTTTGAAATGATTCAGTGATTTTCAGCAAACCATTCGCCTACATACTTACTGCCCTTATCACAAAGGGCTATGTGTGATCATCATGATTTGATCCTCCAGTGACTGCTCAAAATGAAGAACTGTCAATCAACATCTATACCATTCAGTACACAAGCCTTTCCTTCTCTTCTCCTTTCCTTAAAGGGCCAGTGAGCCACAAAGGGAGGCGAAGAGGTAAGATTTCCCGCCTGCAACTATCCAGCCCTAGATCCCTGATAAAATGTTGGTCTTACTGTTTCTACATGAAATAAATTGATACATGAATTACCATGTACCAACAGACAAGCAGATAAGGATCCAGCTAGGATCTGAAATAAAACTTCCATCAAAAAGGAAGATGAAGCACAGTGTTAAAGGCCTTTACCACTTTTTTCAACTTATTTATATTTAATATGATTAAATTGTAGGCTGTAAGATTTTTTGAATGCTTCCAGTGTCCCCCACCCCTTGTCCCAGTGCTGGGGATTAAACCCAGGGGCACTCTTAACTGAATCACGAAACTATTTATAACTACCTAGGTCATTTAAATTTACCTTCTCCTTTAGTAAAAGTTGTCAAGTTACTGTTTAGAGTGTAGAGGAAATAAGAACATTCTACATGGACAAAAGCCTTGTGAGTAAGGAGGCACCCTGTTGTTTTGAAGGAAAAGTATACTGTAACTGAGACCACTCCAGAGCTCAGTTAAGTAGACAGATTTATGGAAAAGGTGAACAACTGTGAGAACCAGTTTTGCAGGCAACTGTAGGGAATCTGACTTGTTAGGAAGTAAGTAATCACACTGAATGTTAAAATGAAAGCTCATGTGACAAGAGGAGACAGATTACAATGGTAAGACATTAAGTTCTACCATAGATATTAACAAAGTGCTCTTTTAGATACAGCAAATTAATTGTGAGGATGTGAATCTATAATTGATGAGCCATTTTCTAAATTATTCGACAACCACTATTTCTGTCCTTGAGTATACTTTAAGAGATCTAGATGGAAATGCTGCTATACATACTTAACATCTTTTAAAAACTGAATTACTATAAAATGAGAATATTAAGTTAAAGTCAATCAAGGAATCATTTTATGAGTTGTTAAAAAAAAAAAACAACTTCATAGCTGGGCATGGGGCACATGGCTGTAATTCTAGCAGCTTGGGAGGCTGAGGCAAGAGGATAGTGAGTTCAAAGCCAGCCTGAGCAACTTAGCTAGGCCCTAAGCTACATAGCAAAAAATTAAAAATTTAAAATTTAAATAAAAATTTAAAAAAATAAAAAATTTAGAGAAGAGCTGGAGATGTGGCTCAGCAGTTAAGCACCCCTGAGTTCAATCCCCAGTACCAAACAAAACAAAAAACCCCACTACTTCATCCAGAATTTTTAAATGGGGGGGGAAAGGGGGGCAAAGAAAAGTATTTTCCAAAAAGTATTGGAGTGACTCTACACCGCCTCCCGCCTCCCCTTTTATGCCCCCTGGTCTGTTACGAAGTCAGACAGGTAGCATCTATAAGTTTTTCACTATTTTAAATCAGTACCTATGACCACAGCTCAGAAGTAAGCAAGCACTGTTTTGTGAATGCTATTCACAGTTTCATTTCCTATAGTTTAAAAAAATGAAGATACAATCTGCTGAGTCAAAGTTATTGTATATCATTAAAATACTTTTACAATTTTGTTTTCAAAGCCAAATAACTCAGTAAAATGCAGAATGTTTCCAAAGCAGTGCTTTAATTAGATTTTTATGCAAATCAGTCTGCATATCTACTATTTCTATTCAGAATGTCTTTTAACCATTTTTTTTTGTAAATCAGTACAGAAGTGTTTGCATGTATATGGTAAACAAAATTGGTTTTAAAAATCACAAGTAATATGTACCAAATTCTATGGATAAGCACAATCTTATGTTTTGTGTTAGCTAAGGTTCTCCCTCATATGGAGGTAGTTTATTGCTCCAGATTCTAATTTCAACCTTTCTTAGGAGCATTTTTTATTGTAAAATATTGTATTTCCACTGCTAGCAACAACAAATAAGAAACCAATATTCTTATGATAGAATTAATGATAACAAAATTATTTTGTAGATCTGATATGACTATCTGAAACCATGTAACTACATCTTTCAAAATTCAAAATTTTTTTCGTATTTTAGAAAGATAACAGACTGCCTATTTTACACAAAAACCCCAAAGAGAAACCTTGCCATTAAAAATAATCATTTTATCAGCCAGGCGCGGTGGCGCAAGCCTGTAATCCCAGCACTTAGGGAGGCTGAGACAGGAGAATCTCGAGTTCAAAGCCAGCCTTAGCAATGGTGAGGCACTAAGCAACTCAGTGAGACCCTGTCTCTACATAAAACACAAAATAGGGCTGGGGATGTGGCTCAGTGGTCGAGTGCCCCTGAGTTCAATCCCCAGTACCAAAAATAATAATAATAATCATTTTATCTGCAAGGACGTGTGTAAATGTTCCCATTAGAGCAAAAGTGAATCATCTCATGTCAGATCTTTTTGTCACAAAATATCTTTGGGTCAAATTTACAAAGTAATTGTTTCAATATTCAGAAATCTGGGATTCAGAAATTCTGGATAATTATATTCCAACCTATAACATTTCAACATGTAATATCTAAAAGATGATTCACAAGGCCAAGTTCTGTAATAGAGCAAATGTGTAACTCATTATAGTAGGAAACCAATAAATACAAACCCAAGTGTTGAGTCCTGTACCTATGTTTTTCCCAAGTACTGCACCCACAAAAGTGAAACAGATCTGAAGGGACAAGGAACACCTCTCCTCATACTAAAACTGGGATGAATGTGCATCTTTACAATGAAAATAACAAAATGCTGTCTCCTGATCCTTTATTTCCGCTACCAGAAATACATCTTCTTTAGCACATAAATAAATGTAAAGTCTCTAACAGACTTTCTAGATTTACAGGAGCCAGGTCTGTACCAGTAAGTAAACACTCCTTTGAATTACCTATTTTGCATTTTCACTGACTCAAGTTCAACAGACCAACATCCTCATTCTGTTGGAATGAAAAGCAAAAATGAAACCAACTGAAAAAAGAAATTCAAAATGGAATAAGTTTTGTTTTGATTTCACTCTCTGAAGGCCAACCAAAGCAAAAATAAGTTTTGGAAATGGCAAAAAAAAATTTTTTTAAAGGTATTATTTTACAATCTTAATTTCACAGTGTTTAAGTTGGAACACGAGTAAGAAATCATCCTGGAAACTCCCCCTTATTTACAGATGGAGAAACATAAATTTGCCGAACGCAGTTGTGCACGCCTGCATTCCCAGAAGCTCAAGAGATGGAAGCAGAAGGATCCAAAGTTCAAGACTAGCCTCAGCAACTTAGCCAGGCTCTAAGCAACTTGGTAAGACCCTGTCTCAAAATAAAAAATAAAAAGGGCTGGGAATGTGGCTCAGTGGTTAATCGCCCCTGGGTTCAATTCCTGGTATTAAAAAAAAGCATAAATTCAAAAAGACTCATTCAGCTCCACGTGGAACCACTGCAGAGCCAGGATTCCTGACATTTCCTCACTGGCACTTGGCCTCTGGTCATTTTTCACACTGAGCTTTTCTGTGGCAAGGAACTTGTAATTGCTTTTGGACAAGACCTTATCCTTCTTACTCAAAATATTTCTGAATACACTCTACAGAGAAAAGCACTGCCACAGGCGAGTCCAGCCAACTCGGTGGGTATCCCTCCCTCACAGTTTACTTCCCTACAGAGTCTTCTAAAGATTCTGCCTAAGTTTAGGCAGCCATTATTTTCATCTACTATATGCTTCATTTTCAATCATCATTGTTAAAAAAAAAAACTCATATTCTGAAACTTTTTAAAGAAAATCACTTACAATATAAGAAATACCTGTGACTTTCGACACTGAACAAATATCTCATCAAAGGAAGTACCAGTTAATAATCAGCATATAAACTCAGTTTGATCATGCCAGCTTTTTACAAAAAATAAAAATTGGCTTGACACTTATAAAATTACAAAGACTAACAAATTTAAAACTTGATAAAACTCTCCTGTTTTTTTCTCATCTACTCAAATTTTAGAAAAGAAAAAACACCAGCTGCTTGCCCTAATTTACTAATATGAAAGCAAAAACACTTTTTAATACCTTAGTCAGTAATTTCTGCATGGGCTCACATTTAGCATTTAAAATTGAGTTGATCTGACTATACTTTCTCAAATGCACAGAGCTTCTTCTCTCATTCTACATTGTAAAACAAATTCTGCTCAGGCAACAGACATTTAATAAAAGATAGGAAATGTTTCAAGGCCTAGGTCCATGGTTGTAATATATACTTTTTTTCCCCTTTTAAAACCAATGAGTATTTTTATGTTTACAGTCTGCAAGGTGACAAGAAGAATACTAAAGTTGTCATCATTGTCAAGGAAGAGTCCAAATTTATCGGTAAGAAAGTAAAAGAGGGCTGGGGTTGTAGCTCAGTGGTAGAGCGCTTGCCTCGCATGCGTGAGGCCCTGGGTTCGATCCTCAGCACCACATACAAAGCAATAAAATAAAGACATTGTGTCCATCTACAACTAAAAATATTTTAAAAAAAAAAAAAAAAAAAGAAAGTAAAAGAAAGACACTAGAGACAGCTAATCTGCAAGAGATGGATGAAAGATGCCTCCAGGAGATATTCATGCCCAACTGAAGAAAAATAATTCAGAAAGAGTAAGCTTTTTGGACTGCAAGGAGAAATAAAATTTACTCCTATATGACTCATAGAATTATAGTTACTAAAACGCACCATGTTATCTATTCCTCTTGTTTTGCAGGCAAGAAAACTAAGATTCTAAAACGTACCATGTTATCAATTCCTCTTATTTTGCAGGCAAGAAAACTAAGGCCCAGAATGGTCTATCAATTTACCCTAAGTTACACAGCACTTGGTGTGGAACTCAGGTTTCTCTGGTTAAAAAATATTTGGAGATATATAACAACAGTTTGTGCTTAAGTCACAATTTAAACCAGTCCTGAAAATGTATTTAACAGTCAAATGTGAAGAAAAAGTTTTTTCCCTGTATGTTTTCCTACCAAAGTAACTTTTGTAAAAGGAAACGCTAACTTTATTTGGCTTTAATTTTGCAAAGGGATTGGTTACTGAAGCGGATTTCCAATAACAAAAGTCGATCTTGTTGAAAGCCATAGTTGTAAAAGCAGTATACTTTGAGAGGTATTTCTGTTCATGAGTCTCAGGAAAGGAAAGGCAACTCAATGAGAGTAACTGGAAGTCTATGGGTGCCAAAAAAAATCTGTAATCTTCAGAAAGTGAGAAAACTATAAGAACTTAATTTTGAAAATATGACTCCTATGAAAACAAGAGCCAGTATTTTTTTTTTTTTTTTTTTGCCAGGTGTGGTGGTGCATGCCTGTAATCCCAGCCACTGTAGAGGCTGAGACAAGAGGATCACAAGTCTGAGGCCTGTCTCAGCAATTTAGCAAGGCTCTAGCAATTTAGTGAGACCTTGTCTCAAAATGAAAAATAAAAGGAGCTGGGGGATGTAACTCAGTAGTAAAGCACCCCTAGGTTCAATCCCCAGTACCCCCGCTAAAAATTATCTTGTTAATTGAACGAGACTTTAGAAGGGGAGCTATTTTCAACAAAAGCATATGAATATGTATAACACAAGACTGGATCATAAAATTATATCTATATCAGTTCATAAAAAATGTTTAACTAGATAAATTCAAAGGAAAATGAGCTAATAAATTGCCTTTTTATATATCAATGAAGATCCTGAATTTGTCTTGTCTTATTATTATTTTTCAAAGTTAACACATATATATCTCCAATATAAAAATGAAATGAAAAAACTCATTTAGGTTAAATGTCACTCAGTAATGTCAAAATCATACCTTAGAAGTTAAGCAACATTTCATACTTTGATGGAGAAGCTATCAACACAAAAATATTTGCCTTCCATAATAAGATATATTAATATTAGTTTTGCTTTCTCCTTGAGAAGTATTTCTGTTTATGAGTCTCAGGAAAGGAAAGGCAATTCTCTGGGAATAACTGGAAGTCTCACTTGGGTGCCAATAAAGTCTGTAATTTTCAGAAAGTGAGAAAACTACATGAACTTAATTTTGAAAATATGGTTCCTATGAAAACAAGGGCCTGGTATACAAACAGACTGATAAACTGCAAAGGTGAAGCTGACATAACCATCGGTTAAATTGCACTCTGAATATCATAAAGGAAAACATGTGAAAAAGTATCAATTTTCAAACATCATCATAAGAAAACATACAGTAATACTAAAAATTTTATCAGAACTCAAAATGTTAAGATCAACAGAATCACTTTTATGACTGGATTCACAAAAAAAAAATATAAAAATTCTCTGAATTCATTCTATACTGACTCTGATATTCTATTAAGTCTAAAATAAAGCTTCTTCATGTTGCCATTTAACAGAGGAAACAGGATAATGGCTTAGAAATATTCATTAGAATTGAAAGGAAAACGCGGCCTAATTTACTTCCACCTGGAAAAATGACACCAAATTGAGGGACACTGAAATGTCTGCCAGGATGCAGCTGAGACCTTCCTCCTCAAATATGCACCTCCCTGCCACTTCCCAGCAGTCACACAGGGACTCTGGGGAAGCCCTCAAAAATGGTTGCCCTATCATGACTAAACGACTATACAACAAAGGTGATCTTTCACAAGCGCACTTGAGAAGGTTTGCAAATATAACAAATAGGAAGGCCTTGAGAGAAAAGACATGCAGGATGAAAAATAAGAGGAAACTCAACTTAGAGCTATCACCAGCCACTAATGAGCTGGACTCATCTATTCACTCAGTTATACAGAGAAAAAGATTATTGAAGACCCACTCTGTGCCCACACAACTGGTGAACAGAAGAGCCAGACAGGGCCCCGGACTGTTTCTAGTGGGGAAGGAACACACAAAATACTAGCCAGTTAAAAAAAAATTATAGTTATTATAAATGCCCTCAAGGAAACCTATACCATAAATCAGAGCATAAGACTTACCAAAGGTTACAGGGAACTTTCCTGGAAGAAGTGATGATCAGGCAAAGATGTGTAGGAGAGAAAAAAGAATTCAAGAATCTAATTCCACCACCTTATGTTCTTCAAAATTTTCATTTTTTTAGCCTAAATTCCAAATTAAATGTAGAATTCAAACCTCTGTGTGGGCATAGATTGCATTTTATTCCTCTGTGCATCTGTAGCCCCTGAAAAGTGTGATGCACACACCACAGTTGGCCTTAACACATGTAGTTGAAATTAACTGAAAACAAGCCCCCAAATAAGGTGATTACTTGAACTATTTTAGTTTTCAAAAACAGTCCACATGCAGGGTCAAAGGATTTGACACAGTACCTACACAACAAACATGAAAAGAGAGACCGAGCTTCAGTGGGTCAACGTCTGTCTTTTCCAAAGGTCAAAGGATGCTGGGGATGGGTGGAAAGCCAGTGTGTGGGGACTGTGGCGCACTCCAACAGCTGAAGGGAGCATCTGGCACCAAGAGCCAGGTCTGACTCATGACCATCTAAATGTGCCTGCAGCTCTTTATACAAAAAATTGTCTCAAATGTTCATCTAAGAGGGTAGAATGAGTCTCAAAAATACTATAGCTCTACTGACAGGTGCAAGCCAAGGTAAAATGATTACCAAAAGCAGTTACTTGGGCTGGTGAGGCACTGGGTTCGATCCTCAGCACATTAAAAAATAAATAAAACAAAATAAAGATATTGTGTCCATCTATAACTAAAAAATATTTTGAGGGGAAAAAAAGCTGTTATTTGAGCTATATACATTGTCACTCACAAAACACTACCACAAAGGAACTGCAGTTTTTCTCACAAGCCTCAGAAGCTCTGAGAAATCTCAGATGGTTTTGATTTAGGACTGCAAATGCCTTTCTCACCATATAGCACAGGATTAACAAATCCTCAAATAAGACGGTAGTTTCTAATGATATCTTTGGTTATATATGTTTCCACAAAAAGGAATACTACAGGAAACAGAGGGATGTGTCATATCAAGATGCAGCTTCCCTCCATGCTTTCATCCTTCCCTTCAAAAAAAAAAAAAAAAGAGTCTTACCTTTTGGGCAAGCAGAGGGGTCTAGTTTCTGCCTTTGGGGAAGGGACTATAGCAGAAACAGAGATCCACAAGCCTCTCTGGCACTTGCACGTCACCTGCCTACACATTTCTATCCTTCTCAGACAAAAGTAAGGAGCCAACAAGTCTACAGGAAACCAATAGAGCAAAACAGCTCCTACATGGGTTTTCTTGCAGGGTGGTGAGGGAGCTCTCAGTCATTGTTGCACCCATGCCAACTTCATAAATACAGCTTTGTTCCCAGGGGATTTTTTAATTGAGACATCACTGGCAATATACAATATACTTTACAGTAGTAGTTAGCAATGCTAATCAAGGTGATTAAACAAGAAAAATCAGCTTCCCCTCTCAAGGTCTGGTATCAAAACTGTAGTATTCATATTAGTAAAAATGTATTTTATAAAATTGGAAAAGAACTAAAACTTGAAAAATAGTAAACAGATCACATGTATGTCTATACATTTAACAGATTTTTTTACTTACCACTATTAATGAAGAAAACAATTGTCACTTACTAAAACACCACAAATTCACTATTACTATATAAACGAGGAAAAAAGACTCCCAAGTTTAGAAAAACTTCCAAAGTCACTCACTATGCTACAAAGAAAATTAAAGAGAAGCTTCAAACCCAGGTCTATCTAACACACAGCTAAGATTTTTTCTTTTCTTTGTTTTTTTTTTTTTTTTAAGAAAAGCTGGGAGGAGGACAACTTGGAGCAACATGGCATAGCTGTGGAATAACCACATGAAAGGCAATCAAACTGTCAGCTTTTGAAAATGAAGCATCAAAATACTATAGGAGTAGGTGGCACAGCACAAACAGCTCTGCTCTCAGGGGTGCTTCTCTAGTCTTGATTTAAAGGGAATCTTGAATATATGTGCACAGAATTAGAAGAACTAGCTTTGTGTACTATTTAAACCTTACTGCTTGCAAACTGATAATGCCAACATTAGCAGTGCAGTTTCAAACTACAAAAACCAACAGACAAGAGCACACTGACAATATCTTCCAAAGACTGACTTAAGATCTGGCAGGCCTACTGCTAAGGCAATTTAACTAAACTGAAGATGCTTGTCTTGCCATGGCGTGGTGTCCTGTGTCAACCATGGGAAACTCCTGCCACATCAGACAATTAGTAAATTAATAAAGCACCTTTTAACCTACATGATTTAGCCCACTAATTTTGCTTTAATTATAGCCATATTAGCAGTAAACACAAAATCATGTTAGAATTTCATAAATACGCCCTGGTTGTACCTGCGTACATGTCAGGGAGAGCTACCTGGCCAATACTCTTCCACATTTACGAGGAGCCAAACATAAGATATTTTTGAACTGAAGTGTTGTATTAAATATACAAATATTTATATATTTAATTCACTAAACAATTCACTAATTGTTTCTTTTTTACTTTAGACATTAGAATTTAACTCAATACATAACATTATGGAAGATGGTTTATGAAAATTAATCTAATTTATTTAACTGGTAATAAACTACGTCAAACAGCTCAGAGACTTTATAACAAAGAAAACACTGAATTAAATTATTTTACATTAAGAGTATCTTAACAGCCAAAAATGTAATATGTATTGCCATTTTGAAAAATTAAAAACACAAATTGCAGTATTTTCCATTAGAAATGAATAAATCATAGACAGATGGATAAAAGAGAAAAGAATTGTCTAAAATATTACCATGTGTCGTGAGCAGAATTTTATAAATTCTTATTCATCTACACATCAAGTCTTAGTAACTGCAAATTCTTTCCTAAACCAATCATATTTGTTTTCAGTAAAGGATAACTAAATTGAATTTTTTTCCTCTTGCTGTGCTGACAGACACTTTCATTTAAAAGGAGATAAAGCAATACATCTGATTAGTCATAACTTATTTTAAAGGCATCTGCTGAAAAGTTAGCAATTTGCATGCTTAATAAGAGAGGTAAAAGTAAAGAATCAATTTTCACACTACAATATAATTTCACTGAGCTATATTTGTTTGTTAATTCCAAAATCAGAAAGGAAGGGCATGTAATGTGAATAGACAATCATATTTTCAAGAATTTCTACAGTTGGTTCTGAAGAATATTTATAGGCATTTCATTGCACAGATGGAGTTAGCCGAAAAAGAATAATTCTTCAAGAGGATTTCAAGTTCTCTACTTAGATTTTAAAGGGAACTAGAATTTATTCTAAGTAAATTTTAGAAAATATTTCAATGTCAAGAATTTAAAACCTGAACTAAATAAAAAATTTACAAATTCCCTCCTTCTTCCTAAAAGGTGATTAAAAAAACAAAAACAACAAAAAAAAAACCTAATAAAAAACAGAAACAAATGTGATTGAGGAATCTTAATAATATTCCTCACTGATACATAATTTTTCCTTGTATTCCTTTATTTTTCTCACTTAGTTTACTCTTTTGGTTTTCTTTCTTAATAACTTCTTCAAGACCTTGTTCTTTCCTCTACTTGTGGATTTATCACCACCAACAGCAAAGATGGTACCCACCAAGGATAAATCATAAATTCAAAAAAAACTCACAAACATTTGTCAGAACTTTAAAGGACTCCTAACTTTTCACTTTATAGATATGAATGAACAAGAAAGCAAAGAGAGATTAAGACGTTTATCTGGTATCACACAGGAAGTATCAAAACTAGCACAAGAATGTAACAGATCCAGAAACAAAACTGCATTAATAAATTATACATCAGCCAAGAAAGAAACAATCACTTCCTCCAGAGAAGCCCTCTTCAGGCCTTTGATACCCACTCAATCATATTAATACTGTAATCATCATCATCATCGCTCCAAGTCTTGAGAAGGTAACAGCTTGATCTTGAAACACAGAACAAGGTATTCTTGTAGAGAAGACACTCAACGCCTGGAACAAGTTGAGCACCTATATCCACTGCTTCCCAACAAAGGGAAGGCCAGACTTCAGTTCAGAGCTCTGAAGAAAGTTAAGTTTTTTAAAGCATCAGACATTCAAACAAATTTTAAAATTTCAATTTATCATTCATCAATGACCTCTAAGAAAGGAATTTATAGCTTACTTTTTAAAAATTTATTTATTCTAATTAGGTATACATGAAACCAGAATGCATTTTGATTCATATTACAGAAATGAAGCACATCTTTTCATTTCTATGGTTGTGCACAATATAGAGTCACACCATATGTGCAGTCATACATGTACCTAGGGCACTGATGTATTGATGTCCATTTTATTCCACCATTTTTCCTGCCTCCCTGTCCCTTGCCCTCCGTAGCTTCTCTCTCTCTCTCTCTCTCTTTTTTTTTTTTGGGGGGGGGGGGTTACCAGGGATTGAACTCAGGGGTATTTGACCACTGAGCCACATCCCCAGCCCTATTTTGGGTTTTATGCAGAGACAGGGTCTCACTGAGTTGCTTAGCACCTTGCATTGCCTGAACTCGTGATTCTCCTGTCTCAGCCTCCCAAAGTGCTGGGATTACAAGCGTGCACCACCGTGCCTGGCTTGTAGCTTACTTTTAAACTAAAAATACTTGCAGATATAGAAAAAGCTATTATCATATTTAAGAGACAAGAATAACACTTTAGCATTCATCAAGTAAAAAAACTATGCAAGAATTAATAAGTCTTGTCTTTAATCAGTAAATTATTTCAAATGGCATCTGATAACTGTTTACTGCTGCCAAGATGCATTTCAGATCATTCCAGTAAGCTGGCCATAAAACAATACAATTACTGAAGTTAATTATCTGCTGCAGAAATATTCATGATTTAGAGTGAACTGAATAAATTCTTCAGGTTAGGGTGTCCAAAACATTCCTGGGGAGTATACAACTCATTTCACACTATAGGGTTAGGAAAGAGCTTTGCTAGTATTAGATACACAGAATCTTTATTTTAAGCACACAAAACCTTCATGCCTGAAAATTTTGACAAAATAGCTGTTAGAATCAACACTGCATTCACCAAGTGCCATCTCCTTTCCCGCAGATCACACAGCTGCGTTCCATGGTCCAAAGGGGCCTGAGACAAATATACTTTTTAGTACTGATTCTTACATGAAGGTAGGTAAATATTATAATAGTCCTACATGCCTACATTTCAGGAGCTTATATAATCAAGGTTGACTGCTTATCTACATCACAGAATATGGAAAAGTGAGGTTCATGGCTCTGCTCTACAGTCACTGGGGAACCCAGACTCACT
>CM053405.1:33657123-33817006 GCA_028644305.1 Xerus rutilus | reverse complement strand
AATGAATGAATGAATGAATGAATGAATGAATAAGGGTTAGAGTCTTTAAAAAGAAAAGAAAAAGGGCTGGGGATGTTGCTTGTGGTTAAGCACCACTGGGTTCAATCCCCAGTACAAAGAAGAAAAAAATCACCCTCCAATGGCCTTCTTCAAATTATTTAATATGCCCCGCATGGTTTCCCATCCGCTTTATCTTGCCTTGTTCACTGTTAACAGAGCCTTAAAAACAGTGGCTACTACATAATGGGTGTGCAGTGTTCAATGATTTCATGAATGTAAATCATTAAATTTAAAGCATGTTTATTTAAACAGTTTGCATCATTGTTAGCAAGAAACCAAATATTAGCCAGGCGTGCTAATATTCTTGCTGGCAAGAAACCAAATGTTAGCCTGGCGCACGCCTGTAATCCAAGCACTTTAGGAGGCTGACAGGAGAATCACGAGTTCAAAGCCAGCCTCAGCAATGGCAAGGTGCTAAGCAACTCAGTGAGACCCTGTCCCTAAATAAAACACAAAACAGGACTGGGGATGTGGCTCAATGGTTGAGTACCCCTGAGTTCAATCCCTAATAAACAAAAAACAAAAAAAAAAACACCTAAATATTGTACTAAATTCCTGTAACCTAAGAATTTTCATGTTAATCATCCAACCCTTTAGCAAGCAGATTTTAAAAAAAAAATCATACTGTATTAACACAGGTATGTTTTTTTAGTTGTAGATAGAGACAATATCTTTATTTTATTTATTTTTATGTAGTGCTGAGGATCGAACTCAGTGTCCCACACATGCGAGGCAAGCGCTCTGCCACTGAGCCACAATCCCAGTCCCCTGAAGTTCTGTTTAATAAAACTCACAGGGTGCCATATTTTGAGCTAAGCTCCTGCACTAGGCCAAACACAGAGTCAGAACTGAGTCTACTTATGCTGGGTACCATGTAATCAAACTGAATTTTCAAAAAAAAAACAAGAGATTAACACCAAAAGAAAGATATCTAGTCTACCTGAGGTAGCATGATAAAAAAGTCTCCTCTACTTTAACCCTATAAAAGTTAACTTTGAAAGCACCAAGTTTTTTGGGTTTTTTGGGGGGGAGTACTTGGGATTGAACTCAGGGGTACTCAACCACTGAGCCACATCCCCAGCCCTATTTTGTATTTTATTTAGAGACAGGGTCTCACCGAGTTGCTTAGCACCTCGCTGTTGCTGAGGCTGGCTTTGAACACTCGATTCTCCTGTCTCTGCCTCCCAAAGTGCTGGGATTACAGGCGTGCACCACCATGCCTGACTCCAATCCACTTTTTGTTCCCAATTCAACCCTTTGCTGCCTTTAATGGCAACCCTCTCTGCATAGCTCAGTGCAGTGCCTTTCTTATTCATAGGTGGGAAGCTGCCCAATGCATCAAGTACTAATAAAAGCCAATTAGATCATTAAACTCAATCTGTTGAAATCTCATTCTTTGGCAAACAGAAGTACCTTAATAATCATGTCTCACTTGTAAAGCTCTGTGATACATCACCAAGCCACCTCCCTCTGTAATTTAACTTCCTCTGTACTGGGGAAAAGCAGTCTTTTCCTCACTCCACAGAAGGTTCCAGGTTGGCAATTCTCAACCTTTACATGGAAACAAAGGAGTCTAATATGATTCACTGTAAAATAGCAAATTTGGGGGGAAAGTATTCATTTTGATAAGATGTAATAAATTCAGAATTCTTGCTGCAAGAATGTTAATGGTCTGCATCTGAGGTGTTTCCCAAAAGCTCCTGTGTCGATGCAAGAATTTTAAGAGGCAAAATGATTAGCTGTAACATAACCAGTTTGAATGAACTAACCCTGTAGGCAGGTGGCGGGTAAGGCTGTAGAAGCTAGGTCACTGGGGATGCACCCTGGAAGAGTTCATCTTCCTTGGGGTCCCTCTCCTCTCCCCCTGCTTCTTGACTGCCATGGGCTGAGCAGCATTCCTCTGCCATATCCTTCTGCCTAGGGCCCCAGAACAATGAAGTCAGCTGGCCATGGACTAAACCACAGAAACGCTGAGCCAAAATAAACCCCCCCCCCAAGTTGTTCTTATTAAATATTTTGGTCACAGCAACAAAAAGCTGCCTGACACAAAGATCATTTCATTTATTCAGATGTACTTTTTGCAAATGGAATTCAAAGAGGAATGGAGTAACATGGAACTGAACATGTAAAATAAGGATACAATAAAGTATTCATCGTTAACCCATGACAGACGAATAATGTAGAATGCAAGACCAGATGGGGAAAGTCTGAATTATTCTTGCACAATAAAGGACGACAAAGAAGCTCTGGACATATCTGTGTGTTAAGACCTCATAGTTACAAACTGCATACAAACGTGGGAATTTGGTAAACATACTGTGCATTGCAATTTAAATAAGAGTTAAAATAGTTTTTTACATTCTCTTAATACTGACTTGTTCTTTTTTTATTACATGCTCGTGGCATGAAGGTTTGAAAACCAACTTGTTAAAACCCCAAATTTTAAAATCTTGATGAACCATATTTAATCAACTCCTTATCAAATGATCAATTTTGGCAATCTTCATCTACAGTGTTCCCAAGCTTGTATAAAAGGTCCCAATGAATGGCACACGCTCACACTTCCAGAATAGTGTTCACTGTAATTTCCTTTCTCTCTTCAAATATGGGGAAGGAATTCTTGAAAGTATAAATAAATTTCCAGAAAGTTCATAAAAGTATGCATGAATCCAGACTGGGCACAGTGGTGCACGCCTGTAATCCCAGCAGCTCAGGAGGCTGAGGCAGGAGGATGGTGAGTTCAAAGTCAGCCTCAGCAGTATTTAGTTGCCCTAGGATAGTGTGACTTACCTGTAGTGTTTAATTAGTGCACACTGAATGCTAGTTAGGGTGCTCCAGCACACCCAACACTTTTTGCATTAATTGTTTATATTTGATGATTGGTGTGATTAAATATACATTTGCATTTAAAGACAATCCCCTCGCTGGTGACACCTTCTGTTTCCAGCTGCTGGAACACTCCCACGCACAGCATCTTCAGACCTGACTCTCCCTGCTTCATCACATGTCCTCTGACTCACCTAAATCTCAGAAGGATCCTTCTGATTACACTGGGCACACCATGGTCAGCTGGTTGATCTTCCCATCCCAAAATCCTTATGTCAGGTTCCTTTACGCCGCATTAAGTAAACAAGATTCACAGGATTCGGATATGTGCACAGTGGAAGCCACTGTTCTGTGTTCCCATTACTTTATCAGATTATTGAAAAGATTAAATGAACTTGCTGGGCACTCACTCACGTGAGAGCCCTCTTTTAAGTCCTTTAGAGAATAAACTTCCAAAACTTCACAACAGACCTATGACACACACAGGACAATCATCCCCCATTTTACACATAAGAGAAACTACAGCCAATTAATATGATGGAATCAAATTACACAGCAAATATTTGATAGAAATAAAAAATCATGCAGTCTGGGTCCATCCACTGTCTTAACCATGATGGTACAAACCAAATAAATTTTAGTTATTCTATCTCTGCATTAAGTTTATCAAATTAATCTAGTGCCACTAATGTAAACAACTAAGACATTGAAGCATAATGATGATCAAACCAATATTGGATCTTAAAAAAAAACCCTCAAGTTTCCTATATAAAATATTCCTTACACAAAAATCCCCCCACCCCTCACCAGATCTATACTTGACTCCCATGCTTCCTGCAAGGATGTGCATGTCCCTGACAACACTGAAACACATCATCTGTCTGCCTCATTCTCATCCTGCTCTGTGAATGCCTTCGGGACAGGGAATTCTCTAGACTCAGGTGGTCTGCAATGCCTGGTCATCAGTGCTTACAGAATGAATGAAGGAAGAAAAAATGAGCTACAAGAACTTACAACCCTGGAAGGTTGTTTTCCCAAGAATCTTTACAACTGGTACAACTTTGTACACTTCTCACAATACTGCTTGATATTAGCAAAAAATTAATACAAGTAGAATAGATTCTAAAATATTCCTATTCTTCTTATTTGTGCAATCAATGGTATAGTAATTAAAACATGAAAAACAAAAACAGTTCATTTTTTGTTTCACAGGTGATTCACAAAACACTGTATATTCTCACAGTGGAAAAAGACCCTTTCCCAAAGTTCTTTATCTTTTTTAATAAAATGCCAAATATCTATTTTTAAATATATAGCTCTAGGAAAAGTCTACAAAATGATAATCCAAAGGCCAAAGATCAGCATACTGGTTTTATTACTTTAAAGGTAATTTAGTTTCTGCCATTCCTATTACAAATCATTTTGAATAAAGTAAAGATTGACAAAACATAGTCCTCTTTATATTGATAAAAAAGATAATCATATTGTACCATAAATATTTGTCAGAGATGAAAGAGGTGATGAGGTCCTTTAGGACACAGACAAATCAATTTCACAAAAAAATCCTTCAGATTTGTTTTGCTGAAGTTTCATTATTACCACAACAAAGCTAGACAAATAACCTGACCTATGACTTATTCCACCCATTTAAAAGCAAAAGGAGAGTTAATAAGAGTTAATAATCACTACAGAAAACTGAAATAAAAGGTAAAGTAATAATGTATTTTAGCAAGAATGTTTTTTGCTGCAACTGTCATAAAACTGGCTTTTAAAATACAAACCTTAGCCTTGGGTGGTGGCACACTAATCCCAGTAACTGGGAGGCTGATGCAGGAGGATCACAACCTCAAGGCCAGCCTCATCTCAGCATTAGCAAGGACCTAAACAATAGTGAGACCATGTCTCAAAATGAAAAGAGCTGGGGCTGTAGCTCAGTGCTAGTGCACTTGCCTAGCATGTGTGTGGGGGTGGAGACCTGGATTTTCTCATGTAAGTGCAGAAATGTATATTGCAGTGGTTGCCAGTGTTCCTACAACCGTTTAATTCAGCAGCTTTAACATGTCATCAAAAGCTCAAGTTCTTGGCCGGCACAGTGGTGCACACCTGTAATCACAGTAGCGTGAGAGGCTGAGGCAAGAGGATCTGAAGTTCAATGCCAGTCTCTACAACGCAGCATGTCAAGGCCCTAACTAGTCTAGAGAGAAACTCTCTGTCTCAAAGTAGAAAATAAAAAGGGGTGAGGACGTGGCTCAGTGGTTAAGCATCTCTGCATTCAATCTTGCTCCCCCCCAACAACAACAAAAAACCGTAGTTCTTTTCATCTTTTCTTTCTATCCCTTAATATATTAGTTTATATTAGAATATATTAGCTTGACCTCCTTATTTGGAAGATGGATACATCATCACTTCCGGATATAAAATGTCTGAAGTAGAAGAGGCTTCCTGTGTGTTTCCTTCTTAAGAGGGTAGAAGTTGGTTCCAAAAGCCTCTCAGTAAACTCCTCATATCTCAGAGGTCAGATGTGGATTAGTCAGGGTTGAGAGAGGAAAGCGGGGTCAGGAGAGAAGAATCAAAGAGGATCGCTGCACCAAGAGGTGATATCCTCAACAAAAGTGGTATTCCCTTTGCATGGCAAGAAGTAGGAATGAATATTTGAAAAAGAGGGAATGTCAGATGAATTAACTCTATAGTAATCTGCCAAATCACCAAGCTCTGACAAGGTAGCATGAAGGCAAAAAGGTTCGTAATCACAGCTGTGCTTACCAATTTACAAATGAGAAGTAACAACCTAACACCTCAGTTCCCAAAAGTTAAACACAGTTATATATAAAGGCTAACAAAATATTAAAACATACAAACCTGACTATATACAAACACACAAGTCCACTTATGTATGTTCAGACAGAAACAAATACATGAATATACAGGTATAGACAGACATACTGAGGCTAGGTAATAAGTCAACAGATATCCATCATTTTTAATCAACTATGTAGGTTGCAGACAAGGAAAGAAAACTGTGTTCTTTTTCAAAAGTCAATATACCAGAGTTACACTGCTCTCTGTTCTATTTAAATATACTTTGACAAAGGAAAATGAAATTCAAGAAAATTTACACCAAGGAGCATACACACAAAAACTAGCTGCTGGGCTGGGGATGTGGCTCAGTGGTGGAGCGCTTGCCTAGCACATGTGAGGCAGTGGGTTTGATACTGAGCACCATATAAAAATAAATAAATAAGGGTACTTTATTTTGAGACATGGTCTTCTGCCCCACCCTTTTCTTCTTTTTTATAGTTTGCAACAGTAGTAGGCTTAATGACACTGATGTTTTCTGTGTGAGGAGTTAATTCATAGATGAGTCCCAGAGATGACAGTGGTATTGCTCAGAATAATGACACCCTGAACCTTGTAGCTATTGATTGCACTTGGTGTTACTGATTAATTCTGACCTCAAATTGTAAGGCTCCATACTATTACTAAAACATTTTTTCCTGCTGCCTTGCTCTTGAAAGTGAACGGGCAAAGAAAAATCACTACACATTTGAAGAAAGCTTCCAACACACATGTGGAACACCAAAAATAAATAAAAAGAAAAACTTTAAAAATACAGGGGAAAATTAAGTATGAAGAAGAAATTTAAACTGGGATAAATAGATACAGATTGCCGGGGTGGAGGGGAATGAGTGAATAAGAACAGTCTCGGGCTGGGGAGATAGCTTGGTTGGGTGCTTGCCTAGCATGCACAAGCACTACCTCCCACCTCCAACTAAAAAAAAATCTCTGGAAAGTATTTTCAAAAGGAAAAGATAAACCAGATATGGTGGCCCACAAGTTCAAGGCCAGCCTCAACACCTTATCTAGGCCCAAAGCAACTTAGTGAGATCCTCTTAAAATAAAAAAGTGAAATAGGGCAAGGGATGTGGCTCAGAGTATCACCATCCTCCCAAAAAGGGAAAAATAAGGGGAGGAAAACTACGAACTAAGAAGGAGCCCTTGGAAATTTCAAATGTTTTATTTAAAGCAGAATAAAGAGATGGAAAATATAAAAGTAAAAATAAGTAACAGAGATTCATTAGAGGGAGTTTGATGGTAGATCCTCTAAAAAACTGAATAAGGTGAAGAAATATTATCAAAGATACAGTACAAGAAAAATTTCTAGGACAGACATGTCCACACTAAATGCTAAGCCAGACAAATATTTTTTAAAAGTCTACACCAAGCCACATCATTATGAAATCTCAGAACTTATGGAATAAAGGAATGATCTGAAAACACTTATAAAAACATATAAAAACAGGTTATACATACAGAAATCAGAATCAGAAAGGTAACTAAATTATTTAATAGTGCTGGATAATAAAATATTACCAAGCAATATCTTTAAAATTATGAAGGATAATGAGTTCTAACACAGAATTCCATACCCACTTAATCATTAAAATGAAGATTAAATTAATATTTTAGACATTCTTAGGTGCCAAAAAATGATTTTCAACACAATGTTTGTTAGCTAGAGTGTATGTTTTGACAAAACAAGGACCACCTGGCATCCAGAAAACACGACATAATCCAAAGCTACGGTAAAAAAGAAAGGCAAATCACACCTACAGAGAATGTGGCCCCATTCAAGAAAGAGTAGAGTTCTGGGAAGTTCTTAGGGTGATGGAAGAGGAGAAAAAAAACAAATCGTGGATAAACTATTCTATGTACTCAACTATTTGGAAAAATAATTGAGAAGTAGGACAAATGTTCTGAAATTAGTGGGAAAAAAACAATAATTAATATGTATAATACAAAATTAGTGAAAATTATAAGCAATTTCTAACTCTAGGCAAATTAAGACTTCTCAGAAAATATATGTACACTTATAGTATAAAAGTACAGCTGTACGGTAGCCTTGGGTATTGATGCAACCAAAACTGTAAAAGGCTATAAGAGAAGCACCTGTGTGGGTGGCGCATACCTGCACTCCCAGCAATTCAGGACGCTGACACAGGAGTCACAAAATCAAGGCCAGTGTGGGCAACTTAGCAAGACCCTGTCTCTCAAAAGTAACAACTGGGGACACAGCTCACTGACAGAGCGCCCTTGAGTTCAATCCCCAGTCCAGTCAAAACAAAAAAAGTGTCGTGTGAGCAATTGTAAGTAAGGAAATGTAAGAGATAAAGACTCCCTCATAGAACAGGCTTCAAAAGAAACCATCTAAAATTGATACGAGCAATGAAAAGCAATCTAAGCATATTACTTTAAAATATCCTGAATATAGTTAGTATAAGCCTCTTAATACTGTTGGGTTTTGTAACTATGCATGTGCTTATTTGAATAAATAACTCCCTATTGGTAACAAGATCCAAACAAATAGAAGCAGGATAATGTCTGCATTCATTCAGGTCCCAAAGAAGCAGTCAATATAGTCAGCTCTCAAAAAATAATCTTGGCTGGGTGCGGTGGTGTACGCCGGTAATCCCAGTACTTTGGGAGGCTGAATCAGGAGAATCGCAAGTTCAAAGCCAGCCTCAGCAACAGCGAGGTGCTAAGCAACTCTGTGAGACCCTGTCTCTACATAAAACACAAAATAGGGCTGGGGATGTGGCTCAGTGGTTGAGTACCCCTGAGTTCAATCTCCAGTACCAAAAAATAATAACAACAATAATCTTGACAAGCAATATGCTCTCCATAATATAGTATGTCCCTGGGTATCTTTCTCTATTTCTTTCTCTCCCCCACCCCCATCCAGAATACTGCTTTGAATATCTTCTGAAGGGTAAATTTTCAAATCATTCAAGTATTTATATTCAGATTTTAAAAGGCAGGTTCTAATGACTTAAGAGGCTAAATCAAACCTTCACAATTTGCCATATAGTTTTGAGAAAAAGGATTATGCATTTTGGGTAATTGTCAAGTTTACTTAATAGGTAACTGAGGGACAAGCTTTTACAAATATAAATTTAAAGCATCTATAGAATGCAAGAGCACTCTAGAAGAATTATCAAATAAGCAACAACTGCAATTTCTATGTATCAAAGGAAGTTTCTTTCCTGCAGGCGTTGGGTCTTGCAAGATAAACTATTGACTAATTATATATTTATGCTAATTGAATGATGAATTATATACTCTGTCCAAAAGAACTACGCTTACATTATACATAAACAAAAATTTACACTGATGCAAATCTGACAAACATCTGATTTATTAAATCAATAAATGCTCTTATAAATGTGTATAAGAATATTTTCCATCAGTTTACAAAGAATTTATTGATTTAGTGAACTACATAAATATATGCAAATCTAACACTTAGACAAGACAACTCAATAAAAAAGTAGCTGTATAGATTTTTGTGTAAATTATGAAACCCTTGAGTACCAATTTCATAAGCAAGATGTATGTCTACCAGCATATGAAAACTGCAGAAATCAGTACCTCTATGCTACCATCAGAACACTCTATAAAAATCTGCATTAGGTAATGCTCAAATTAACCAAGTTTTACTGAAGTAATAAAAGTACTCTGAAAACAAAATATTTAACAAAGTGAACAATGTTGGTGATATTCTTTTTTGTATTATTACTATTTCAAGTTATTATGGATACAGTTCCAAGTTCTTTGGAATTTGTACGTGTTTGTGTGTTATAGCATATTATTCCTATTTTGAAATGAAGATTAGATAACCACCCAAGATCATGAATAACCTAGATTTAAATAAAAACTTCTGAACTCTTCCACTAAAATTATCATTAAGTACTTGTTTCTAACATTAACAATCAAAAGGCTCCAGGTAAAGTCAAATGAAACAAAAAAAAAATCAAATAATTTTTCAAGTAAAATAAAATTGAGGGGCTTGAGTTGTAGCTCAATGGTGGAGCACTCCCTAGCACATGTGAGGCACTAGGTTCAATCCTCAGGGCCACATAAAAATAAATAAATAACATAAAAGTATTTTGTCCATCTACAACTGTATGTATATATATATATGTATATATATATATGCACACACATGTGTATATATGATAAACACATGTATGTGTGTATAGAGAGAGAAAAAAAGAAAATTGAGAAGTTTTATATCCCATAAGCCAATTAACTATCTAGAATATAATTCCAAAAATTGACAAAAAAAATATTTAAACCCCCATAAAATATATACAAAATGTGGCTTTACAGGTATTAAATAAACTAAAAAAAGTTCAAACTTTAAAAATATAGGATATAATTTAACACTATAATACTGATACAAATTTTAAAATGTAGTATCACTTATTGTAAGAATGAAGTACAACAGTACATTTATGCCTAAAGAGTAGAAGTTAATAGAACTGATTTAGAAAGCATTTGTTGATTATTACAGTTTCTTAACCCAGTGATTCCATTTTTCAATGTTACTCTAGAGAGAATCTAGCCCCATGAGCAACGACACATGCAAAAGACCTTCACTGAAGGACTGTACATAATCACCAGAATGGGCACATAAACTGGTTTATCGACACAAATTGAATGAGCTAGATCTACACCAAAGTTTTAGACAAATTTCAAAAGTATAGTAATAATGCAATTGCAAGAAAGTATATAAGAGCAAAACTACTGACGTAAAAACGAAACCACACACTCAAAACAACAAAATGTTTTATTTGTGAATCCATGTATAATGAAGTACAAGACTTCTCAGAAATGACCTTCAACTTGAGGACAGCAATTTCCTCTGGAGAGAAAGGGAGCTGGAGTGTTTGAATGGCAGAGTTAGCTATTATCTGCAACATCTGACTTTTTAAGAAAGAAAAAAGACATCTAAAACAAATAAAGAAGCAATACTAATACCTACTTATTCTCCAAAATAAGAAAGTTATTATTTTCAATGTATTATTTTTCTGTATGCTTGGAATTTTTCTTAACATTTTTTTTAAATCAAATATATTGAAAAGATTTACTAACAAAAAAAATCAAGTAAGTTCCTAACTTCAAGTAACCAACGGGATAAAATTTTCCTATAACAAAACTAACATAAGGTCATCCAATGATTTAAAAGTAAATACGTATGTGTTCCTTCTATGCTATATTAAAATGTTTAAATTGGGTCCTCATTTTGAAAATAAAATGACTCATTAATTTTTTTTTCAAAGAGCATGCTACAGCTATTTGAAACATACCCATATTGTTAAAGGGTAGTTTTAAGTACATGCCAAGAAGATACTGCAATGTGACTAATGATCCTGATTTCCATTTTATTAAATATCAGATCCTTTGCTAAGTGACTCAGTGAGACCCTGTCTCTACATAAAACACAAAATAGGGCTGGGGATGTGGCTCAGTGGTCGAGTGCCCCTGAGTTCAGTCCCTGGTGCCATAAATAAATAAATAAATAAATAAATAAATAAATAAATAAATATCAGATCCTTGAATTAATGAAAGTTCTAAATCTAAAGTAAAATCAATATGCTGAAGGTTACAAAACATGTCTGGCCTAAGCCCAAACAAGCATTTCTTGAAGATTCAGAATTCAGCAAATCTTAAAAATATTAACATTTCAACATTAACCTAACTTGAACCCCTACCACCCTCCTCTTTATCCTTTTTTCAGATCTATCAAAGCACACACTCATATTACACAAAACATGCGAACTCTGTGGCTCTCAGCCACCTTTGTACTTGTTCTTTAGGTCTCCTAAAATGTTCCATCTACTCTCCTCCAGGTCGGGTCTACTCACTTCATCTTTCAAAATTTTTTTCCTCTGAAAACTTCCCCAAGCTTCTCCCCATTTCCAACAACCAGCAGAATCCCCTCTTCAAGCTAGCTTTTCCACTCCTCTTTTTCAGTACTTATTATTCCCTATCACAACTATGTGTCTACATGTTTTCTTTACCCAGACCTTGAAATTATTAAAAGCAGAGATACTGCTTTTATTCATTCTTGAACTTTCTCGGAGTTATACTTGGTGAATACACAGGCATAGCTTAAAAAAGTAGATCAACAGATATAATAAACATACAGGTGGGGGAAAATGAATGCGAGGCTTCAGAAATTTTAAAATAATATTGAAACCATAAATTTGAAGTTCATCCAAGCAGATTTATAATAGAATTGTAGGCTGATTTTATTATTACATATATTACTACTACTAATATGAACTGTATTCTATAATGAATAATCATTCCATTTCAACTTGGAATTAATATAGCATCTATGAAAGCTATTCTGAGAGGAACTAGCTGAAAAATTCTAAAATAACTTGATTCTTAAAGACTATAACTCTAATCTCTCAAAGACCATACCTGCATAAGCTGAACAACCTCATTTAGCCCCCACTGTATCAGTCATACTACAGTTGTTAGGAGAATAAGCAATGGAGCCAGATTGATAGTTAAAATCCTTGTCTACTACTTCCCACCTATACTGCCTGCAACAAGCACTTAAATCTATTCTCCAGCTTCCTAATTCTAAAAGGAAGAATAACAATAGTACTTAATTTAACACTGAAGCATTAAATGACTTAATATTAAAAATCAGAATGATACCCAGCATATGTAATTACTCACCAAGTACTACATATCATTATCACATTTCTATAATACCTATGCATAAAATTTACTCTACTTATTCAAAAGTTAGCAGGAATACTTCTCAGTAAAATATAGTAAAAAATCTTTATGGTAAGCAATGCTATTTGCTCATAATGTGACTTCTTTATTCCCAAAAGACAAATTCTATTTTTTTTTAAGTCCACACTTCTCCCTCTTTCAAAGATATAAGATGATCCTATCCCAGCTCCAAATTGGCCTAATGAGAACAAGGATAAAGCGCTAAACTCCTGGTTTGGACAACAGATTTCTCCTCACGCTTCCTGTTGAACTTTAGGAGGCACACCAAGTGCAGATTATTAATGGCAGGTATCATGAAAAGCCGGGGTGGGGTGGTGGAGGGAAGTGGTCAGCCTTAGGACAAAGCCTGCACAACCAGGTTCTTTGAGGATGACACTTCTCCCTGATTTATACTCCGACTGTAATTTACTGTTGCTTTTGAGACAATAAATATCCATTCTATTTAAACCAGATTAAGGCCAGGTTTTCCGCTACTTGCTATAAAAGATCATAACTGAAACATTAAGTATGGTGTTTTTTTGTAATATGCATATCTGCCCGACACAAGGATTCTATCTCTGATGGGGTCACAGAAGACCCCAGCACCCCACAATAGTACTTCATGGGGCATGTGCAGCTCAGAGTGTTGGCATCACAAATATCAAGAAAAAACTTGCTTACCACCAAGGATTAGAAAGTAGATTTTTGACATCTTACTGTTAATACAGAAATAGTTGGTTCCCAATTGGCACTATCATAAATACTTTGTAAACCCCAGTACTACGCTGTGCAGGGCTATCTGGAATTGTATATTATACCAATACTACAAACTTGCACTACACATCCACTTTACTGGTTGCTGAAATATTATACACGTAATTACATATGTCAAAAGATTATATTCATGAGGTCTTAAGCAACTTAGTGAGACCCGGTCTCAAAATATAAAATAAAAATGTCTGGAGGTGTGGCTCAGTGGTAGAGTGCCCTAGTTTCAATCCCCAGAACCAAAAAAAAAAAAAAAAAACCACAAATTTTTTTTTAACCAAATGTACTCTGACATATCTTTTAGAAGTTGTCACTTAAACATTCTCAAAATTCCACTGGGAAGCAAGTTAAAATACAGATTTCCAGGCATCTGGAAAATTCTGTTCAGTTGTTCTGAAGTAGAACCTAGAACCTGCATGCATTTCAATAATTCTGATGCATGTATGAATATGTAACAACAAATATCATTATTATATATAAATATAATGCACCAACTTAAAAAATGTGGAAAAATGTCAATTAAACACAGATAAAAGTCAGTAAGTCAAATGGTATATGGGATTTATAGAAAAAACCAAGTCTTCCTTCAGTCCCACCAATTCTTTTTAAACTCATTTTTAGTTCTCCTCTGGTTATCTACACTGTTTCTATCTTATTTTATCACCTTTATAGTTAATAGCATACGTAAATTACTTTTTAAAAAAGTTTTTAACTGGTTTGAACCTCAGTGTCTTGAACCAAGATGCCTCTGTACTCATTTCATCAGTTTTGGTCAGTGACCTGACTCCCCTTTATCCTTCACAACTATACCAGACACTGGACATAACTGTCACTAGGCCAAAAGGATTGCCATGTTCTTTCCATCTCCTACCTCTAAAATCACAATCCTAACATGGACCAACTATTTTAATCAGTAATCTGTTCCTGAAAATAATAAAAATACTTGCTTTAAAAACTCTTTCAGGCTGGGGATGGATGTAGCTCAGTGGAAGACAACTTGGCTAGGATGCACAAGGCCCTGGGTTTGATCCCTACCGCCATCAAAAAACAAAAATGAAAAACTTCATGTTCAGCATTTTCTCTCAATTATGTTTCCAATTTTTAGATGTGTTATTGCAGCTTTTGTCAAACACCATTATTAAATTAGTAATTTTCTTTTCTCATTTGTGTGACACATAAAGAAATGGCAATTAAAAAAGAAGCAAGCTAATTAGCTACTGTGGTTGGTGTCCTTTAATCAAGTGAAGAAAATAACTCAAATAAAGATCCCTTGATTTACTTTGGTGTCTGGAAGCTCATCAAAGCACAAGACACACCAAAAGAAAACCCCAAAATACGCCCATTTACATCAAACCAAAAATTTAAAGTTAACACTTTTAAAAAGTTTTTAAGATAAATTTCCACCAAAACATTTTGCATATAATCAGGATGGCAATAAAAGAATCACTTTGGCCTGCCTAAAGTTTGTCCATTTGTCAATGTTATACCCCTCCCATATGAATTATTAAAATTTCACTAGCCTTACAAAGAAGCAAATTATTGATCACGAGGTAGTTATATATTCACACATTATGCTGCTCTAATGTAATCTTGCAAATCCACAAATAGATCAACAAATCCAGCTTCTAAAGCCATGTTGAACATTCTGTACACATATTTATTTTAAAGCAATGCTGCCCAAAGAAAATACATAGGCAGCCACATTTGTAATTTTAAACTGTCACATTGAGAAAGTAAAATGAAATAAGATCAAATAAATTTTAATATTTTACTTAGCCAAATATATTCAACATTATCATTATCATTCCAATGTGTGATATATATGAAAATTATTGAGATATTTTATATTATTTGATTATCCTGAGTCTTTCAAATCTGGTATGTACTTTTATACTTACAGCATATCTCATTTTGACCATCTTTTCAAGTGGTCAACAGCCACTAATGGCCAGTGTTTACCATATGTGGGAGGGATGATAAAAGCAATAACTTTCAGAAATTGAACATTGAATTTATTGCTCCAAATCCCTATAGGTGGGTATACAGAGACTAAAAATTGAAATAAAGTAAATGACCAAAAAAAGTAAATTTTCAAAGACAGTAGAAAAACTAAGCAATATTTTGATTATGACGGAAAAAAAAACAACGAAATGGCCTTTTTGAGCATCAAAGGCCTTTGGTAATCAGGATCTCCAGATGCCAAGAGGAATTACTGGAATATCTATACACAAGAGCCAGCCACAAGAAATCAATAAGTATCAGATCTCCCAGCCAGAATGACAAGGACTTTGATGTGCCTGAGTCTCAAAGGCTAAATAAAGCAGAACAGACTCTCCAGCCTGAGGCAGATCTGAGTATCTCTCTGCATAGTACACATACTAGGCAACTTCTAACTGTAAGGAAAGTTTTAACGTGACCTACGAAAGCAAATTAACAAATGTGAACTATAGCTCAAAATAACAGAAGTCAATCATTTCTATATATAAGTTAAACCTTAACTCTTACTTTACATGTTAGGTACTTTCTATTATAATTCATGTTTAAATAAGAAAAATTAATGTTTGAAAAATGAATATTCAGACTGTTGTGAGAAAAAAAACAAATTAGCCCTCTAGGTTCACTTGCTTTTTTTTTTAAACTTGCTATTAGTTGACTTCAAAAACTCATGCAGCTGAGCGATATTATTAATCTCCCACTAGCTCTGGTACAGATAACGCCTCTGACATGGTCATAACAATTTCCTATGTTGCTTTTCAGGGACTTGAAGGCCATTTTTGTTGAAAATGTTTAGTTTTGTTGAAACTAAACTCTACTTTTTTCTGAGTACATGTTCAATGGGTGATTTGACGTCAGAGGGTTAAAAACTCTACCCTGAGATCATACTAATGCTTCCATTTTCTGAACAGGCATCCTATGAAGAACCATAAGCTGGATGATCTATGTGCAGACCACTAATGACTTCACCTCCAGTCATCCTTCCCCACCCTTTCATCCTGCTTCTTTTATCCTCTTATCCATTATCTCCAAACCCTACTCTCCAAGAAGAGGATTAGATTTTTGAGGGGGGAGGGGGGGTCTCACACATGCTAGGCGAGCGCTCTACCACTGAGCTACATCCCCAGCCCCATGAGGGGGATTTGAGACCTGCTCTCCAGTATGGACACTTTACTGCCTTGTGAATAAACTTCTTCTCTTTTGTAAAACTCATTTCAGCATTTGATATATTGTGTACTGGGTGAGAAAAGCAGGATTTGTGAGATACTGAGGTAACAACCTATTGACACCAACAAATATATTGCTGTTATTCCCAATTGTTGATTGTTTCTCACCGAACTACGCTCCTAGTGTTGTAGTAAGGGGCCATAATTTTTATTTTGGCTGAAATGTTTTAAACATGGAAAGTTTCGGATAAATATTACCACAAGTATGATGATGCACCTGATGATGTCCACCCAAATCATGTGCAGCCCTAGAAGTTAATTTACCCACAGCTAAAGAGCATGCTTGCAAATTTGACTATCAATGTAAAGATATTACATCTTTCTTTTGCTCCTTCAGGACTCTCACTATGCTCAGAAGCTGAACTAATTCAAATGGTTTTGAACTTTGGGAATTTTTCTCAAATTTCAGTATTTTAAAAACCTTTGAATAACATAAAAAGAGAACAAATAGGCATTATAATAAAATGATTAACTTAAAAATCGGGGTGCACGTGTGCAGGCAGAATCAAGACAATACCACCAACAATGTCAGATTTCCTAAATGAACAAGCGTACTAAAAAAAAAACAGAATTCTAAAGACAATGTAGAATTTAATAGTGGCTTTGATTAATAGTGTTGAGGCTCAGCTGTTGTTGGCCTTATTACCCAAGCTAGTAATCCAGTTAAGAAACAGAATCCAAGCAGAAAAGCCAACTGGCTAACTAAACCATCTCCAAAATTCTACTTTGAACAGGCTTCTGAATGTTCATTTCACCTACCTGACACACTAGAAGTGACTCAGGCTCTCCTACAGAATGCCTACCCTGCTAAGCCTGTTAGGACAGCACAAGAGCTGACTTAGAGCCACTCTCCAGAAACTCAAGACCAAATTCAAGGAAAATGGAACAAATCTAGGTAGAGCAGAAATGTCCACCCAGAACAGCTTCAGAGATTCTCAGAACTGAAATTAGTTTGGAGCACTTATAGCACAGACTTCTTATTCCAGCCTTTCTCTGTGTCCCTGATGTGAAAACTTTCTATGCTTCTATGGAAGAGTCATCAAGCGTGAAAATTTAGAGTTGTCTGACAAACAATTGTTCACTGAAATAGTACAGGTAATTAAAAGACTGATAGTCTAAAGGAAGAAGACATTCTATTTGAAAAATGACAAAAGCAAAAATCTTAATGAAAGCTATGGAATCTACTATGTATTTGTGAATGACTGTTTATGTGTGTAAGTGTGTGTACTGTGAATGTATGATCATTTTCTACCTCAATGTTGCCAAAATCTATGAAAGCTCTATTTCATTGACTTAAAGGAAAAAATATAAGTGCTTAAAATATTTCATGAAAAAGAAAAAAAAAACTTACTCAAATGCATTTCAGTTCATGTTATCTAAAACAATCACTGGTAATAAAATTAGTTTTAAAATTACTAGAAAAAAAATAAGAATGTCTTCAGAACTGTCAATTAGAGGAGCCAGGCACGGTGGCACATGCCTATAATCCCAGCAGCTAGGGAGGCTGAGGCAGGAAGATCTCAAGTTCAAAGCCAGTCTTAGCAAGGCTCTAAGCAACTTAGCAAGACCCTGTCTCAAAATAAAATATAAAAAGGCTGGGGATGTGGCCCAGTGGTTAAGTGCCCTGGGTTTAATCTCTGATGGGGGTGGGGGAGCTGTTAGCTTTAACTATTCATACAGATTTCTCCTAAACTCCTTCCCACCCCAACCTACCCACCACCCACTGCTAGTCAGGGAGGTTTTATGTTTTCTTTGTTGGTGAAGTAGAAGATGGATTTCTTATAAGCAGAGAGAAATAGGGACCTTGGAGAAAGGGATCCCACCACCCCAGATAAGAACCCTAGCTTAAAGCTTGTTTTTTGTTTTTGGCTGTCTGACTGAAGGGATCCACTAACACTTAGGTACCCATGCATTCTTGCCCCCAGGAAGGTAAGGTCACAATGGTAATGGTGTTTCCTTGACAACCCTAATATTACTCAACCTCAAGTTGTTTTGAACCCAAGAAATCATTTTAAGGAACAAATATAGGACAAACTCAAGTTAACAAAGACATTAAACCGTCCCATTACAGGAATAAGAAATTAAAATTTCTTCAACTGAGTCAGAAAAAGAGAACCATCAAGGGGATCCTATAATGAAAGGCTAGTTCCCCATCAAACAATATCAAAACCCCTAGACAAAGAGCCATCATTGGTAGCCTCTTTGGGTTCCCTTCCATGCTGTGGGAACTTTCTTTGCTTGCTTCTAATAAATCTGCTACTGAATTCTCACCCTCTGTCTTCTGTGTACTTCATTCTTCCAGGTGCGCCAGATAAGGACCCTCCAGCGCTCATACTCCAGCTTTCAAAGGACCCTGGTTACACTAGAGGTTTAAGGTCATAAAACTGAAAGAAAATAATGCACAATGAAACTAAATTGCTTAAGTGCAAACAAGTCATGGCATAAAATCTTTAACTTTTTAGCTTCTTTGCTGCTGTGATATTTTTTTGATACTTGTCTGGTACTTGCACCTCCAAGTCTTCAGAAACAGTTCAAACACATTTGTTAATAGTGAATAAACAAGATATAAGAGAGATAAAATTCATACATAACTTTTCTTTTTTTTTTTCTTTTATACCAGGGATTGAACTCGGGGGCACTCAGCCACTGAGCCACATCCCAGCCGTTTTCTGTATTTTATTTTGAGACGAGGTCTCACTGAGTTGTTTAGTGCCTCACTTTTCGCTGAGGCCGGCTTTGAACTTAATTCTCCTCCCGAACTTCCAGCCTCCCAAACCGCTGGATTACAGGCATGCAATGCCTCGGCTTTTTTTCTTTCTCTGTATTAGGAATTGAACCCAGGGGTGCTTAACCACTAAGCCACATCACCAGCCCTTTTTTATATTTTATTTAGAGACAGGGTCTTGCTAAATTGCTGACGCTGGCCTTGAGTTTGTGATTCTCTTGCCTCAGCCTCCTGAGCCACTGGGATTACAGGCGTGTACCACCATACCGGGCTCAAAACTGGTTTTGGCAACGTAAAATTTTAACTTAAATTAAATAATACATATACACTAATATGTCTGTGTCCTTCTATATTTTTTTGTTGTTATTGCTGTTATTGTTGTTGTTGTTTTAACTAGGGATTGAATCTAGGGGTGCTCTAGATGCCCGGGTTGGCCTCAAACTTCTAACTATCCTGTCTCAGACTTCGGAATTGCTGGGATGACAAGCAGGTGCCACCATTCCTAGCAGTCTAAGTCATTCAAAGTTAAAATATGGAAACACTGATTACCAAACATTACATAAGGTTAATATACTTTAACTTCTTGTTTTAAATGATAGAGGGAAACAAAGTACATTTGAGTCTGTTAATTTCAATGAAAAATTGAGGAAATGCATCTAGAAATTATGAAATGGTGAATGCTAAAATAAGATAGTTCACAGGTTTGTGCTGGTCATCACGAGAAATTCCAGCTATGAAGATAAAGATTGATTACTATCTGTAAACTACTAGAAATTACTAGGGAAACAACTACATGTAGGGAAAATAAGACAGGTGATAAAGTTATGGAGGACACGTTTTTGTTTTAGCAAGGTTATAAACCAAGTGCAGTGGTGCTTTTAGGGATGCTGAGGCAGGAGGATCAAAAGTTCCAAGACAGTCTGCCCAACTTAGCCAGACCCTGTCTCAAAAAATAAAAAAAGCTGGGAATGTAGCTTAGTGGTAGGGATTTGAGGCCCTTACATCTGAAGCTAAGAGTGGAAATTGCAAACCCTCTACCCTGAGAGGTGCTAAGGAAAATGGGTGCCAAGGTTGTCCATTCAGGCCTAACACAGGCCAACTAAATCTGCATATGTGCATTCTCACCTTTGTCTGCTTCCTCTCCTGTCTCCTCCCCTTTACAAGTTCTAATTTTCAGGGATTTCAGCAATGGAACTTTTGAAACAATAAGTTTCTTCCATATTCCTTCAAAACTGCCTTTGAATATAACCTACTTTCCCTACCAATTTGACTCTGAGTAGTTCTGGAGAATGTTATGATCTATCCTCTTTCCTCCTACAAGATCTCACACATTCCTATATCTCAAAAAAAAATGTTTTTTGTGGAAGTCTTATTTTGTGCAGTCAAAGCTTACTGAGATTAGACAGATTTATTTTAAAATGCTTTAAGAAAATTAGCTTTAGCAGTCTGGGTCAAATACTAATGCAAAAGTAAAATTTGGCCATCTTTGTTAAAATGACAGCATTTTCTTGGAGTATTAGTCTCAGAGTGTAAAAGCTTTTCTTGTTAAGTATTTGGTTCAATAAACAAATATTTAGTGTGTTATTAAAATAATTTCTTAGCTAGGAGCAGCGGCATATGCCTACAATCCTAGTGACTCTGCAGGCTCAGATGGGAAACCACCTTTAGCAACTAACTTAGTGAGATCCTGTTTCAAAATTTTCAAAACAAAAAACTGGGATGTGGGTTAGTGGTCAAGGACCTCTGGGTTTAATCAATCAAAGAAAGGAAAGAAGGAAGGGAAGGAGGGAGAAAAGGAAGGAAAGAAGGAGGGAGGGAGAGAAGGAAAGGAAAAAGAAAAGGAGAGGAGAGGAGAGAAGAGAGGGGAGGGGAGGGGAGAAGAAAGGAAGGGGAAGGGAAGGGAAGGGAAGGAAAGGGAAAGGGAAAGGGAAAGGGAAAAGAAGAAAAGATAAAGAAAGTTTCTTATGATGTTATCTTCTATTAGGTTCTTTATTAAATCTTTAGTAAATCTCAAGCAATATTAGCAGAGCTAAGTTTTTGTTCACAACTATGTAACCTTCTTATTAATCTTTTAAATTCTTTACTGTTACTTTGATTAAACAGATAACCAAGACTATATTACATTAAGTGTTTGAAACATTTTAATATTTTTGACAAACTTCCCAAAATCGAATTGTAAAATAAGGCTCTTTGACCCTGAATTAACTTTGGAATTTTCCAGTAGGGCCTGGGAAAGCCCAAAGGTTGTGCCTCTCATCTTGTAATAAAAAGATGTTAAACTAATTGGGCTTATTTGATATGTTGAGTAATATGGAAAGCATATAAGTATGTTATTGATATGAGTGCTCCAAAACTTGTAAAAAAATCATTAGAAATCTAATATGTATCAGTCATAATTTTGTTTATTAAAAATTGTATGATACAGAAATAACTGAATTTCCTTGAGAGTTGCATCATTATCATAATGTACTGTTAACAAATATTTTAATCATAGTCATTCCAGGTCTCTATCATCCACAGCTATTTTTCTCATTTCTCCTCTAAAAGCATCTGCTATCAGATTCATGGAATTCAGCTGTGGCAAATTTAACATCATGCAACTGTACTGGGCAAAATAATCTCCACAGCTGTAATGATCCCAATGGATTAATGAAATTGCTATCTAAAGATCAAACAGAACAAGGGTTTATTATGTGAGACTGAATAAACTGATGACATTAGTTTTTATGGCTTTTAACTTGCAATACTGCCAGTGCATTGTTTTGTTTTATAGATGTAAAGAAACTTCCCCCCTAAAGCTGTCTATATCTTGCAGCAATTTGATAAAGTATACTTTGCGATCATAATTGAAACATTTACTTTCTCTCCCTATTTGATCCCTCAAGAATTCTAATACAAGCCAGGTGGAGGGGCACACGCCTGTAATCCCAGCACTTTGGGAGGCTGAAATAGGAGAATCCCAAGTTCAAAGCCAGCCTCAGCAAAAGCAAGGCACTAAGCAACTCAGTGAGACCCTGTCTCTAAACAAAACACAAAATAGGGCTGAGGATGTGGCTCAGTGGTCCAGTACACCTGAGTTCAATCCCCAGTACCAAAAAAAAAAAAAAAAAAAAGAATTCTAATACAAATTCTAATACAGTCATCTGTGTAAACTCAATACAAATCTATTATGCATGTAACCAGAGACAACTGGGAAACGTTGGTTGTATCACCAAGGCTTTAACTAGAATGTACTAGTTCAGACATAATCAGAGAGCTTTTGAAAATTAATGCTGATTTTATGAAGTCAATAAAGCCTCCCTTGGAAAAACTGGCTTGGTTCCTTGAATATATGATCACTCGATTGTCTTACAGGTGAATAAAGAATGCCACTTCCTGGCAGACCCAGGAACCTCAATGCAGGTGAAAAGTTTGATGGCCCTTGGCTTGGCTTTCATGCTTTTTTGTTGTTGTTGTTGTTTTGTTTCCAAAGCCTAATCTGAAATTCCTTATTTAAAAAGTTCCAGGCACACACCTATAATCCTAGCAACTCAGGAGGTTGAGTCAAGAGAATCACAAGTTTAAGGTCAGCCTGAGCAACTTAGCAAAACCTTGTCTCAAAATAAAAAATAGGGAGGCAGGAGAAGACGTAGCTTAGGGACAGAGCACCCTGTTGGGGGAACAATGGCCCAGCAAGTCAAATAAAAAGCCTACATGGTCAATCACATCTCATTGCACTCCTATAATTAATTAGGCCAAGTTTAAGTAGACTAAATTTATTGTCCAAATAAATTAGTTTTCCTTTGATTATCTCTGGAAGAAATAGAAGAGCCTATAGAAAGAAAAAATTATGTCTCAAAAAAATTATACTGCACCTGTTATTGGATTCTTTGTATTTTTTCTTTTCTTTTCTTTTCTTTTCTTTTTTTTTTTTTTTTTTTGGTGGAGTTTTGGCATGTATCTGAAATCTGGACTGGATTCTTAATTATTCTACTTTCCTCCAATAACTGACTGCCTATGTTACAAATTAAAATTTTCAATTATTTCTCCCACTCTTTGGCTTGGAATCACTAAAATTAAAGAGGTCGTTTTCCTGAAGACCTATAAGCTGAACTTGGATGGCTTTGTACAGGGTTCAAGAAATAACTGCAAGATCATTTATTTTTCTTCTGGTACTGGGGAACTTAACTCAGGGGCACTTAACTACTGAGCCACTTCCTCAGCCCTTTTTCTTTTATTCTGAGACAGGGTCTCAGCTCAGTTGTTTAGGGCCAGGCTAAGTTACTAAGGCTGGCTTTGAACTTGGGATCCTCCCGCCTCAGCCTCCAGAGTGGCTGGGATGACAATCTTATGTCACCACACCTGGCTGGGAAATATAACCACAGAATCTTATTTATGCATCAGGTTTACAGGGACATCCAATGCAAGCTGTAGCGCAACCCACAAGAATCTGTGAGATCGCCACTGCTGTCATCCGAGTTTGAAGCCTAACATCTGATATCTTTTTGGGGGGGGTCATGCAGGGGATTGAACCCAGGGCCTTGTGCATGCAAGGAAAGCACTCTACCAACTAAGCTATATCCCCAGCCTCTAACATCTGAAATCTTGACTGGCTGCTGTCTGAAATCAAAAGTGAGTCAGAGCCAGGTGCAGTGGGTGCGGGGACACATGCTTGGCACATGCTTGGATCCCAGAGACAGGAAACACTGACACAGGAGGATCGAAAGTTCAAGGCCAGCCGGGTGTGGTGGCACATGCCCGTAATCCCATAGACTCAGGAGGCTGAGACAGAAGGATTGCGAGTTCAAAATCAGCCTCAGAAAAAGTGAGGTGCTAAACAACTCAGTAAGACTGTCTCTAAGTAAAATACAAAATAGGGCTGGGGATGTGGCTCAGTGGTAGAGTGCCCCTGAGTTCAATCCCCAGTACCAAAACCAGCCTTAGCAACTTAACACAGCCCTCAGCAAGAGAGCAAGGCCCTATCTCAAAGTAAAATAAAAAGGATTATGGATGTGGTCCAGGAGTTGAGCACTCTGGGGTCCAATCCTTGGTATCAAAAAGAAAAAAGCTGAGTCTGTAGTTTGTTTTAATCACTATCTTACTTTTCTTCTGTTTCCACAGAAATGCATCTTCTTAAATACCTAAATGCTTATGCCAAAGTACACATAACATCATCTTCTGAAATGAAACTACTTTTAATGGTTTCCAAAATGAGTTTAAGACATTTAAAGTCCATTTATTTATTTATTTATTTATTTTTACAATAAGCAGGCTCCTTGGTTTAAAAAGGACTGAGAGAAAAGGAATTATTTCTTAGATGTGTTCTCTCCCAAGAAAAAGGCGTGTAAGGGGAAAAATAAAAGTTCTAATAATGTGAATGTGGCTTCACACTTTGGACCCTGTGTCACCATGGAATCTGTGTTATCGGGGTGAAGTCCTGTCCCTCTGAATCTCAGATTCCTCACCTGTCTAACACAGTAGATGTCTCTAGCTCAAATGCTCAATCAAGATTCTTCTGACTTCTCCTCAGAACACAAACGGGAATAAAAGAGACAACAAAAACGTTTGACTACCACAGCACAACAGACGCTCAACAAGAAATGCAAAGCTGACACCAAGTGCAGTGGTGCACAATTCCAGTCAGGCAGGACACTGAGTTGGGAAGCTGGCAACATACCCAGACACTATCTCCAAACAGAATCCAAAAAGGGCCAGCGTGTGGCTCGGCATGCCCAAGGGCCTGGGATCAATCTCCAGTAGCCGCCCCCCCACCCCCCACACACACGAAAAAAAACAACAATAGAAAAGTCAAAGCAGCACTTTAACAATCACCAATTTAGGGATTATCTAACAGGAAGAGCCAACAATATTAAAATACCTGCTATAAGCTTTTTAAAGATTTCTTCTTTTAAAATTATTTTTTCTTTATTGTTATTACATTGGAATTTCCTTATAGACACTAATTATATAAGAAGCTCCTCCAACATGCATTATTCATGGATGCATCACATAATTTAGTACCCCTCATTTTAATTACATTCCTGGTATTAATGAAAAATGAAAAATATATTCTCTACAAAGTTTAAGTAGTTGAACAGTAATGATTTTTTTAAGAAGTCAAAGTTCAAAAGTACCCAGGCATGGTGGCACATATCTCTATAATCCCAGTGGCTAGCGAGCCTGAGGCAGGAGGATCATGAATTCAAAGTCGGCCTCAGCAATTTAGCAGGACTCTGTCTCAAAATAAAATTATAAAACAAAGTAGTTAAGTGCCTCTGGGTTCAATCCCTGGTACCAAATAAAAAAGTTCAAAAACTAAAAATATATGTGCACATGTGAGCATGCATACTTGTCTGAAACGTGTGTTCAATACAAGGTAATTATTTCTAAAGTGTTACTAACATGCCCCTGATAGCTCCCTGGGCACAGTGGTGCCATACATGTGAATTTGAAATTATGTATAGGAACTATATATACACCTGTATGTATCCATCTGTGTATTTATACGTGTGTGAATTTAAATGAATCTGTATAATTTAAGACAATCTAATGCACTTCCATTTCCTCAAGACAACATATTTTGTTATTTGAAAATTTCTGAACAATCTTTTCTGCAGACAAAATGGAATTAAGGCCAGGTATGGTAGTACACACCTGTAATCCAAGCCACTGGGAGACTAAAGCAGGAGGATCCCAAGTTCAAGATCAGCCTCAGCAATCTGGTGAGACCCTGTCTCAAAGTAAAAAGTTAAAAACAGAGCCAGGCACAGTGGCCCATGCCTGTAATCGCAGCAGCTCAGGAGGCTGAGACAGAAGAATCGAGAGTTCAAAGCCAGCCTCAGCAACAGTGAGGTGCTAAGCAACTCAATGAGACCCTGTCTCTACATAAAACACAAAATAGGGCTGGGGATGTGGCTCAGTGGTCGAGTGCCCCTGAGTTCAACCCTCAGTACCAAAAAAGATTTCACTTCCATCATTTTTCAACTATGGCAATACATGTATGTCGTCAATTCAACTCAACACTTAGGTTACTTCAATTAAAGTTCTTCACTAAACTTAGTCTTAACTCTCCATCATTACAGTTTTTGTTTTTGTTTTTTGAGGGAATAGAGGGCTTGTATCCAGAGATGCTTAAACACTGTGCCACATCCTCAAGCCCTTTTTATTTTTTGTTTTGAGACAGAGTCTCACTAAACTGCTTAAGGCCTTGCTAAATTGCTGAGGCTGGATTTGATTTTGTGATCCTCCTGCCTCAGGATCCCAAACCACTGGGATTACAGGCATGCACCACTGCGTCCGGCTACAGCTTTTTTAAAAACGGGGCTGATACTAAAAGTTACCATATCACATTTTCTACAACACTGAACATGTGTCACTATTTTCTGCCACACTACGTAATGAAACTAAGGATATTCGTTATACTTGTCACATTCCCAGCACATAGCAAAGTACCTGCCACACAATAGATGCAGTAATACAATAAAAACTTATTGAATCAACAAATCAGATACGCAATCCATTATTTTTTTTCCAGAAAGCTCTGCCAAATATTTTTTTCATAAAATATAACCTCAACAAAAACAAACATGATTCCCTAGATTTCAATAGTTTGAAATTTCAGTGTCTTGGCTAAACAAAATAAAAATCTGGGGGAAAATAAGAGTCTTAAGGCAAATACAAAAACAAATTTACTTTCCATATCTGACACAAAAATTTCAAAAGGAAACTTTTGGGGGGCAGTGAGGGCACATTTTACCACTATGCTATACCCCCACTCCATTTTATTTATTTTATTATTTCTTATTTTAAGACGAGGTCTCAGCAAATTGCTGAGAGTCTCATTAAATTGTTGAGGTTGGCCTCAAAACTCGCCATCCTCCTGCCTTAGTCTCTGGAGTGGCTAGTATTACAGGACCGCACCACCACACCTGGCTCAGAAGGAAATTTCACGGAGATGAGTCTCACTTTAGTAAGATTGTTCCACTGGGCATGATGGGGAACACCTGTAATTCCAGCAACTTGGGAGAAGAAGAAGAGAAGACGAGCTACCATGTTTGCTATGTGATGTCTTCCACCATGTTATAATGCAGCAAAGGCCAATGTGATGCTGAGCAAATGCAGTGCCATGCTCTTGGACTTCACAGCCTGCAGAACCATAAGCCAAATAAAATTCTACTTTTTAAAAATTACTGGTTTCGGGTAAATTACTGGTTTCGGGTATTTGTTAGGGCAACAGAAAACAGACAAAGCACCAGTCATGAGCAATTCCAAAGTCTTATTCTGTGACCCTTTATTCCACTTTCCCAAAAAGTATATAAATGTAAAATCACGTTTCCGTGGTGATTGGTCTAAATATCCCACCCAAGGGCATCTTCTGCTGGAAGCTTCCTCTTGAGAAGAAAGAGAATTCAAGCCTGTTGCCTCCAACATGGGTTTTCTCAAAGGAGCAGAAAACAAATGGCAAGCTCATAGAGATAAGGGGATTTGACAGTTTTGTTCTCAACAGTGAGAACAGAGCAAAAAGTAATGAGCTGGGGTTGCAGCTCTGTGGTACAGCACTTGTCTAGCATAGGTGAGGCACTGGGTTTTATTCTCAGTACCACATAAAAAACAAACAAAAAATACAGGTTAAATTCTAAAAAAGAAAGAAAGAAAGAAAGAAAAATAAATGAATAAATGAAACAGGTGCTCACTTAATATTTTTGGAATATGCTTCCACAGCACCATCATCCTCAGTTGTCTTATATTCTGTCTGCCAGTCTCATTTAGGTGACAAGCTCCATGAGGACAAAGCCACTCAGCCTTGTCATTAACACAACCATGATCCTGGCACATAGGAAGCACTCAAGGAGCAACTATACGAATGAAACAGGTACTTTCCTTTCTCTTTCCTCTTCCATGGAATTATGTGTTCACCTAATTCTTATTTTTGCACTTAGTATATTATTTGGTACCTCAGACGCCTTTGTAGGAGGATAGAAGAAGAGGAAGAAGAGGAGGAGGAGGAGGAAGAAAAAACTCTGACATTATGTTATAGTTAAAAAACAATTCCTACTAGTTTTGTTGAAAAGAGTAGGAAGAGGAACTGAGGGAGAAAAGAACAGTGTGGGGCAATGAAACTTTGGATTGTATACCATTTTCTTACAGATCTCTGAAATCAGTAAGATGTCAAAAGCAAATGTTAACCTTTGAATGAATCAAAGTTTCTTGACTTAAAATCAATTTAAAGTACTTTTTAAAAAATAAATTATTTTACTTCCATGTTTTATCACGTAGACCATCAATCAAGTTATTTATTGTTAAGAAACAAGTAGGTTTAATTATTGCAACTGTATAATCATGTGTAGTATTATAGCTATTTTTTAAAAGAAATTAATTTACTTCTCAAAAGAAATTAAATAAAATCCAATTAATGGTTAAAGGCTATTTTTTGGAAGTTAAGAGAAGATGCTCTTTTTATTCTTGAAAGGGTCAAACTTGAGAATATTTATGTAAGCTGTACAACTAAAGATAAAAAATTTTCATCATGTTCTAAATTGTACTGTCTATAAAATAGAACCAAATGTAGAAAAGCTAACTGTATGTCATTTTATTAGAATGATCAGTTATCAAAACAAGAAAAACAGATTAGGCTACCTTTCCAAATTAAAATAATCACAACAACAAAATTAAGGCCATCATTTTCCTAAGTCAGAACTATAAGAACAGGATCAATTCTTAATTTTTTAAAATATATGAAATAGTCCCTACTTTCTAAAGAAGAAAAGAAGTTCTAAATGTTTGTGTATGATTATGTTACTGAACAAAAGAAAGTCTTCAGCATGCACCACCTCTGAAGACCCTTTAGCAAAGCAAGATCTTCTCATTCCTAGTATGTGGCTCTATCTATGCAGGAAAGTAAACTTTTTATTTTGAAGTTATTAATCAACTCTTTAGATGGCTGACTTTATCTCTAACAATCTCATAAATTTTCTCAATTTAGAATAACCAATCTTATTAACCAAAATCTCTTCTGAAATGGGTATTCAAACTTACAATGTAGTTACATAATTAGAATATCACATATTGCACACACTTTTGAAAACTATGCCAACAAAAGCAAATTAATAGTAAATGTATTCAGATTAAAAGCATATTTTTAAGAGGAATTAAAGGTTTCATAAGCAAGCAACCAAATTCAATCATGCCTTGAGCTTTGTATCTAGGACTTAACCTTAATCCATATCCTGCACAACCAATCAACATCGAATGCTGCTCATTCTGTCCTAACTCAGCCACCCATCCCTTATGGCCATTACTACCGTACCCTCCCTCCAAAAAGTATAAAACATTAGTTTCTATATTATCATTCTTCTAAGAAAAAATTGGGAGTCAATGACTCAGACAATTGAATCTTCAATGTGTGGACACCAAAATTAAAAATCTCAAATGTAAAATTCACAGCAGGCATGGATATCATTTTTAAAATTAGGAGAGTGTATTCAAATAATGTAAGACTTGAATATAAATTCTAATATAAGAAATTCTCCTTGGCATTACCTGGGGAATTTCCATTGTCTCATAAATAGAATTCAGAAACTCTCATAGCATCCAAAGTGTTTTAATGAGTACTCATATGGATCTGGAGTGCTGCTTGGAGGATTATCTGGTAACCACTTCAAGTGTGAAAGTGTAATGATTAGACTGAGGGGAGGCTTTTCCCAGATTTAAAAAAGACCTGGAAATTTATAAAATAGAAGCTGAATTAGCATTACTACATTAACTTAATATTGTACTCATCAGGAGAAAACCATTCTGAGAAATGATGCCCAACATAAATATTCAATTATTAAGTATAAGCATTGGTGAAGAGGATGCAAACAATTAAAATAAGAGAAAATGAAATACATATTCCAATTCTTACTAATTTAAATACTTGCCTTAAAACATGATTAAGTACATTTAGATTATAGCAAGTTTATTTCTTTGTCCTTGATCAAATGAAGTCTCCAATTTCACACCCATTACAGAAAAGCCAAACAGAAGTTTACATTTGGAAACCACAGGGTCCTCAAGGAAAAAAGTGTATGTGCAAACTTACTGTCTCCCAACTGTGAATGAAATTATCTACAGAATAATCAATAATTAGATAGAACTTGGTTTTCTCTGTGGAGAAGCTTTAGCTTCTCCCTCAGAAATTAAAGAGGAAAATCATAAAGGTAAGTTCCCTTTCCAACATATTGGCAACAGATAAAACTATAAGCTTTCTTTACCTCTACACCAAGGCAATTCCTTTTTCCAGAAGCTAATGCTAGCACATCTATCTCTTACTCTAATACAAAGAGGACAATACTTTCTTCACCTTGAGCCAGGAACATTTCTGAAAGCCTAAATTTGCCCACCAAAATGCCTAGAGTTAGACTTTCATAAATAAATGTATATTTAACTTGGTTTATTTCACTGACTTTCAATAAAGGTAGGTTCTGCAAGTCGGGCTGTCTGATCTGTCATGTTAATGAAACTTTTACTTATCCCAAGAGTGATAACCCATTAAGAGTCAGCCAGAGAAAGAACAGCTGCATCCAAGACCTTAGGCCCTAGAGCAACTTGATACTAACTGATGCTACCCTAAATATGAGCCATAATCCATCTAGGAACTTGCTAAAAATAAGCCCCTTCAATCGTAGCCCCTTCATACCTACTGAACTGAATCTACTATTCAACAGATGCCCAGGTGATCCGTGTAATTTTCAATTCTGAGATTCAATGCATAGCACACACGGTTTCATCACACTGTTAACAAAAGTGGCAATGCAATCATTTGGGTGGCCCACAACTGTCTCTAGCACTGGATGTGGGAGGCCTCCTAAGCAGGCAAGGATGCCTTAATGAAGACAGCTAAGTAAACATAGCTTTCCCTCTGATCTGATTACCTTTTTGCACTGCTCTCTTCAAGCAGATTAGGAAACAAAGGCATCCATGAAAATAAAATTTACATATACACAATGAAAATAGTGCCGGCAGGCACGGTGGGCTTGCCTGTAATTCCAGTAGCTCGGGAGACTGAGGCAGGAGGATCACGAGTTCAAAGCCAGCTTCAGCAACTTAGCAAGGCCCTAAGCAATTCAGAGAGACCCTGTCTCTAAATAAAATATGAAAAAGGGCTCAGAGCACGGCTCCCTTGGGTTCAACTCCTAGTACCAATAAATAAATAAATATATAAAATAAAGACCAATAAAAATAGTAAAGTCTTAAATAACTACTGGAACTATGACATTTCTGAAAACTCCAATCTACCAAGATCCATCTTCTTTCAGTAATGCACTTAGCAAGAGAGAAAACCAAAGTGTTTCTCAGTTTTTCATGTAGTCATTTAATACACATGCATTCAACACCACCAGCACCAAGCCATGTTTTGGGTGGAGAGAAAGACAGACAAAACTCTGCTTGAATGGGAACTGACATGAACACAGCTCTAGAACAGGTGTCGCTCTCTTCCAACAAGATACCCAGCATTCAATGGTGCTACTATGTCCTCACTTCCTGAACAAAGGGATATAGGAAAACATCTTTTAAATACAGTTCAGGAGGCAAGATTGGCATTTTTCCCAAGAAAAACTTTGTTTTGAGGGTTTGTTTTTTCTGTAAAACTAAGTAAAATCCTACTCTAATCCTTCTCTAAAGCAAGAGGAACAATTCTGAAATGCATTTATTGATACATTTTTAACTTACCAGTTAGAAACTAAAGCTCATCTTAGCTGGAATATCTTACAAAATGTATGGTTTTTAATCCTTTTCTTTCCCTGAACTTTTTTTTTTGGGGGGGGTGGGGGATACTAGGGATTGAACTCAGGGGCACTTGACCACTGAGCCACATCCCCAGCCCTATTTTGTGTTTTATGTAGAGGCAGAATCTCACTGAGCTGCTTAGCGCCTCGCTAATGCTGAGGCTGGCTTTGAAATCTCCATTCTCTTGTCTCAGCTTCCCAAAGTGCTGAGATTACAGGCGTGTGCCAGTGCGTCTGGCTCCCTGAACTCTTTTAGGAAACTCTTTCTGCTCTGGGGTTTCCTTTTGAGATATTTTTATTTCCCCTTTAATTCCCCCAGTGCGTTTTCCTTTCATTCAGAGAAGTGGCCAAACAGATATCAGGATGAAGAATGATTATTCTTTGATTGAGTCCCTGGTGTTTTTCCTGCTTTCCACTGGGCTGTAAGAAGAAAAACTCCATCTTCCAATTTCCGCAAAGATTCTGCCCCGCGTAAAACTATCAGGTGTAATTTCTGGCTTCAAATAAGGCAAAAAGATCACCACTTATCACAGTAATAAGAGGTGCTAATATGCTGAGGAATGAAGAGATATGAAGAAACTTCTGGGAGGGAATTCATTGAGTTTATTTCAATTATAATATACATAGATGTCCTAAGAGTCTCAGGAAGCCCTGCTGGAGTGGTAGATGAGAAAAATTAGGAAGTATTTTACCCACTTTGTCCTCTATGATTTTCTTAACTACACCTCCAATTTAATCACAAAGCTACACTTCATTCATTTATTTATTCATGCATTCGACTAAAAAATACTTCTTGAGCACTTATCATGTACCATAAGGCACATTTATAACACCCAAAGTCTGCATAGAATTCATAGTCCAAGAAAGAAATTAGATTGTGGTTCAATAGCCTTAGCTAAATGTGAAGTGCAGTTGTAATGATATGAGAAAAACTCCAGTATGGGATTTAACCTACCCATTCAGGCGGCGAACAGAGGACACAGGCGCCACTGGTACAAAACAGTGCTTGTTTTCATTGCTTGTCAAATTAATCAGTGAACAATAAAAGTGTTTATACACCATACACTAAAATACATTACTACCGGCAAATGAGAATATCATTCACAAAATATAATTTTGAAGATCCCCTATCATCACCAACAGTTATCAAGAAAATAATAAAAATAATAGTGGGTTTTATTCTGAAATTAACAAGCCTTTTGAATTGAATTAACTTGATTTAAATACTGATTCTCTTCTTTTACAACACTGTCAGCCAAGATTTGAAATATGAAAGAGAATTTCAAGAGAAAACTCTATCATTCTATTCAATCATTTTCCAAAATTCCTAGAATTTTTTACCCAGAAAAAATATGAACATGTTTTCAGACTCATCTTTCTTTTTTTTTGGTACTGGAGATTGAACTCAGGGGTACTCGACCACTGAGCCACATCCTCAGCCCTATTTTGTGTTTTATGTAGAGACAGGGTCTCACTGAGTTGCTTAGCGCCTCGCCATTGCTGAGGCTGGCTTTGAACTCGCGATTCTCCTGTCTCAGCCTCCCTAAGTGCTGGGATTACAGGCTTGAGCCACCACGCCCGGCTCAGACTCATCTTTCTTACTGTCCTACTGAGTGACAATTGTAGCAAGGCTGGGTCTCCCTCTTATAAAGAACAGGAACACTCAAGCAAGAGCAGCACTTCAAGGGCAGAGATTAGGAAGAGAAGTCCTCAGGACCTAACCTTCAGTGGAGTCTGTGAAAGAATAAGGAATTACAGCCTAACTGCTTGGGAGGCAGAGGCAGGGGGATCACAAGTTTAAAACCAGACTCAACAACTTCGCAAGACCCTGCAACAAAATAAAAACTAAAAAGTGTTTGGGTATGTAGCGTGGTCAAGGAAGAGTCCCAGGGTTCACACCCCCAGTACTAAAAAAGAGAGAGAGAGAGAAATTACAAGAACTAGTCAATTAAGAAACAGGGAACAGATTAAGGACAAAGCAAATGAAGAACAGGGAAGCAGAAAAACCAAAGAAGAGATTAGAGAAACAAAACAAAGCAGAACTATAAAAGATGGTAGTAAAGTCAAGAGAGAGGCCACTGTTCAAAATGAAAAGGTAAGAAGCCACTTGCGATGGCACACACCTATAACCCCAGCTACTCAGCAGGATTGTAAATTTAGGCCAGCGTGGGCAATTTAGTGAGACCCTGTCTCAAAACAAAAATGAACACATGAGTTTGGTGGCAGAGTTGCTTGCCTAGCATAAGTGAAGCCCATGAAGAAAGCTGTGGATTCAATCCCCATTACAGCAAAATGACCTAATCTTGTAGTGCCTGGGTAACCCAGTTGAATTTTTACACTGCTCTAATTTTGTCAGTCTTTGAGGATAGGATGCCTGTGATCCATAAGTTCCTCTTCAGGTGAGCTAGCCAAAACCACCTGGATCTAAGATAGTTGCCAAAGTGACCATCGTACAACCTCTAAATTCATTATAATTACACGCATGCTAATTGACACACATCCCCCCCCAGCACAGCTGACAATGGCCATGAGATGGTATCAGAAAGAACCATAAAAGGAACACCAAGGGGTGGCACCAAAATTCCCAGGAAAGACATGTATTTTCCTTTCCTTCATTAAGGTATCTGTATCCCTCACCCTCATTTTTCTTTTCTTTTTTTTTTAATTTTTTTTTTTTTAGTTGTAGATGGACACACTGTCTTTATTTTATTGCTTTGTATGTGGTGCTGAGGATCGAATCCAGGGCCTCACTCATGCGAGGCAAGCGCTCTACCGCTGAGCTACAATCCCAGCCCCTCACCCTCATTTCTTTCACCCTGCATCTGTAACCTCCAGATGCCAGCAGGTAGAGAAGCAGATAGGTGAGCCTTTCTTCCTCCTTCTCCTGTTCTTGGCCAACAATAAACTTTCCTTCCCTGCTCAATCTGTGCTGGGTCTTGTTATGGGATCCACAACTCCCAGAGGGGAAAAAGAACCACATTTGGGCAGAGGGCAGATATCAGAGTAATGGAAATAAAGTGCATATTACTCAGAAAAGGGACCAACAAAGGGAAGTCACTGGTGGATAACAGGATTATTTTTAGATAATACAAGCATGGCTGCCTCATAGTTTTCATCCTTTCCCATTTAGTATTATGGCTAATCACTTAAGATATTTATGTTAAAATATGGTACCCTGGATAATCAGATTTAATTTAAAATTGAGGACAATTTTCCCATTACACAAGTTTTAAATTCATCTTAGAATAAAGCTTTTAGTTTTCACCCACATAAAACTTGAATGAATTCTGATTTAATCTATTTTCTTCTTGCTATTTCTGTAATGCCATCCGTCTAAAAAATGACTATAAAAGATATATTAGCCCCCAGAAGTAGCTACTTAATCCCTGCCTGCATTATAATATTTGAAATTAGATGTACTGTTTCTCTTTCCCACTTTTTCTATTCACACGCTCCATTACAAACATTAAAGTATGTCTTATTAAATGCTGGTATCCAGATTTAAGTTACAAGATTTACATAATAACTAACAATAAGAGCATATATTACTTTCATCTAAATCATATCTTTGTTAAAAACAAAAGAAAACAGTAATTCAACTAAAATATATCAAGATAATGCCATGGTGGAGAATGCTTCTGAATTCACCCAAGTGAAACTTTTTGAAATTCATAATTCCCATGGCAACTCTAATCACAAAAATATTGCTCAAATATACCACAGCTCAAATTTTGCATATTCAAAAATAAATCAAATTGTAATACTGCAGGGAATAATTCCATATCTACTGAGTTTTTTAACATCAAAATAATTTATTAAGGGAAAGAAGTTTGGAAATAATCCATTGCTGAACTATACAATGAAACAAGGACACAAAAAATGAAAAAAAAAGAACAGTAATCAAAGGAAATAAATGACCACATTTATTTTTAAGAGTCATAAAAGATTAGCTTATGCAAATGTTTGGACCTTTTATTGACAATAATAATGATTAATTAATCAGTGCACATTATCACCACAAATTCCAGAACCTACTCATTTGTTTTTATGAAGTGTTCAATTAGCTAAACCGGTCAGGCTCTAACATTTACAACATAGCTCACTCTGTTAGAAGGCCTAAGGATTAAGCATAAACCTGCACGAGGTTGTTGCTTTTGCCATTTGCTGAGTGCTGGAGATGCCACATCAAGTCATGAAGATATACAGTTCAGACAGACCTGAGCACTGATGATTCAATGCTGTCAAGGCACTTGTCACAATGTAACATTCTCACTACATTTCTATGCTTGGGAGCTGACTACTCCATATGCACAACACAGGCAGATACACGTCTCCAATTTCTAGAATATCCCAACTGTACTGTCAGATTTATAGTTAAAACTGAGGTTCTCAAAGCCACCCTAAGGAGATGTCAAGGACACCAAATTTGTATAAGCAGGGCTGGCATCCCTCCTCAAGAAATGTGGTTATAGTGGGGTGCCCCCCACTGAAATCCCAGTTACTCTTGAGTCTGAAGCAGAAGGACTCCAAGTTCAAGCACAGCCTGGACAATTTAGTGTGACTTTATCTTATAATTTTAAAAAGGGGTATAGCTTAGTAGTAGACTCCCTGGGTCCAGTCCCCAATACCACATACATACATACATACATACATACATACATACATACATACAGTAGGAGGGAGAGGCGAGGCAGGAGGCAGGTGAGGAGAGGAGAGGGGAAGGGAGGAGAGGGGGAGGGAAGAGAAGGGGAGGGGAGAGGAAGGAAGAGAGAGGAGATGAGAGGAGGGGGGAGAAAGGGAGGGAGAGAGGAGGGGAGAGGAGTTATGAGATTCCCTAAAGAGATTTTTATCAAACCTAGAAAACTAATGCCAGATGTGGGGACACACACCTGTAACACCAGCCTATAATCCCACTACTTGAGAGGCAGAAGCAGGAAGATACCAAGTTCAAGGCCAACTTCAGTAACTTAGCAAGGTCACACACTTAGCAAGACCCTCTCTCAAAATAAAAAAATAAAACATACTGGGGATGTGTCTCAGTGGTTAAGCACTCAGGGTTCAGTCCCTGGTACCAAAGAAGGTCTAATAATCTGCATGAGCTAAGTCATGAGTGCTGGCAGGAGTGTAATTTAATGTCACTTCCATAAGGGTGATTTTGCACAAAACTCACATTCACGTTAGGGGATATATTATGGGTATATAGGCAAGTACAAAAAATATGTAAGTACAAAGATCCTTGTTCAATGCAGGATACTGAAAGCAACAAATGTTCACAAACAGGTGTGTAAGTGTGGTAGTACATAAAGAGGTTGCAGACAATTATCACTGACATTGTTTAAGTGAAAAGCCTACTCACAAAACACCATTTACAAATTTATAATAATACTTTAAAAACAAAAGTATGAAACAGATTGCAAGGTGTGTGTGTGTACAGGAAAAAATGTTGAAAGGATATATAGCAAACTGTCAACACATTATATTTGGTTGCTGAAATTATACACAATTTTTTTTCATATCCTTCTGCATTGCCAAGACATTTTAGAATAAGTATGCTTAACTCTAAAATCCTAGGCAATGTAGACATGAATATAATAAGCAAAAAAAAGCTTAGAATTATTCTGTAATATTACCCTCGACTCTGAACATGTTCTTCTTATAAATGTAGCTATGCTCTAGCCCAAGATAGACTCTGACCTTCTAAGTCAATCAGCATAATCAGTAACACCTGGACCGATTTAATTTCCTAATGGCTTCAGAACAAGGCTCAAATGCAAAATCCAGGCTAACTATAATTCATCCTATGCCTGGGAATACTTTGAACCACAGTGCTAAATGAATAAAGGGTGAGAAAAGGCTGGGAGATAACAGCCTTCTCCACTCATTCAAATTTGATACGCCATTGAAAACTCAGTAGACCAGGATGGAACTGGAGATTATCATGCTAAATGAAATAACCCAATCCCAAAAAACCAAAGGCCTAATATTCTCTCTAATATGCAGATGTTAACACACAATAAGGGGTGAGGGGAGAAAAGAACAGAAGCTCTTTGGATTCGACAAAGGGGAATGAAGGGAAGGGAGGAAGGATGGGAACAGTAAATACAGAATGAATGGGACATAGCTTTTCTATTTCATATATGAATACACAACCAGTGAAACTCCACATCATGTAGAACCACAAGAATTGGAAATTATTTTCAGTGTTAACTGCAGGCAGGTGGGGTGTGGCTAGAGAAGTAGGTCTGTGGAGGTATACCTTTAGGAATAATATCTTGCCCCTAGTTCCACCCACATGTGCAACTCTGCTTCCAGGATACTTGGAGCTTAGCAGCTTTCCTCTGCCACACCTTTCCTCATGATGCTTCACCTCAGGCCCAAAGCAATGAAGTTTCCAAATGTGATCAGAGACCTCTGAAACCAGGAGCCCAAAATAAACTTTTCCTATTCTAAGTTGTTCTTATCAGGTATTTTGATCAGAGCAATGAAAAGATAACACAAGTATTCATTCCTTCATTCAAAAACTTTGAATACCTTTTTCATTATGCCAAGCACTGTGCTAAGTGAAAAAGAAACTCTTCCTTCCCTGAAGAAGCTGTCCTATTCTGTTTTGTGTTTCTCTAACAGAATGCCCAAGACTGGGTAATTTATCACAGTTATAGAAGCTGAGATGTCTAAGTATGGCACCTACATCTGGCAAGAGCCTTTTTTTTTTTTTGGTACCAGGGACTGAACTCAGGGGTACTGGACGACCAAGCCACATAGCCAGCCCTACTTTGTGTTTTTATGTACAGACAGGGTCTCACTGAGCTGCTTAGCGCCTTGCCATTGCTGAGGCTGCCTTTGAACTTGCACTTCTCCTGTCTCAGCCTCACAAAGTGCTGGGATTATGGGTGTGCGCCACTGCACCTGGCTTGGCAAGAGCCTTTGCCCTGCATTAATCCCATGGCAGAAGGCAGAAGGCAGAAGAGCAAGAACACAAGAGAAGGCCAAATCTGCTTTTTAACCAGCCCACTTTCAATAAGCAACTGACTCCCACAATAACATTAGTCCATTCATGAGGGCAGAGCCTCTTATCAGGCCCCATCTCTCAACACTGTTGCCACTGAGAATTAAGCTTCCAACACATGAATCTGGAGGACACATTCAAGCCAAAGCAGGAGTATAAAAGACAGCCACAGAGAATTTATCATGTGATCCCTACCCCCAGGCTATGGAATTAGATGCTTAATCTAATTTTGAGGGTCTTGGCAAAAACTTCTGAAATAAACAGGAGAAACTCATGCAAGACAGAAACAAATATTTTTTATTAATTTTTCTGTTTGTTCTAATTAGGTACACATGATAGCAGAGTGCACTTCAATTCATTGTACACAAATGGGGCCCAACTTTTCATTTCTCTGGTCGTACATGATGTAGTGTGACAACACGTGCAGCCATCATACATGTACCTAGGGTAATGATGTTTCTCTCATTCCACCACCTTTCCTGCCCCCATGCCCCCTCCCCTGCCCCTCTCCCTTTTGCCCAAAGTTCCTCCATTCTCCCCATGCCCCGCCTCCATTATGGATGAGCATCCATTTCAAATATTTTAAACTAAAGATACAGATGTGGGAATCAGAGAATTAAGACTGGAAAGGACAAGAGATACCAGAGCCCAAGGGCAGTTTTGAATGGCACAATGAAGAGCTTAGATTTATTTCACCCTGTGGTTGGGAAAGCAACTGAGTAGGGCTTCCAGACAAGGAAGTAATATGATCAGATTTATACTTAAGAAAGATTATTTTGCTATGAGTTGAGTGGAATGGAATGAAGCAAAACTGGATAAAAAGAGACTAATTTGAGCTGGGCGCCGTGGCACACGTCTGTAATCCCAGCACTTAGGGAGGCTGAGACAGGAGAATCACGAGTTCAAAGCCAGCCTCAGCAATGGCAAGGCGCTAAGCAACTCAGTGAGAGCCTGTCTCTACATAAAACACAAAATAGGGCTGGGTGATGTGGCTCAGTGGTCGAATGCCCCTGAGTTCAATCTCCAGTGCCAAAAAAAAAGAGAGAGAGAGAGAGACTAATTTGGAAAAAGCTTAAAAGCTTTTGGGAAATAATAAGTTGGAAAGGCTTTTGGGGGGTGGTTGAAATTAAGGTAGAGACAGTTATATGGGAAGTAGTCGTTGTTCAGCATCAACCATTTAACTGATGTCAATGAGTTAAAATCAATAAGAATGTGATCAATTGTATTTAAAGAGTGTAGGAGGACGAAGGCATCACAGATGGCACCAGGTCTTTGACACAAGTAAACTTGGATGCATAATGGCATCATTCACTAGTACAAGGAACTTGGGTAAAGGATAGTTTCATTTTTAATTATAGGAAGTTTCAAAATTCTTAAAATGCCTAGGGTGAAGATATCTATACAAGTATATATACAAAACATAAATCTGAGAAAAACAGATTACAGAGGAAGAAGAGAGCTAAAAGAAGTCAGGAATTTGTGGCATCTCTAAGATGTAACCTAGATAGTAAAAGTACCCAAGAAAGTTGGTGAAGATTTTCTAGAGTATGTGAAGTAGATAATGGAAGAACAGGAGGAAACACCAAATTACACTAACATTTAAGAGGCTGAAGTAGGAAGCAGAGCCTCTAAAAGCATACAGAAGTAGAAACAAACAAGTTGACCATCCCAAGAGGCCAAGGGAGAAGGCACGGCAAGCTTAACTCTGCCAAAGGCTACATTCCACCCAGTGAAGGAAAGTAAGCTCTGCATCAGTGGAGTCCTGGACTGCCAGATTGCCGCTGAGCTAAAGAGAAAACCCGAGTGTGACAGTGGTCCACTTAATGCTTTGACTATAACCCTTCCTGCTCTGACACTGCAACTTATTTTTAAAATGAACATGTTTCTTTCTCTTCCTCTTTCCCTGCTCGGTCCTAATCTCGTCCCCTCCCTGATCTCAAGGGAAAAAGGACTATCTTCCTTCCCTATCTTAGACCCAGTTATCTGTCCTTGAGCACTCACCCACCCTAAGAAGAAAGTAATCCAGACTTTGGGGATAGTACCAGAAGATCTCAGAGAGGACTATCTCCCAAATTAACAAGTGAATTACAACTCCAGTCCCCTGTGTTTCTCCTTTGCTAGCAAAGCAATAAACGTTCTTTTTCTTTTTTCTTGAAACCATGTCCTCGTTATTGGATTGGCACCAGGGACAAGGACCAAGCTTTCAGCAACAAAAGGATCAAAGAAAAGAACAAATACCTCTGTGAGAATCTAGCTTTGGAGGAGAGAAAGCAGGAGCGAAAGAAGAAAGTAATAATCTTCATCATGTCAGATTAGGCCCTGACTTCCTTAACAAGACACCTAAATCGCAAAAAATAAAATCAAGAATCAATAAATGGAATGGATTCAAACTAAAAAGCTTCTTCTCAGCAAAAGAAACAATCAATGAGGTGAAGAGAGAGCCTACATTTTGAGAGCTCATTTTTGCCACATGCATGTCAGATAGTACACACTAATCACCAGAATATATAAAGAACTCAAAAAACTTTATACCAAAAAAACAAACAACCCAATCAATAAATGGCCTAAGGAACTGAGCAGACACTCCTCAGAAGAAGATATACAACTGATCAACAAATATATGAAAAAATGTTCAACATCCCTAGTAATTAGAAAAATGCAAATCAAAACTAAGATTTCATCTCACGCCAGTCAAAAGGGTAGTTATCAAGAATACAAGCAACAGTAAGTGCTGGCGAGGATGTGGGGGGAAAGGCACACTCATACATTGCTGGTGGGACTGCAAATTAGTGCAACCAATCTGGAAAACAGTATGGAGATTCCTTAGAAAACTTAGAATGGAATCATCATTTGACCCAGCTTTCCCACTCCTTGGTGTATACCCAAAGGACTTAAAACAGCATACTACAGTGATGCAGCCGCTTCAATGTTTACAGCAGCTCAAGTCACAATAGCTAAACTGTGGAACCAACCTAGATGCCCTTCAGTAGATTAATGGATAAACAAACTGTGGTACATATACACAATGGAATATTACTCAGCAATAAGAGAGAATAAAATTATGGCATTTGCAGGTAAGTGGATGGAGTTAGAGAATATCATGCTAAGAGAAGTAAGCCAATTCCAAAAAAACAAAGGCCGAATATTTTCTCTGACAAGTGGACGCTAATCCATAAGGAGTGGAGGGCTCATGGGAAGAGCAGAGGAACCTTGGATTGGCCAAAGAGAAGGGAAGGGAGGGGAGGGAGTGTGGGGGTAGGAAAGATGGTGAAATGAGAGGGTCATCAATACACCTATGATTGCACGAATGATGTAACTTTGCTTTGTGTACAACCAGATGTGAAAAACTGTGCTCCATTTGTGTACAATGAATCGAAGAGCACTCTGCTGATTAAACAAATATACAAATAAAATTTGTTTAATTTACAAATTAAACAAATAACTGATTAAAACAAATTTAAAAAATTAAAAATTTTTTTTAAAAAGAGGTAACAAAGGAATTGTAGTATTGGGGTGTGTGTGTTTGTTTTTTTTTACAGACAGAAGCCAGTGGCAACAGGGTGAACAGAAGAGTAGTAAGTCAGGGAATGAAGCCCAGAGCACAAAAGCAGTGTCATCCATGAGTCATAGTCTCCTAACCAGCGAGATATGAATACAGGAATAATAGCTCATTAGCATGTTAAGGTTGTAGGTACTGGGCAAAAAGCAAAAGGCTTTCACCTTTGATTACTGATTTTACTGAAGTTTGATGTTCCATCATCCAGCAGAAGATGAACTATTTATAAAATACCTATTATAGGTAAGAGAAAAGATAGCTGAATGAATGGAAAACTGTATTTCACATTTTTTCAAACACCTATAACCCAGGTGGAGAGAAGCACACCTATCTATAATCCCACCTACCTGGGTGGCTGAGGCAGAAGGATCCCAAGTGTGAGGCCAGCCTCATGAACTCAGTGAAATCCTGTCTCAAAAAATAAAAAGCACTAGAATGTAGCTCAGCAATAGAGTGCCTCAGGGTGCAGTCCCCAGGAATGAAAAAAAAAAAAAGTATATGCCCTGTTTGATATGTGAGGACCAGAATGTGGCTGGCGATCATACATGTAGAGGAATATTAATTACCATTGCTGAGTTCTATTTCCAGAAATGTAAATTAGCCTGGGCATTAGAAGTGGAATACAGGAAAAAAATTTAAATAAATAAATAAATAAATAAATAAAAAAAGTGGAATACAGGGATAGATCTTTAAATGTAGCTTTGCTAGATGGTCCAATAAAAGAATTAAAGGACAAGGAAGTAGAGACGTTATTGGCCAAAGAGTCTTCAAAATGATGGAACATATCAAAAAGGGGTAAAACTGGGAGGAAGTTAACAGCAAGAAAGTAAAATGCTGGAATGAGTGTTTACAAAATGATCCTCCAAAAGAAAACACCTGAAATCCAGGTGCACAGAGAATCCTATACTTCACTTAGGCATCTAATTCCAACAGATACCTCTATCAAGTGAGGTGGTGGGTAAGGAAATACATTGGTCCCTATGAACCTCACCAGGTATGCAGTAATTGCAACATTTTCTGGGTAACAAAAAAAACTCAAGTGCTGTAATGCCCACCAAATGTTCTTTTTGCTCCCCCTCACTGCAACCCTTACGGTTGTACAGGTCTATTTGAGGAATCTGAGCCCATGAAATGTGATAGGTAATGGTCATTTCTGGGCTGAGGTATTGAAAGACCTATGTAGAATTCTTCAGTTTCTCCCTTTCTCTGAAATGGACACCAAAGAGGGAGTGTTTCCAGATAAATCACAGATAAGATGAAGACTCTTCCATCTGACTTCCCACGGGGTTATATGGACAGAGGGCCCCACAAGCTAGGGATGGTTATACAGCGTTAAGAGAAAAATAAACCTTGGAAGAATTAACTGGCTCTGATTTCAGAGTTATCTGCTTATTGCAGCAGCCTCAAGTATACTCAGTAAATGTAGAAAACATCCACATTGATCAGGAAAATCAAAAACTGTGATAACAGAAGTGTACAAGAAAAATGATCACGTTGCCAGTGTATAATTTCAATGAGTCCTAGAACATCGCACCTCAAATAACTGGTAGATTAAAGAATCTCTACCTTCTGAGCACACTGGCACACCCCTATAATCCCAGGACTGTGGAGGATAAGGCAGGAGGATCCCAAGTTCGAGGTCGGCCTCAGCAATTTAGCAAGGACCCAAGCAATTTCATGAGACCCTGTCTCAAAATAAAAAATAAAAAGAGCTGAGGATGTAGCTCAGTAGTAAAGTGGCCTCCTGGGTTCAATCTCCAATTCAAAAAAAAACAAAAACAAAAACCTCTTTCCCCAGAAAGACACAGGATCAAAGCAGCAGCTTAAATTTGCTCCATAACTTAACAGTATCCCAGAACTTACTAAGAAAAAGTAATTAAGCTGGACGCAGTGGCACACGCCTATAATCCCAGCACTTTGGGAGGCTGAGGCAGGAGAATCTCGAGTTCAAAGCCAGCTTCAGCAACAGCAAGGTGCTAAGCAACTCAGTGAGACCCTGTCTCTACATAAGACACAAAATAGGGCTGAGGATGTGGCTCAGTGGTCAAATACACCTGAGTTCAATCCCCAGTACCAAAAAAAAGGAAAAGTAATCATATTCTAATATCTTCCCAAACTCCACCCCATCCTCTATCGCAAACAAGAAAACACTTCTGAATCATGTAATCCATGCACAATCAAGCACACTTAAATCATCATTTGAGTCTGAGTACTGTGGGCCACAGCTCAACCAATAATCTATCATGATGTTCTTACTTTTTAACTGACAAAAATATATAATAAAAGGAGTAAAATGTATGTAACCATTCATCATAGATAAGTGGTTTTCTTTCAATAAAAAAATGTAAATGCTTCAGAGTCAAGCTACAGACCAGGGACAGTGGCGAGCCCATGCAATCTCAGTGACGCAGTAGTCTGTAAGATTATGAAGGAAGACCATAAGTTCAAAGCCAGCCTAGGCAATTTAGAGATCCTATCTCAAAATAAAAAATAAAAGAGGCTGCTAATATAGCTCAGTGATAGAGCTCCCTGAGTTCAACCCTCAGAATCCAAAAGGAAAAAAAAAAGGGGGGGGTCAAGATAAAGTTACTCCCTAGGCATTACTTAAATAGCAATTATGAACTTAAATAGTTACACTTTACAGATATGACATATCTGATTCATTAATCTCTATCATATTTATACATACTTTGTCATCTTTGTGGACTCAAAACCTACATCAATATCACATAAGCTCTAAATGAACTTTTAGAATTGTCCAAAAAATAGGATGATTCATTATGCCATATTCTGTCTGATACCCTTCCCGATGAATCTCTACCTTGTGTGAAGCTTCATTTTTTGCAATGCCTACTCACCAGGAATCTTTAAATTCCTGGCATGAGTTACACAGGTCCCCCTTAAGCACAGTCAAATCAAGGAGTATATTTTGTATGGCATATGCTCAGTTACAGTGAACTATTCTCAGCACCATACATTTATTTGCTTAAGATAAGTCACTATTTTCCCCTAGATTTTGAGGCCAAGTAGAAAAATAATGAAACAATCTGAAAAATTCTCATTCTGGTGGACTTTCAGGCTGTTATAACAGTACCTAATACTTTTCTTTTTAATTTTTTTTAGTTGTCAATGGATCTTTATTTTATTTATCTCTATGTGGTGCTGAGAATCGAACCCAGTTCCTCACACATGCTAGGCAAGTGCTCTACCACTGAGCCACAACTCCAGCCCCCTATTCCTTCCTTTGTGTGTGTATGTGCTAAGGATTGAACCCAGGGGTGCTCTACCACCAAGTACATCACCATCCTTTTTTATTTTAAGACAAAATCTCCCTAAATTGTCCAGCATGACCTCAAACCTGCTATCCTGCCCGGTGTGATGGCACATGCCCATAATCCCAGCAGCTTGGAAGCCTGAGGCAGGACAAAGCCAGCGTCAGCAACTTAGTGTGGCCCCAAGAAATTCATGAGATCCTGTCTCTAAATAAAAATAAAAATAAAAAAATTGGGAATGTGGCTCTGTAGTTAAGTGCCCTTGGGTTCAATTCTCAGTACCAAAAAAAAAACAAAACAAAACACTTGCTATCCTTTTGCCTCAGCCTGCCAAACTGCTGGGATTACAGGCCTATCCCACCACACCCAGACCAACATCTGATCCTTAGAAATGTTTTCTTAGAAATATTCCTGCTACTTGCCAGGTATGGTGGTGCACGCCTATAATCCCAGCACTTTGGGAGGCTGAGACAGGAGAATCTGGAGTTCAAAGCCAGCCTCAGGGGGCTGAGGTTGTGGCTCAGGGGCAGAGTGCCTGCCTCGCGCGTGTGAGGCACTGTGTTCGATCCTCAGCACTACATAAAAATAAGTAAACCAAATAAAAACACTGTGTCCATGCATAACTAAAAAATATTTTTTAAAAAAATAACAGCATCAGCCACAGCAAGGTGCTAAGCAACTCAGTGAGACCCTGTCTCTAAATAAAACACAAAATAGGGCTGGGAGTGTGGCTCAGTGGTCAAGCACCCCTGATTTCAATCCCTGCTACCAAAAAAAAAAGAAAGAAAGAAAGAAAAAGAAATATTCCTGCTACTCATTACTATTTCATATCTTCTTGAAGATAGCTACCTTGGGAATAGCTCATTTTATCCCTGACTCCTGACTCTAGGGATGAGACATGGAATTTAGGACTAAAATAATCAACTTCTAAAAGCAAACCTCTCTTAGCATGGGAAAGGAAGAATCTCAGGAGTTGTCTGCAGCTGTCCTGCAATCCCATGGGGAAATAATACTAGTTAACATGGAAAGCAACAGTCACTTCCAAAAAGCAACCAAGCCCTTAAAGATGTGTTAAGCCTTGAACCAATCAACCCAGAAAGCCAATTTACCACTGAACTGGGAATTAAGTAAATAAGAAAATCTCCTTTGTTTAAGCCAGTCTAAGTTGAATATTCTGTTATCAGCAAATGAAGGCATTCTAATGTGCACAAATATCAAGACGTGAAAGCTCTTCTGTGGCTGTCCATGTGCAGGGACAGTGACCTGGCATTCCAGAAATCCTGCTTACTAGCTCCATTCTTTAATTAACTACAAGCAACACATTTAAACCAAATGCAAAGAGAATGATTAGTAATTTCCTAAAATTTGCACTTTGGACAAAGAAGCTTACAGTTAAGTCAGTAGTCTACAGCAACCATTTCGTAAGTGGGACAGCTGAAGCAGCAGACAGTAATCGACTTGACCATCTTCACAAGAACTACAGCAGAGCCATAGTGCCAACTGCCTGACAAGCACACCACCCACAAAGAGACCGCAATCACTCATATGCCACACCCCACTTCAGAGAAGAACAGGAGGCAAGAATATAATAGTTGCCATCTGTGACACTTCCTAAGCTCTTGCTTTCAAAGTAGCCATCTTGATGATAATCATTTTTAAAAGTTCATGCTATAAATATGCAAGCAGACTGAGTTTGGAAAAAATCACTCCAGACACTGGATGCCTAACAATATTAGTTTAACCCTAAAATATAGCCCTAAATGCTCTGATAAACTCATGTGATTTATGCAGAAGTTGGATCCTGATGCTGTCAAGACTACTTTTTGGCATTTTATCGTTTTGATGATATTACTTAAGTTGAAAAGAAATAGAATACGTGAATATATGTAAATCCTTAGCTGTCACTTACCAATTTGTCAATTCTCAATAGTGTTTTTTTAGCCCTAATTTTCATGTAAATTCAGAATTCTTACATCTTAACAGATTTTTATCTAAGACTACATGTCTATTGTTTTGTACAACCAATTTCCCGCCCTCGCAAAAAAAAAAAATCAACTAATCTACAATATTTAACTGTGACAAAGGCTACATATTCCTAATTTTAGGACTATTATTTTCCTTTTCTATAAGCACAAACCCATCAGGGCGTGGTGGTTCAAGTTTATAATCCCAGCTACTCAGGAGGCTGAGGTAGAAACATCACAACTTTGAAGCCAATCTTTGTAATTTATAGACCCTGTCTCAAAACAAAACATTCAAAAGTGCTTGGAGATTAAGCTCTGTGGTAAGGAACCCCTAGGTTCAATCCCCAGTACTGGAAAGGGGAGGAGGGTAAGGTAGGGGAGAAAAAAGAAAAAGAGGCCAGTACAAACCCACACTGAGAAATAAATCAAGGAGAGAAATCCTCCTCCTTTTAGGAGCACAGTCTTTCCTTTTTTTTTTTGCAAACAGAGGAGAAACCCAGATGCACAATATAAATTTATCTACTTTCCACCTTGCTCAGAATGAAAGACCAACATTTTCAGACAGTCAAAATTGCCCAGTACTCATTTATCTAATAAACTCTGAAACCAACTAAAACGTCACTAAACTAAGAAACCCTTCGCCCACCTTCCTAGGAAACAGTCTGTATGAATCTAGAGTAACACTATAAATGTTTATAGAAAATGCCTAAATGTCCTTGGATAATTAACATGTTTTAATTTAATCTTGTGGATTAATGTATATATGCTTCTTATAGTCTTCAGCTTTTCACTGCTGTGTTCAAAATACCTGCCAAACACAACTTAGAGGAAGAAACGTCCATTTTGGGCTCTCAGTTTCACAGGTTCAGTCCATGGTCAGCCAACTCCATACCTCTGGGCCTGAAGTGAAGCAGCAGATCATGACAGAGGGCAAGGCAGGAGGAAAACTGCTCAGTTCACAGAAGCCAGAAGGTGGGGTGCGGTGGGGTGGGGGAAGCACAAAGAACCAAGGACAATATATAGTCAATGCCATGCCCCCACTGACCTACTTCTCTAGCTACCAGCCAATAATTCATTCAATTATTAAATTATCAAATGGATTAATCTACTGATAAGGTTACAGCTCTCATAATCCAATCTTTTCACCTCTAACTTTGCTACATTGCTTAATACATTCTTCAATGCTAAAATAAGAAATGTTAGAGATGTTCTTTTTTTAAATGTTTGTTTTAGTGATATTTTTCACAAATATGAAGCTAAAAAATACGAATGTGTCATGTAAAATTTTAATTGTTTTGGTGAGAAAAAAATATAACTCATTGAGCATTGATTACAATATAGAAAATATATAGTTATGCTGTACCTCTAACTGTACAAAAGTTCCAAATTTAGAAAGGAAAAATGAATATACAAAGTGAAAACAAGTGACAGAGATGTTAGCCAAAGATCAACTCTTGCTGAGACTAGCAATATTATATCCCAGTATAATTATTCATTATAGTGGGAGCGTTAAAAATATAAATGCATAATATAATGAGGGCAGAAGTCACCCTAATAGTCCATCTTTGTATTCCCAATTAGGGAACCTGGTATAATATCTTCATTATAATTAGCATTCAACAAATATTTGTAAAATGAACAAATAAAGAATGAATGATGAGAGAAATGATAAACAGTTCTCTCTCCTGGGAGTTCACTGTACTACTTTCCTTTAAATTTAATTAATCCTCAACATCCTTGTAAAATAGCCAAAGGGAAAATGTATTTACATTACTCTGAAATTGATGAAATCTATGAGAAGGGTTAAACAACTTCCTCAAAGTCAATAAAACATTGCAGTCCAGGGAGGATCAGGGTATTTAAATCATTTCCTAGGTGAACGGCTTTCAGTGTGAACCCCTGCTGCACTCACCACGGGAACTCTCCACAATCTCTTCATGATGGATCCCAGAGTTTTGCAGCAAATCTGTACTCTACCATTCCACGGCTTTTTAAAACTCCTTTTCAGCCCTTCCCCTCTCCTAGTCCACAAACACTGGGACCAAGGCTTCCCAGGTCATTCCTGATTTGAAGTGTTCTCTCCTGCCCCCCCAAAATGTACTCACACACACTTCCTAGACCACATGTTCCAATATTAATTAAGGAGGAAAAAACGGTTTTTATACTCGTATGCCACAGATCACAGAAACCCGGTTTACTGAAATATCATTATTATTCTATGTTAACCTCTGATCCACAGATAAACAATTAATAGGATACAAATATATCTTATCTTCACTATGCATAAGGATACTATTTATGAACTGGAGGTCCAAAACAACATCTATGTGACCTAATTTGAAAATTTAAAATAGTATAAGGCCTCTAGGCTTAATTTTATAATGCAAACATTAAAGGAACACAGCCAGCAAATGTTCTCTTTGCTGTGGGATGCAGGCAATTTTAACTTAAAACATGTGATATTTAAAATGTCAAAATTCTACATTTCTGTAACAAAGTGGTTATCATATTGAATACCATTTCTTTCTCTCCAACAAACAGAATTAGTATTAGCACATGAGCTGAAGATGTTAAGGAATTATAAAAAAGTCCAAATGATTTCATTAAAATTTAGCTTAGCAAAATGTTCCTTTTCATTCACATTCAAATGAACAATTTACAAACAAAGGAAGTGACATCAAATGTTTGACATCCCTGATGACCCACTGTGCATTCAGTTATAATCTCTGCTCAGATCTAGGTTTTTCCATGTTAAGTCCAGAACCTAGCCACACAGGAAAACAAGTTTACAATTGCACAGCCTTGATCAAAGAGCAAACTTTCTATGCACTGCCGCCAATACAGCAAGTGGTACTGTGTACAACACACTTACTTAGTCAAACCTCTAAGTCAGACATTGTAAGGTAATAGTAACTATAAATTAAGAACAAAAAAAACCAAAAAGGTCTTAAACCATCAAAAAAATGCCACAAGATCATATATTTATATTCTCTCAGGTTCTTTAAGTCTACCATTTTGAACAAAATTCTAACAAGCTCTGTTTTCTGTTCACATCACAATACAATAAACTGGAAAAACAGGACAAGGTGCAGAGAAAAAGAAGAACAGAGAGTGAGGTGATTAAGTGCTGAAGTGTCCCTTAACCAGCTTACAGTAGCCACAAGGAACAGTCTTGATCATACTGAGTGATCACAGAGTGGCTTGGAGCTGGGGATATATCTCAGCGGTAGAGTGCTTACCTAGTACGCTCCAGGTCCTTGGTTCGATCCCCAATGCTGCAAAAATAAAATAAACTTTTTCTTTTTTTACTTAGTCCTTCAACTCACAGAAGCTTAAAGAGGTTGAAAGAAACTGTTCTGACTAGAATCTCCTCTACAACTTCAAAGAACAGTTTAATTTTAGTTTGGATCAAATGCCTCAGACTAGTTGAAATTGGAAATATATTTTATAGTAAGCTCTTAGACAATTTAAAACTTGTTAAAATAAATCACATGTGAACTTGTACTGTGGATATCAAATTGGACTGCGTATCATTCCTCCTTTTCAGCTTACCAATGCCAAACGTTTCATTTTAAGCACACAGAATCTAAAAAACAATGCTTTAAAGTCACTAGCCACAGGAAGGATGATTAAACAGTTGTCTCACAGATCAGTAATCCAAAAAACCTTCAAGAATGAATGAAAGGGGGGCTGGGGTTGTGGCTCAGTGGTAGAGTGCTTGCCTAGCATGAGTATGAGGCACTGGGTTGGATCCTCAGCACCACAAAATAATCAGTAAATAAAATAAAAGTATTGTGCCCATCTACAACAACAAAAAGAATGAAAGGGGGAGCCAGGCGCGGTGGCGCAAGCCTATAATCCCAGCACTTAGGGAGGCTGAGACAGGAGAATCATGAGTTCAAAGCCAGCCTCAGCTACGAGTGAGGCGCTAAGCAACTCAGTGAGATCCTGTTTCTACATAAAACACAAAATAGGGCTGGGGATGTGGCTCAGTGGTCAAGTGCCCCTGAGTTCAATCTCCAGTACCAAAAAAAAAAAAAAGAATGAAAGGAGGGTTGGGATTGTGGCTCAGTGGTACAGGCTGAGGCAGGAGGATCCCAAATTCAAAACCAGCCTCAGCAATTTAGTGAGACTCTAGGTAACTTTGCAAGACTGTGTCTCAAAATAAAAAATAAAAAGGGCTAAGGATGTGGCTCAGTGGTTAAGCACCCCTGGGTTCAATCCTTGGTACCAACAACAAAAAAGAAACTTCCAAACCACTGGTAGAAGGAAGTTGTGATCTTTATCTATCATTGTCAACAAAAGTGAGAACCTAGCTCTCAACAGAATATTTCACTTCATCTGACTGTCATTCCTGGGTCACTAACACTGGCATCACCATTTGCCTATTGGCTAAAGCTACAAAGCAGCCCTGAAATAAAGATTCTCTTTTCCTTTGGAGAGGATTATCACATGCCAGGCAATGCAAGAAAATCCAGTAGAAACTGCAAATGTATCAGAACATATCCAGCCCATCGAAGGATAGGGGAGGTTGGTACATCATGCTAGATCTGCCACGAGAATGGCTCATGGCTCTGAAGTAGGTTTTAGTTAACCTTCCAGAGGTATTATTTGATTTTCAAAGATATATACCTCAATCAAAGAAAGAAAAAAATACAAAATTAACCAAGGAAGAAATGTAGACCAAACTTAGAATTTCTCAAACAAACAAACAGAAAATCAACTATATATTCTAAAGCTATAGGTGAAGATGGAGATCAGGAACAGGAACACAGAACATGAGAAAGGAAAAGCATTATTCCAAGAATGCTGTAGGGTTCTGATAAGGGCCAAAGGTGAGTCCGGAGATTCTTCAGACTTTAAAAATAACAAGTTTCGACTTGGACTTCGAAATACTGAAAATAAAGAATATATGCTATTAAAAAATGATTGTATGCTGTTGATTTTTTTTAACTTTTATGTACATTTAATGTAGTTTTTTAATCACAAGTCATTATTCAAACGGTAGCGCATCTTACATTTTAGAACCACCTTAAATTGAGAACATTTTCTATTTCCAAATCAGGGTGAATGCTCACAAAGGGCAATTATTTTTCCCTATTCTCTTGCTCATGTTGTCCACAGTCTCTGGGAACTGGAACTGGGCTGGTGCTGAGAATATCAAGTGCTGCCTTCTTGGCATGACCCAGCGCTAGACACTTGTCAGCATCTCTGCAGGAAAGGGTTAACTCTGTAGACCCGGCCACTCAAAACCTGCAAGTTCCCAAGAAAGGACTATCTTTAAGACTAGCCTTTTTTGCCAGCTCCTAAAAAATGAGCTGTTAACTCTTGGGATATTCTACTGGTAAAGAGTGGTTTTGTGCATGGTGCGGTGGTGCGTGCCTGTAATCCCAGCAGCTCAGGAGGCTGAGACAGGAGGATGGCAAGTTCAAAGCCAGCCTCAGCAACTTACCCAGACACTACCAACTCAGTGAGACTCCGTCTCTAAATAAAATACAAAATAGGGATGGGGATGTGGCTTCCTCAGTGGTCGCGTGCCCGAGTTCAAACCCTGGTATCAAAAAGAAAAAAGAGTGGTTTTGTTTGCCCAGGTTCTGGGCCACACAATGCGTCAGGATCAGACATTTTGTGCTAACAAAGGTGATCTGCAGTGAAAACTTGCTTTTGCTCTAGAAGGCTGGCGTCTGAATAGCTAAAGTCAGGCACAAAGGTACTGCATGCCTAGCTGACCCCCCAATAAGAAACCTGAACAAAAAGGCTCATGTGAAGTCCCTTGGCTAACAACACTTTGCACATGCTGTCACACTTTGTTGCTGGGAGAATAAACCACATGTGCAACTCCACTGAGAGGATATGTGGAAGCCTGTGCCCAGTATCTCCAAGATTTTGTCCCAAAAGCATTTGTCCTTTTATGATTTTAATTTCAATCTTCTGTTGTGATAAACCATGAGTATAGCAGCTTTTTCTAAGACCTGTGAGTCCTTAAAACTGAGCCACCTGGACCAAGAGTCATTCTGGGGTCCCCCATACCCAGTGTACTCTCTAGATCAAAACCTGAAAGCCACCAGGTGCAGAGGCACATGCCTGTAATCCCAGCACTTTGGGAGGATGAGACAGGAGAAGCAAGTTCAAAGCCAGCCTCAGCAATGGCGAGGTGCTAAGCAACTCAGTGAGACCCTGTCTCTACATAAAACACAAAATAGAGCTGGGGATGTGGCTCAGTGGTCGAGTATCCCTGAGTTCAATCCCCAGTACCAAAAAAAAAACCAAAAAACAAAAACCCAACCCTATAAAATTCCTGCCTGCCATTTCTCAGATGATAGTCACAACTCAGTGAGAATAAGTAATTTCACTGACTGATTAGGAGAAATCATGATATTAAAGTGCACTGTAACTGCAACATATTTTACGAGGTATGTGCACGTATGATGGAGGAGATGCATTTCAAATAGGTCTTGCTTAAACTCGGTATTCAACAATAGAAATATTATACTATCAATTCTTAACTGACTTCATTTGAATAGTGACCAGCATTATTCAGTATTATAATTTATGGTAACCAGAAAAATATTAGGCACAGGGCTGAGGATGTAGCTCAGTGGTAGATGCCATGCACAAAGCCCTGGGTTCCATCCCCAGCACCACCATAGGGGAAGAGAGAGTTAGTAAACACTGAATTTTTGTAATAGTTACTAATAGTTTCATTCTTGAAATACTAAGCAACTATTACTTAGTTTTATAATCTACATCTGAATAAAACTGACAGTATTATATTTCCACTAATATAAGATAGTATTTTGCTTCCATGTAATTAGATATATGCCAAACCATAATATTGGTTATCCATTTTAGTTTTGTGCCAAGGCACTTTAACTTAATAAAAAGAATTAACTAATTGTACATTTATCTGATTCAAATTTATATGCTTAAAATTAAAAAATACAATTTTCTGCTGATCAGAACCCTTATCTAGTTGAAAAAAAGTCTTGGCCTTAGACTTTTAAAGTATACTTAAAATGTAACATTTCCCAGAATGCATCCCAGAGGCTAGAAAGATCATTTCTCTGTTTAAAGAAGAATAAGAAAATCTTTAGTGAAACTACTGGCATTACTAGATTTTTCCCTGCCAAACCCCTACAGCCGAAAGGATTCTGGGCATATTAAATACCAAGAATTGAAGGACTATAAGTATTTAATTAATGGCATAGAAAGTCAACAACAAAGCTCATTTTAAATCAAACTAATAAGATTTCAAAAAAGTTAAGTTTTTCTTGGGCCACATTTCATCCATTTAGAGCTAAATTCAACCAAGAATAGCAGTCTTATTGAAATCACCTAATTAATACTCACTGAAATCACTATCTTAGGCTGGTTTCCCCATAAGGATGTACTGCTCCAGAAAAACACACACAAAAAAGAGAGAGAGAGAGAGAAAGAAAAAGAGAAAAAGACTTTGACTTAATTATTCAAACTTTTTTCTCAGCTAAGTAAAAATAAATTTGACCATTCACTGTAGAAATCATTTCAAATTCTGTGGTGATAATAAAGTAATAACTGCTTTTCAGCTGGAAGACTTTTTTTTCCCTGCATGTCTAGCTGTGGTGCATTTTAATGAGAAATGATGACTGCATCAGCTTTTATCCATCGGGCGGATTTCAGCATTCAGGTTAGGTCTCCCAGTCAATCTAAGACTTTGCTCTTAAGAAGATCAATAAAAAGATCTGCTGAGCATGGTGGCACACACCTATAATCCCAGAGACTAGGGAGGCTGAGGCAGGATTGTAAATTCAAGGACAGCTTCAGTAACACAGTGAAGCCCTAAACAACTTAATGAGACCCTGTCTCAAAATAAAAATTAAAAAGGGTCTGGGGACAAGGCTCAGTGGTAAAGCTCCTCTGGGTTCAATTCCCAGTTCAATCCCCAGTACCAAAAAATAGAAAGATCAATGACATTGATACATACGGACTGACACGAGCATTATCACAACAAAGAATTTATTCAGTTAAGATTCTGCACTCTGCCTTTCAAATTAAGAAACAGAATCTGCCGGGAAAGGTGGCCCACACCTGTAATTCCAAAGACTCAGGAGACTGAGTGTGGCAGGAGGATCGCAATTTGAGACCAGCCTCAGCTTCTTCACAAGATCCTGTCTCAAAATAAAAAATAAAGGGTTGGTTGGGGTTGTGGCTCAGTGGCAGAGCACTTGCCTGGTACATGTGGTGCACTGGGTTTGATCCTCAGCACATTTAAAAACACAAATAAATAAATAAAAGTATTATGTCTGTCTACAACTAAAAAATATTTTTAAAAAATTAAAAATGAAAATGGGCTAGGGCATAGCTCAGTGAGGAGGCACCCTTGGGTTCAATCCACAAGTACTCCTCCAAAAAAACAAACCTAGAATTTACTAGAGGTGCCCCTGGTATTCTCCTGAATCTGCAAAGCATTCCCATAAGAACACTTCTACCAGGGCTGCGAGTTTAGCTCAGTGGTAGAGTGCTTATCTAGCATGCACAAGACCCAGATTCAATTCCCACCACCACCAAAATAAATAAATAAATAAAAATACCTCTACCTTAAAAGTAATCATTCAAAATATCTGCCTCACCTTGGGTGCCCCAAGAGTACCCCGCCGACAAGAAATTTGCTTCCTGACAACAGTGAACAAGTCTGAGAAATGTTTTTAAATGCCCCATGAAATTTCTCATTTGGTCACTTAGGGGAAATGATTTTACCAAATAGATACCCTTATTGATTTTTTTAAATGTCAATTATCAAAGAAATGAAATATTTAGACAAATTCCAGATTTCCCTCACCATGAACTTCTCCAAAGCATACTCTATCACAGATTGCTCACTAAGAAACTCTACTGCAGTCAAAGTGACAGAACTTAAGTGGACATAATGAGTACTGCGGCTACACAGAATCAGTATCTATCTAACACTTCCTTGACTTCTAATCGTGCCTCAAAGAGGGCTCTGCTAATTTCAGGGCTTTGACCGGTAAGAACAGTTGAGAGCCCTTATCATAAATGGATATAGCACAACTAAGGGGAGAGAGACTCAAAGAAATAAATCCTTATGCAGAAGTCAGCAGCAAGAAATGCCAAATGCATTTTAACTGAAGGCTTCCCTGTCATCAAGCAACTTCTATAAATATTGCTGAAAATAAATTCTTCAGTGCTCAATAAGAATCAGTAATTTCCATTTCCATTAAACTGTTGTTTACCCAAAAACTATTTTTAATGAATAAGACTCAGCAGAGTTTGCCAAAGTGTTTTCCACAAAACAACTCTCTTGAGATGTCCCAGATCTGTAATCAAATAAGTCTGAAAAACCCTGATACTTCATTCACCTCTTGGATATGCATAATGCACACTGTTACATAAAAGACTCTAAAAAAACCAACCCATTAAAACTGTTAAATATTGTTTAAGCATTCCCTGACATATCTGGCTGCAACCCTAACACCTAATTAAACAGTTTGGGAAATGCTACCACATAATATAGGAAATATTACTCCATGTAATAAATATTATAAAATACTTAACTATATTCAAAGTGTTCTGATAGGAACTAGGATTCTAGTCTCTAACAGATACTGACTTACTAAATCTGACTTCCAAAAATTTAAGCTATGTGCTTTTTTATTTTTGGTTTGCTTTCCATTTTTTAATGTACTTTTTTTCTTCCCAGATATGAAAGGCTAACAAATATAGCTGCATTATTCTGCTCCTTGGTTCTATATATTAAATACAGTAAATATTTTTTAATACAGTAAATATTTTATAAGTGATTCTTGAATCACAACAACCTGTATTTGTTTTTAAAATAAAACAATGAAAATAACAACTGCAGCACTTCAGAGCCAGCTGACAAATCCATATTTTCAATCTACATTTCAAAATGTTCAGAAACAAACCTTGAGAGAAGTCAACTGGTAGCTGGCTTTCTGCTAATTCCTGTACAGGGAAGATTGACCCGACTGTACACAGATTTCAGTAGATGTCTCCCTTTTAAATTTAATGTTGAACTATTTGTCATTCTCCATTTAATGCCGAGAGGGCCTCAGCCACAAACTGGAAATCACAGATATGCAAACAAACTACACCCCAGACTAGTACTGCTGTTTTTGTTTTCATTAATCTGTAATGAATGGGACAATCTGCTTGTCTCTTATTCTATCCATCCTCAAATTTCACTATTCTCTAATTCTCACCTCATTCTACTCATGTTCTCACTCTATCCTTCTTATGTATAAATACATTATACATTTTAATAAACAGAAAAACCATTTCTAGACAAGGGAAAGATAAAACGAAGTGGATTTTGTGATAATACAAACCAAGATCTTGATATCCAAAACAACCATATTGTACAACGCAGATGTTATCAATAAACCTTGAACAGCTGCATGCTAAATTAATCAAACTGCTGTTGAACGGAGAGGGGGAGGTCATTCAGCAAACAAGCATATTGATATGTGGAAGCCTGAGAAACATATATGAATGGGTTGGGACAGTGGTTCTTACAAGCCAAGAACAGGAATTTAAGGTCAATGTGGAGAAAACTATGGTCACATTTGAAAGCTTCTGAACAATACATATTACTAAATTCAATCTAAAACACTGGCTAAATAAGACCTTGTCTCAAAATAAAATAAAAAATGGGGAACATGGCTTAAAGTTAGAAAGCTCCTGGATTCAATCCCCACTACCAAGGGGTGGGGGTACTTCAGGTATAAATGATCTAGATGGGTCAGAAGCTGCAATCCCAGCAATTCGGGAGGCTGAAGCAGGAAGATTACAAGTTCAAGACAAGCTTCAGCAATTTAGGGAGGGCTGGGAATACAGCTCAGTGGTACAGAACTTGACTACGTGAGATCCTGAGTTCAATCCCCAGCACTGCCACCGAAGGACTAAACTACAAAGAACTGAACTACTTAGGGAAACTGTCTCAAAATAAAAAAATAAAAAGGGCGAGGGATGTGGCTCAGATATATGTATATATTTGACAAGGCCAATGTGGGAAGGATGGAAACGCTGCCAACAATGACTTCAGTGAGGTCTGTGGGACTAAAAGAGGGGAGAAAAGGGTGCCACGTGAGACTTGAGACTGTGATCCCCACATCTGGCTCAAATGATATGAGTCTAACCAGGGAAAGGCTGTGAAGAGAAGCTTCTTTTGAAGAGGAAATGAGGGTGTGTTTGGACATGCCAAGTTGAGGGGAAGATGACAAATATTCAGGTCCATGTCTAGCCATGTAATGAGATAGCTTAAAGAGCAAACATACACTAAGTCATGAAAATAAAATAGGGAACATGAGTCTTATTAATAAAAAACTTCTCTTACTCGTCTTTCCTGTGGGAAATAGAAAAACGGGATTTCAGAAATTTAGAGAAAGAAAAGGATTACATGTCAGTAACTTGACTAAATCAAGGGCAGTTATCTTAAAGCAAGATTCATCTAAAATCTACAAAAACAAATCTGGGCAGAGAATTAAAAAACACTTTTAGAATTGATAGAATTTCACTTAAAGGTTTTTCTGTAAATGCTGGAGAGAGTAATGATGGAGAATTTAAATGGATTAGCCAAATATTTGCATAAGGATTCCACAGCCAGGGTACATAATTTTTCGGCTATGCATAGCACTGGTCTCAGAAATGTCCCTTGCCAACCTGTACATTTTCAGTACTGACCTTGGCAAACATCCACTGGCAATCCCTCCCCATCCCCAAACATTTCCAACTATTCTAGTCATGCCAGTTAAACCGATGCCCCTTAAACCTTACATAAACATTGACTTTTACTGCAATATATCCCTACTCTGTCTGTTGCTAACTCAAAGTTACATTCATTGCTCTGGCCTCAGTTTCTTTAGCTATAAAATGTATTAGCCGACAAAATGCCTCTTTGTCTTGGAAGCCAGAGATGAGGTAATGTAGACAAGAAGCACAGTGGAGACTATGCTCACTAAATACCATTAGTGGTATTACTTTCATCCATGAAATAAATGAACTTTACATTTTGTTAATATATAAGCTTCAATAAAGCTATACCTGGGTTAAATTGGTGGTTACTTCAGATGAGTAGTTTTAAACCTCATTTAATAATGAAACCTTCATTTAAAATTTATACAGAACAGAAAAGAGAAGCTATAATTCTAAAATGGATATGAAAATCCAGATCCTCACCACCTCATTCAGCTTCTTTCACACTCCCTTCCCCAACCACCCAACTTCTGAGGTAGCTTTCCAGGGCTCTAAGGAAGACACTTTTTTTAAAGTCAGTATTTTGGATAACTAATGTAACATAAATTTATGATCAGCAAGTCTCAAGTGCCAAGAAGAACATGTTGATTTTTTATTTTAAAAAATGATCACTCTTTTCATTCTGACACCTTGAAGAGGACTTGATGATTTCAAAATAATGCACATTCCAAGACTTCTAGAATGAGCATTTCTATGCTTCTTTCATAATGAAATTGATAAATCACTTTAAGATGATGGCATTGCTTCTTTCATTTTCCCTGTTCTATTTTATCTTGGCTGCACACCCAGGGATGGGATATTGTAGACAAGGAGCACAGCAAAGATTTCTCTACCCTGTGCACACATATACTTCTCCTTTCTAAGGAAGTCCAGAAATAAAACAAAAAAACAAATGCCCTTTACCTGTCTCTCCCTACGGCATCCCATGACATGTAAAATTAACACATTAGGGGTCCAGGTGTTTAAGAGCCCCTAGAAAGTTTGCTTAACTTTTAATTTTCTCAAAAATTAAATTTGCCGGGTGCGGCGGTGCGCGCCTGTAATCTCAGCACTTTAGGAGGTTGAGACAGGAGAATCACAAGTTCAAAGCCAGCCTCAGCAACAGCGAGGTGCTAAGCAACTCAGTGAGACCCTGTCTCTACATAAAACACAAAATACCTGTAATCCCAGCACTTAGGGAGGCTGAGACAGGAGAATCGCGAGTTCAAAGTCAGCCTCAGCAAAGGCAAGGTGCTAAGCACCTCAGTGAGACCCTGTCTCTGCATAAAACACAAAATATGTCTGGAGATGTGGCTCAGTGGTTGAGTGCCTGAGTTCAATCCCCAGTACCAAAAAAATAAATAAAAAAATAAAACACAAAACAGGGCTATGGATGTGGCTCAGTGGTCGCGTACATGCGAGTTCAATCGCCAGTACCAAAAAAAAAAAGGCAAGCCAGCCTCAGCAACAGTGAGGCCCTGTCTCTACATAAAATACAAAAGAGGGCTGGGGATGTGCTTGAGTACCCCTGAGTTCAATCCCCAGTACCAAAAAAAAATTAAATTTTAATATTTTCAACTGAATGAATTATGTTTATAGTTCAAACTCATTGGTGTGCCAAGGTACAATAATGTCCTATTACTTTAAACAATTGTCTGTCTGTCCCTGAAAGCATCTGAACATTGACCCAGAGAAGAGAATTTATACCTGGCTAGGCAACTTGTCACTACGGATCACATGAAATTCTGCTGCAAGGAACATCACTAGATTGAGGGCTCTTTGGGTCATTTAATTTAGGAAATTCCTTGTTGCCTGCCAAATTCTTTAACATTCATTTTATAATTCATTCAACATCCATTTTTTTGTGTTTTATGTAGAGACAGGGTCTCACTGAGTTGCTTAGTGCCTCGCTGTTGCTAAAGCTGGCTTTGAACTTGCGATTCTCCTATCTCAGCCTCCCAAAGTGCTGGGATTACAGGCATGCACCACCATGCCCGGCCAACATCTATTTACTGAGAAATAATATTGTAGAAGATGGAGAAACTACAGTGAATAGGATAAAGTTCCCATCCCTAAAATGATCAAAATCAAATAGATGTAAATAATAAATTACAATACAGACAGTCCCTGACACATTAAGTTTCCACTTAACAATTTTCCCACCGTATGATGATACGAGAGCAATACAGATTTAGAAGAATTCATACTTTGATTTTTAAATTTTGATCTATTCCCAGGCTAGTGATATGCTGTGTGATACTCTTATAATACTGGGCAGTTCCCAATCAGCCACTTAATCACACAGGCAATCAGTACTCTGCAGTGTACTCTGTTGCTAAGGTTGAATGTACTCTATGCTTTCTCACTGTACCATATTTTCAACTTAACCCTGGGTTCAGCAGGACTTAACCTCTTCACATGTAGAGAAGCATCTGTACATTGTGACAACATAGTGTTAGAAATACCTAACAAGGACTGAGGATGTGGCTCAGTGTTTAAATACCCCTGTTTAAGTACCCCTGAGTTCAATATCCTGTACCCAAAAAAAAGAAGAAGAAGAAATACCTAATAGAATTATAGGGGAAGGGGACTGGAATGCCAAGAAGGACTTCTCAGGAGAATTTGGCTTAGCAAAGATCTCAACAATCAATAATGACTGTTTGGCTGTTTTAGGATGTGGAAAGACCCAGGAGAAAGAAATAGCAAGTGTTCTGAGGAATTCTGGAGAGTACAATCAGAAGGACACATTTCAAAGGATGTCAATATATCCACAATCACATGGAAGAGTGTCTATTCATACAACAGAGAGTGTACACAAAGAGACAACTCCAAATATTCTGCTGAATATTACATTTCAAATTTTATAATAACTTCTAACATAATTATCTGAATCCTTATGATGCACTCACATTCCTTAATTGAGAAATTCTCAATTTAATAAACATTTATTCTCATATCCTTTCTAAAAGAAAAACAAATGTTATATTCCTTGGGTAAAAAAGTGAGGGGTCTAGAGACTATAAGACAGTCTTTAGATGCAAGTATTTAATATGCACATAGAATTACAAAAATTCTGAAAGTGTAAACTCTAATACAGAGGAATCATAATTTTTAATTTTTTTTTCTTTTGGTACTGGGGATTAAACTCGGGCACTTGACAATTGAGCTACATTCCCAGATCTTTTTATTCTGAGACAGGTTCTCACTAAGTTGCTTAAGGTTTCACTAAATTGCTAAATCTGGCCTCGAATGCAATCTTTCTGTCTTAGCCTCTGGTGCCTCTGCGATTTACAAGCCCGCACCACTGCACCTGGCTTTTTCCTTCTTTGTGGTATATCTTGTTTTCTAATTTTTTTACAATCAACAATACTTATTTGTGTTTTTCCAAACCTCAAAGTTCCATTTTCACAATCCCTTCCCGGCTGACAGCTCACACTCAAGGAATCCCAAAGAAGTTCAATGTCAGAACCACAGGGCTCCCCTCACTCTTACCTTGACTTTGGTAACCACTGGCCCCAAGGACTCAGTTTTCCTATCCCCTCTGTACTGTCACTATCCATCTTAATCCTTCCTGTTTCTTCTACCATCAACTCCATGTCTAACTACAAGTGAGATATAGAACCAGAACCCCAAACCTTTGGAATATTAAGAGTTTCCACCTAATCAATAAGGAAGAAAGAAACAGGAGATCATAAGCATCACAAATTCTGAGGAAGAAATGAATTCTGCATTAACTTTCAAATTGTATACAGTTGAGGCCTATTCTTGGCAAACCTCCTGGAAGGCAGAATCAGATAAAAAAAACCATGGCAGTCTCTGTACCACTGATGGCTGTGCAGTTATCACAAGGAATTTGACAATCAGGGATGTTGTAAGATCCACTGCTAAAATGAAATGACCTTACTAAATATGCACCACAGTTTTCAAACTTAGGTTGATGCTATTAATAAATTCATAACATTTAACACCATTTTCACTAAGTATTTCACAATCAACAAATATCAAAATTACAACTCTCAACTATCTGTTCAATTTTTTGATGCTAAAGTGTCTGGGCTGGGTGCAGTGGCACACGCCTATAATTCCAGTGGCTTGGGAGGCTGAGGCAGGAGGATGGTGAGTTCCAAGCCAACCTCAGAAACTTTGCGAGGCCTTAGCAACTCAGTGAGACCCTGTCCCTAAATAAAATACAAAAAGGGATGGGGATGTGGCTCAGTGGTTGAGTACCCCTGAGTTCAATTCCTGGTACCAAAAAAAAGTGCATGCTCAAAAGTTGAGAACCCTAATGTACAGCAAGAACCACAGGTCTCAGGTACAGGAGGAATACAGCAGGGTTTACACCATGACTCCATCGTTTTATTGAGTGAATTCCACCATGCATATGAAACTCTGAGCCTCAGTTTGCACATCCAAATCTAAGAATAGTAATTCTATGAACATTCCCACTGGAGAAAATTAGATTAACTCAATCTTTTAGCTGATCATTTCCTCTCTCTCATTCCTCACCTAAAGTCCAAAACACAACAGCAGATGTTAACAGGCACCTTGCCCCTCAGAAGACCACCAAATAAAAGGCCAATTTACTAGGCTACTGGTCAGCCCTAACACAACAGCCTCTTCATCATTTCCTATTATCCACAAAAACATTTTAAAAAGTAAACATTAAACATTTTTAGAAATTAATACAAAAAAAGAAACACAAAATATTAAATATTAAAAAATTAATACAAAAACTTTTCAGCCTTTTTAGTAGTAACACAAAAGATCAAACTTTATAACCAGATGTGATTCATATAAAGTGTGAGAGGAAATGGTATATTGTTTTATCTACAACTTGAATAAAAAATTATGTTTGAAATATGCTCTTGATGGGTTCAGAAGAAAAGGTAATTTAATGTAACTCAAGATAATCATGCACTATTTCTTAGTTCAAAGTTGAACTAAGTCTAATTTACCTGGAAGGACACTATCAATACTAAAATGTGGCAAGCACACAGAACACAGAATTAAAATACAGCAGGATTATTTTAATTTTAAATACATGGTAGAATTCATTCAGTGTGGGAAACAAATATTATTTTTTTTTCTTATTTTTGGTGGTGCTGGAGATTGAACCCATGGGCATGCTACCTCTGAGCCACATACATCCCCAGCCCTTTTTTCTTTTATTTTGAAAATAAAATAAAATAAAAACTTTGGGTCTCCCTAAATTGCCCAGGATGTCCTTGAACTTATGATCCTCCTGCCTCAGCCTCTTGAGTTGCTGAGATTACAGGCAATTACAGGTGTGCACCAACACATCCAGTTAAATATCAGTTTCTAATATAGGTAATGAAAACAATATATTTTAATTTTTAGGAAAAAAGTGTCTCTCTGCCCTCAAGTACACCTAACATACTACATATACTAAAACAACTTTTGATGTATTTATTGTCGAACAAGTTTTGAGAAGACAAAACAATCACACAGTTACACCAGTTATCTTTCTTTGTTCACCTGCTGTTCCACATTAGACATCCAAATCCCAAGTATTTAAATCAGGGACAAAAGCAAAACATTAAACCTTAGGAAGATTACATAGAAAAAGAAACATTTATTTAAGAGCAACCAGGGTACTTGTTCCTACAGTGAAAACTGATGTTATCTTAATTAGTTAATTATTCATCCCAACATGCTTGCCTTACTCCTGGAGGCATCCACACCTTCTCCACCTCCAACTATGTGAACTGCTAGTTCAGTAACTTGCTGATAAAGAATCTTAACTGCATTATCTAACAGGCCTTAGAGATTAAATGTGTGCTTTACCCTCACTGTACAGACAAGTAAACTGAGACCAATAGAACTAAAGTGTCTTACAATCAGAAAACTGGTTAGTTGAAAAGCCAACTCATTCCTGTCCACACATTCCACTAGAACAGCTACAATTCTGACAACGGACAACCCAGTAGATATGGCGTGAGAATGTTTTCAATGGGCCACAGAGCACATTTAAACTGTTAAATTAATACAAGAGGACATCAGTCATTTATTAACCCCCTTTGGATATTAAATGTATAAGTGGCATTAATTCAATCAAATATACTGTAATTTAACTTTGTCCATTAATTACAAAAATGATGGCACACTCCAAAATTTAATGAAGCAATTTTATTCTCTCCCAAAACATAACTGAAGTTCAATGATTCACTGCTGTATTTTCAACTAGTAAACAATATACCAATCCTGGGGCTTAGATATACCATCTCCATGGGAAACCTGATAACTTTTTCATTAAAGTTTTTTGAGATGTAAAATACAATACAGATCCTGTTTTAAAGGTTCAAATTTATACCAAGCTTTTAAAAAGTATTTACAGAAGCTTTTTTTTTTTTGCAATTTATATGGTCCATAAATGTTTCCATTAGCTAAGAGATATTTTGGAATGTGGTCAAATGATATTGAATGTCAAGTTCTAACAGCAGGGCTAAGCTGAGTAGTCTCCCTTAGGCTAAAATTTGACAGTTCTCCTACATGACCACTGCTTTTTTAAACCACAGTTGTCCCTAAAAGGATTAGGAGAAAATCCTAACTTCACAGATGAAGACACCAACGTCTATCTGAATAGCTAGCTACCTTTCAATTTAACTCTATCTCCTCAATAAAAAATTGAATTTGGGCTTGTTTCAAGCTGTGGACAATTTACTATTAAAATGTGAACCTCTCATTCTTCCCCCAAAGAAAAAGTCATCCACTCCAGTTACACATAACTCTCTGAATTCTTTCCTCCAACTAAATGTAAAAACCAAAATACCACTCCTTAAAAAAAAAAACGAAAGAAAGCAAGCTTATGGAGAATTGGCAGGCTACGTGTTTATGTCAAGCTTCAGAAAATATGGAAATATACAGCCTCAACTCACCAGGAAAATCACCACGTGTGATCAAACTATTTTGTGATATTTTATGTTTTTTATGCATTTCACTTCATAGCCAGCATTCCAGTTTTACACCGGCTCGCCTGTATCAACCCCAGAACGCCTCAAGAGCATTCTACTACTGTAACAGAACAGTTTCAACCGAAGAGTTCCGCTCGTTGCCCGTAGAGCGGTTTTACAAACACTTCAATCAAACATATTTATTTTCCCTCTGCTACTTAAAACGTGGGGACATAAAACTTGGGAACTGGCTAAAGAAGAGCAGCAAGAATTAAATAAACAAACAAACAAAATACCATACCCGAACACAGAACACGCTAAGAACAAAGGAAACACAAGCGTGTGAACAGGAAATGAAGCAACTCTATCCACATAAATACCTTTTGGGGCCGCCAACGTAGGTGAAAGTAAAGGTGGAGTCTGAGTATCTGAAATCTGAAACGGAAAGTCCTGTTAAAAGCTATCCCTCGACTGGATTTCTTTTAACCCCAATCCTGACTTGAATCCCTTATTTACCGGAGCCTAGGGGAGGCCTGGACCCGCGAGAGATCACGGCTGGAAAACCCCGAGGTCTTGGCTCCCCATCGCGCGGGAGGGGATGCTGCGCACCCCCAGCCAGGTGCAACGGGAGGCCGCCCCCCGCAACAAGTGCCGGGTGCCATGGCAACGGCGGGAATTTCCCGGTCGGGCGGCCGGAAGCGGCCCCCTCTGGGCTTCAGGCTGCGAAAGCAAAATCTAATCCCTCTTTCGGGGGAGCAAAATGGACGAAAGGCGACCCCCAGACTGGGGCGCTGTGTACCTCGGGAACCCTAGTCATCACTTCACTTTCCGGGGTACTACCTTGCCAGTCGGAGAACCGAGGGAGCCAAAGGGGCCGGGGATCCAGCCAGCGCTGGCCCCGAGGGGCCTCGGCGCCAGGCGCAGCAGAGAAGCGCAGCGCAGCGCAGCAGGCTCCATTCCTGGCCACCGCCGCTCAGCCCATTGCGCAAACCCGGCGGGTCCAACCCGCCCCGCTCGGCCGCTGCTGCTGGAACCCGGGAGGCGGACTTGGACGCTTCGGGGATCTCCAGGGGCTAGAACACAACGCCCGACCCCTCCGCCTGGACCCCTGCTCCGGCCACCCGGGTTCTGCTGGGGGCTGCCCTAGACTTGGGGGGAGGGGGAGGAGAGAGACTGGCGCCCCTTCCCCCTTTTGGCTCCCACTCTCATTGCAGCAGCTGTTGCCAAATGAACCCCGGAATGGGGACGTGCAACCCACCCAGCCCTAGCCACACAAGTGGCGGTCAGAAAACTGGGAAGGAGGGCGGCGGGCGGGCGAGAGGAAGCTGGCTCTGGGTCCGAGGCTCCAGGAAGGCAAGAACTCACCTGCAAACAGGCAGTCTTTCTCGGCTCTGGACTTCTGGATCACGACGTCGATATCCTTCTGAATTCGCTCTTGCCTTGAACACATCCCCATTAAATAAATCCCTGGAAAAGAAGCAGCCGCTATTTCCACCCCACCCCACCCCCCTCGCACGCTTCCAGCTTTCGTAAATATTCAGTTAAAAATGAAACCTCTGGCCGAGGCAGGGGCTGAAGGCGAAGTGGTTTCGGAAGTGATCCCCGGTGAGAGAGGAGGTGGCGGTGGTGGAGGAGGAGGAGGGGGAGGTCGGCTTTGCATTCCCAGATGTGACCGCCCAGCTGCTGCTCGCCGCTGCTGGATTCCAATTTCCTCCCCTTCTGACAATGGATGGTGATGACACCGAGTCTCACTTTCTCCCTCCCCCGCCCAGACTAACGGCCGTGGGGGGCCGAGGGTGCCCGGGACCGCCGGAGAGCGATCACCGGCGGGGCGGCGGGCGCCGGAGAGGGGCGAGCCCCGCTCCGACTCACGCGCGCACACCCCTCGCGGCCCGCACGCCGGCCTTCCACACCCGCGCACACTCGCGCCCGCGGGCGGCGGCGGCCGTGCCCAGGCTGCTGCAGCGCCGCCCGCCCGCCCGCCGCAGACCCTCCCGCGCCCGCCGCCGGGTCACCCAGCCCGGCCGCGCGCCGCCGGGGCTTTAATAGTATCCGCCATCCCCGGCACAGGCTGGATTTCCCCACCCCCGACCTCCACTCGCGCCGGGAGCTGAGTGACAATGTAGGTAGTGAAGATTCCCTGGGGCTCCCAGCGTTCCCTCCCCCCTCCGCCACTTTTATGAATTCGACTCCACTTTCAAAAGGAATTATGAGTCATATGGAAAACCCAAACCGGAGTGGCTGGGAGGGGGGAGGGAGAAAAAGGGGGGAAAATCTTTTTAAATTAAAAATTAAATAAAGTGAACAAATCTTTCCTTGTTGCCACAGCAGGCTAGATGGAAGAAGCCTTGAAATTACTCCAGATACGCACCTTCCGACTCCATGCCTGAGTTTGTTTATTGATTTATGTACTAATTTACAGATTTATTTTCTCCCAGGTTGAAGTAGTTCAGCACACTTTGGGCGCCCATTATGAAAAGCAGCCCCTTTTGAGGGACTTCCTCCAGTTCCAAAGACTCGCCAATTCTTCCCTCTTGTTCATTCAAAAAAAAAAAAAATGGCAGAAACAATTAGAATGTGCCAGGGTCTTTCTACAACGTGAATATTCACTTGGCTTTTAAAAAGCCAGGCTTTTGCCATCTCGTTGAAGGAAAATTCCCGCAATCACGTCTCTTGTTGAGAAACGAGACGCTGCTCAGACCCTCGCTTCGTGTCCAGCCTAAGGACAACTTAAGCTTATGTCGTTGGCCTACCTTTATTGCCACATGTAATATGAATAGGCTTCCACGTGAACTTTTCTCTACTGAGAAGGTCCCCCACCCCCACCCCTGCGGACAATGTCTCATTTTGTTTTGCCTTCCAAGTGCCTTGTGCAGTGCCTGGAATACAGGAGAGAGGTCTAAATGCTGGCTGAATGCATGCATGGATAGATGAGGGTTCCTTGCAGCCTTTCTTCATAGGTACACCAGTTTCAATGAGTTTTCTCATCAGCTCAAGTTTCCAAGAGGTGACTGGCCCAGACCCTTACTCAATACAGTTCTGATTCTGACATTGGCAACATGATGTTTAGGAGAGCAAGAATGTCATTCTTGATATACTCTCAAGATTCTAGCAAATCAAAAGCAAGAGAAAACAGGTTCCAATTCCTTTTTTTTTTTTTTTTTTGGTGCCAGGGATTCAACTCAAGGGTACTCAACCAATGAGCCACGTCCCCAGCCCTGTTTTTTGTGTTTGTTATGTAGAGACAGGATCACCATTGCTGAGGCTGGCTTTGAACTGTGATTCTCCTGTCTCAGCCTCCCAAAGTGCTGGGATTACAGGCATGTGCCACTATGCCTAGCTCAATTTCTACATCTTGCAGGAATGAAAATATTAGGAAAAGATTTGTTGTACAGCCACACTCACTGTGAGTTATAAAGTACCTCTGCATTTTCTAGATCCTCGGCAGCCTTTACTTCTGCTCAGTCCTCTCCTGACTGGGGAGGGACAAGTTCAAGTTCTTCTTGGCTATGCTGCTCTGTGTAGGCCCCTGAACCACTAAAAGCACTTTCCTCTTCTCTACATCATCACTGAGTTTCTTAAGTTTGTTCTTTGTCCATCATGTTCTCTACCTTCTCTACAAAGCTAAGACTTTATTAGCTCACACGAATTGTTCTGATAGTTGTCTGGCCACAAGGCTTATATTTTCAAAGTATAACACTTACTACACGTAAATTTAAAATAGCTTCAAAGCTACAAAATGAGCTAGTGTGGCACAGGCCTGTAATCCCAACCACTGGGGAGCCTGAGGCAGGAGAATTGCAAGTTCAAAGCCAGCCTCAGCAATGTCAAGAGGATAAGCACCTCAGTGAGACCTGTCTCTACATAAAACACAAAATAGGGCTGAGGATGTGGCTTATTGGTCTAGTACCCCGTACCAAAAAAAAAAGCAACTTTTCTATCTAGTATCTATTTCTCAAGGTCAGCTACTCCCATAATCCTGTACCAAAACCTCATTGCCCCAGGCTAGATCTTTTTTTTTTTTTTGGAACCAGGAATTTAACTCGGGGGCACTGGATCTCTGAGCCACATCCCCAGCCCTATTTTGTGTTTTATGTAGAGACAGGGTCTCACTGAGGTGCTTATCCCCTCGACATTGCTGAGGCTGGCTTTGAACTGGCTTTGAACTCACGATCCTTCTGTCTCAGCCTCCCAAAGGGCTGGGATTACAAGCGTGAGCCACTGCACAGGCTACAGGCTAGATCTTTATAGAATGATTGAAACTCTGACCACAACCAGGGTCCTTGCTCCATCTCAGACTCTTATTTAAATATTTAGCTTCCTGCTGGGTGCATTGATGCATGCCTGTAATCCCATGAACTCAAGTTCAAGGCCAGCATCAGCAACTTAGTGAGGCCATAAGAAACTTAGTGAGACCCTTTCTCAAAATAAAAAATAAAAAAGGCTTAGGGGTGTGACTCAGTGGTAAAGTGCACCTGGGTTCAATCCTCAATACCAAAATAAATAAATTAATAAATATTTAGCTTCCTAGTGCTCAAAAAGCTCCTTTACTGAAAATGGTGACCTTTGAAATGAGACAGTATTATCTATCCCTGCCTTTATCACTCATATGCATGCACACACTTACTAGCACTCAGGAACATAGCCTATAATAGGCCTTCACTGGCTTTTTAAAATCAACATTCAGGATGAAGGAGAGTTCTGGTGGTGTCCTATAATAAATTAAAGTTAATAATTTATATGTTGGGTCATAAAGTCTGGTTGAAAAATTCATCCATTTAGACAAATGATCTCAAGCCAAAATGTAAATTCCTTGCCTCTGCTAAAAAAAACCAACTTCAGAAGTATAAGGTAATGGTCATGTAGCATTAAGTTCAACAATGTCATGTAGGTGTATAAGCTAAGTGTTATAAAATAGGTCCAGGAGTTATTAAGTACCAGGTACTGCTCTAAAAGCTTTACACATATTAATTCATTTAACCCTGACAATAACACTATATAGTAGCTGTTATTATTCTTCATATTTCACAGAAGAGGAAATTGAAGTTCAACAGGGTTACTTAACTCCTCAAAGGTGGGACAGGGCCTTCAATGAATATTTCTCTTTCCCAAACTTTCAGCAGTTAAACTAAACTTCAGGGAAATAGATAATCAGTAATTTCACTGGGAAGTAGCCAGATACAGAAGGTACATGCCTGTAATCCAGTGTCTTGGGAGATTGAGACCGGAGGATCAAATAATCAAGGCCAGGAGGGGCAATTTAGTGACACACTCTCAAAATAAAAACTAAAAAGGGCTGGGGATGTAGTTCAGCGGTAAAGCAACCCTGGATTCAAACCCACACCCCCACCCCCATCAAAAGAAAAGAAAAGAAATCTCACTGGGAAATAAACTGGTCCTGCCAATGGCGGCAGGCCAAAAGTAAAACTAATGAGACCATATGATAGATTCTAGGCCTATGGCTTCTCAAAATAGTGTCTGATAGTGGCCGTTTTATTGCCCTTTCCTATATTGAACTTCCTTTCTCATGATCCACCTCTTAGTAAAATCTTAAGGAAAGAGCCCAGTCTCTGCTGTTGCAGCGGAATTGAGAAAAGAAAAGACAGGATTAGCAAGGGAGGCAGGATTATAGCATCTGCCAAACCCATGATGATGTCATGAGCAGGGAATGCCCAGCAGCCAGGATCCCTGATAAAAAGAGCACCAAGTTTGCCCTGTAGCAGAATCAGGGAAAGAAAGGGTAGGTCCAAGGAATCCATGTTGAAAGCGACCATATAGGGCCTTTAAACCAGGTTGAGAAATGATAAATCACCAGATCTCAAAAGTGATTTTCAATTACTGGATTTAAGTAATTTCTCCTTGAAGTAGTTCTTTAGTGGAAAGAAATACATGAAATTCAAAATGCCTGCTAGGTCAAAGTGGCCTCTTCTAGTTCTTTGTCTTTTTTTTCTTTTTCAAGGTTTTGGAGATTGAAACGAGGGGCACTCTACCACTGAGCATTCCCTGCCCATAGCCTCCTCTAAACAGAGTGGGCTTACTTTACCATGCTACTAGTAGTTTTATGTTTTGTTTTGGGAGAAACTAATTCTGGTTTCTTTGTTTCATTTTGTTTATCTCATTAGATAAGTCTAGTAATCAAAGTATGGACAAATCAAAATCAGCTTTGAATAAATTTGAAAAATAGAAGAGTAATTTAGGTGGTTTAATGTGAAATTTGTCACAGTTTTATTCTTACCATACCTCCAAACCTAAGGTCAAAGGGGACAACACAATGACGGTGTTGAAGTTTTATGCCTTTTCTAGCATTTTCCTGAAACCCACTAATACCAAAACTACAGCATGAAAACTGAACTCTTTCTAGTTCCAAGTTTTGCTTTAATTTTGACTCATTTTTCTCACTGAAATGTTATTTCCCCTTTCTACCATATGTAAGAAATACTAGAGTGCAGGAAGGAATCAGATATATGCTCAAAAGGAGTTTAACAAAACTTTACTTCCCAGCACTTAGGGAGGCTGAGACAGGAGAATCACGAGTTCAAAGCCAGCCTCAGCAATGGCAAGGTGCTAAGCAACTCAGTGAGACCCTGTCTCTACATAAAACACAAAATAGGGCTGGGGATGTGGCTCCAGTGGTCGAGTATCCCTGAGTTCAATCCTCAGTACCAAAAAAAAAACAACAACAACAAAACTTTACTTCTACAGAAGGGTATGCTACCAAACAAAGTGGCAAGCAAGCACACTTGGATGGACAATCCCCCTGTTTTTATCCCTAACACAGCACTGCCATTTGCTCTGATAGGAGAGGCTCACAGTTACAATCTATTGGCTAATTTTAAAATTAGGGATGGCAAAGTGAAGGGCTGCAGTTAAAATGTTTATGATTGAATACAGGTTGGGAAGCTCAAAATGGCTATGATTGGATCTCACATCCCAGTTAAAGCTAATACTGTATTCTGAACATGGACCACCAGACTTTCTATTTCTGACACCTAGAAGCATTCTCAGTCCTAGGTAGTGTAGACTCCTCTCCACCTCACGTAAACAAACTCCTCACTTTATACTCATTTATATTAATCCTTTAATTTGAATGCATACTTCTTTTTTATCTGATACTGGGGATTAAGCCTAGGGCCTCATGCATTTTAGGCAGATGCTCTACAACTGAGCTACATCCCCAGCCCCTGTCCTTTAAAAAAAAAAATATATATATATATATGAATATTTATCTATGAATATATATATATTATTTGTAGACAGACAATACCTTTATCTTATTTATTTATTTTTATGTGGTGCTGAGCATCAAACCCAGGGCCTCACACATGCTAGGCAAGTGCTCTACCACTGAGCCACACCCCCAGCCCTACCCTTTCTTAATCTTATTTTGAAACAGAGTCTGGTCATGTTGCCCAGGCTGGCCTTGACCTTTTTGCAGTGCTCCGCCCTCAGCCTCCCGTGTAGTTGAAATTACAAGTATGCACCACCACACCTGGTATTTTTTAATTTTAAAAGTACATAAATACTGCATAAACATATTCTCAGTACAACTGATTTGAGACACATATTAGTACGGAGTTAAATGTCACAACCCGCATCCATCCGAACTCCTAGTTCTATTCCCCCTCCCAGCAGTAATAACTATTAACAATTATTTGGGAATCTTCTCATTCTTGCATTCATACAACCCTACATGAGTATAAATATGTTGATGGATTTATACATATAACTTTTAATTTATATAGAACCAAACAATATATGTTGCTGTACAACATGATGTTTCTACTTGTCTTGAACAACTTTAAAGCAAAGAGATCTACCTCTTTCCTTTTAGTCACTATAGAGAATTTTAACAAATAAATGCACCATAGTATATTTTAACCACACCTCTGCAGTCATGATGGCCTTTCCAAAACATTTTGTGATTAAAACAATTTGCAATAAATGACATCTTTTGCCCGGTGCAGTGGCACAAGCCTGTAATCCCAGCACTTAGGGAGGCTGAGACAGGAGAATCCCAAGTTCAAAGCCAGCCTCAGCAATGGCGAGGTGCTAAGCAACTCAGTGAGACCCTGTCTCTACATAAAACACCAAATAGGACTGGGGATGTGGCTCAGTGGTCGAGTGCCCCTGAGTTCAATCTCCACTACCAAAAAAATAAATAAATGACATCTTTTTTTTTTCTTTTTTTGGTACTAGTGATTGAATTCAGGGGTGCTTGACCACTGAGCCACATCCCCAGCCCTATTTCGTGTTTTATGTAGAGACAGGGTCTCACTGAGTTGCTTAGTGCCTCACCGTTGCTGAGGCTAGCTTCGAACTTGCTTCTCCTGTCTCAGCCTCCCTAAGTGCTGGGATTACAGGCGTGTGCCACCTCATCCAGCAATAAATGACATCTTTATGCACAATTTCAGGAGTTTCGTTGGGATAAATTGTTAGAAGTAAATTGACTATATCATAGGGAACTGGCAATTTTGATAGGCACAACCAAATTGTTCTCAAAATTGCTTTGTCATTTGATACTCCATCAACTATATTTGAGAATATCTAATTCTCTGCAACATTCCTAGCAGTAGACACCATCTGTCTTTAATTTTTTTTCTAAACAGCTGAATGAAAAATATTCATCTTATTTTTATTTGTACTTCCCTGTTCATTAGTGAAATTGGGCATTATTCTAACTGTTAAGTGACAATTTGCATTATTTGTTTGTTTTGATACTAGGGATAGACCCCATGGACACTCTACCACTGAACTATAGCCCCAGCCCTTTTTATTTTATTTTGAGACAGTGTCTCACTGGATTGCTCACTTTGGCCTCCAATTTGTGATCCTCCTGCCTCAGCCTCTTAAGTGGCAGGGATTACAGGTATAGACCATCACAATCAGCTGTATAATTTCTTTGTATGATCACCTGTGATATCTTTTCTATATTTTCCTATTGAGTTTTCTGACTTTGCATTACAGTGTTTATTCATAAGAGGTCTTATATATTCTGGGTAGCAATCCCTTTTCTGTTGTAATCTTCAGTCATACAGAAGTTATAAATTTTTATTTACCAAAAATGTTTAAAGTCCAGCCGGGCGCGGTGGCTCACACCTGTAATCCTAGCACTTTGGGAGGCTGAGACAGGAGAATCGCGAGTTCAAAGCCAGCCTCAGCAACAGCAAGATGCTAAGCAACTCGGTAACACTCTGTCTCTACATAAAACACGAAATAGGGCTGGGGATGTGGCTCAGTGGTTGAGTACTCCTGAGTTCAATCCTCAGTACCAAAAAAAAAAAAAAAATTTAAAGTCCAAACTAAATACTACCTTCTTCAAAAAACACTTCCCTGATTTCTCCAACTCAGTAATCTTCCCTCTTCCTGAACTTTCCTTTTTCACACTGTAAGTTCTTTAGAGGCGAGAATTGTTTTATTCACCTTAGTAATCATCAAATGCTATAGGATAGAGACTATTTTAATAGAATGCACAATAATTCAATAAATAAGTGTTGAGTTGATGAGGTCCTACTTATTGTCCTTTATTGTTGCTGTTTAAATTCCTATAGATTTAGATTTCACTTTTTACTTATTCCTAAACAGCCCTTGAGACAATGGTAAGTACATTGGAGATACAAAGTACAGTATTCATTGATTAACTGATTGACTCTCTTTTGTACTGACTTTCAGTATTCATACTTTCTTTACAACAGAAATATTTCCCCAAGAGTATCTCAGGGGACATTAATTTTATATCATATAATGAGATTTCTCTTCAAGATGATTCAAGGTTCAAGTAGATTTGGGGAAAAAGTAGATTGAATAAAGTTAAATAAAGCACTCTCTAAATAATTTTGACCCTAAACTATGCCTAGTGTGGCATTTCTAAAAAAACATTTTAAATAATTTTTAGTTCTAGACAGACACAATGCCTTTATTTTATTTATTTATTTTTATGTGGTGCTAAGGATCAAACCCAGTGCCTCACGCATGCTAGGCAAACACTCTTAACAACTGAGCTATACAACTCCAGCCCTCTAGTTTTAGGTGATTGAAAGTTTTAGGTGATTGAACATCTGGATTTGCCCCCTGGCCTCTTTGGCAGTGTTTAGTCAGGAATTATGTTCATGTAATTTCAATAACATATTTTTAAAATTCAGGGAAAGTTCCGTTGTATATTGTTTTTCTCCTTTGGGATATCAACTATGAAACAATTTTTCAGGGGTAGGTACTGGGGATAGAACCCAGGGACACTTCACCATTAAGCTATATTCCCCAGCCCTATTTATTTATTTCTTTATTTTGTTTTGACACAAGTCTCACTAAGTTGCTTAGGGCCTCATTAAATTGCTAGGCTCACCTGGAACCTGTGATCTTCCTGCCTCAGCCTCCCAAGTATCTAGGATTATAGGCATGTGCCACTGCACCTGGCAAAGTTGATTTGTCTTCAGCAAAATAATACAATAGAAATTTGTGTACCCAGCAACTGTGAAACAGTTTTAACACTCATCTCAAGAAAGGCTTGTGATGACTGAGTTTTGGAGTAAAACAGTCTCAACTTCTGACTCTGCAGCTTTCCAAATACGTAAATTTGGGCGAGGTGAACAATTTCTTTTTGTTGTTGCCATCTCTCTTTCTATTCATTCAGTTATGTATTATATTTTTGCATGCCAGGGACATTGAATCTAGGGCATTGTGCATAGTAGGCACATTCTTCACCACTAAGCTACACTCCTAGCCCAACACAATTTCTTATTACATAAAACCTCAGTTTTCTCATTTCAAAAATGGGAGGAACAAAGTCTTCTGTCCCTTAGCAGTTATAGGAGAAGATTAAATGAGATAAACACAGATAAAAATGCAAAAGTTGTTTATTAGTAATTATTATTGCAGGGCCCAGTGGGGCATGCCTCTAATCCCAGCATCTTGAGAGGCTAAGGCAAGAGGATCACGAATTCAAGGCCAGCCTCAGCAACTTAGTACCCTAAGCAACTTAAGGAGACACTATCTAAAAATAAAAATAAATAAAAGGCTGGGGATGTGGGGGCTGGGATTGTAGCTCAGCGGTAGAGCGCTTGCCTCGCATGCGTGAGGCCCTGGGTTCGATCCTCAGCACCACATACAAAGCAATAAAATAAAGACATTGTGTCCATCTACAACTAAAAAAAAAAAATTAAAAAAAAAAAAAAAAAAAGGCTGGGGATGTGGCTGAGTAATAAAGTGCCCCTGGGTTCAATCTCCACTCCCTTCACACACACCCCCCAAAAGAAGGAAAGAAAGAAAGAAAGGAAGGAAGGAAGGAAGGAAGGAAGGAAGGAAGGAAGGAAGGAAGGAAGGAAGGAAGGAAGGAAGGAAGGAAGGAAGGAAGGAAGGAAGGAAGGAAGGAAGGAAGGAAGGAAGGAAGGAAGGACCTACTTATTCTCTCATATATCCCACTGAATAATTCCTCCCTTTTTCCCCAATTTATCCAGTTGTTTTCTACTCGTATTGTTTAAATTTGTTACAGCTGTAATTCCCTGAATAGGGACTTCCTCTTATTCATAATAGTAAGTCCAGTGTGCTTGGTGTTATGAGGAATTCAGACATACTTGAGGCAGACAGAGAAGCTGAGGGAATTGTGGAAAAACTGGCTTCTCGGAGGTTGTTTTCTTACTAGCATTCATAATCCAGTCCTGCCTTCTTGAGGTCGTGTGTGGGGTCACTCTATTAGTCAAGAAGCATTTGGTTCCATGACAAAGCTCTAACACACACCTTCAAAGACTATATGCAGTTTGTTGGCTCATATAACTGGGAACATGCTTGGGTGGCCTCGCAGATGGAAGCAAGAGCTAAAGGGCTCAGAGGCTCAGGGAACTAACCTTGGAGTTCAACTCATTCAGAGCTTATTATCTTCCCATTGCCACTTCTGCCTGGCATCCTTATTCTTTTAGATAATGGGAAAACGGTTCTCTGCTAATCCCAAACCTATACCATTCTATTTTATTAAACTCAGTGGGGACACACACACACACAGGATCTACATACTAATATCGAGATTAAAATGCTATAATGAACTGCTCACTTTGGATGAAGGGTCTATCCACTACTGCCAAGTGGATGAGGGACTATGATTTGTTAGTGTCCAGAACCTACTTCTGTGTTCAGGCACAGAGTAGAGAAAGGGTGAAGGCAATGTCTCTTTCTGATACTTGCCAGTTCCCTCCATTTCTCTAAACTACATCGAGGGTAGTCACTCATCCATTTCTTTGAGGAATGAGTCAAAACACAAAAAGATTATTTTATTCTCATAGTGTAATAATTTCAGTTACAGGCTATGCTTCTTATTGTTGCCTCTACTCTGTGCTTGCCCAGTAAGAACGCTTACCTCCCTTATTGTATATCTTTTTTTCTTAAGAGGCTAAATAAACCCTGTGCTCAGAGCCTAGGTAATTTGCTTTGTCCAATAGTGTTTCTCCTATACTTCAGCTAATGTGTGAAACACAGAACACTCAATAAGCACTTGTTAAAAGAAAGATGTTTCATACCCTTTCAGAGTGCGAAATAGAAATGCAGAGGAGAAGCATATCACTCAGACTGCTGGAGATGGAGGCTGGAGGTGCTGGGGAGTCTCCAGTACGGAAGGAAGAGTAGGAGTGAAGACAGTGCAGGACATTCTAGGCAGTAAGAAGGCTTGGAGGCTGTGGTGTGCTGGAGTTGGCTTGTATAAACTTCCAAGAACAATTTTGTGCTTCTCTTTCCAGCTCCATGTCCAGTGATTTCATGTTGGTATTTTGAAATCAGCCATACTGGGAGTATTTAGACCATAGATACTGGAATCACCACTGGGCATGTTGGTGCACGCCCGTAATCCCAGAGGCTCAGGAGGCTGAGGCAGGAGGACTGTAAATTCAAAGCCAGCCTCAGCAATTTAGCAAAGCCTTAACCAACTTAGTGAGACCTTGTCCTAAATAAAACATTAAAAAAGGGCCAAGGATGTGACTCAATGGTTAAGCACCCCTGAGTTCAATCCTTCGTACCAAAAAAATAAAAATAAAAATTGGAAATTGGAATCATCACAAAGCAGGGCTTTTGTTTATTTTTCACCAGGGATCTATGGGACATTTATCATGCTACTGCATGAAAGCAGAAATGGAAGAAAAATTTTGCTATTGATGAAGCTGTAAAAGCACTCCGAAATTAAATCATGGAGGAACTCATGTGATAAGCACACATATCAGAATTTCTCAGCTACAGAAAGATTGTGAAAGGGAAAGCACGTGGTACTGCTTGCTTAATCTCTGCTGCCCAGCACCTTCAACAGTAGTTTTGCAAGGCAAAATTGGTAGAATGTGGCATAGTCACCCTATGTGAAGTGCATGCAGTTTTAGAGAAGTTATTGCCTGTCCAAGCAAATCAATCTTAGCCTACAGCTTACCCTGGAACTAAGCCAGACCCAGTCTCAGTGTGAGTCCAGCAGGACCAGGTGTGGCCATGACAGCAGCACCATTTAAATCAATGCAAGCAGTTCATATATCCCAGATGGTACAAGTCTATTTCCTCATGCCACTTGGCACACTAGCCTGCTCAAATGTGGATATTAGCAAACTTCCAACAAAAAGGTTGCCAAACCTTGCCATATATTTTCTTTTCTGTCTAGGTTATTATAGGTGTGGTCCTGCCTAATGCCAGAGGTATGAACTAAATGGGTTTTCACATTGCTTCCAAATCTGTGTGTGTGTGTGTGTGTGTGTGTGTGTGTGTGTGTGTGTGTGGAGAGAGAGAGTGTGTGTGTGTAGAGAGAGAGAGAGGGAGGAGAAGGGAGGAGAAGGAGGAAGAGATTATTCAAGAAGCAATGGAAGGAGAGAGGGAAGAGGGACTAAATGCTTCTGCACAGGAAGCATCCCACCTGCTTAAAAAGTAAGCAGGAGCAGGGCATAGTGGTGCACACTGGTAATCCCAGCACTTTGGGAGGCTGAGACAGAAGAATCGCGAGTTCAAAGCTAGCCTCAGCCAGGGCGAGGCACTAAGCAACTCAGTGAGATCCTGTCTCTACATAAAACACAAAACGGGGCTGGGGATTTGGCTCAGTGGGCAAGTATCCCTGAGTTCAATCCCCAGTACCAAAAAAAAAGAATTTACAAAGCAAACTATCCTTAATGTTGGTATTGAGAATGAATTGAAAAGATTACATTATTCCTCAAAAATCCTCTTGCCTGCCAATCTGCATGGGAAAGAGTACACTTCTTATTGTTGTGGAATGTGGAACTCTTTTTTTTGGGGGGGGTGAACTCAGGGGCACTCCACTACTGAGCCACATCACAGTCCTATTTTGTATTTTATTTAGAGACAAGGTCTCACTGAATTGCTTAGGGTCTAGCTAAATTGCTGAGGCTTGGCCTTGAACTTGAGCTCCTCCTGCCTCAGCCTCCCCAGCCACTAGAATTACAGGTTTGAGCCACCATGCCCAGTGGATGTGGAAGTCTTTGGCCTCATGCCAGGTGGAGAGCACATTGCTGCCCCTTGACTTTGGGCTTATCCACTGGCTGTGTCAACTAAGATTTTTTTTTGTTTGTTCGTTTGTTTTTTGGTACTGGATATTGAACCCAGGGGCACTGGACCACTGAGCCACATTCTCGGTCCTATTCTGTGTTTTATGTAGAGACAGGGTCTTACTGAATTGCTTAGCACCTTGCCCTTGGTGAGGCTGGCTTTGGACTCGCGATTCTCCTGTCTCAGCCTCCCAAAGTGCTGGAATTACAGGTGTGTGCCACCACGCCCGGCTTCAACCAAGAGTTTGTTTGCAGATACAAACCAAGTAGGAGCTTGAAATATGATTGTGCAGCTGGACTTGCTCTTTCACTTCTGCCATCACCCTGAGAAAAACATAGCTTCAGTCATCTGCTAGTTCCCAGAAAAAAAGAGAGAGACGGAAGGCAGCCGGGGATCCAACCTGTGACTTAGAGACAAGTGTAGCCTATGCCAGCCTGACACAAGAGTGAGAACTGCTTTAAGTCATTGAGTTTGGAGTAGATATTTTTACTCAGCACTATTAATTGCTGACTGATACAAATGATGAAGACCAAATAAATCAATAAAGTGATGCAAAATGTCTATAAGACTATTGCTGGTATAAACTAGAAAATAGTGAGTTTCTAGAAAGGAAAACCCAATAAAAGCAGTGGAGAACGCCCTTAATCCCTGAGGAGGCTGAGGCAGGAAAATCTCAAGTTCAAAGCCAGCCTCAGCAATCTAATGAGAACTTCTATCAAAATTAAACAATTTTACCCTGTGACAAACACACCCTGGAAGTCTTTTATTTGGAGACTGATTCTCACTAAACTGCTGAGGCTGACTTGGAAATATCTATGCTCCTGCCTCAGCCTCCCAAGCTGGTGTTACAGGTGAGCACCAATGCACGGGCTCAGTAGACCTTGATGACTAGTTCTCACCTTCCATCACGTTTCTATTCTTCCTACTCAGAGCTACTTCATAAGAAAAATTTCTTTCTTTCTTTCTTTCTTTCTTTTTTTTTTTTTGGTACCAGGGATTGAAGTCAGGGGTACTCAACCACTGAGCCACATCCCCAGCCTTATTTTTGTGTTTTATGTAGAGGCAGATCTCATTGAGTTGCTGGCTTTAAACTTGCAATTTTCCTGTCTCAGCCTCCCTAAGTGCTGAGATTACAGGCGTGCACCACAGTGCCCAACTGAATCTCCTATTTTTTGGAAAATGACACATTCCAAATTTGTCATGGTTCCAGGCTCCAGGAACTCCATTCTGTTCCAGTCATTTGGCGAGGCCTTTCCTAAGCTGGTTGCCCAGCTCTTAATGTCTTAAGCCATAAAAAGCTTTTGAGTCTAATGTCTTTTCTGAAAATCCCAATAAAAGTGCTTTTCCCTAAAAATAAAAAAAATAAAAATTTTTTTAAAAGGGCTGAGAATGTGGCTCAGTAGTTAAGCATCCCTGGGTTCAATCCCTTATACCAAAATTTTAAGAGTTAATATTTCTGTGTGGTGGCATTATGGATATTTTAAATTAATTTTTCTTCATTTGTAATTTTCCAGTAATACATAGATTATTGGCATAATTTGATTTGTTGTTGTTGTTTTTTTTGGTACTGGGCATTGAACTCAGGGGTACTCGACCACTGAGCCACATCCCCAGACCTATTTTGTGTTTTATGTAGACAGGGTCTCACTGAGTTGCTTAGCGCCTCGCCATTGCTGAGGCTGGCTTTGAACTCGCGATTCTCCTGTCTCAGCCTCCCTAAGTGTTCGGATTACAGGCTTGAGCCACCACGCCCGGCTTATTGGCATAATTTGAAAACATTTTGGTTTACTACAAAAGAAACAAATCTATTCTGATTTTCAAATTATACATTTAAAAATAATTACTTATGCCCAAACTGGGAATTTCAGAAATGACAAGAACAAAAGATGAAAAATTAACATTACTACATTTCAATCACCATGATATTTATTTTCCTTTTACTCTATCTTCTCAACTCTTAAAAATTTTTCATTTTTTAAAAAATAAACTGCTACAGAATCCTCTGAGTGTACATTTAGATACTGCTTTCCTGATGTGAGTAGAAAGCTTTATAAAACATAGGAGTAGGTTTCACCAGGGTCCAAGAGCAAGGAATAGCTCTTCCATATAAACCTCCCCACACCCTTTTGTCCAGTACCATTTTAGGAGTGTCATTAATCATCCCATGGGCACTGACAGGGGTTACTTTTGTTCCTCAGGCATGATGCTACCTGCTGCTAAGAAGCAGTCTGCAGGAGTCCTGGAGGGGAAGTTCAGTGTACGTCACTGCTGGGGTTAGGCTGCATATTCTGCTTGCAAGGGAGGGCTAAACGCTGGCTGAAGCTCAGCTCTCTTGGGCCCCATAAAAATACCTCTTACTGTGAGTCTTTGCTACTTCATCCCTCATTCCTTTCAGGGCTTGCTTTCTTTTTGTTTTTTGTTGTTTTGCGGGGGTTTTTTGTTGTTGTTGTTGTTTGTTTTTTAGTGGCACTAGGAACTGAATCCAGGGACTTACTGGGCAGTAGTACTAATGAGCTACATCCCTACTCCCTTTTCAGTTTTATTTTGAGACTGAGTCTCCCTAAATTGTTCATGATGGACTTGAATTTGAGACCCTTCTGCTTCAGCCTCCCAGTTAGCTGGGATTACAGCTCTGTGTCATAGTGCCTGACTTCCATGGTGGTATTATGGATGTTTCTCTTTTTCTTTGTAATCTGACTCTTCCTACTTTCATTATCTCCCCACCCCCACTCCTGTTTTTTTTTTTCTTTTTAAACTGAAAGGATTTGGAATTTTGTTTTTTGTATGTATGTTTTTGTTTAGAATGAGAAGCTGAGGAGAAAATGTTCTGCTTCTAAATGCTTGAAGTCGGGAGTCTTCTCTGTTTCCCTAAGGGCTTAGAACTTCAGAAACCAAAGCCAGAAAAACATTTTCTGGGCTTCTATCTTTTCACTTCCTTCCCCAGAGGCAACAAGCACAGAGTGGTCTAGTAAATAATTGAAAAGGTTGAGATAGAAGGAGAGAGGGAAAATTAATTAAGCAAATCAGTGACAATATAGAAGTAGGTAGACATACCTACTTAGTTTAAAAAATAAGGAAGATACTATTTTTTCAAGGTTCTTTTTCTATTGTTATTATTATTATTATTATTGGTACTGAGGATTGAACACAGGGTTGCTCTACCACTGATCTACATCCTCAGCCCTTTTTTTTTTTTTTGGTTGTAGATGGATGCAATATCTTTACTTATTTATTTTTATGTGGTGCTGAGGATCAAACCCAGTGCCTCACGCATGCAAGGCAAGCCTTCTGCCACTGAGCCACAGCCCCAGCCCCACAGCCCTTTTTATGTTTTATTTTGAGACGGAGGTGTCTGGCTAAGTTGCTGAGGCTAACTTTGAACTTGGAATTCTCCTGCCTCAGCCTCCTAAATCACTGAGATTACAGGTGTGCACCACTGAACATGGCTTAATGGTTATTTTTCTGTACTGGATTTAAGAAGGCAGTCATTTGCTTTCCTCTTCTGGAAAATCCTACCTTCCTTCCAATAGTCTGCCATTTCTTAAGCTGGAAAAGACCAGATGATTGCTGGGATTAACTGTTAACTGTTTTGGAAAACCTGCAGCTACCATTCCCGTCATCTCACAGCCCTACCACCTTCAATGCATCTCAAATGATGAAGGCAGGCATCTGCTTTTTTCTCTTGTACGGCATAATTTTCCACTGCAAATTCTGGCTTTGTCCTTACCTTAAGCCAAATTGAGTTTTTCCAGAAAGACCTTGCATGGCTTCTGCATCACCAAGAATTTCCCTTCACTCCATGCTCAGATTCTTTTCCTTTCCCCGCTGCTTTCAGATCCACATTGTTTAACTCTTATCTAGGAAGCCCAATCTCTTGGAATTATATTCTGTTTTCATATAATTTAAGTTCTACTTCATTGTAATAGGTTATTTCAATGGTGTCAGACCCTCTGAGAAAAGAATATTTTACAGAAATAAAAGATGAAATTATGCTCAAGCTTTTCTCACACAATTGCTCACACTTCACACATTTCTCTTTCTCAGCACCAATTTTCAAAAAATGATCTTTTCTCTCTCTTGCATATTATTTGTTTTCCATGTGCTACCTCACATACCATCTGAAAGCGTGATCAAAACAGTTATGTTTGTGAATACATTTATTTTGCCTTGTTTGTTAGATGAAAGAGGAGTTAACAATAGGTCTCAAGGTTTCCGGAGACAGCCAAGTAAAATATTCTCCTAGTAGTATTTATCTACAGTTTTCCATTCAGATATAAAATATTTTATAGAAAAATATGCCAGCTGGGGCACGGGTGGCACATATCTTATAATCCCAGCTACTAGAGAGGCTGAGGCAGGAGACTCACAGCCTGAGCAATTTAGCGAGGCCCTGTCTCAAAGTAAAAAATTAAAAACAGAGCCGGGTGTGGTGGCCTCGCCTATAATCCCAGTGGCTGAGGAGGCTAAGACTGGAGAATCGCGAGTTCAAAGCCAGCCCAGCAACACTGAAGCGCTAAGCAACTCAGTGAGACTCTCTCTCTAAATAAAATACAGAATAGAGTTGAGGATGTGATTCAGTGGTGGAATACCCCTGAGTTCAATCCCTGGTACCAAAATAGATAGATAGATCAATCGATAGATAGATAGATAGATAAAAACATACAGGGCGGGGGATGTAGGTCAGTGGAGTGGAGTTATATCCTTTTTCCTGCAAAAAGGAAAGAAACGAATCAACCTAATCACTGTGGTGCAGCCAATACACTTAAGCCAAGTTTACTTAGCATAACTCTATATGGTTGATAAGAATACAGTGATTTTAAACTTTTTTTCCATTTTTGTTGGTGCATTGTAGTTGTACATAATGGTGAGATTCATTGCTACATATTCATACATGCACAAAATATGACAATATAATTTGGCCAATATGATTCCTCTGTATCTCCCCTTTCCTTCTGCCTGGTCCCTTTCCTCTACTCTACTGTTCTCCTTTTGATTTTCAGGAGATCCTTTCCCTCACTTTTCTTTTTCTATTTCCTCTCTAGTGTTCACATAGGAAAGAAAATATATGACTCTTGATTTTCTGAGTTTGGCTTACTTCACTTCACATGTTCTCAAGTCCCATCCATTTTCCTGTAAATGACATAATTTCATCCTTTTTTATGGCTATATAAAACTCCATTATATATGTATACCACATTTTCTCTACCCTTCATCCATTGAGGAACACCGAGGCTGGGAGAATATGATAATTTTGAAAGAGTCTCAAGAATGTCATAACTGAAGGAGGGGCACTGTGTCATGCTTGTCTGCATACACAAAAGCAAGGCATAGAAACCAATCCTAGAATTGAAAGAGGTTCTCTACATGGCTTCTGAGGTTGGATGACTTCTTTGGAGAGGAACCAGGTTTTGGAGAGGAACCAGATGGGAAGCACCACATGTTCAATGGGGACACACAGAAGAGCTTTAACTAATCCCAAAAGGCATATCATAGATTCATTTATCACATCTGAATCCTCACATTTACAGTGAGGTTTTTTTTTTTTTTTTTGGTACTGGAGATTGAACTCAGGGGCACTTGACCACTGAGCCACATCTCCAGCCCTATTTTGTGTTTTATGTAGAGACAGGGTCTCACTGAGTTGCTTAGCACCTCGCCGTTGCTGAGGCTGGCTTTGAACTCACGATTCTCCTGTCTCGGCCTCCCTAAGTGCTGGGATTACAGGTTTTCTATTTTTTTTAATCTTAACAAAACTTACTGAGAAATAATTTCAAACTTACAGGTAAGCTTGAAAATGAAAAATGAAAAAAGGAACACAGCACAAATAATATCCATACACCCTTTTATCTTCATTTGCTTTTTAATTTTTTTCTTGAATTTCAATCCAGAGGTGCTCTACCACTCAACTACAGCCCTCGTCCTTCATATTTTTTACTTTCAGACAGGGTTTTCTAAGTTGCAGAGGTTGGCCTTGAGCTTGTGATCCTCCTGCCCCCGCTTACCTAATAGCTGGGTACAGGCATGTGCCATTGTTCCCAACTTGCCTATTATTATTAAGCCAAATTGGGTTGTCATTTGTTCTCTTTCTCTTAATGTGTCTTCTGATTTTCAGTCTTAGACTTGGTAGAAATAGTGAGATGCCTCAAGAAATAAAACATGTGTTCAAAAGTGGCTGAGCAAGGGCCAGGGATATGGCTCAGTGGTAGAATGCTTGCCTAGCATGCATGAGGCCCCGGGTTTAATCCCCAGCACCACCAAAGAAAGGTAGGCAAGGCAAAACTTCTGCTACTAGAACGCAGCTAGCAAACACACTTGGATGGGCAGTCCACCTGTTTATGTATCTAAACCAGCACTGCCCTTTGCCCTGATTTAAGGACTCAGAGGTATAATCTACATGACTGGCTAATTTTAGAATTAGGCCTGGCAAAAGGGAAAGGCTACAATTAAAATGGCTCTAATTGTATCCAATTAATGCTGAATATTATATTCTGAAAATGGACCACCAGACTATTTTTCTCACAGACTGGAATTTAATAACCTGTGTTCCCTGGCCCAATGTGACATGCCCATGGCTTTGCACCTGATGGGGGCAGGGTATTATTTCATACTATTTTAACCCAGTTGTGTAGTTAGAATAATTCTGTCTTATTTTTTTGTTTTGTTTTTATTTGTTCTTTTTAGTTATACATGATGGTAGAATCTATTTTGATATATTTATATAGGCATGGAATATGTCTTACTCTAATTAGAATCTCAGGCTTGCAGATGTACCTGTCACATTTCATCTTCTATTTGTGTGTGCTTGGAATATGGGTGGATATTTCCATGTTGTTAAAAGTTTCACACATAGCCGGGCGTGGTGGCTCACGCTTGTAATCCCAGCACTTAGGGAGGCTGAGACAGGAGAATCGCGAGTTCAAAGCCAGCCTCAGCAATGGCAAGGCACTAAGCAACTCAGTGAGACCCTGTCTCTACATAAAACACAAAAAATAGGGCTGGGGATGTGGCTCAGTGGTCGAGTGCCCCTGAGTTCAATCCCTAGTACCAAAAAAAAAAAAAAAAAAGTTTCACACATACCTGGGTGCGGTGGCACACGCCTATAATCGCAGTGGCTCAGGAGCTGAGGCAGGAGGATCATGAGTTCAAAGCCAGCCTCAGCAAAAGCAAGATGCTAAGCAACTCAGTGCTAAGCAAGGGGCTAAGCAACTAAATAAAATACAAAATAGGGCTGGGGATGTGGCTCAGTGGTCAAGTGCCCCTGAGTTCAATCCCCAGTATCCTCCCCCAAAAGAAAAAAACCACAAAATTTTCAAATATCAACACTTCAATGTAAATATAAAGCTGCATTTCAGTAATTTTAGAAAACACTACAAAGAAGTAAAAAAAAATTATTATTTTCTCATCTGCTCTTTTTTTATTTTTTTATTTTTTACTTGTAGATGGACACAATATCTTTACTTTTATGTGGTGCTGAGGATCAAACCCAGTACCTCACATACAAGGGTCAAGCTACAGACCTAGCACCTGATCTGCTCTTTTTAAAAATATTGTTATTACCTTTTTATATTTATGAGAGAAGAGTCTGTCATTCAAGAAGAGATAAAAGGGAGATTTGGGATATTTTTTTCTTCTTGCTCTCTATATATTAAGAATATATAGGATATATATAGAATATATAGAATATACCCGGCTGGGGTTGTGGCTCAGTGGTAGAGCACTTGCCTTGCATGTGTGAGGCACTGGGTTTGATTCTCAGCACCACATATAAATAAATAAAATAAAGGTCCATTGGCAACTAAAAAAATATTTAAAAAAAAAGAATCTATATATTTTCTTAGTTTGCTGGGACTGTCATAACAATTATCATGGAGAGGGTGGCAAAAGTAGCAGGAATTTATTTTCTACACTTCTAGAGGTTAGAAGTCTGAGATCAGGCTTCAACAAAGTCGATTCATTCTGAGACCTCCCTTCTTAGCTTATAGATGGCACTTCCCATTTTGTTTTCTGTTCTTTTCTCTGTCTACATGCATACATTCATCTACAAATGGCCTCATCTAAGAAGGACCCAAGTCATATTGGATTAAGACCATCTTCCATCTTCTCCCCCCCCCCCCCCGCCGCCCCCTCCAGTGCTAAGGATTAAACCCAAGGGCATTCTACCACTGAGCTATATCCCCAGCCCTTTCATTGTGGCAGTGCTGGGGATTGAACATGCTAGGGAATTGTCCTACCACTAAGCTATATCCCCAGCCTCCAAGCCCTTTTTAATTTATTTTGAAACAGGCTCTTGGTAAGTTGCCCAGGCTGACCTTGAATTTGAGATTTCCCTGCCTCAATCTCTGTAAACTCAGATTTGGATTACAGGCCTGTGCCATCGTGCTGGTTATGATTAGGGCCCATTTGTGTGACTTCATTTTACCTTAATTATCTATTTAAAGTCTCTATCACCAAATTCATTCTGATATACTAGGGGTTGGGTTTTCAAAATAGAAATTTGTAGGGGGTAATATTCAGTCCATAATGTATGCTATACATACCTGAAGGAAAGTTTTGGGTTTCTATATGTAATGTGTGTTGGGGGATAGGAGAGAGTTGAGTCTGCCCTTAACAGACGAATGAAGTAGAGAGAAATCAATTCAGGGAACAAGAGGAAAAAGTTCTCAGAGTCCAGATTTCAGAGTGATGTCATCATTCCCCCCTACCCTTGCCAGGGTCAAATGTTAGAACACATGTCGTGCCCATATTGAGATGGAATCATAAACATTTCAGAGGCAATTACTCTCACTCACCTTCTCATGGCCCCACCATTTAATTCACACTCAGCTGGAGACTAAACTGAAAATCTACTTTTTCTGTATCAGTGGAGTTGCACAGAACCTGACCTTAATCCTGAATTTTCTTCTCTGTAATACTTATTTCCAAATTTGAGGCTCATACTGAATTCTCTCTTGTCAAAAATTCAATCTGTTACTTTGAAAAAAATAATAAAACATGACTCAAAATATTAGGAAGAAAATAACCTGTAAGACAAAGTGAAACCATTTATTCACTCAGTCTTCCCTGAATACACTTGATTTGCTTCCTTATTAATACAGTCTCTTTGGGGGGGTAGGGGGAGAAGCGGATAATTGTGTTGTAAATATCCCTCAGTTTTCCTACAGATATTTAGTTTACCTTTCCAATAACTTAAAAATTATCTGGGGAAAGGTCCCTAATTTCCATTTTTTTAAGCCCTTACTGTAATTGTTAAATACTCACAATTAGTTCAATGGTGATAACTACTACCACAGAAAAGCAATCTTTTTTGCTACTTTCTAGGTCTTGTGCTATGTACTGGGGAATATGAGAAAATTAACAGATTTTTTACCACACAGCAGATTTCTTCTAGATAGACATGAAAAAAATAACCATTTGTTGCAAGTGGCACTATTAACAATTACTCAGAGGCAGATTGTCTTTAAATGCAAGCATATATTTGATCACATCAATCATCAAATATGAACAATTAATGCAAAAAGTGTTGGGTATGCTGGAGCACGCCAACTAGCATCCAACGTGCACTAATTAAACACTATAAGCAAGTTATGCTCTCCTAGGGCAACTAAACACTACAAGCAATTCACACAATCCTAGGGCAACCACGAGCCCCAAAATACCTCTGAGGCCACACGACTTCTCTTAGCCAAAGAGCAGACGTTGTCTTCATCCAGTGGTTCTCTTCAGCATACGGCCAGACGTCAGGGAATGGTGGAGTTGATCCAGGAAAGGGCAGCAAGGTGGCCAGTCTCATTGATGTCCTTGGAGCAAAAGCCCCCAATGTGGCAGGACAAGCAGTTTAAATACAGTTCCAAGTTGCTGGTGTAAGCTGGTGATTGGTTGCACCCAATGAAAGTCAATGTCCATTGGTTATGTTCAGGGAGATGATGTAATTGCAACTGGACATGTTCTTTGTGCATGTGCATGGAGCTGTGCTCCCTATCAATTGTAACCAGTCGTTGCTAAGCATGCCTATGGCTAGTGCCCCTTACAGCCCCTTATCGATTGTAAGCAGACATGACTAAGCATGTCAATAGCTGCTGTTCCTTATGGCCAGGAACGTAGTGAGTCCCAGCATGTCCAGGCATGTCTGTGGCATATACTTCTTACACAGCTGTTGAATGTGGTAGATATTGCAATGTAATTCTCAACAGAAGAATTATAGCTATGGCAGAGGCAAAGTGATTCAGGCTGCCAGGGCGGTGGCGCCCACCTGTAATCCAAGTGATTCGGGAGGATGGGGCAGAAGGATTGCAAGTTCAAAGCCAGCCTCAGCAAAAGCGAGGCGCTAAACAACTCAGTGAAACTCTATCTCTAAATAAAATACAAAATAGGGCTGGGGATGTGGCTCAGTGGTTGAGTGCCCTTGAGTTCAATACCTGGTACCAAACAAAACAAAACAAATCAAATAAAAACAGTGACTGAAGTTCAGGTGCCCATCTTATAATTCCAGCCACATCATTTTTTTTTTTTTTTTGGTACCAGAGAGTGAACTCAGGAGCACTCGACCACTGAGCCATATCCCCAGCCCTGTTTTGTGTTTTATGTAGAGATAGGGCCTCACTGAGCTGCTTAGTGCCTCGCTGTTGCTGAAGCTGGCTTTGAACTCGCTATTCTCCTGTCTCAGCTTCCCAAAGTGCTGAGATTACAGGTGTGCACCACCACGCCTGGCCTGGCCACACCATTTTTAAATTTTATTTATTTATTTAGGTACTGGGGTTTGAGCCTAGGGGCACTCTATCACTGAATTGGCCTTGAATTTGTGATCCTCCTTCCCTTAGCCTCTTTAGGCTGGGACTACAGGTGTGTGTGAACATGCCTGATCGTCTTTTATAATTGGGAGAAATTACTTAAACTCTTTATACCAGAGTTATAATCAAAAGTACTTACGTTATATGTTATTCTGGGAATTAAAAGTAATTATGTAGGGATTAAATTTCTCCAAAGTCACACAAGTAAGAACTCAAGAATATACTGTTTTATGGCATATTTATCCTTCCTTCTTTTTTTTGAAACCAGGGATGAACTTACAGGTGCTTAAGCACTGTGTCACATTTCCAGTCCTTTTTATTTTAATGTTTTTATTTTGAGTTAGGATCTTGCTAAGTCACTTAGACTTTGCTAAATTGAGAGGCAGGCCTCGAACTGCTGATCCTTCTGCCTCAGCGTCCTGAGCCGCTGAAAGTGCCAGCTTTTCTTTTCTTTTCTTTTTTTCAAATAGGAAAATAGATTTTACTCAAAGGAAGATGGGAGAAACTTAATTATTTTAGAAGTTCCTTCTCCCAAATCCCTGAAGATTAGAAAAATTTTTAAAAGGGAGGAGGCAGGGAGAGGGAAGGGAGGTTGTGTAGTGAGACAAAAGATGGGAATGCACATATGCAGATTTAGTTGGCTGAGTTAAGCCTGAGTGCGCAACTTCCGGCTGCCAGCTGCTTCTTTGGCACCTGTGCGGGAGTAAGGGTGAGGTTGTGGGGGTGGGGAGGATTGCAACCCACCAGTCTTCACTCATGAGAAAGCCATTCCCAATTTCAGATGCAAGGGCACTAAACTCCTCCCATGTAGTTCATACCCTCAACCTTGAGGGAAATGGGACTTCTATGTCATCTGGTTGGCAGTCCACTGTTGGATTAGTGTGTAGAACTCAAATATAAAAAGATCAGATGCAAGCCAGGCATGGTGGCGCAAGCCTGTAATCCCAGCACCTAGGGTGGGAATAGGGAGGTTTAGGAGGCTGAGACAGGAGAATCGCGAGTTCAAAGCCAGCCTCAGCAATGGCGAGGCGCTAAGCAACTCAGTGAGACCCTGTCTCTACATAAACACAAACTAGGGCTGGGGATGTGGCTCAGTGGTCGAGTGCCCCTGAGATCAACCCCCAATACCAAAAACAAAAAAGAATATATGCTTGCGTTTAAAGACAATTCGCCTCTGAGTAATTATTAATAGTGCCACTCGCGACAATTTTTAAAGTTATTTTCCTTTAGAATTTAAGCATTGCTAGACTTTGGAGATCAAAAATAGCACAAAATTAATTTAATGTTTCAATAAGGTGGTAGAGCACCTTGCTGATTAGAATAATAAAACCCAAGCAGTTTGTGCAGAGAATACAAAAACAAATGGAAATTACTTGAGTTGTTCTATAAGCAACATCATAACCTGTCTATCAACATGACCCTTTTCTAACAAGTCAGGTATTTAAAAGAGGCAAACCATTAGGTAGGAGTTTAGGACACCAAGATGGCAGAAGAGGCAAGGCATAAGAAAAATGCCACTGGAGACAAGACAGGAGGAGGAATTCTGTCCCTGGGTATAAGTCCCATTACCATGACAACTCCTGCCAAAGTTTGAGATTTAAAAATGACCAATGGAGTACATTGGGCAGTATTCTACTGAGATTTTCTAAAGTAACCAATGGGGAAAATTGGATCGTATTCTAATCAGGTATCATAAGGTAACCAATGGGAGCAAACTGGGTAATGTCTTCAACCCAGTCCATACAGGGAAGAGAAAGCCTCACGGCTCAGCATGTAAGACCCTAATTTAACAACCTACAGGGTGCTCCTTCCACCTTCAGCTTCAGCAAATCTGCACTTTGCCTTTTACTTGTTTGTGTCTTGCTCAGTTCTTTGTTTGGGACACCAAGGACCTGGACTCCAGTGGGAAACTCCAATGATAACAAAACTAGTTTTATAACATTCAGGCTACTGACTGAAGGTGCAGACAGATTGATGGTTAATGTCTGAAAGTACTGCTAGGATTTATAATCGATGAACAAAAATGCCACATTTTCAGCTCATAATAATATGAAGTCATTTTCAAAAATTAGAAATAAACTCTACGTAGGTTATTAGCATTCTAAGTCTTCCATTGTTTTCTTTGACTTATCTCAGGCCTGGAACAAGGAAAGAAGACCCACTTGTGAATTTCCAAATCAATTGAAAAATTAATGTTTTAGACAAAACACGAATATCATATAGAGAGTTAAGTACTGCACACTTACTAAGAGAAAATGGAACATTCCTGAGCTGTAAATAACCTAAGATTTTTAGATCCGGATTAAGGTTTTCTTGCAAAAACTAAACAATTTAAATAAAAAGCAATGTTTGTTTGTTTGTTTGTTTTTTGGTACCAGGGTTTGAACTCAGAAGTACTCAACCATTGAGCCACATCCCCAGCCCTATTTTGTGTTTTATGTAGAGACAGGGTCTCACTGAGTTGCTTAGTGCCTCGCCGTTGCTGAGGCTGGCTTTGAACTCGCGATTCTCCTATCTCAGCCTCCCTAAGTGCTGGGATTATAGGCTTGCGCCACCGCGCCCGGCTAAAAGCAATGTTTTTAAGACTCTTACATGGCTGTCTTATGTATTAATTTATTCAATTTAACAGCTATATCCAGGTTATTCATGGGAATTAAACATTTTATTTTTATTTGGTGAGAGGAATACTAGAGATATAACCCAGAGGCACTTTATCACTGAGCTATATGAAAGGACCACACTAAAGCCATTTTGTGACTCTAGGCCTCTTGTCCAGAGCCCTAGGTCCCCCACCCAGTTGCTGGAAGTTGCAACACAACAGCACCCCTCCCTGGAGCCAAAAAAGTGGTTCTGCAACTTGAGTCAGCTAATCAGAAGGCCAGGCAATGAGCTCACTGTAGCCAGACCTATCAATAACCTAAAGGTCAACTGGGCTCATGGTAGCCAGACCTATCAGTCTAAAGGCCCACTGACCACCCAGTGACTTCACCCATCCCCATCCAATCCTACTGCTGTTCCCGCTGCGCGCGTTTTCCCTTACCCAATCATGTAACGCCAAGGCATGTACTCCCCTGCTTGCAATTGTAACCCATAAAAATCCCTGCTCCCCTAGACTCGGGGCCGCGCTTCCTAATCCGCTGGGTCGGTGTGGATTGGCGGACCCTACTCGAGCTTGAATTAAAGATCCTTTTGTGATTACATCGGAATCGGACTCCTGGTGGTCTCTGGTGGTCTCGAGTCTGGGCATTACATTATATTCCCAGACCTTTTTATTTTTATTTTGAGACAAGGGTCTCACTCAGTTGCATAGGATCTGGCTAAATTGCTGAGACTGGCCAGCAGGATGGAAAGGGATACATCTCCCAGGATTTGACTATCTCCAGGCAGCTGCATACTGTTCCTCGGCTTTCCAAGTGCAGGTTCAGCAAGTTGCAAGACCCTTTCTCCTCCTGAGAGATAGCTGCCAGCCTGAGCTATTGTGCTCAAGGGCAGGATTTCTCTCCTGGAATGGCTTGCCAAAACTGTTACCAGCAGCAGGAGATCCTGTCTGGGGAGGAAAGGATTCAGGCCATAATGCTCTTTGCTCCAATCAATTTGGTAGAAAAATCGGTTTTATTCAAAGCCAGCTTTAAAGGAAGATGGAAGAGACTTAATTATTTCAAAAGTTCCACCTCCCCACCTTTCCCTAATCTTGTACTGACATGTGATCTAGCTAAATTTCTACCCTGCCCTCCTAATCTTGTTTCTCTTTGAGAATGAACTTCCAGTGGGCTGGAAGTTCCTCTTCAGGTGGGCTTCCCTAAACTGGCTGGATCTACAATGAATGCCAGACTGATCCCAGACAACCTCTGAACTCCCTTTTTTTTGGTACCAGGAATTGAACTCAGGGGTACTCAACCACTGAACCACATCCCCAGCCCTATTTTGTGTTTTATGTAGAGACAGGGTCTCACTGAGTTGCTTAGCACCACGCTGTTGCTGAGGTTGGCTTTGGACTCGCAATTCTCCTGTCTCAGCCTCCCTAAGTGCTGGGATTACAGGCGTGTGCTAAGACGCCTGGCACTATTCCAAGTCTTTTTGAGGAGTCTCTACACTGCTTTCCAAAGTGTTTGCACTTATTGCAGTCCCACCAACAATGCAGAAGGTGGCTACCACATCTAAAATAGTTGTACGGGATTTTTTTTTTTGGTGCTGGGGATTAAACCCAGGGCCTTGTGCATGTGAGGCAAGCACTCTACCAACTGAGCTATATCCCCAGCCCCTTGACCTCTAAAATAGAAGGTGAATAGAAGGAAAGTTAGGAGCTAGGCACAGTGGTGCACGCCTGTAATGCCAGCACTTTGGGAGGCTGAGACAGGAGAATCGTGAGTTCAAAGCCAGCCTCAGCAACGGCAAGGCGCTAAGCAACTCAGTGAGACTGTCTCTAAGTAAAACACAAAATAGGGCTGGGGATGTGGCTCAGTAGTTGAATGTCCCTGAGTTCAATCCCCGGTACCAAAAATAAATAATAAAAAAAGAAAGAAAGAAAAGTTTGGAATGAAGAATCTAATAAGTTTTTAATAAAGTAAGAGAAAGGAGATGTGAATGCCACATCTGGTGTGAGTGATAAGTGGTGGTGCCATCCAAGCAGAGGGAGATCCAAGATGAGGAATGTTCGTGGAACTAGAGGGAAGCTACAGAGTAAGTCAGAGGTAAGAGTTGCTGGGATGCTTGTGTATATCTGGGAGCAGATCCTCCAGGGGTTTTCTATTTAGGGTGTTTTTTTAGAGTCATCTGGGTATAGTCAAAGCCAAGAAAGAGATCTCACACACACAAAAATGATGTTCAGTGAGAAGGAGGCATGGATGGGACACTGGGAAACATACATTTAAGTTTTGTCAAGGTAGGAGGAATCTGCAGAAAAAGCAAAGGTGGAATGATCAAAGAAATAATGAGAAGTAGGAAGTAAGTCTTGCCTTGACAATAACACAAAGGGTATGTGCTCAAGAAAGTTGTCTGTAGTTTAAATGTCAGAATAGCCAATAAAATCACAATTTAAAAAAAAAAACAGAGCCTATTTGTGTGTGCATGTTTTAGAAAACTAGTAACCTCTGCTGAAACAGTTTCAGTAAAATGATGCCAGCAGAAAGACAGATTGCGACAGTGGAGTGAAAATAAGTAGGAGGCAAGAACAGGGATGTGTAGGACAGTCTTTTTAAAAAGCATATTTTCTAAAGCCATTTAAAAAGTCACTTAAAGTGCCAGGCATGGAGGCACAAACCTATAATCTCAGCAACTTGGAGGCCGAGGCAGGGGAATAGCAAGCCAGCCTCAGCAATTTAGCAAGGCCCTGTCTCAAAATAAAATAAAAAGGACTAGGGTTGTGGTTTGGAGGTAAAGTGCCCCAGTACCAACTAACTAAATAAATAATAAAAAGGACTGGGAATGTAGCTCAGTGGTAAAGCACCCCGGATTCAATGCCCAGTACTTCAAAGATAAAGAAAGAAAGTTGAGTCAAACTTCTGAAATCCTAGTAGTTTTGTTTGCTTGATTTTGTGGTACTGAGGATTGAACCCAGGCCTCACACATGTCAAGCAGGCAATGTACCACTGAACTACATCCCCAGTCCTTTTTTTTCTTTCTTGGTACCAGGGATTGAATTCAGGGGTACTCCACCACTGAGCCACATCCCCAGCCCTATTTCCCCAGCCCTATTTTGTGTTTTATGTAGAGACAGGGTCTCAACAAGTTGCTTAGTGCCTCGCTGTTGTTGAGGCTGGCTTTGAACTTGCAATTCTCCTGTCTCAGCCTCACAAAGTGCTGGGATTACAGACGTGTGCCACCGCTCCTGGCTCCAGTCCTTTTTTATTTTATTTTTAGACAGGGTCTCCCTAAATTGCCTAGGTTTGCCTTGAACGTGCAATCCCCCTGCCTCAGCCTCCTGAGTAGCTAAGATTACAAATATGCACCACCATACCCAGCCCAGGTAGTTTTAATGACAGTACATATGCTAACAGGGAGAATTTAGAACACAAGCCTCAACTTTCAATAATCCCTCTCCAGTGTTGAAATAAACAGTTTTCATTTCATGTTCGTTAAGGCAAGGAGATGGAGGAAGGGTTCTCTGCAACATTAAGGTTTGTGGATTTGATATTATTTTACTTTTTTTTTTTTTGGTACCAGGGATTGAACTCAGGGGCACTCGACCACTGAGCCACATCCCCAGCCCTATTTTGTGTTTTATGTAGAGACAGGGTCTCACTGAGTTGCTTAGCGCCTCGCCGTTGCTGAGGCTGGCTTTGAACTCGCGATTCTCCTGTCTCAGCCTCCCTAAGTGCTGGGATTACAAGCATGAGCCACCGCGCCCGGTTTATTTTACTTTTTTTTTCAGTCTTGGGGATGGAACCCAGTACCTTGCACATGGTAAGGAAGCACTCTACATTTGAATTACATCCACTGTCATTTATATTTTATTTTGAGACAGGATCTCTCCAAGTTACCTAGCCTGACCTCAAACTTGCTATCTTCCTGTCTTAGCCTTCCAAAGAGTAGCTGGGATAATAGGTGCATAACATTAGGCCCAGAAAAAAGTTCTTTTTTTTAGAACTAAAAAATTATTTTTTTAAAAACTTAAAAAGTATACTTTTAAACTTAAAAAATTATTAAGAGAATGGTATGTAGCTCAATGATGGAATGCTTGCCTAGCATGCAAGGGTCCCTGCCTTAGATTTCCAGCACACACACACACACACACACACAATTAAGAAAACATTGAAGAATACAATATCAAAATAATAGATTGTATGGACAATTATTACAGACACACAATAAAAGAGAAAAACAGAGGAAGAACAAGAAGTTGCCTGTGAATATGTGAAGAGAGGCTCAACATCTTGGTGGTTCAAATCCAAATAAGATGGAGCTATTATTTTATAGCAAATAATTGGCAAAACTTAATATTTTGATAAAATCCATTGTTTTTGAGAACAAAGACTATTACCAAACACTCTTGGAGATTGTATACCTTGATGAAATATTTTTTTGGTGTACAATTTAGTGGTATCTATCAAAATCAGCAGTATATATTCTCTTTGACAGAACAACCAGAATGATATATTTTCAACAGTTCATGTATAAGGATGATCACTGCAGTGTTGTCTGCAAGGGCAAATTGGAAACACGTACATAACCATCATTAAGATACTAAGTGAGCACATAATGGTACCCCTGTGTGTGCACTATTTGTAGTCATTGTGTGGGACAGAAATATATACTGTTTTATATATATATATCTGTTATAAAAAGAGCACAGATATATTACTAAATGACTAAAGCAAATTTCATGAGTAAATAATATTTACACTAAATAATATTTACACACTTCTTTTTATAGTAATTTTTTTTTTTCTGATACCAGGCACTGAGCCCAGTGTTGCTTAACCACTGAGTCACATTAACAGCCCTTTCTCTGTTTTATTTTGAGATAGGGTCTCATTAAGTCTTTAGGATCTCACTAAATTGCTGAGGTTGGCCTTGAACTTGTAATTCTCCTGTCTCAGCCTCCTGAGCCCCTGGGATTACAGGTGTGAGCCACCACACCCAGCAGTATGCTGCTGCTGCTGCTATTGCTGCTGCTTCCTCCTCCTCTTCCCCCCCCTCCTCCCCCCTCCCCCTCCTCCCCTCTCCCCTTCTCCTTCTCCTTCTTATTCCTCTTCCTCTTCCTCTTCCTCCCCTTCTCCTCCTCCTTCTCCTCCTCCTCCTTCTCCTAAAATGTAACACACAAGTGCAAACAAGAAATTATCAACAGCTACCTCTGGGTAATAAGACTAGGTAGTGGAGATAGAGGCACTTATTTCTCATTTTAAACTCAATGAATTCTTTAAATCTAATGCTACTGCATTTCTTGTTTTATAACAAAAATTAAACAATGAAGTGTAATTTTTAAGCACTGATATAAATTAAATATGAATATAATGGAACTCCAATACTGTATATTCTAGCATCCCAATTTTTTGTGAAAACACTTGAAGCTTCATTTCTATGGTTTAAGTAATTCTTTGGTATCTCTTTTTAAAAAATATTTTTTAGATTGTCAATGGATCTTCTTTTATTAATTCATTTACATGTGGAGCTGAGGATCGAACCCAGTGCCTCACACATGCTAGGCAAGGTCTCTACCACTGAGCTACAATCCCAGTCCAATTCTTTTGTATCTTATCTGGTTCTTTTCCTGCCATGAAATTAGCAGTGTTAGCCCTTCAGATTGCTAACTTTTCTCTCTGGTAAATGAAACTCTTCCTCTTAATTTATTTGGTTGTGCTAGGCACGGAACCCAGAACCATGTGCATGCTAGGCAAGCGTTTTACCACTGAGCCACACAACCCAGCCCCAAAATCACTTTTTTTCTTTTGTTTTGTTGCAGTACTGAGAATCAAATCCAGTCCTCAGGCATGCTAGGCAAAGGCTCTACCATGGAGCTATACCCCAATAGCTTAAACTCCTCCTCTTCAAGAAAAACACAAACACAAACAAAAAACAAATTAACTTGTTTCATGGTGTGTTTCATGAGACTTTGATACTACATTTTGTTTTTGCTCTGGCTAGTCTTTATTTTCTTAGGTAGATAGATCTCTTCAAAACTTGTCTCAGTTCTTGAGTAGTCGGCTTTTGTCTTATAATCTTTTTTTTTTTTTTTAATACTGGGAATTGAACACTGAGATGCTTCACCACTGAGCTACATCCTCAGCCTGTTTTATTTTGAGACAGGGTGGCTAAGTTGACAAGGCTGGCCTCAAAGTTGCGATTCTCAGCCAGGAGCAGTGGTGCATGCCTGTAATGCCAGCACTTTAGGAGGCTGAGATAGGAGAATTCCAAGTTCAAAGCCAGCCTCAGCAAGGCGGAGGCGCTAAGCAACTCAGTGAGACCCTGTCTCTAACTAAAACACAAAATAGGCCTGGGGATATGGCTCAGAGTACCCCTGAGTTCAATCCCTAGTACCAAACAAACAAACAAACAAAGTTTGTGATTCTCCTGTCCTGGCTTCCTGAAAGCTGGGATTACAGGTGTACATCACCACACCCAGCTGGTTTTGGGATTATATTCAAAGATAAAAGTTGTGATTTGTTTTGTCTTAGAAAAGCTCAATGAAAGTTATAACAAGGGGCCGGGGCTGTAGCTCAGTGGCACAGTGCTTGCCTAGCATGTGTGAGGCACTGGGTTTGATTCTAAGCACTACACCAAAATAAATAAATAACTAAGTAAATAAATAAAGAACAAAGAAAGTTATAACAAGAATAACAGGATATGAATTAAAAATATAAATGTTGTGAAATCCTAATACAGAGTTTAACCCAAAGATATTTCCAACAGTTGATGTGGCCACTGGTTCCTTAAAGCCAGCCATCTTTTCTTTCGAATTACACTACCTTTAATTCTGTAAATTGGATGTTATACAGCACCAGGCAAACTGCTGTGAGTAATTATAATACTCATTGGTGAATGGTGTGACTTATTCCTCCAGGGTAGGCTATTTCTTAGGAAAATTGTATAAGTCTTTAGGCATTTTGGATCCTTCAGGGAGTCATAGTGGCCCTCCGGGGAGCTAATGCATCTTTAATTATTTACAGGTTCACATGAGACCCCTTAGAGATAGAAGTACAATAGCTCAGTAGCTAAGGCAACTTTGAAAGACAGTAACACGAAACACGTCAGACTCAGGAAAATGAAGAAACTAGTAGAAGGTGATGTAAACACAAGAGCTGCCACCTCTCTACAACATCCTGGAGCCCTCTGTCAGATGTGGCAATTGTAGACCAGAGTACAGAAGTGCAATTACATGTGGGGCCCATTCTGAAATGTAGACGTCTTTTTAATTTCTAGTAGAAGCCTGACAAGCCAATTGCATTTAGGATATACTTTGATATCTGTCAGTTGACAACCAAATTCGTTTCATGTAATCATCTCTTTGTTTCTTTCCTTTTTTTTTTTAAGGAGGAGGTACTAGGGATTGAACCCAGAGGTGCTTTACCACGGACCTATATCCCCAGGCCTTTTTAATTTTTTATTTTGAGACAGAGTCTCACTAAGTTGCTGAGGGCTTCACTAAATTGTGTAGGCTTGCAGTCTTCCTGCCTCAGCTTTCCAGGTTGCTGGGATTACAGGTGTGTGCCACCATGCCTGGCACATCTCTGTTTCTAAGTGGTGTTTAAAATTATAAAAATATAAAGAGAAAATAAAATTATAAAATAAAACAGTTACAAAATATTAATACATCTGTAGTGTTAAATGTTTAGATGCAAACACTACAAATGTAAATAAAGTTTTCTTTTCAAGTCCTGCCCCCATCTTTTCTTTTCACTTTTTAGAACAGTTTCATGTGAATATCTCCAAACTATATGTAGAGGTATAAGAATGTGTGTATGTTAAAAATGTTTATGTATTTATTTAATACATAAATGACCAGCAAATGGATCTAAAAATGGCTTCACTTAAATTTGAAGTGGGATACAAATACATGTGAGATCTAAAAGTGTCCAATTGAAACAACCACATTTTTTCAGGTCAACAGACAGGGCTCCAGGCTCTGCTTCAGATTTCCTTCTAGCACCGTCACAGTGGAAATATTTACTAAAAAGACAACACAATGAACATCCTCCTGGCCTCCCAGGCTCTCCATGTTCCTCACTCTCATACATTCCTAACCAAACAGTGAATTTGTCAGCCTCAGTTGTTTGAGTGGGATGATCTCTGCCCAATGCTCAGTCGTGCTAATTGGTGCAGGAGAGCAGATGCCTTCAGCTCATCAAATTTTCTACTTGGTCAAAAGCCTAGCGTCTATTCAGTTACATTTTTAAGACCAGCCAGGCTTAATATAGCTTTGTTCTTTAGTTTAATTACTTGTGAGTTTTGTCTATTCTACCCTATGTGACACAAACTCCATTTTAACTTAAAAAATAAGATGTTTGCTGAGCATCTGTTACATTTGTATCTATTGGATTTTTAAAAATAGAAATCACAGAAGTCTGTTATTACTGACTTTGCAAGTAAGTAAGTTTATCACAGAAATACTGGGGAGTTTGTAGAACTGTTGAAAGGGCTAGAAAGCCACACTCAAAGCTAAGCAGTTAGAAAATGTGCCCCAAACCATGTCATGCAGGGAGGAAACCACTGCTGGGAACTAGCTATTGCTGCAGCTTGCTGACAGCAGCCAGTAGCAGTTGCTCAATCGAGGCCAACTGCTAAACCACCATCACCACTCCCACTTGCTCACTAGACAGCAGATACTAAAGCAGCTGCTATGTTGCCTCCATTAGAAACAGAGAAAGCATAATTGAATCAGTTTCATTTTTATTAATTCCCAAGTCAAAATTCAGCACAGGCAAACAGATTGACGGAAACTAAATCATATGCTTGTACCCTAGCTGCAAAGGAGGCTGAGAAAGCAAGCATTTGGCGTTTTAACTTTCAAAGCTTCCATCAAACCTGATGGGCTGGGAAATTCCTCAGAAAGGAACAAATCTCAAGCAAGAATAGATACTCATGCTTTGATTGGTTGCAAGCATGTCTTCCAGTATCAGTACAGACTTTTCTGTTTAAAACTAAACACAAACTAGGCATGCTTCCCAGCTCTTCCAGATGAGGAGGCAGGAAGGCCTTAAGTTGAAGGCTAGCCTCAGAAGTTTAGAGAGACCTTGTCTCAGTTAAAATTTTAGAAAAGACTGGGACTGTAGCTCAGTGATAGAGCACTTGCCTAGCATGTGAAAGGTCCTGGGTTTAATTCCGAGAACAGCAAAACAACAACAAAACAAAACAAAACCAAAAATCCATACACACACACACAAAAATGACAAAAAATCCCAAACAGACAAAAACTAAACACAAAAGAACTCAACTTCATCTTAACGGAATGCAACTTTCTTCGATAATTGAACATCTACTTGAAGTTCAAGAATTCTGGGGGCTAGGGTTGTGGCTCAGTGGTACAGCACTTGCCTTGCATGTGTGAGGTACTAGGTTCCATCCTTAGCGCCACATAAACATAAAGAAAATAAAAGTATTGTGTCCATGTACAACAATAAAAATAAATAAACAAATAAATAATTTAAAAATAAAGAATTCTGGGTGATGTCTATTCCTCTTCTAAGTCATCACTGGGCTATCTTGATATTCTGGCATATCTCATTTAAATATTAAGTTAAACACTCCACATATGCTCTATATAAAAAAGGAGAAATGGAGAGAAAAAAGAAGGAAACTCGTTAATATGTATAAAAACATACAAGACAATTCAAGAAGAACATGTGGGGATATCAAGATCCTTGCTTATGGGCTGGGGTTGTGGCTCCATGGTAGAGCGCTTGCCTAGCATGCGTGAGGCACTGGGTTCGATTCTCAGCACCACATAAAAAACTAAATAAATGAAATAAAGGTCCAACTAAAAAAAATATTTATTAAAAAAAAAAAAAGATCCTTGCTTATGTGCCTGGTCACCAGGTCATTGTTGGTGTCCATGACCATGTGACCTCAGCTAACACCTTGACTAGTCCAATTTTACCTTGTGAGATAATCAAATCTTCACTATGGACAGATGAATATGCTTCATAACCTATTGTCATGGTATAAAAAAATCAACGGAGTGTGTGTGTGTATATATTTGGGGGGGGTACCAGAGATTGTACTCGAACACTACACCACATACTCAGCCCTATTATTTGTGTTTTATGTAGAGACAAGGTCTCACTGAGTTGCTTAGTGCCTCACTAAGTTGCTGAGGCTGAACTCAACCTTGTGATTCTCCTGCCTGAGCTCCCAGGTCACTGGGATTACAGGCATGGCCAGTGCACCTGCTTGGTTTGGTTTTTACTCTGCCTTCCTCACAGTGCTGGATTTCAGTGAGAGGCTCATCACCTCATAGTTGCAAACAGTCCTACAACTCTAGATAGCCGTGTTTATTTGAGAGTTTCCAAAGTCGGAAGGGAGGAAAAGATGAAGAAAACTCCTATGTAGCCTTCCTTCTTCTATCAGGAGTAAATCTTCCCCATAAGTTCTCACCCTATTTCTTCGTATGTCCCAAAGGTCAAACTAGATCACAGATCAGCCTCTACAACAATCCTAAGCAAGGGAGAAATGATATTACATGGTCGGTTCAGACTTTCATGATGCATCAACTGAGACCAGGGTTCTAAACAATGACAGATCTGTTATCAAGGGAGGATGACAAATAGCTGTCAAGTGGGCAGCAAGAGGTTCTGTGTGTGGAGGGATCATTCTATTCTCTACTTCTATACCCTGTTGAATGACTTTGTTGCTATGATCTTAATATAGTTTGGATATGAGGTGTACCCCAAAACTCCTGTGTTAATGCAGGAATATTCAGAGGTGGAATAATTAGATTATGAGAGCAGTTACCTCATCAGTCCATCCTAATATGAATGGACTGACTGGGTGGTAACTGTAGGCAGATGGTGGAATGACTGTAGGAACTGGGTCATTAGGGCCCTGTCCTAGAAGAGTTCATCTTCCCTATGGCCCTTCTCTCTTTTTCTCTGCTTCCCAACTATAATGAGCCTCTGCCATTATGTTCCGCCATGATTTTCTGCCTTATCTGGGGCCCAGAGGCACGGAGTTGCCCGTCAATGGACTAAACCTCTTGAAACCATGAGCCAAAATTAATTTTTCCTCTTCTAAGTTCTGGTCAGTGTTTTGATCATAGCAACAAAAAGCTGACCCACACAAATCTGAAATAATTTCACTAGTGTCTTCTAAAAATTAGACTGATTGTAGATAACTTAATATTTTAATATGGCCATTGTATGTCGTCTGGTTAGTTGTTTCCAAATCTTGTAAAGCTGGGTTAAGGACAGTCATTAGTGGTCAGAAAATTCAGCATATGAAAAAAACTTAAAAGGTCATGATAAATACCTCTCCTTGCCTTTGACCTTATCACAGTGACCACATGTGCAAATCAAACACCATATGCAGAAGAAACATTAAGAGAATAAAGGATGTAGTTAAAAATGCACTTGTATTATTACTTCTCAAAGTCCACACATTCCTAAAAAATTTTTTCTGCATTGTGATATCTGGGTTTGTGAAAAGACCAAAATTAAACACAGTTTCTACCATTCTCCACTCTACTTATTGGCACATGTGCCATGTATGTTTATTATAAAATAAAAATAAGATTCAGAGGTCAAGAATCAAGATGGTTCTGGTTTTTCCTATTCTGAACCTGATTCTGTAAGGATACATTCAGCAACATGGAACAGAAGGGCAGACAGAGCAAGACAAGCCTTATGATACAGGTAAATTCACCCCATTGCTCTCTTGAAATCATTGCAGATAGCCAGTTAACATTCAATAGACAGCAAGAAAGAAAAAAAGACACATCATAATTTCATTTTGCAAGTTTCGTAAAGAACTAGTTACAATTCTTTCTTTAATCTGATTAGCAGTATGTAAAAATCTCCACTTAATTCTTAATTTCCAGGCTTTCTTCTGCTGCTTCTTCTCCTTCTTTGGGGAGTACTGAGGACGGAATCCAGGGGCACTCTATCACTGAGCTACATCCCCAGCCCTTTTTGTTTTCAATATTGAGACAGGGTTTCTCTAAGTTGCTTACAGTCTCACTAAATTGATGAGGCTGGCCTTGAACTTGAGATCCTTCTGCCTCAGCCTCCCAAGTTGCTGGGATTATTTATAGATCATGCGCCATCACACCTGGCTAGCCTTTCTTCTTCTGATCAGCATATTAAAAAACAACAACAACAACAACAACAAAACCCAAAAACCCAACTCATTAGAAAAATGAGATTCTGGCTTTAAACATGCCCTTGGAGAGTATACTTAAACACTGTAGTTCTGGGATATTTTCAAACTGAACATAATGCACTTTTCCATCATAAAATGCACTCAAAATGGTTTAAAGTACATTTAAATATTCTTGGATAACATGTAATTAGTTACTGAAGCCAATTATTACACAAATCATGTTTTTTCCATGTCAAATTAAGTGCAATAGAAAAACTTGACAGTTCTATCTAGTATTCCTGTTTCAACTTTGCACAAATTAAGAACATACACATTCCATTGTACTTGAAAGTTCTATAACGAACACTCACGATGGATGTGCATATATGGTCATAGGTTGATCTAGAAACCCAAACTTCCAGAATCACTGACTGAGAACGTTGAGTGACATGGAGCAACGGGATGCCGTGTTTTGCCGGCATCTACTTTTTTGCTCAGTCTACCATTTGTTATTTTAATCTCATAAAGAGGGAAGAATGCCTCCAGTTGCTCAAGTGGTTTCCTTCAGCAAACAGAAGTGCACTGTAGGTATGTCTCAAAGTAAAAATCTTTATCTCAGTTCCTGTCATCTCTATTTTTAGCTGAGGCTGACTAACCTGTTTTGCCACTCAAAATAATAGCCAGTAGCATCTTCTCATTAAGAAATGCAATCTTTTTGCTTGATTAACTAATTATGTCACCTGCAACTTAAACGAGGCAGGTAGAAGAGTCTTCCAGTCTGCCCTAGCAGTGCTTCCAAATTGATTATAAATACGAATGACATGGGGATTCTAATAAATTGCAGATTCTGATTCAGTAAGTCTGAGCTGAACTTGAAATTCTGCCTCTGTGGCAACCCTTCAAGTGAAGGTGATGCTATCTATAGGTCCCAGGATATCTTTTTGAGCATCAGGGTCTAAAGAATTAAAAATAAGCAAGAATAAACAACAATACAGAACTGTAGAAAAAATTGTTTAATTTAAAAATTGTAATTATGAACACATATTAAGTGTACAAATTAATGGGATTCACTGTGACATTTTCAGACATTTATACATTGTGCATTAATCGTGTTCATTCACATTTCCACTCTTTCCCTTTCTCCTTTCCCTCCCTGTTAGTCTCCTTCCCAGTCCCTAGGAATCCCTCTTCTACTTTCAGGTTGTCTTGTTTGTTTGTTTGTTTTTAGTTTCTACATATGAGAGAAAACAAGTGATACTTATCTTTTTGTGTCTGGATTTTATCACTTAACATGATATCTTCTGCTTCCATGCTTTTTCCTACAAATGATAAGATTTCATTCATTTTTTTTTTTCAAGTGCTGGGGATCAAACCTAGTGTCTTACACATGCTAGGCAAATGCTCCACCTAAAAGCTATGTCCTTTTTTATGGCCAAATAATACTCCATTGTGTATGTATATCATATTTTCTTTATCCATTTGTTTGTTGACAGACAAATTGGTGGATTTAATATCTTATTAGTTGTGAATGTTGCTGCAGTAAACATGCAGGCATCTCTTTTGTGTGCTGACTTTACTTCTTTTGGCTATACCTAGGAGTGGGATAGCAGGATCATATGGTAGTTCTATTTTTAGTTTTTTTGAGGAATCACTATACTGTTTTCTATAGAGGCTGTACTAACTATATTCCAACCAACAGTATACAAGCGTTCCTCTTTCTTCATGTTCTGGCCAGCATTTGTTAATTTTTGAAAAACTTAACTTTTTACAAAGTAATTTGTTGAACATGCTGAAAATAAACCTCAGAAATGTCCTAAGAATTCCTAACTTTAACTCTGCTCCAATTGTGAGGAACATGATTTGAAAATTAGTTTATCAGTATATCAGTTTTCCTGTTGTCAAGTTGGTATAATGCTTTTCTTCCAAAAAGACTAAAGCACTTGATTTTTTTTCCTGAATGAGAGCAAATATGGCTGCTATTTGAGAAATGCATTAGAGAATAAAAAACTTGAATAAGTTATATTATTGAAAAATATGTTGAATGGGAATAAGAAAAATCAAATTGAAATAAGAATGAGTCAGTAGGGATATGGATTGATAAACTTTTCTTTTAAGTATTTTTTAGTTGTTGATGGATCTTTATTTTATTCATTTATTTATATGCGGTGCTGAGAATTGAACCCATTGCCTCACACATGTGAGGCAAGCGCTCTACCACTGAGCCACAACCCCAGCCCAGATTGATAAATTTTTGATGAGATTTCTTAGGTATTGACATGCTGGTAACTTGAACAAAGGACGGGAGAAAAGGTGAACTTGAATCTTTAAATGGTTGTGGGAAGCTGGGAGTAAGAGACAGTACATCACAGAGTCTGGTACTAAAATTATTTATTTTATGGGAGAAGAAATAGGCCAGAATCAAAAAGAAATTGAAGCCAGGTGTGGTGGTGCACACCTGTAATCCCAGTGACCTGGGAGACTGATGCAGGAGGATCGCGAGTTCAAAGCCAGCCTCAGCAACTTAGCGAGGCCCTAAGCAACTCAGCGAGACCTCGTCTCTAGTAAAATATAAAAAAAGGGCTGAGATTAGAGAAATGCAAATCAAAACTACTCTAAGATTTCATCTCATCTCAGTCAGAATGGCAGTTATCAAGAATACAAACAACCAGTATTGGTGAGAATGTGGAGAAAAAGGCACAGTCATACATTGCTAGTGGGACTGCAAATTGGTGCAACCAATCTGAAAAGTAGTATGGAGATTCCTTAGAAAACTTGGAATGGAATCACCATTTGACCCAGCTATCCCCCTCCTCAGTGTATATACCCAAAGGACTTAAAAACAGCATACTACAGTGATGCAGCCACTTCAATGTTTGTAGCAGCTCAATTCACAATAGCTAAACTGTGGAACCAACCTAGATGCCCTTCGATAGATGACTGGATAAAGAAACTGGTATATATACACAATGGGATATTACTCAGCAATAAAAGAGAATAAAATTATGGCATTTACAGGTAAATGGGTGGAGTTGGAGAACATCATGCTAAGTGAAGTAAGCCAATCCCAAAAAACCAAAAGCTGAATGTTCTCTCTGATAAGTGGATGCTGATCCATAATGTGGGAGAGGGGCATGGGAAGAATGGAGATGGACTACAATGCCCTAGGTTCATGTATGACTGCACATATGGTGTGACTCTATATTGTGTACAACCAGAGAAATGAAAAGTTGTGCTCCATTGTGTTCAATGAATCAAAATGCATTCTGCTGTCTTGCATAGCTAATTAGAATAAATAAATAAATAAAAGGGCTGGAGATGTGATGTGGCCCAGTGGTTAAACTCCTGTGGGTTTAATCTCTGGTACCAAAAATAAAGGAAATCAAACAATTTTATATGCAATTATTAAAACCAAAGGAAATTCTATAGAGGTATTTAAAGAAAGATGGATAAAATTTAGATTTATAAAGAGTATCCAAATGAAGACGTTATAAATGATCTACTGTTCATAATTAGTATATAAATCTGCCAGATTTTTCAAGGTTTAAAAACAAGGGCAGGCGCTGGGGTTATGGTTCAGTGGTTGAGCGCTTGCCTAGCATATGTGAGGCACTGGGTTCGATCCTCAGCACCACATAAAAATAAATAAAGATATTGTGTTGATCTACAACTAAACAAAATATTTAAAAAAAACAAGGGCAAAATCTAACATAAAATGTATGAGTAGAATAATATAAAATTTTGCCTTTGAAATAATTTTGGATGAACAAGGTAGTAATTTAGGACTTGCATTAATACAAAAAATATAAAAAATGGTTTACATTGTGTTTGATGATAAAATGCTGAATAATTTACTGCTTTGGTAAACAAAGAAATACAAGGTGAAATGATAGTGATGCCTTCTCCTAAAATCTTTACCAGAAACACAGATATAAAAAGAGCAATAACTTACATTGGTGGAGTGCAGTAAAATGGGTCCTTGCATATGAAGCGGATCAGGGTGTAAATTAGTAACATTATTTCTGAAAATATGTGTCTCCTTTCTCAAAAATGATAATGTGCCAATTGTGGTGGCACATGCCTGTAATTCCAGTTATTTGGGAGGCTGAGGCAGGAAGATTGCAAGATTGAAGCCAGCCAGGCAATTTATTGAGAACTTATCTTAAACTATAATTTTAAAAGTGCTGGGGATGTGCCACGCCCTGGCGTCAACCCCAACTACTACAAAAAAAAAAAAAAAAAAAAGAAAGAAAAAAGAAAAAGAAAAAACCGAAACCATGATTTACTAATTGCTGTCTAGGAAATCATCATTAACACATGCATAGATTGATGTTTATTGCAGCATTGTTTGGAATAGAAAGTTGAGAATAACTTTTATTTCAAAACAAAACAAAAAACAAAATCAAAAGGAGAGTGGGTTAGTTAAATACATGACAACAAAATGCTGTGAAGTTACTTGAAAATACATTTATGAACGATATTAATGGCAATAAAAGTGTGACATAATACTTTAAAAAAAAGATTTTCATTGACAGCAATATGATAAACTAGATTTGCTAAATCACCATCTTGTTATATAAAATCTACAAATACCTAATGAAATGGATATATAATTTATTTTTTATTTTTTGTTATACTGGAAATTGGACTCAGGGTCTTGTGCATGTTAGTACTCTACCACTGAGCTACATCCCCAGTCCTGCATGTCATAGTTTTAAAGTTTGTTACTAACTTGAAAAGCAATTAAGGTGAACCTCATTTACCAACAATGAGGGAAATACATCAATCTGGAGAACTTTGTAAGCATCAAAACAGAGGCTGCTGTAAAAGGAGTGCTGTTCTTATTCCGCTAAGCTTCCATTTTTATGACTACGTGGGTATGGAAGAATGGGGACAAAGCCTAGTATCTTCTCAGTCTTCTCTCTTATAGGAGAAACCTACTTAACGCCAGAAAATGAAAGGTTGGTAATTTCAGTGAAATGGTAAACTAGGAGGAAAAAAAAAGACTGCCTCTTAGAGGTTGTCAGTTAGGAAAATTTTCACCTAAAACTTGGTACTAGATTGAAAGGAAAACAAAAATCCCAAATCCATCTTCACATTAATTTGTGGTTTAAATTCCCACTTGTGTCATTTAAAAAGCCTCAAGCAGAATTTATTTTATAGTTTATAGCCCCTGATTGGTGTTATCTCCAAGCACCCAGCAAAACAAAAGCAAAGTATCTTGGGAGAAATCCACATTATTTTCAGGTCTCAAAGAATTATCATTCTCAAATTCCATCAAGTAACATAAAAATAGGACTGTCACAAAACTCACGAGGTTACAGACATGAACAAAAGCAGACTAGAATTATATTCATAAAGATTATAGATATAAGAATTATTACATGACTTAAAAATGATATCTATTGATGTTTAAAGACATCAATAGGTTATGGCAGAAATATAAAATTTATATGTACAATCATACATATAAATTTCTAATTTATGTTACATATAATTATGTATTATATATAATTATATATACTATACATATATAGTATATAATACATTATAATATATGGATTAATTATATATTTCTAAATTTTATATTACATTTAATTATATATAATTATATTACATATCATTACATTATAATTATATTATAATTATATATAATTTCTAATTATATATAATTTCTAATTTTTATATATATCAAGCAGATTTGGAATTCAATTTAGGAAACCTTTAGAAATAAGAAAACACAATGAAAACTAAAAACTCAATGGATAGGTTAAATGCTATATTAGATAAAACCAAATAGAAAATAATTAACTTGGAATTTATATATAAAGAAATTATTCTGAATACAGAACAGAGAGGCAAGAAAGTGTGTTTGTGAAGTAGAGATTGAGAAATCAGTAGTGTCTATATCTAATCTGATTTAGAAAAACATAATTAGGGAAAGGTTATATTGAAGGAAATAATATCTAAGACTTCATAATTCAAATATAAATGTTCAAGATAAAAAAGAAAAACTGGAAAAAGTTTTCAAACTATTAAAGAGTTTTAATTAAAAGTGCAAATTTTTTTCTCTTAAAAGAGAACCCATAGGCCTAGAAGTTTTGTTTTTGGTATGGGGGATTGAACCTTGAGGTGCTCAACCACTGAGCCACATCCTCAGCCCTCTTTTTTTTAAAAAAATACTTTATTTGAGGCAGAATCTTGCTAAATTGCTTAGGATCTCTGTAAGTTTCTGAGGCTGGCTTTGAACTCATGATCCTCTTACCTCAGTCTCCTGAGCTGCTAGGATTACAGGTGTGCACCACCACGCCCAGTAGGCATAGGTGTTTTTACTGGCAAAGTCTACTCAAAGTTTTCAGACTGGATTATTTCAAATTTATAAAAGCTATTCCAAAATAGAAAAAGAAGGAGAGCAAGTCAACCTTGATACTGATGTTATAAAAGAAACATTTAAGCTAAGCATTGTGGTATACACCTGTAATCCCCGTGGCTTGGGAGGCTGAGGCAGGAGGGTTGCAAGTTCAAAGTCAGCTTCAGCAAATTAGCGAGGCCCTGTCTCAAAATAAAACATAAAAAGGGCTGGAGATGTGGTTCAGTGGTTAAGTGCTCTTGAGTTCAATCCCCAGTATTAAAAACAAACAAACAAACAAACAAAAACAACAAAATGTTTAAGAATGCAAAATCATAGAGCATTTTCTTCATAAACTTGTAGCAAAAATTATAAAAATTAGTAAACAAAGCTTAGCAATCTATAAAAAAACATGATATAGTATGAAAATTGGGTTTATTCCATGAATATAAATATTTTCAACAAGAAGGAAATGTATAAATGTATAAATGTAGTTCATCACATTAATACGTTAAAGGAGGAAAAACAAATCATCATCTAAGGAGAAGCAGAATGTGAATTTAATAAAATTTAAACAATTAAGCATGATACATTTTCTTAGCAAACGAGACATAGAAGAGCTTTTAGTGTCTGCTTATAAATCAGCAACTATTCTTGGTCTTTCAAGCAGAGATGATTTAATACAGGTAATTGACTATACAGATGATAGGAGCCAAACCAGGCATAATGAGTCAGTGACTAAGAGCAGGAGACCAGCACTCTCCTAGGACTGGAAAGGTAATGGAGAAGGTATTATCAGAGCCAAGAGGCTGGACCTTAGGCAGGTGCTAAAGGTAAAATTAGTGTTGCCTGGTGGGAACTGGGCTCATGAAGGGAGGAACCATCTGGCAGGCGTTGGACCTGCAGAGAAGATGCAGGCTTTGCTGGAAGTACCTCAGGAGACAGGGAGAGGCTGTCATCTTGTCATTGCCCATTGTCTCCCATTGTCTAGCCCGCTGGGAAACTGGAGGGCAAAGGAAGCTGAGAGTGTGTTTCCCTGAAACAGAGAACAGAGTAGGAGAGTAATGGGAAAGATACCTGAGGGAAAACTCATTGAGACCCAATAGAGGATTGAAGCAGAGAAGGAAAAAGAGATACTGGACAAAGTGAATGAGCATCATGGGTATTTCAATATCCTAGTTTTAAAATTCAGAGATGGAGACTTTATTATTAATCAGTTGTTCATATTTCACAAATAATCTCTCATATATATTACTTAATTTCATCTTAAGACAGCAGGATACAAATTTGTATGTGCAGTATAGTCCCATTATTATTTTCTATAATATTATATATCATAAACAAACACAAATATAGAATTATACATGAACTTTGATGAGACAGAGAATTTGAATATGAGCCAAAAAGATACCCTCAAACTGGAGTTAAATCACAAGACTTAAATTTTAAAAGGAAGAAATGATGTGGGCATGGCAATATAGACCTGTAATTTTAGCTACTTTGGAGACTGGGGTAGGAGGATCGCAAGTTCAAGGCCAGCTTGGGAAACCTTAACGAGATCCTGATTGAAAGTAAAAATTTCAAAAGGCCTAGGGATGTAGCTCAGCAACAAAGCACTTGCCTAGCACACATGAGACCCTGGGTTCTATTCCCAGTGCTGCAGGTTTTAAAAAAAAAAAATGAAGCAAATTGTAAGAGACAAGATCAACCTTTAGGACTAAGCATTCAAAATTCAACTACTACAAATTTAGGGATACATAACTGGGTTGCAGTGTAGCTGAGAAAGCCTCCAGTAATCATATTTATTCTTTGTGAAGAAATGATATCAGTAGAAAAGCATCAATCTGTACGGAGTCTGTAAAAGGGAAGCTTGGATGAACAAATTTGAACTATGTTTGTCACCCACTGTCTAGAGGTAAAGGACATCTGCTTTACAGGAGTGACTCCCTGATATTTTCTTTTGGCATCAGTAGGATCAATATACATTAGAGTAAAAATTTTGAAAGTGAGTATATTAAGATTAAACTAGTGACTATTTCTGTCAAAGATTTCTGTATTATTACCAATATTTTCTTTTCTTTTTTTTTAGTACCAGGGATTTAACTCAGGGGTACTTGACTACTGAGCCACATCCCTGGCCCTATTTTGTGTTTTATGTAGAGACAGGGTCTCACTGAGATGCTTAGCGCCTCACTGTTGCTGGGGCTGGCTTTGAACTCGCGATTCTCCTGTCTCAACCAATATTTTCTTTATTTAATTTGTTCTTTTTAGATACACATGACAGTAGAGTGTATTTGGATATATTATACATACATGGAGTGTAATTTATTCTAATTAAGATTCCATTCTTTTTTCTTTATTTTTTTGGTACCAGGTATTGAACTCAGGGGTACTCCACCACAGAGCCACATCCCTAGCCCTATTTTGTTTTATTTAGAGACAGGGTCTCACTGAGTTGCTTAGCACCTCACCATTGCTGAGGCTGGCTTTGAACTTGAATTCTCCTTTCTCAGCCTCCCAGAGTGCTGGGATTACAGGCATGCATCACTACGCCCGGCTAGGATTCCATTCTTGTGGTTGTACATGATGTGGAGTTTCACTGGTTGTGTATTCATATATGAACATAAGAAAGTTCTGTCCAATTCATTCTACTATCTTTCCTATTCCCATGCCCCCTTAAAAGTACATAATTTTTAAACTGAGAAAACAGCAATAAGTAATGCATTATAATAAAATTCAGAAACAAAGTCAGGCACTGTGGCACACACCTGTGATCTCAGTGGCTTGGGAGGCTGAGGCAGGAGGATCACAAATTCAAAGCCAGTTTCAGCAACTTAGTGAGGCACTAAGCAACTTTTCAAGGCCCTGCCTCATAAAAAATAAAAAGGGTTGGGATGTGGCTCAGTGGTTAAACACCACTGGATTCAATCTCTGCTATCAAAAAGAAAGAAAAGGAAAGGAAAAGGAAAAGAAAGAAAGAAAAAAATAAAATCAAACAAAACAAAAACCATAATTGTGACCATCATGGCAATGAGCCAATCAGGAAAGGGACAGTCATAGACAGGTACAGGTGACTGCTCTGCCAAGTCACCCAGGAATGAGGAATTTTCTGGATGGGGAATTTTCATTGATAAAAATCAGGACAGTATCAGACATAGCAAGCCTGTGCAAAAGGAATTTAGTTTGTGACTGTGAATTTCTCTCTTGATCCAGAAACGCGACAATTTTGATGAATACCAAGAGTTATATGATATTTCTGGAAAGGGACTTAATATTTCCATAACCTGTCCTATTAAATTAGATACTCTATGTACAATATGTGGTTGATTGGTTTGTTCTTTTTCTTGTCTTCAGTTGTTCTGGGGATTAGTAATTTTATGAAAAAAGATGGATATCCATTTCAGACAACAGAGATGTCATTTCATTATGACACTCTACATGTTGTAAGAGAGTATTTTGTGTGTCTGAAAGTTGATGTCTTAACTAGCTAAGAGCAGAGCTCTCTAAGATTGGACAGAGATTCCTAGGCATCAGTGAAGACACTGAGAAGAGAAGAAAGCAGCTGAAAGCAGAAGTTGAGAGGGAGCCATAGAAAACATTTTCCAATCTAACTTTTCTTAAAACTGGCCCTGTATTGAAGAGTAAATAATATTTTTTTTCTAGATATAGAGTTTTAGACATAAACACTAACATGGATATTTTTAAACTAAAGTTCTAAAACAGAAGAATATGTGTACATATTGGTTGTGGTTTATACTGAGGCTAGGTGTCCTTTGGGATCTCTTTGGGAAAAAGCGGGGCACTGTAATTGACAAAGTCAGAACTTAAAACTTTAAGGTTTTTTTTTTTTGTTGTTGTTGTTGTTTTTTAAAATCAGTCCCTGAAGAGTGTATCCTAATCTTGGCTGCATAGTGTTGTCACCTGGCAAAGTTTTAAAATATCTCAATGCCCAGGTCACTTGCTAGCCTTTAGAGATACGGCAGGAAGAACCACTGATCTCACAGCACTGCAATTCCTACGAGGAGTATGGGTGATGTGAGTGGATTTGTTTCAGCCATGTGATCACTCAGGGATGTTCAGTCTATAGATATCTTGTCATTGTAAGGAGTTGGACTAAATTTAAGGGAAATGTAAGTAAGATGAAATGATTGGTTCTTCTTGAGGGCCAAGATATGTATGGGGCAATGAAGTCACATGGGAATCTCTAAAAATACGGGTAACCACTCTGTATCCATTAAATCAGAATCTCTGCTTGAGTGTGTCCAGAATATCGGTGTAAAGAAATACTGATTTTTTTTTGGTACCAGGCATTGAACTCAGGGGCACTCAATCACTGAGCCATATCCCCAGCCCTATTTCATATTTTATTTGGAGACAAGGTCTCACTGAGTTGCTTAGAGCCTTGCTATTGCTCAGGCTGTCTTTGAACTCATGATCCTCCTGCCTCAGCCTCCCGAGCTGGTGGGATTACAGGTGTGTACCATGGCATCTGACTAAGAAATAGTGATTCTGATGTGCAGCCAGTTAAGAACCAGTATCCTAAAGAATCATTTTGTGAAAGTGCTGTTTCAGAAGGGACACTCTGCATACATTGAATTCAGAAGAAGAGATAAGGCAGCAATACAGCCAGGAAACAAAGGGGCTGGAAGAGCTGGTCACTAGCTAGGCCTCCACTGAAATTCACTCAATCATTTGGTTAAGATTATTAGAGTGAAATTTTACTTAAATAAATTCCATTTAGCTAAATGGAATGAAAAGACTGAATGTCCTCTCATGAAAACCGTATTGTAATTTTCAGTGATTTGAGAGGGAATTAGGGATGAAGTATATCCATTTGTTCAATGGACAAAGATTTTGTTTTACTTTATTTACGTAATGGGAAATGTTTGGCCACCTGGAGTAGTGCCTGAAAGTGGATGTAAAATGGAAAATGTAGTCAGTGAGACTGATTAATAACCATGGGCAGAAAAATAGGCCAAGTGGAAAAACTTATTCATGTAATTGCTTCGTTTTGCTGACTGCAAAAGGATTTGTTTTGGAAGTGATTTCAGCTGTTTAACTTGGTGGATTGATAGATCAGAGAAAGGCTTAGAAGTGACATTACACAATTTTGTTCATGACATGAAATTTGAACTACAATATATACCTTTTTTTGTACCTACCTCCTAAGACATTTGTCTTGAGAAAATACTGATTGCACAACAAAAATACTTTTTGTGAAAGGAAATAAGAAGATGGCAGAGGACTTTCCTAAAAAATCATGGACTTGATTATTTAATTTAAAAAAAAGCCTTATTTTTCTATACTTATACATAAAAATAAACAGGATAAAAAGGAACTGGTTCATAATATCATCTACTTGATAACTCATGCTGACATAAAATTATAATTCGTGTTCTTGGCAAGAAAATTCAAGAATTAAATAAAGGTAAAAATGAAATATGAAGTTCTTTTCCCTCTAGTCTCCCACCAGCAGACGTCTGGCACTTCCCCGAAGAGAATCATAGTGCAGTTTTTCTTCAGTATCTTTTGAAAAATGATCTGAATACACACATTGCCCTGTATAAAATATATATTTTAAACAAATTATTAAAATTATATTATCATTTAATACTACACAAAAGGATGTTCAGAACCTAGGCTTTGTGATTTGTTTTAATAATTTATTTTCAAGATATTCCTACTTGTGATAACACTATTGTATGAATGAGTCATACTTTATTGAAACAGTCCACTACTGATAACATGAATAATACACCTTAGTTTGCGTACTTTCTCAAGATTATCTGTGCGATAAATGCCTGCCAATGAAATTGCTGCAAAACATCATTGCAACTTTCTTTTTTGCAGTTCTGGGGATTGAATCTAGGGCTTCATACATGCTAGGGAAGCACTCTGTCACTGAGCTACATCCCCAGTCCTTTCTTAAACTTTCTTTTTAGACAGGGTCTTGCTAAATTGCCCATGCCATCCTTGAACTTGGTATCTTCCTGCCTCAGCCTCACAAGCAGTTGGGATTACAGACTGTGGCACTGCACTTGACTTCATCATTTTTTTTTTCTGTGACTAAATATGCTCCCAAAACATTGCCATAGTTTATGCTATTATCAACATCATTAAATGTCTATACTTATACCCTGCTAACACTACTATTACATTTTTTAAAATTCACTAATTTTATTGGATTTTTACTGAGCATCCTTTATTAGTCCTGGTCATTTGTATTTCTTTTTCTTCTACTTCGTTTCCCTTATATAACTGTATTGGGTTATCTGTTGCTTTGCCTCATGATTGGCAAAGATAAACAGATTGGCAGTAGTGAAAATGGAGAAAAAGAAATTAAAATACTATATAATACAATACTTTGTAGTACAGTTTGACATTATGTCTTAAAATTTAAGGTGTTTTAAATCATTGACCCAGCAATTCTGCTGCTAGTAATTTTGCACACAAATGGTAATTTGGGAGAAAAATTACCTTTATAATCTTTGTAAAGGTAATTATAAGAATAATCTTTATAATGTTTGCAATGCAACATTTACAAACAAACATAAATTCTCACCCAGAGACCTTAGTAAATATTATATGGTACATCGATGCAGTAGAATGTAATTGCTCTTTAAATGAATGAATTAGTTTATACTGTCATGACAAAAAAAAAAATACTCCTGCTCAGTATTCACTGTCTCTCTCTCTCTCACATAAAAAATAATTTTGTCTATAGGAAGAATATTTGGATTTTTATACTTTTTGGTTTTTTTGGTCCTAGAGATTGAACCCAGGGACACTTAACCATTGAGCCACATCCCTAGCCCTTTTTATTTTTTGGTAGGGTCTTATTAAGTTGTAGGGTCTCACTAAGTTGTTAAGGCTTTCCTTGAACTTGTGGGATATTTATATATCTAAATGTGAAGAGTGGTTAGCTTTGGAATGTGGGGCTCCTAGTATTTTTTTCTCTTTTTATTTTAGACATGTTTGTACTTTTTTTTTTCTTAAATGGACTAGAGATTAAACCCAGAGATGCTTTACTACTGAGCTACATCCCCAGTCCTTTTTATTATACTTTTAAAATTTTGAGACAGGGTCTTGATAAATGGTTGACACTGTCCTTGAATTTGCAATCTTTCTTCCTCAGTCTCCCTAGTCTCTAGAATTACAGGTGTGCACTTCTGTGGCTGGCTTTATGCTTATTTTTTTAAATGATAAACACATATTGCTTTTATAATAAAAAGAATGGTGAATTTATTTCCACTTTGAAAAATTAATTCTGATTGAAAAGTTTCCTATTATTGTATCAGAGCTGCTGTATTCCAGGGCTTTCTTATTCTTGGTGCTTGTGTTAGGTGCTAGTGAAATCACATTTTGTCAGCTAGATGGCCTTTGCCTTATGTTTGAAGATGAGAAGGGAATACTGCTACTAATTTATGGACTTGGAAGCTGAAGCTTGATGCATAAGAAGCATCACATGACCCTTAAGAATATCCTATCTCCTTGGACTGTGTTCTCTACTTTTTATCATATCCATTAGCACCAAAACGAATTCCTGAAGAATTAATAGGAGAGAAAGATCAAGGAAAGCAAGAAGCAATGAAACTAAATTCAGTTAATATTCCCGCTTGTCAGTAGCTTTCATGAAAGATTTGTTTCTTGAAGAAGTTGAACCTATTAGCTTAAATGGGGATTAACTCTGCTAGCTCTGCCAGAGCGTGGACAATTGAGAGTTTATTGGGAATTAATTGAAAATAATGCAGTTTGTGAGATGGGAGGAAGATGATTTGCAGGAAATTGCACTAAGTGCTTTGAACCTGCCAAGAAGAAACAAATGTAAACTACCACTTGATAGAAGTTATTGTAAAGTGATCACATAATTCAAAGTGTAAGAATGGAAAATTGGAAGAATGAGTGAATTTACACAAATAGCAAAGGTGTTACATTGAAGGAAACAGGAACAGTGAATGAATGGAGCGAGCTAAGGAAATGGTTTAACAAGGTCTTCACTTGTTTGGGCTACTATAAAAAACACGGTAAACTGAGTAGCTTATAAACAACAGTAATTTATTTCTCCTGGTTATGGAGGTTGGGAAGTCCAGGCTTAGGCAAATTCTTTTTTGTTTTATTTGTTCTTTTTAGGTATACATGACAGTAGAGTGTATTTTGACATATTATACCTACATGGAATATAACTTTTCTAATTGGGATCCTGTTCTTGTGGTTGTACATGATGTAGAGTTTTACTGGTGGTGTATTCATATGTGAACACAGGATTAAGCAGATTCTGTGTCTGGTCAGGTCCCCCCTTTCTGGTATACAAATGGTTCCCGCTTGCTGTGTGTTCACAAGATACAAGGGGCCAATGAGCTCTCTGGTTTTTGTTTGTCTGTTTGTTTGTTTAAATAAGGGCACTAATCCTATTCATGAGGGTTATGCTTATAATTTATTCATTTCCCAAAGGTCCCACTTATATTAATCTCATCACCCTGGGGTAATGATTTCAATGTATTAATTTTGAGAGGACATAAATATTCAGAGCATTGCACTACTATTTTACCAGAATTCCATTAAGGCTTATATTTATGTGGGGTTTCTTTTTTTGTTTGTATATTTACAATATTCTTTACTTGTGTGGTTTAAAAAAAGGGTCAATGATTCCAGAAAACAGTAGGTATCTTATGTTTGTCAGCAAAGTATTTTAAAAACATTTCTAGTGTGAATATATTAAGGTCAGAAAGGTGACAACATTCTGCTCTTGCTCTCCTTCCACATATTCTGGTTTCTTTTTCTTTCCTCCTTTTTTTTTTTTTGAGTAGCAGAGAAGGCCAGGTGCAGTGGGACATACCTGTAATCCCAGAGTCTTGAGGCTGAGGCAAGAGAATTGTAAGTTCAAGTACAGCCTTAGTAATTTAGCCAGAGCCTCTCTCAAAATTAAAAAAAATGGGATGGGGATGTGGCTCAGTGATAAACTCTCCCTCCCCCCCTTCAATCCCCAGTACCAAAACAAACAAACAAAAAGTCTGAGAATGGAGGCCAAATCAGATAGAGTGGCCCATTTCCACGATTCACTCCAGATCCTAGAGAGAACACTTGTGAAGAAATATTGAAAGGAAAAACATCCTTGTGATGCCCGAGTTTATTGTTGCTTTCTATGTGCCAGAAACTGTGTGAAGCTCTTTAGCTTTCCATTATCACTACGCTCCAAAAATGGGTGGGATAATTTTATCCAGTTTAGATTATAGAAACTAGAACCTAGAAAAATTAAGCCATTTGCCAACATTTACAAAACTAGTAAGTAGAAAAACTGGAATTTATACAGGAAATTTCCAGTTCCACAGCCAATACTCCTGTCCATGTTATCAGTATCCTTTAGTGGAGTTTTGTTTTGGTACTGTGGATTAAACCACCCAGGGGCGCTTTATCACTGAGCCACATTCCCAACTTCCCCACACCCTTTTTTCATCTTCTATTTTTAACATTTTGAGACAGAGTCTCACTAAGTTGCTGAGGCTGGCTGTGATCCTTCTGCCTCAGCTTCACAAGTCTCTGGGATTACAGGTGTGTGCCACTGCGTCTGGTGCCTTAGTGATTTTGATATTATGTCTAATACTATTTAATGAGCAACTAAGGCCTCCATGCTATTTTGGGATTTGCTGTCAGGAATGGAGCCCTAAGCCTGATGAAAAGTATTTAACTTCATATAGGTGTTTCTATCCAGTTCCTTAGGAGTACTCAAGTTTCTTGGACATTATGGATAGATTGTTGGATATGCTCTATCCTCAAATTAAAATTTTGAATTATTCAGTTGTGGACTTTAAACCCTTAAGCCAGATAGCATGTAAGTTCTACGGTATTGGAAAAAAGAAAACTGAATTTATAAAATTTCGCTTATCAAAAATCAAAATTTAGGGGAATGAGATTGTGGCTCTGTGGTAGAGTGCTTGCCTAGCATGTGTGAGGCACTGGGTTTGATCCTCAGCACCACATAAAAATAAATAAATAAAATAAAGGTATTGTGTCCATGTACACAAATTTTTAAAAATTCAAAATTTTTTTTTTTATAATTCAATATATGGAAGTTAAGATGCATCATGTAATTATTATTTCATATTGTTGACAGATTCAGGCAGACAGAGCAAACTCCAATAGTAGCCAGGTAGCACAAAACTGATAAATTATCTGCGCTGAAAGAATTAATGGCACAAAGGACAAAGGAGATTTCTCCAACCTAGATGCACTTCAATAGATGAATGGATAAAGGAATTGTGGTATATATATATACACACATATACACACACACACACACACACACAATGGAATATTATTCAGCATTAAAAGAGAATAAAATCATGGCATTCGCAGGTAAATGGATGGAGTTGGAAAATATCATGCTAAGTGAAGTAAGCCAATCCCAAAAAACCAAAGGCCAATGTTTTCTCTGGTTAGTGGATGCTGATCCATAGTAGGGGTGAGAGAAGGGAGCATGGGAGAAACGGAGGAACTTCAGATAGGGCAAAGGGGAGGGAGGGGAAAGAAGGAGGCATGGGGGTAGGAAAGATGGTGGAATGATATGGCCATCATTACCCTAGGTACATGTATGAAGACACAAATGGCGTGACTATACTTGTGTACAACCAGGCAAATGAAAAATTGTGCTCCATATGTGTACTATGAATTGAAACACATTCTGCTGTCATGTATCACAAATTAGAACAAATAAATAAATAAAAAAGAAGGTTTCGGTCATGTATATTTGAATTTTCAAATATTGTATAATGATATTTAAAATATTCTGTAAGCACAGTGACTGAAGATTCCCCTTCCCTTGATGTCTATTGTACATTCTTTCAGGAATAATGCCAATGCTTAATTAACATCTTTAGTGACCAGGAAATTTCAAATTGAATAATTTTTCTTCCATCCATTAGATTTTATCTATCTATTTATCTATCTATCTATCTATCTATCTATCTATCTATCTATCTATCTATCTATCTATCCATCTATACCGGGGAATGAACTCAGGGGCACTCTACCACTGAGCTACACACCCAGCTCTCTTTATTTTTATTTTGAGACAGAGTCTTGCTAAGTTACCCAAATTGACCTTTAGCTTGCAATCCTCCTGTCTCAGCCTCCTGAGTTGCTGGGATTACAGGGGTACATGACCACATCCCGGCCATATTATATTGTTAAAAATTCAGTGTTAGTGATAATCCAGGAACATCAATGTTGTACTTTGTTGGTGAGAATGTGAGTTGGAATCATTTTTGTAATCTGGTAATAATTACTTAAAGCAAAGCACAAAAACTTTTTTGGCATTGCAGTTCCATTTTTGATATTGGAATTTGTGAAAATTAAAGCACCAGTGCAAAAGAATATATATTTAAGAATGTTAGAAGGTTTGTTGCTGCTTTATTTTAGTAGGGGGGAAAAAAAAGACCATGGTGAGTCTCCATCAATTGAAAAATGGCTTGCGTAGCATGTAGAGGCCCAGGGTTCAACCCAGCACAACAACAACAAAGATTAAACAATTTGTGCAGTCTTTTTTTTTTGGTATTGGGGATTAAACTCTGGAGTGCTTTACCCTGAACTACATTCTCAGCCCTTTTATTTCTTATTTTGAAACAAGTTCTTTTTTTTTTTAATGTTTTTTTAGTTGTAGATGAACACAATACCTTTATTTATTTATTTTATGTGTTGCTGAGGATCGAACCCAGTGCCTCACACGTGTAAGGCAAACGCTCTACCACTGAGCCACTATCCCAGCCCCTTGAAACAAGTTCTTGATACATTGCTGATGGTTTTGCTAAATTGATAAGGCTGGCCTTGAATTTGCAATCTTCTTTCCTTATCCTTCTGGATTATTGAGATTATAGTGTGTGCTACCACCCCTGGCTGAGCAATCTATTTTTTAAAAAATTGTTTTTAGTTGTTAATAGACTTTATTTATATGTGGTGCTTAGAATCAAACCCAGTGCCTCACACATGCTAGGCAAGTGCTCTACCACTGAGCTACAATCCCAGCCCTGAGCAATCTATTTTTGATGCCTCCAGGGACTGCTCATACCAATATGTCATCCATTATGTTACAAAAAGCATCATTCTGAGATGAAGCAATGAAGAATTTATGACATTTGTCCTTTTTTCTTTTTGGTACCAGGGAATGAACTCAGAGGCATTTGGCCACTGAGCCACACCCTCAGCCCTATTTTGTATTTTATTTAGAGACAAGATCTCACTGAGTTGCTTAGCGCCTGAGGCTGAGTCTGGCTTTGAACTCGTGATCCTCCTGCCTCAGCCTCCCAAGCAGCTGGGATTACAGGCGTGTAACACTGAGTTCGGCTTTTTTTTTTTTTTTGGTGGTTGTAGATGGACAGCATGTCTTTATTTTGTTTATTTTTTTTGTAGGGTTAAAGATCCCACCCAGTGCCTCTCATGTACTAGGCAAGTGCTCTGCCAGTGAGCTACAGCTCCAGCCCCTCGTCTTTGTATTTATATTACCAAGGAGGAGAGGTTGGAGAATTATGTACTCTCTTCTTCTGAAATTCTTAACAAAATTTCAAGGAAGCAGGAATAAAAAATTTATTGTGCCAATGTAGTCACGTCTCCCTAAGAAAAACAGGAAATTGAACATTGTAAAATTCTTGCATAGGAAAGAGAGAGAAAATAAATCAAAATATCAGTGAGACTGGTATAATCTGAAACTTTCGGATTGGGTTATAGATAACACATATATGAGATTACTTAAATTGGAATCATTCAGACCTTTTTGTTTTTCCCCTCCGTCCAAGACTATTGTTGGAGATATATTGTCAGGCCACAGCTCTTTGAGACTAATATTTTTTTCAGAAGGCAGAATTCTCTTGAAAAATAATTCAGGGGTATTTAAAAGATGTACTCTTTAGTTTGGAGTTGGGAAAATCAAAACATCCTGCTTTCTTTTGAAATTAGAGATCAGCTTATCCCAGATATTAGAGGATAGGAATGCCTACAACTTCTCTGGTTATAAGGCAAAAGTGACCTATGTAGGTCCATCTTAGGAGCAAGACAAAAAGAGCCAGGTCCAAGTCTTTCTAAGGATGGATATGGACTTGTGAAATATAGTAGCTACAGCCTTTCCTTTGGGTTACATTTGTCTTTCATCCGTTCTCAATTTTCTGTAAGCCACTATTAAATCTATAGTATGTTTAATTCTGTTCAGTGAAGAATTAAGAGGAAGAGTCTGTCCAGTGGGACTACACTACTGATAAGGAGAAATGCTCTTTCTTCCCCAGGGCAAGAGAGGCGGTAAAAGCAATAATTAAGTAAAGTTCAGGAGATTAGTGATCTTGTGAGGGTCAGTGCTAACCATGGCATTTACCAAAAAGGCTCTTAGGAAAAAGCACTTAAGCTGTTCACTGGGCATACCTGAGATAGATTACTAGGGTGGTTCCAAAACAGGATGCCCACTAAAAATGTTAATTTTTTAAAAGCATAAACCAAGTACACCCTTGTGATATTGTAATTTGAGATACATTGGTGTCAGTAGCACAAGTATAAGGTAAAGAAAGTAAGGAACAGAAGCAAGTATTTGCCTAAAGAGCCAGGTATGTAATGACGGAGGGGTACTGTGACATCTGTCATTTGTTTATTCCTTTGCCTAAGTTAAAAGCCCATCTTTTTTTTTTTTTTTGGTACTGGAGATTGAACTCGACCACTGAGCCACATCCCCAGCCCTATTTTGTGTTTTATGTAGAGACAGGGTCTCACTGAGTTGCTTAGCGCCTCCCCATTGCTGAGGCTGGCTTTGAACTCGTAATTCTCCTGTCTCAGCCTCCCTAAGTGCTGGGATTACAGGCTTGCACCACTGCACCTGGCTAAAAGCCCATCTTTGCAAATTGTCATTGGTAACTTTCAAATTCTTTTCCTTACATTTATATATTTATTTTTCTGGTACTAGGGACTGAATCCAGGGATGCTCTACCATTGAAGTGTATCCTCAGCCCTTCGAATTTTTTCATTGAAACAAGGTATGGCTTAAGTTGCTGAAAGTGACCTTAAACTTGATCCTTTTGTCTCAGTCTTGCTAATCGCTGGGATTACAGGCATGCACCACTGTGTCTGGCTAACTTTTTTTTTTGTACAGGGGATTGAACTCAGGGGCATTTGACCACTGAGACACATTCCTAGCCCTATTTTGTATTTTATTTAGAGACAGGATCTCCTTGAGTTGCTTAGTGCCTCGCCATTGCTGAGGATGGCTTTGAACTTGTGATTCTCCTGTCTCAGCCTCCCCAGCCGCTGGGATTACAGGCATGCACCTCTGTGCCCGGCTTCTGGCTAAGTTGTGAGTCCTGGAAAAACAGTGCCAAGAAAAGTTCGTTCATCACAGCATGCACTTGAGGATGCTACCTAGGAATAGAATTATAAAGATAAGGCTTATGGAGAAAATAAAAATAATTTAGTATATAGTATAAATTGGAAAGGCATATAAATGGATTATCAGGAAAAAAAGAATAAAATGACAAAATCAAAATAATAAGTACGTGTAGGAGAAATTGCAGGGAGAAAGAAAATTTGATTTAAAGAAATTTAGGTGGCCAATTCATGGAACATCATGACACTTTTTATAAAATTATCCTGTAAGCCGGGCAGGGTGCACACCTGTCATCCCAGCAGCTTGGGAGGCTGAGGCAGGAAGATCGTAAGTTCAAAGCCATCCTCAGCAATTTAGTGCATCCCTTAGCAGCTCAGGGAGATCCTATCTCTAAATAAAATATAAAAAAGGGCTGGCATGTGGCTCAGTGGTTGCGTGCCCCTAGGTTCAATTCCTGGTCCAAAAAGAAAAAAGAAATTATCCTGTAAACTTCTTAAACTATTATTTAGCATAGATTAAAGACACCTGAAGTTCTACCACCCATAGGAAAATTTCTCTGTATTTATATATTTGTAAATACATAATTTGACACTAAAAGTTTTTTTAACTACTTTTCTTCACTACATAATATGTTGTAAAATAATTCTATTTCACTAAATATGGGTGTACATCATCATGGAAAATGGCTGATTAGTAATTTATTGTATGGATGCAACCTTATGAAAATATGTTCCCAGAAGTAAAACTACTGTATTAAAGGATATAAACATTTACTCATTTGGTATATGTTGAAAAAATGCCACCTAAAAAAACTCATTTCAACACACTGTCAACAACAAGGCGTGAAAATATTTGTTTTACCACATTTTTGTTATTACTGAATTGTTTATTTTGTAAAACTTTGCCAATCTGGTAAGCAACCAGATTTAAAAAAAAAAAACAGGGGCTGGGGTTATGGCACAGTGGTAGTGTGCTCGCCTAGCACGCATGAGGCACTGGGTTTGATCCTCAGCACCACATAAGAATAAAATAAAGATATTCTGTCCACCTACAACTAAAAAATAAATAAATATTTTTAAAAAGTCATAATTAAAAAAAGCAACCTTTATATCATTTACTTTTCATTTATTTATTAGTGAAAAAGCCACATTATATAACACTTACATATGTCTACTATATATACTAATGTATATATTTGTGTAACTTATTCTTTTGTAACATTTTTGATATAAAAGAGCATTTTAACTCGTGTCCTTCAAAACTCTAAAGACTATACATGATTTAGAAATGGGACTGTGCCAAACACTGGCCAAAAAAGAATTATCCATTCTATGCCTTTTTTTCCTAGTTACTCAGAAATGTTATCAGCTGTGATTATTGTTGCTTGTCACCTCACACTGTTTTGATCCATGTATTCATCATAGTCTGCTTTCTCTTCCACATATATTCCACATCCCTTTTCACATATTGATATATGAAGACTTGGCTGGAACACTGATATTTCTATGCCATGTGGTCTTTTGACTGGTACTTCACTGTCCCTAATTTCCACATCTTATTTGTTACTGGAGAAAATATTGCGAGTGGCTTTTTTCCCACCACCTGTCTTATGGCAGGGTCCTGACCCATTCACTTAAGGAACGTCACATGATTCTGAGGTCTTTCAAGAACCAAATTTCTGACTGTTGCAGGCTCCTGTCTTACAAACTGATGAAGTCCCTGTAAGACAGGTCTTCCAAATACAACTTCTATTTTCTTTTCTTACAATCTAAACTTTACTCTTTTTTTTTTGGATACTGGGGATTGAACTCAGGAGTACTTGACCACTGAACCACATCCCCAACCCTATTTTGTATTTCATCTAGAGACAGGGTCTCACTGAGTTGCTTAGCATGTCACTGTTGCTGAGGCTGGCTTTGTCCTCCCAATCCTCCTGTCTCAGCCTCTTGAGCCGCTGGGTAAACATTACTGTTTTCCTGATGTGCTATAGTTTGTAAAATTTTATGCATATTAGGGAAATTTCAGTCATGTGATGCAAATGTTTTTGTCAGTTTGACATTCTTTTTAACCCTACTCATGTTGTTCTTATATCTACCACTAAAAACTTTCCAGAATGTGAGACAGAATGATGTGAGGATTCTGGGGAATTGGAATGGAAAATTTCATAGGCCATGTTAAGAACTAAGAACTTTTAGCCAGTGGTGCACTCCTGTAATCCCAGCACTTAGAGAGGCTGAAACAGGAGAATCGCGAGTTCAAAGCCAGCCTCAGCAACGGCGAGGCGCTAAGCAACTCAGTGAGACCCTGTCTCTACATAAAACACAACATAGGGCTGGGGATGTGCCTCAGTGGTCAAGTGGCCCTGAGTTCAATCTCCAATACCCAAAAAAAAAAAAAAATAGGGAGTACCCCTGAGTTCAATCCTCAGTACCAAAACAAAACAAAACAAAACAAAAAAACAAAAAACCCAACTAAGAATTTTTAATTCAAGGCAAGTATGGTGGCATACTCCTGTAATCCTAGCAGTTTGGCAGGCTGAAGCAGGAGGATCTTGAGTTTAAGTCAGCCTCAGCAACTTAGTGAAGCCTTAAGCAACTTAGCGAGATCCTGTCTCTAAATAAAATATTAAAAAGGACTGAGGGGCTGGAGTTGTGGCTCAGTGGTAGAGTGCTTGCCTAGCATGTGTGAGGCACTGGGTTCGAGTCTCAGCACCACATATAAATAAATGAATAAAATAAAGATCCATCAACAACTAAAAATATTAAAAAAAAAAAAAAAAAAAGGACTGGGGATGTGTCTCAGTGGTTAAGTGCCCCTGAGTTCAATCCCTAGTACACTTCTCCCGCAAAAAAGAATTTCTGATTCAAGAAATCTTCCCCTTTTTTTTGGTACCAGGGATTGAACTCAGGGGTACTTGAACACTAAGCCACATCCCCAGCCCTATTTTGTATTTTATCTAGAGACAGGATCTCACTGAGTTGCTTAGCGCCTCACTGTGGTTGAGGCTGGCTTTGAACTCGTGATCCTCCTGCCTCAGCCTCCCAAGCAACTGGGATTACAGGCATGCACCACTGCACCTGGCAAGAAATCCTCTTTTATTGTTAACAGTTCTGTTAGAATCTGCCTTTCTCCTTTTAGCTCATCTTTTCCTTTAGGGAACTGAAACCACTGGCACATGATGCACCAAATGCCTTTGCATTGCCAAACTTCTCTTTCCTTACCAGGGTTTTTTTTTTTTTGTTTTGCCATGTCCCAATCAAAACCTTAATGGTAACATTGAACCACTCAAGCAAATAAAGACCCTGAAGTCTGTCTCACCTCTGGACTTCCTAGTCATGTGAGCCAATAAATCTTTTCATGTTTTAACTTGATCAATTCAAATTCTTAATCTAACATGCATCTGTACTTGGAATTAGTTTTGAAGTCTGAGATGGTATGGATAGCATGGGAAGTGATGTGGCTTAGCTATGGCTGGGGAGAAGAAATCTGCATTCCTTGTTTGTGATTAATACAGGGGATTCTACATCTTTTTTTTTTAATATTTTTTTTAGTTGTGGATGGACACAATATCTTTATTTTATCTATTTTTTTTTATGTGGTGCTGAGGATCGAATCCAGTGCCTCACACATGCGAGGCAAGCACTCTACCACTGAGCCAGCCCAAGGATTCTAGATCTTGATGGTAGAGGAGGGAGTAGAGATACTTTGCTCCTCTTCCTTCTGAGTTGTCTTAACACAGAGACTAGAAAGAATACTACCATCTTACGGGATTGCAACCAATTTCTGGAGCACAGAAAAATGAAAGCTTATTGGACAGATGTCACAGAACGAAGGAGCAGTGGATGATCACATTCAGTGGGAGACCACAATGAAGGAGAGAGTCTGCCCCACAGAATGAGAGACTCCAGGCCCCAAGCCATCAGCATGAAGAACTGCAGCAAGCTGGCGAGGAAGGAATGTGCAACTGGACCTGTGGATAGAACGCATCTCCAGGCATTTCTGCAGTTCTTCCCTTTCTCCTTATCAGTGTACAGGAGGCATAGCAAAAGCTTCCCAGAGAAACTGAACAAATGGCACAGGAAGAATTAGGGCAGGGAGTACCCATTCCCCTAAGAGTGGGACTCCTGATTCTTGCATATGGCCTGCACTTTCATATCTTCACTTATACATAACTGCAAACTCTTTTATTCGTGGCAGAGGCTTATCTGTTCTGACTTAGATTTTTTCCTGGTTCTTTATGTCTCTATAGGCAGCTACAAAAAATAATCTGATTCTGTGGTTTTGGGCCATCTGGTGATGGTCTTGGTAGCACCTGTCAAGAAGTCATTCTTTTTGGGTGAAAGTGATAGGAAATCTAGTAAATATTTTAGAATTAAAAAAAAAAACTATTTGTATTGAGGATTTTCTAGCTTCTGGCATGTTCTGTATTTTATCCTTCTTGTGCAAAAATGTGAGCTCAAGATTTTTTGTGCTCATTGAGATGGAGGGGCACACTTAGAGATCCAGGAAATTTTGAGGTATTATACTTTCTACTGATATATCAATGAAGTTATAAAGCTTTTTGTAGGTATGAAATGGAACAAAAGTCTTTCTCCATTCTTATGAAAAAAAGTGAATTAACCTTAGAAAGGTTTGTTTTCAAGTGTGACTGATTCTGTGTTATGGCTGATTCCCTTGCTTTTTCTCTTTTACTTTTTTCCCTTGGGAAACTTTGGCATACTAATTGGGTGCAAAAATTAGTCATTTTTTTGAACATTCTAAAGTGGTCCCCAGAGCCATGGTATCTGCAAATCCATGGACCTTATCCACTGAATCATATACTGCCAAGTGAGGGCCGAGGAATGTGTTTAACTAAAGCTTCTAGATGATTCTCGGGCACACGCAAGTTGAATCACTGCTATAACAACTGTGAAAGAGAGTCTTGCATGGCTTGATGCATGGAAAGCTACAACTTTTGAGAGGGTTTTGCTTGGTTTGTGTAAAAAAAGCATTAATGTGCCTGAATGCATTTTGAAGTGGAATCATTGCTTTTGGAGTCTTATGTCCTGAAAACTCTTACAGGCTTTCAAGCATATAAATCTCTCTCTCCCTTCTTTCAAAAAGAAGCAGGAAAATCTCTTAGAAATATAACAATGAATCAAAATAAGATGTGAGGAATGTTCTGTAGGTCAACAGTAATATATTACTAAATCTTAAAAATTATGCTCCTAACTGAACCTACAATCAGATTGGATGAAGGCTATAAACAAACAGCACACAAAAGTATATAATAAAATAGGAAGAAAATCATTGCTGGCCCGGAATTTTTTTTTTTTTTTTTTTTTTTTTTTTGGTACTGGAGGTTGAACTCAGGGGTACTCAACCACTGAGCCACATCCCCAGCCCTATTTTGTGTTTTATGTAGAGACAGGGTCTCACTGAATTGCTTAGTGCCTCACTGTTGCTGAGGTTGGCTTTGAACTCGCAATTCTCCTGTCTCAGCCTCCCTAAGTGCTGGGATTACAGGCTTGCGCCACGGCGCCCGGCTTGCTGGCTCAGAATTTGATAATGACTTCCTGCTGTGTGTGTATAAATATTTTTTGAATAAATTTTTGAACATTTTCCTATCTCTGGAGAAAATCAATGAATTACGATAAGCAATTCTTAAATTTATTGGAGTTCCTGTTTTCATTTGCCTATCTGTATAAACACAGGTAACTTGCTAAACTATAGCTCAGAGAAATAAAATACAAAAGGGCTTTACAAATGTACAGACAGGAGTAAACTTTTAAGCCTTAGTATCATATTGTTTCATTAAAAAAAGTACATGAAGGTCATGATATATTATTAATCAGTATTTCTTGTCACATATATATAAATAAATGGCTCCAAGTAAAATATGAAAATAATAGTACTGATTGAGGAAATTGTTAAGCAACTGGAGGCAGACAACATATCCTACAGGAAAGAAAATCTGACCACAAGAAGAGAATTCTAAAACAGAAGTGACATCTGTCACTGACATCATTGTGTGCTCATACATCATGTTCCACTGCTGAAGAAAAGAAAAAACCTCACTTACCTACTCTGATATAAATGAAAAAAATAAGCCAGGTGAAGTGGTGCACACCTGAGGCAGGAGGATATCAAGTCTAAGGCCAGCCTCAGCACCTTAGTGAGGCTCTCTCTCAAAAAATAAAAAGGACTGGGGATATAGCTTAGTGGTAAAGCACTCCTAGATCCAACCCCCAGTTCTGCATAAACTAATAAAGAGTCTCTACTTGTCATCCTGCAAATCAATAAAATCTTGAGTAGTTCCTTTAAGCTAGTATCTCCTTAATGGCAATAACTTCATTCTTGACTTTTGCAATCTATTCGTGAATTTTGTGAATAGGGTAATTGTAATAAAATTGGTTTTTTCCACTATGAAGAGACTGTAAATTTGATAGTCTTCATAATTTTTTTGTTTAAAAACATGGTTCTATTTATTTTTTAAAATGCACTGGCCCATTTATTTCAGAATCTGACTTCTTCACATTTCTTTGCAAGTAAATGCCTCCTTCTTCTTCTTCTTCTTCTTCTTCTTCTTCTTCTTCTTCTTCTTCTTCTTCTTCTTCTTCTTCTTCTTCTTCTCCTTCTCCTCCTCCTCCTCCTCCTCCCCCCCTCCTTCTTCTCTTTTTTCTTCTTCTTTTTTTTTCATATGCTTTTGCTTCCAAGCCTTCCTTTCATATACTATGCTCACAAATCTGCAGGAGATGACACTTGCAGCTACGCTTGGAGTTTAATGTTTCACTGTTCACTTTTAATGGAAGAGATTATTGCTTTTCTAGCTTTGTTAAAAGAAGACCTGAAATTCACCCTGAGCCAAAAAATTGTCCTCTATATTGGTCATCTGCAAGAAGAATTTAAATATTTCTAGCTCTGTATTTCAGGACTCAAAATTATTTCAGTCTTGCTCTTAATACTGTTCTGTTTTTGTGTGGTTTTACGCCCATGTGATTGATTCAATGTCTGGATATCAAGCTTAATTTCTTAACAACTTAGGCAGTAATTTTATTCTTGGTCTTTCTTACCGATTTCCCACAATAATTTTGCATTGCATCCCTGCCTGCCTCCTTCTGATAGCTTCCTAAGTTCACACTCATTTTTGGTTATTGTAATCTTCAAATTCTGAACATATCATCTAGACTTTATAGCACCTCCAGGCAGGCCTATTCCTGCAGATCCTCCTTTCTCTTAAAATTTTTAGTTGTAGATGGACACAATATCTTTATTTATTTATATGCAGTGCTGAGGATCAAACCCAGTGCCTCACACGTGCTAGTCCAGCGCTCTACCACTGAGCTACAACCCCAGCCGTGCAGATCCTCTCTTTGTTTTTTTTTTTTAACACTGTCACTGCTTTATTCAAAAACACAGTTGCACAAAAGTATTAACCTCAAAATTTTAAAGGAGAGATTCTTAAAGAACTTAACACACTATATACATAATGCCATACAAAGAGCATTAAAATAGCACCCAAAACTTCTAGGACCCCTTACTTATTTGCATGAAAATACCACCCACAAAGCTAAATAAGTTCTTAAAAGTTATCTGGAGGTTAATAATGCTATACAAAGAGCACTAAAATAGGACCCAAAACTTCTAGGACCCCTTACTTATTTGCATGAATATACCACCCACAAAGCTAAATAAGTTCTTAAAAGTTATCTGGAGGTTCACTAAGTTGTTGTTTTCAAACCAAAGAACTCTCTAATTTTGATTACACAGCAAGATGATTGGTAAGAAAGTCAATATATAGATTTCATTTTAAAAATAAGTATTTTATAATCTGGAATTCTTAGAGACTAAAACAGGGCATATCAATTGTTAAAATTAGGAGAAAAAAATGATAATATTTTATACTTTCTGATCCCTCTACTAAATTTATTCCAAGTGTTTTATTTCAGTCAGTTGTGCAACTGTTTTAGTTTCTCCACAAATAAACTTTAGAACGCCAAGTCATACATTTTTAACTAAAAAAAAAAAAAAAAAAACAAGCAGCAGCAGTATTATACTCAGTAATTTAAATGTGTCCCGGTAGAGAAGCATAACTTCAATTAGTTTACTGAACTAACTTTTAAAAGTGTTATAAATAGTCAAAACGAAGAAAAAAATTTTAGATAGTCAAGATTAACAAAGCAATTACCTTGACCATGGAGCCTCCATGACAAAAAAGGAGATGTACTTGTCTATTCATTATATTTAGTAGCCATGTAAGTAAGCACACACTCACACTTATCCCAAATATTCTTCTATTTTAATGGACTTGAAAATAAAACTTAATTTTAACATTTAGTCCCAAATATTTTTCCAACTGCCTGCTATATTCCAATTAAATGCTATATCTGGTAATGCTTTAAAACTATAGGAACAAATAAAGGTTCTACTCAGAAAAATTATAAATACTGCGCAGTTAGTATCCAAATCATTTGGGATGCCAACTTAAAAATTTGACTTGAACGTATCATTAATTATCAACAGGCAATCATTCTGACTTTTGAGGAACATTGATGCTGCTTTGAAAAGCCTCCCCTGCTGCTTTTCTTTCTTCATCCTAATTCTACAGTCTTATATGTTATCAGTCAAGAAAGATTTAGAATAAGCAGAGCTTGCTGCCTAAAATTTTATCAATAACAATATTAGTATCTCAAAAAATTCTCAGTTTCTTCCACTTTGTTTAAAACCTAGACAGATCTGAAAAGTTGATTGAGGTATAAAACTAAAGGTTTTCTGGATATCCAGAAGTTCCCAACTTTCTTTTGAGATTGAGAGGGAAGTGAAACAAGAAGGGAAGATAGTCATAAAGAAATTGAGAGGAGAAAAGATGCACACCTAAAACAAAACAAACTAAACAACTGTCACGATCTGACATCACCATGTCATGATCTGCAGCCTGAAGATAGGGCTCACCTGCATGTCTCTCACTTAGTATAGGCAATTTTTCCTTCAAAAATAAAATCTTATCAATCACAACAAAATCCACGAATTATATTACTGACCAGAACCTCCCCCAAATCCACAAATTATATTGCTGAATAGAATCTTTATTGTTCTGCTTCTACTTTCCAACTTAATTCATGTGACAAAAAACAACCCAAAATACCCTTAGCTATTAAAAGGAGGAAAAAAAAAAAGTCCATGCCTTCAAACTAAAGATCCCTGGATCATCTCTAAAAAAATAATCAACTTATTCAAGAGACTACTGTCATTTCATATTACAGATGACTATAATTTCAGTTAATTTATAAATAATTTAAAAATATTATGAATGAAATGCCCCAAACTTAACCTCTGTAAAAGCAATCATGTTTTAATTATGGACTAAAAGTTACCAATACAGTGAACTTGAGCTTGAATTAGAAAAATTAAGATTCTAAATATAATTTCTAGAGAATGTCTTAATGAGGGGAGTGTCAATGACATTTTTTCTCTACATATAATATGATCATTAACAGACTAGTAAATCTTAATTGGAATGATAAGGCAAAAATAGTAAAACCACACTTTTCCTATAAAAAGTTACACATTATCTTCTGTAGGGATAGCTATCGTACATGAAAAATAAAGATGTGATCACTCTATTGCACACCCAGGAACATTAGGGAATCTGGTCTTAGAATGATCTAGTCATCTTCTTCTTCTCCATCATCTTTAGCATCTTGTTTCCTCTTCTCCCCCCGGAGACCTTCTTCTTCCTCTTTCTCCTCTTCTTCCCCTTCTTCAACATAATCATCATCATCATCTTCATCCTGAATTTCTTCGTTCATCAAGTAAGAAAGGCCCACTTCTTCTCCCTCTCCCAATTCTGACCCTCCTTCATCTTCATCCTCCTCCTCCTCCTCCTTCTCTTCCTCATATCCTTCACGTGGACCAGCTTCATCTTCCTCTTCATCTCTATCATCTTCATCTCCATCCTCCTCCTCCTCCTCTTCGGAGTCAGGTGCTTCATTATCCTCCTGATCAAAATCCATCTAAGTATGTGATTTGTTGCAGCAATTCAAAAATACTTTCTCTGTAATCTTCCAGATTTGTGATCTCACAGTTAAACAAGTCAAGACTTTTCAAATTTTTAAGATTTTGCAGAGCTTCTACTGTACTGAGATCTTTGATTTTGTTTCCACTCAGATTGAGGTAGGTAAGATTTGGACATTTCTCTGCCAGGACTTCCAAGCCTCCAGAAATTATATTGTCACTAAGTTCCAGCTTTCGAAGTTTATTTAAGCTGGGAAGTTGAGCCAATGAACTTAATTCCACATTAGCCATACTCAGAAACTCTAGTTCTTTAAAAGTGTCATTCAGGCCTTCAATTTCCCCATTGACACACAGGCAATTATCAAGAACTAACTCTGTCACCTCCTCTGGGGCTCTGTTCCTTAACTCCATGTTAATCCTCTTCTTCATCTCCATGTCCTCCTCCTGCTCTTCTGCTACTCTCCTCCTTTCCCCTTTCCTGCTTTTCCCACTACCCCTCACCCTAAAATTTTTAAAGATTTGGAAATGAATGAAAAGAAATGCAAATGTAAATGCCCACTACCACCAGACAGATGTGGGGGAGAAAGAAAAGAATAGCAAATGGACTCCAAGGAGTTGGGACTCTAACTTGGCTGCCCCCACCTCCTTGTCCACACACTCGCGTGCGCGCACACACACACGCACACATACATGCACACACACACACACCAGTAGTTCCTTCCCCTCCAATGGCTGCTCAGAGACTCCCTGCAGATCCTCTCTTTAAGAGAAGATTTCTTTTCAAGTTCCATGTACTTCCCATTTATTCCATTTACAGGCAGTTATAGAAGCCATTATTAACATATGACGAATGGTAAGTTAGTAGAGAAACATGTTATGTAGGGTAAATTCATGGAAAGCTTTATGGAGGAAGGTCAGCTAGGATCAGTCCTGATGGTGGATTGTCTATAGAGCATATGGAGGATGGAATGATGGAGTGGAAAAATCGAGTGGATGCATATGGACATTCCAGGTGGACGCAGTGTAATCAAAAGCATAAAGAAAAGAGCTGGGATTGACAAGGTTCAGCTAGTAATTCAGGTTATTTCAATTAGTAATGTTGAGGGAGCTGGGCTTGTGGGAATCAGTGGTTAATCAGAGTGTGAGCCCTCTTGGGAAATGTGATGCAGGCTGGAGGACTCTTGTGCCAATGATCCTTCAACAAGATGAGTGGCTTCTTGGTTGTAGTCATGTCTAAATGTCAATGAATGTCAAGGTCATTCTTTAGTTAAAACCTTATTAAAGTTTCATTGACCTCTGATGACCTTTAGCAAGCTCCAGCTAGATGGATTTATGGTGAGAGAAATTTGAGAAGGCATTGGGGCCAATCTGTGCAAATCCCTATTATGTCATATATATGAGGCTTCAGCTAAATCCAGTGATTTGTTTGTTCTGATTATAGTCAAAACTCTAGGTACATCCTTATTTGAACGATAAATCTAGTTATAATAAATGACAGAGGGCATTCAAGCAGAAGCAAGAAGCAAACTATTATAAGCATAAAGATAAACTATATTAGGTCTTGCCCTTCCATCAAATTTCTCCACTATTGTCACCCTTCAGCCCTGCCTGGCTTCCCTCTGTCTGGATAGGTCCTTTCTCTTCGCTAAACCAGCTCTCCAACGGTGATTACCTGATTCCCTAGTTCCCAAATGGATTCATCCTGGTCACTGAGAAATGGCATTTTTAGACTGCTAATAATATTTATGTATATAAACTAAACTGTACTTCTTTTCCCTCCCTCTCTTCTTCCTTCCTTTCTTCCTTCCTTCCTTCTTTTCTTTCTTTTTCTTTTCTTTTTTTTTCTTTTCTTTCTTTCTTTTTCGGTACCAGGGATTGAACTCAGGGGCACTCGACCACTGAGCCACATCCTTGGCCCTATTTTGAGTTTTATTTAGAGACAGGGTCTCACTGAGTTGCTTAGCGCCTCGCCCTTGCTGAGGCTGGCTACTGAACTGTATTTCTATTAATTAAAAGATTTAAACCAAAGAATAATAGGTGATAGGGAAATTACATAGACTTTCCATATCTGGGAGTTGAATATGATACAGAGGCCTCAAGGGATAATATCTATATTACACTAGAATATACAAATAATTGTTTACCAACTAATTCAGTGATCTGGCTGTTTTTTTCTCACTTGAATGGTAAGTCTTTTAAAAAAGATTTCAATTTATATCACAAGGAGGAAAGAGCCAGGCACACATTAGAGAAAGCTGATGACAATGCTTTTTAGTTTCAGTTTCTATTTTCTGTAAATTAAATGTGATTTTTGTAAACAACTTGTTTAGTGTCTATGTAAAAGCATTTTTTAATCCTGGTTTTGCAGTTGTATCAAGTAAATAGCCAATTCCCCTGGCAAAGGATTAGGGGCTCATAAGTGAGAATCAATATTTCATTTGGATAATGGCTAAAAAATCCCAACTGTCAAAATAAAGGAGAGATTAAAGCCATGATAATGACTTAGAAGATAAAGCGAGGTAGAAGTGTGAACTAAGGGAAATGACTCAACACATTCAGCCACATAAAACTGTGGCCTAAATTCATCCTGACAGTTGTTGTGCTGCCTCCCGCTGCCCAAGGATAGTAAGTATATAAACAAAATCCACGAGGGGGACCAGGGTGGCATATGGTCAAATGCTTTGTGTGCAATATATCTGTTTCCATAGTATCTTAGCCACGTTGCACTTTGGAGATTTTTATTATTCTTACTGTTCTACTTTTATGAAACAGTATGGTTCAAATGAAAAGCACTAAACTCTCAGCCAGAGATTTGAGTCCAAGTTTGGAATTTGTTTCCTAATTGCTTGTGATATTTAGGGACATGGCTTAATCTTTCTCTTTCTTAACCATTTCATAGGTAAAGTTTCCTGACTCTGACTTCTCTAAGGGACTCTGTTAAGGGTCAGTGCCCTGTGAGTTGAAGGCAACGTTGTCTAACTGGGTCTAACAGTGACTTGACTGGTAAATAACTTATGCAGGTAGAATAATGGGCTATGGAGGAAGGTCGGCTGCATGAGAAAGTGCTGGAAGTGGGTAAGCCATGAAAATTCCATGGAGATCTTACATTTCTTTGGAGTCTGCACATCCTGAGCACCTGTATGTGGCAGAGACAGTGCAGGCTGCTGAGGGGACCCAAGAGAAAAACTCTTGTTTCTGCTGCATTAATTTTGCAGACTAGATGAGCAGACCTGGAGAGATTTGGCCATTACCACAACAGTTGTTCCTTTGTTTCCTTTTTAAATTTTGAGACAGGACCTCACTAAGTTGGTGAGGCTGCCCTCGAGCTTGCAATTCGCTTGCCTCAGCCTCTCAAGTCACTAGGATTACAGGTGTGCAATACCCTGCCTGGCAACATAACTAATTTCTTGTAGGAGAAGAAAGATAAGAATGTGTGAAAGGGTTTAAAAAATGCTATAGAAAGTTAATATGAGATTATATCTGAGAGTATCTTGATAGTTTTGCTTTTGTTGTTGAAGTACACCTCTTTTATCCAGATTGTCATCACAATTCTTTTCAGGATTTTCTTGGTAGGTTTCGTTAGAAGAAAATATATTCTTCTTTTATTTAACTATCTCCCCTCCACCCCTAGTGATGATTCTGTGGATAATAAATTAAGAGGATACATGTTATGCACACTTTAAATGTTTTCTACATAGGTCTGAAGTTAGTACCATGATAATGGGGCATATAATAATATTTGTTTCCCAGAGAATGAGAAAAGAAGCATTAGTGAAAACATAGTGTAGGATTCTTTGCTGTGATCCAAAGGCCTAGATGGGCAAGTGAAATCAAAGGACAGAAATTTGTCAAGGCTGTGGCTAATATGTTTAGGAGCTAGTATGTAGGAATGGCTTATTTGTCCACAAATGAGTAGACAGACATGATAGCCCCTTGCAAAACCTATAGGTTATGCAAATATAAAATATCACTTTAAAAATGTATAATGAATTGAGACTTCATAAAAAGAATTTCAGAAATCAGGAAACAAGGGCTCTGGTTTCTCACCATTAAAGTGAGGAAGTTGGGTTTACAATTCTAAGAGCCCCTTGTGTGCTCCTTGGGTTCTAAGAAACTGGTCATAAAAACAAAAAGAAAAATGAGTGACACTATCAGGCCAACTTCAAACCAATGGAAAATTAAAGAATAGAATTGGCTGATTCTGCTCAAATGACTGTTAGAAGAAAAAGAAAAAAAAACCTCACATGAGACAATGCAATAAAGTAAGTAGATGCTCCAGAAATTAAACAGAAAACAAAGAAAATGGATTTCTGATGATAGGGGTGGTATGAGGATTAATAGTGTAGCTGCAAATTAAACAATGCTTATAAAGAAAAGAGAAATTAAATTATAGCTCTTTATTAGGGAAGAAGTTTTGTCTAAGTCCAGCCGTGGAAAGTCAGAAGGAATAAGAGTATACAGCTGGGTGCGGTGGCGCATGCCTGTAATCCCAGCACTTTGGGAGGCTGAGACAGGAGAATCGCGAATTCAAAGCCAGCCTCAGCAATGGCGAGGCACTAAGCATCTCAGTGAGACCCTGTCTCTACATAAAAACACAAAATAGGGCTGGGATGTGGCTCAGTGGTCGAGTGCTCCTGAGTTCAATCCCTGGTACCAAAAAGAGAGAGAGAGAGAGAGAATATAGATAAATCAACTGAGGAAAGGGATCAGAGAAATAGTGTTAACAGGCCCAATGAAATGGACCATGAGGATTAAAAGAACCAGGAGCATAGGAGCAGGGCAATAACGATAGGACTGAGACAAGTGCAAGCAGCAGAAAGAAAAACTGAAGGGCGTGGAGAGGAAAATTTATTATCACTATTATTATTGCTCTTATTATTACTTCAATATTTCTTATGTGCCAAGGTATTTACATTTACCTCTCAGGAGGAGGGTGCTTTGTCCTAACAGTGGAACATGAGGAACACAATTAAGAGAGATACAAGGAGTTATCTGAAGATAATTTATCTGCATACAGCAGTTATTCAAAGGAGATTTTAGTTGCATCTCAGGGAAAAGACTAGAACCAGAAAAAAACAAAATAACTTCTGAAGCCAAACAATAGCAATAGGCATGACAGAATATAAAATGAAGTCTATATATTTGAATATATGTGCTAACAGTATGGGCTGTTTATAACAGAAAAAGAAGATGTTGGCAAGTGAGAATAGATTTGGCTAATGCTATGATGCTTATGCTGTATTTTCTGAAATGTGATCTCAATTGAACTTCCAAACTGCCTTGTGAGGGAAGATGGCACCTTTCCTGATAATGTCAAAATTCATTTCTCAAACCTTGAAAAACTGGCAGTGACACATGAAAGATGAGCAAAGTCCTGTTAGAAATGTGAATTCATTTAAAATGTTGGACATGCATTTAAAAAATTAAAAATCTCTTTTGTTGTACAACTAATACTTATGCATTACAGTAAAAAAAATAGAAAATACTGAAAGGAAAGACAAACCACCTATGAACTCATCATTCTTACTTGGAAATTTTCAAATGTTTACAAAAGCAGAGAGAAAATAATAAATCCCTTCGTAACCATTTTCCACCTTCAATAATTACTTTCACGCTTTCTGTCTTGTCAACTATTCCTCACCCCAAGTCATAGTTTTGCCAAAGCAAAACTGGATACTGGAGTAGTTAGAACCAAATTCCATTCATCATGTTATTCTACCAGGATATGCATCAGTGTATATTTTATTAAAATAGTCCAAATCTATATATCTATATAATACTATATAACATGTATGAAATTCATAATATATTATGTAATATATTATTTAATATTATATTAGATATAATACATACATATATATATATTCAGGAGCTGGAGGTAGCTCGGGTGGGGAAGCATAATGCTATTATCATTCCTAATAAAGTTAATGATTATTCCTAATGTAATTTCTTTGGTTGACTCAAAACTATCCTTTTTTTTTTTTTTTTTGGCACTAGGGATTGAACACAGAGACATTTTACCATTGAGCCACATCCCCAGCCCTTTTTATTTTTTATCTTTAGTTAGGGTCTTGCTAAATTGCTTAGGGCCTTGCTAAGTTGTTGAGGCTGGTCTCAAACTTGCAATCTTCCAGTGAGTCATTGGGACTTCACCACACCTAGATTAAAACTGTGTTTTTTTGGTACTGGGATGTGAATCCAGGGGTGCTTAACATCCCTAGTCCTTTTTGTATTTTATTTAGAGACAAGGTCTCACTGAGTTACTTAGGGCCTTGCTAAATTGCTGAGGCTGGCTTTGAACCTACGATCCTCTTGCCTAAGCCTCCTGAGCTGCTGGGATTACAGGCATGTGCCACCATGCCCAGCTCAAAACTGTGTATTAACATTTTGTTTTTCAAATGAAGTACCATCCAGGATTTGCTTACAAATTATAGACATTTTATGTCTGTAATTGCTTCTCCCCTTGCCTTATTTTCATGATACTTATTGTTGAAGAAATTGAGTCGATTGTCCTCTAGAATTTCCCACATCCTGGATTTGGCTGATTGCTTTTTTGGTGTTATTTGACTTAATCTGTTCCCTCCTTTACATTTTTTCTACTGGGTAGTTAAATCTAGACCCTCAAGTACAATAATGTGCATGTTATTTTTATCACAATGAGAGGTACTCACCATAGATTTTGTCACTTACTTTTCCACTTCATTTATCACACTAAAAAGAGAGAGAGAACACCTGAGAAGAACAACTGATCCTTCTTTAACTTTTAAAATTTTTGGAGAATAATAAAGTAAATTATGATGAAAATATTAAGGGAAAAAAACTATACAAAAATGTTTTTAAATAGTCAATTTTCAAAATTACAGAACACAATGAAATCATCAAAGAAATAGAGAAAAATAAATGACAAAGTGAAAATCAAATAATAGTGAAGGTCATGTGGAGGTCAAAAGGAAATTCCAGGAAGGAAAGAAGCACAGTAAGACTTGATAATGTTTGGCTCCAGAGTTGTGGGCCCAGGTTCTGTTGTTTAGATGGCTTCACCTGCCACGGATTCTTGCTATTTTCAAGGCTTTGACTACCATTTCATTAACTCCTTAGTTTTGTGAAGTAAGTGAACCTGATGGTAGGACTCTAGAAGGAGTCACATGAAGTGCTGCTTGGTTTCTCTGAGCTACGCTGATTTTAGACATCCTGGTGGCTAGTATTCCATCTTTTCCTTAGATTCTCAGTGATACCCTAGTAGTTTCTCAAAAATTCTTTTATTATTCCTTCAGGATAAATGGAGTTGTATATTCATTGGTGTGTGGGCTCTGAAACTTTTCTTGCATAGATTCATCTCAATGAAAGGGTTTGGGGAAGATTTCTGTGGGGCAAGAGAGTGGGTGCTCTAATGGCTTAGACACACATACCCCGAACTATCATATCCACTGTGAAACCTCATTTATTTTTTGATGCTTATTGCTTGACATGTCGGATGCCAGTGTAACTTTCTGGCTTTCCCCCCAAGGGCTGCCCTCCTTATCACTTGTTTTCTTGCCATTGGATATCTTGTCTTTGTTTGTTATATAGAACACATTACAAGGAATCATCCAGCTGTGGAGGGCTGGAATGAGTCACAGACACATGATTGCTAGGGCCCTGACATCTTCGTAGTAAAAGTAGAAGTAAAAAGTGTACTATCCCAATAATTTCACTCCAACCACTTTAATCACTCCAGGAAAACAGGAGTTAGTTGGAAGAAACATTTGGCAACACTGGAGTCACTGGGGAGATTTCACTAGAATTTTTTCTTATTCTAACTCCTTTTTCAAATTTATTTGACATATTTCTTTTTCTTGCTAACTCCATTCATAAACTCTAGCCAGAGTCTTAACTAAGATAGTACACAAAGAAACACATTTGTATGTGATCTATAAGAATAGATGTTATATATTTATATATTTTAATATATTTATTTTGTTTGCTTATTTTTATGTGGTGCTAAGGATAGAACCCAGTGCCTCATGCATGCTAAGGAAGTGCTCTACCACTGAGCTACAACCCCAGCCCTAGGTGTGATACTATATATCATCTTGACCACCATTCTCTGTTCATCTATATAAGGCCTTTGGCAGAAAACACAAGAAAATGGCACTTGTTAAATTCAATAAAGATATTTAAAAGGAAGATGTTGTTTAGCTTACATAATACAAGGAAAACAAGTCTCAGAAAGAAAACTATAGGAGCTTTGGTCATCTCAGTAATAAATTCAGAGACGATCTCTTTTGAAGTCCAAACATTCAAGTTCAAGAACACCATAATATTCTATTCTAGTTTCAGATTCCCAGGAGAGATTTCTTTCCTTTTTCTTCTTCTTCCTTTTTTTTTCTTCCTATTTATTAGTTTGAAAGGGGAAAGCCACTGTGATTTACAATACAATAGCTGTATGGTATTATGAGAGAAAGAAAGAAAGGTTGCTGAAAAGACAAGTGAATTCACTTTGTCAAAAACTAGTGGATCTGCAGGGGAAGAAATCAGGGAGCATGCAGCCAGACTATTAACTGTATATACTGCTCACAGATTCTCTTTAGCAATTTTGTTGAAATGTGAGGAATATCAAAAGATGAATTAAGATTGTATACATAAGACCTGAGTCTTGTCATAGCATGTATGGGAGTCATACTAGCAAAAGTAGTAGAAGGGGCCAATATTTTACAAAGATTATGTACTTAAAATAAAACCTAGAGGAAATGCCAATAAAATGTTTCTAAAAAAAATAGATGAAGAACGGCGCCAGAGCCTGCTAACTGGCAGGAGCACAGGCCAAGGCCCAGGACCACCTTCAGGGACTGCCACAAGAGCTCAGCCAAGGTCAGGCCGGAGATTGCTACCCACCAATCTGAGGACCCACAAGAGAATCCAGACCCAGGTGAAGGACTGACTCTGGGGACCTCTGTGGCTGAGGCCTGGGACGGCCCCTAGTTCAGCGCCAGAGGCCCTGCTAATCCAGAGGGAGCCCAGGTCCAGGGCTTGATCCACCACCTGGAATCCCTGAGGGAGTTCAGGCCAAGATCAGGCCTAGGACTGCCCTCACAGGTCTGTGTGAGAGCCCAGGCCCAGGATCACTCCTGCACATAGAGGGGATCCATGCTGTTGCTCCCTTCTGTATCCATCTTGTACACTGCAGCCATCCCCATAGTTCTTCCCATGTATTAGCCTCTACCTTGGGTCAACAGACAGGCCCTGGAGGCAGCAGCCAGCCAAGGTGCTGCATCTCCAATCAATCAGCCTGAAGCCATTGTAAGTCCCACCCGTTTAGCCCCATCTCTGAAAGTGTTTGCATCCATCTTGGGTCACTCTTACTGCCATCTTGAGTTACCTTCACTACCGCTGCCATCATCTTTAGTGGCAATAGTATCCATCTAGGGACACCTGCTGGGGACTGGAAGTGAACTCCAAGGTGAGAAACAGGTAATCCGTAGTGTCAACACAAGATTACAGGATAGAAATCGCAATACCACAAATCAGCATTGTAGGAAAGGAAGATACATAATCAACATGAAAAAACAAGAGAAGAAAGTGTCCCAAATAAATGTAGATATTAAAATAATAGAATCCATTGACAACACAGTTGATGCAATGTCAGAGAAAGAATTCAGAATGTATGTAATTAAAATGATCTGCAAAATAAAGAATGACTTAAGTGAGCAAATACAGGCAAAATCAATCACTCCAACAAAGAGATAAGAGAGCAAATAAAGGGGCTGGGGTTATGGAGCAGTGGTAGCGTGCTCGCCTAGCACACGTGAGGCACTGGGTTAGATCCTCAGCACCACATAAAAATAAAATAAAGATATTCTGTCCACCTACAACTAAAAAATAAATATTAAAAAAAAGAGCAAATAAAGGCAACCATCAATCATATCAACAAAGAGATAAGGGAGCAAACACAGGTAGCAAAAGATTAAGAAGAGCTAGAGATTGTGAAAAAAAAATCAGAAATTCTTGAAATGAAGGAAACAATAAACCAAATAAAAAACTCGATAGAAAGCATTACCAGGAGACTAGATCACTTGGAAGACAGAACCTCAGATAATGAAGAAAAAATATACAATCTTGAAAATAAAGTTGACCATTCAGTGAAGATGGTAAGATTATAGGGTAGCATCAAAAGACCAAATCTAAGATTTATCAAGATAGAAGAAGGCACAGAATTTCAAACCAAAGGAATGCACAATCTCTTCAATGAAATAATATCAGAAAATTTCTCAAACATGAAAAGTGAATTGGAAAATCAAATACAAGAGGCTTACAGGACACCAAATGTATAAAATTACAACAAATCTACACTAAGGTACATTACAATGAAAATGCCCAGCATACAGAATAAGGATTTTAAAGGCCACAAGAGAGAGGAATCAGATTACATATAGGGGGAGACCAATTTGGATCTCAGCAGATTTTTCAACCCAGACCCTAAAATCCCAATGGATGAGGAGGCTGAGACAGAAGAATCGCGGGTTCAAAGCCAGCCTCAGCAACGGTGAGGTGCTAAGCAACTCAGTGAGACCTTGTCTCTACATAAAACACAAAATAGGGCTGGGGATGAGAGTCAGTAGTCGAGTACCCCTGAGTTCAATCCCTGGTATGGAAAAAAATAAAATAAAATAAAATAAAATAAAATAAAATAAAATAAAGAATCTCCCTAAATTGTCCAGGCTGGCCTTGAACTTCCAGCTTCCTGGGTAGCTGAGTTAACAGGTGCGTGCCACCACATAAATTTATGCTCTCACAGTCCTATATGTGACAAATCTAACAGAGACCTTAATGGATTAAATCAAGGTGCTAACAGTGCTGTAACCCTTTTCGGAGGAGCTAAAGGAGAAGTCCCTTCAGAGTCACCTCATTTCCTGGCCTCGTGGTTCCCTTCCTCGTGATTTCAGAGATGGGGCCCTTCTCATATCTCAACTCTCTGGCTTTCTATCACATCGAAACTGGGAGAGGTCCTCTGCTTTTAGGGGATCATGTGAGTAGACTGGAACCATCAGGATAATTTCCTTATTTCAACATCATTTGGTTAGCAATCTGAATTCTCTTTTGCAATGGAATACGAGAAATTCACATTTATAGGCACTAGGATGCAAACATTGAATTTAGGAGGCCATTATTTTACCTATCACAACATGAAACAGGATTAGAAATGGAACATTTAAAAAGAAGCTGGAATATAATCACTAATATTTTGGGGTAATAAGATTGATCACTTGGAAAATGGGAAATTCTAATCACCAGTGAAATCAATAATAATTTAATAAAGTGGTCAAAAATTAACTTATATGTTTCACATTTATATGAATTTTTAGAAAGGATGTGATTGATACGATGGCTTTCTCTAGGAGTATGATCATATGCATATTTTTTTAGAAGTTTCTATTGTATTATTTTTGCTGAAGAAAACAAATTTGCCAGGCAAGGTGGGACACACCTATAATCCCAGCCACTTGGGATGCTGAGGCTGCAAGATTGAAGTTCAAGGCCAGCCTCAGCAATTTAGTGACACCCTGTCTCAAAATAAAAAATTAAAAGGACCAGGGAATGTGGTTCAGTGGTAAATCACTCTTGAGTTCGATCCCCAGTATCAAAAAAAAAAAAAAAAAAAGAAAATAATCAAATTTATTGAGAGACAAAATAATATTCAGAAAAGTGAAGAAATATTCTAAATTTTAGGACTTTAAATTGAATTGTTTCAGAACTAATTTAGAGGTTTAATGTCATGCTCAATACAATTACTATGGAAAACATTTTTTATATAATTACAAAAAATTAAACCAACTCTTGAACAGAATATGTTTGATAGAATGCAGGCTAAATAATTTAGGTCATTTTGAAAAAAGAAGAAAATGATGGGGAGGGAGTTTTCTATCAGATATAAAACATTTTACGGCTGTGATGCATAAAACTGAAGTAGAAATATATACGAACAAACTGCAACAGAACAGTAAAAACAAGAAATAGACCATGGGTACCTGGAGTACCCATCTGAATGAAGAGCATGGCAGATATGCAATAGGGAGGTCAGAAGAGTAAAAGGAAATAATCGTTTATACCAGAATTTGCAAAGAGACCCAGAGTTTGGTGGTGAAGAGAATCCCAGAATTAATTGAGCTTGTTAGAAAACTAAACACTGGATGAAGATTTACCAAATTGTCTTGAGGTTTAGAATAGTTGTCCCCATTATTGAAAGAAAAATTTAAAATATTATTTATTTTGAATTGACAAATAAAAATTGTATAGCTGGGTATGGTGGTATAGTCCTGTAATTCCCACTACTCAGGAGGCTGAGGCAGGAGGATTCCAAGTTTGAGACCAGCCTAGGCAATTTAGCAAGACCTTGTCTCAAAATAAAATTGAAAAAAAAAAAGGCTTGGATGTAGCTCAATGGTAGATTGCCCCGTGTCAATCTCCAGTACCACACACACACACACACACACACACACACACAATTTTATTTACTTATTGTGTAACACATGATGCATTGATATTTGTATACATTGTAAAATAGCTAAATCAAGCTAATTCACAAATGCATTACCTCACATACTTATTTTTTGTGTTAAGAACACTTAAAACCAATTCTATTAGTGATTTTTAAGAAAGAAGTTTTTATTTTTGGTAGCTGTCAGCTCTGGATGAAGATATGGAGCCTCAAATGTTTACTGTTATGTCTTGCAAAGGATTTTAATTTTTTTGGTCATAGGGATTGAACCCACAGGTGCTTTATCACAGCCACATCCTCACCCCATTTTTTATGTTTTATTTAAAAACATGGTCTCGCTAAGTTGCTTAGGGCCTTGCTAAGTTGCTGAGGCTGGCTTTGAACTCACAGTCCTCCTGCCTCAGCCTCCAAGCCTCTGGGATTACAGGTGTGTGCTACCACACTTGGCCTCTTTAAATTTATTTATCTATTTATTTATTTATTTTTACTTTTTAAATTGGTAGAACTAACTTTAATTCTGTTTGTTAGAACTTCAAAATAACCAACTTTATTTGACAATCCAACAGAATAGTGTAATTTAAGTAGTTATTAAAAGTGATGCTATGAAGACACAGATTAATAACTAGGAAAATGTGTTGTAAGACCGTTTCATAGTTTGGTTTTCAATTTCAGTCTAAAGGAGAGAGACAATGAAGACACTGGAGACAAGTTCTAACAGTGCTCAGCTATGCAACCAGGGAATTAGCCTGAGTTGGACCTGGGCAGCCAGTGGGAGTGGAGGAAGCCCCAGCACTGAGTATCCTGTGGTTTCTTGGACACCTTCTGCCCACAGCTCTTCATCAGACCAGACCTGAGTTTCAGTCACCAGTTTCACCACACCTTCTCTAATATCTTCTTTCTTTCAGTCTTCAGAACTTTTGGAAAGGAGGCAGTCCTAGTAGCAAGCTTGGAGGAGCAATGAATTTGCCAGCGGTGTCTTCTCCTCCTCCTCCTCCTCCTCACCCTTCCAGCTTTGATCCCTTTTTCTCAGTTCTCTCTCCTCCCAGCTCCATGCTTTAGCCCCATTCCACTCTCTTCTGGGGAAAGACCAGTTGGAAAATAAACAGACACAAAGGAATACTGAGGGTGATTCTGTTATGCAAGAAAGGAATGGTAAGGCTGAGGATGAACAGCTTTGAAGGGCTGCTGAAATTGGAACTAGAACAATGCAGACTTGGCACATGAAAGGGGTTATGTAACTACTAACTAAAGTCAACATGGAATTCTTAGGTAAGGGAAAAGCTTTTGCCCAGGAAAAGAGTATTCAGAAGAAAAGCAAAATAAGCTCTGAACTTACCTCAACTAAAATTAAGGGGTAGGAAATCAGGATGTGAAAGAGTGGACTCATTTTATTGATGAAGAATCGTGTTAAACACAAAGAGAAGAAACTAGAATTAGCCTGGGAAACACAGGATCTCTGGAATATCAGCGTTTTGAAAGTGCAGCTGTGTCCATCTTGGTAGATAAATGATCTCAAAATGTTATAGAAAAGAGAAAGGAAAAAGCAGTGAAGAGAAACAATGATACTTTGTGTTGATAACACTTTGTTTATATATACATATACATTTTTAATTTATTTTATTTTATTTATATATATTTAAATATTGGTTTACTATTGGTTGGAGGAGCAGGAAAAGAATAAAATATGGAGAAATGCTCTAGGATTGACTAAAAAAATACTTGTCTAAGTGCCCAAAGGAATTTGGGAAATTTGCCTTTTTAAGTTCGGATAAACACAATTTCAAAATGACGTTAAAGAAATCATAATGTTGTTAGCTAATTTGTGATTTATATGTATGTAAATAATACATGTAAAGACAGACGAAATTGATGATACTAAATTATGCCCAATTCATGAAAATAGAAATTTGATGTCATTCAAATTGGTAGATAATTCTTAAGTCTTTACTGAGTGCTAACTGCATGTGAAATATTGTGCAATTGTGTCTATAATGAGGAAATGCTTTCATTAATTCTTTATAACCATTCGTTTAAGAAAAAGTGAGGTTGAAATATCCCAGTTTAATTTACCTATCCATGCGGTACTTTTCTTTAACCTCAAAGAAATATAATTAAAATCAATGAGTTGTAGAGAATTGTGTTCAGATTTAGAAAAACAAAATATTTTTAAATACTTAAAATGGTCATTAAATGAATATTATAAATGGTCATTAAATGAATATTATTTAATTGCGATAAAGAGCAAATGTTGCTAGGCCACATTTATAATCCCAGCTGCACAGGAGGTTGAGACAGGAAAATTGCAAGTTTTAGTCCAACTTGGGCAAATTAGCGAGACCCTGTCTCAAAACAAAATACAAAAAGAACTGGGGATGTAGCTAGTAGTAAAGCACCTACTACTTTGGATTCAATCCTCAGCACCACATTAAACAAACGAAAATAAATAAATTAAACATTGAACAAAAATCAATCAATCAATCAATGTAAAATGGGCTGGGATGTTGCTCAATGGTAGAATTCTGCTGGGTTGAATCCCTAGTACACAACACAACACACACACACACACACACACACACACAGAGAAAATCTTTACACATTAAGAAGGAAAAAAGAAAAACTTAGCTAAACTTTTCTGACATAGGTGAGTAAACCTGAAATTTTAAAAGATATTCACAAATTTAAAACAAACTCCTTGATGCCTGTAATCCCAGTCACATGGGAAACTGTGGCAGGAGGATTGCAAGTTTGAGGTCACCCTGGGCAATATGGAAAACCTGTCTCAAAATTTAAAAATTTAGAAAGTGCCGGGGAAGTAGTCAGTAGTAGAACACCTTTGGATTCAGTCCCCAGTACTGCAAAAACAAAACAAAAACAAGCCAAAAAACTATCTGATACTTGAAAAGTAGTTGTCAATAATTAGATATGAAACCAGACATGAGATCAATGATATTGAAATACACTCAACTCATGAAAATAGAAATTTTTTAAAAATATCTTTATTTTATTTATTTTTATGTGGTGCTGAGGATCGAACCCAGTGCCTCACGCATGCGAGGCAAGCGCTCTACCACTGAGCCACAATCCCAGCCCAGAAATTTCTTTTTTAACTTTTGCTTTTTTTGGTCATACATGACAGTAGAGTGTATTTTGACATATCATACATACATGGAATATAACTTCCATTCTTGTAGTTGTACATGATGTGGAGTCATGACTGTGTATTCATATATGAACATAAGAAAGTTATGTCCAATTCATTTTACTATCTTTCCTGTTCCCATTCCCCCACCCTTCCTTTCATTCCCCTTTGTGTAATCTAAAGTGCTTCTATTCTTCCCTACCCATCACCTTATTGTATGTTAGCATCCACATATCAGCCTTTGGTTTTTTGGGACTGGCTTATTTCACTCAGCATGATAATCTCCAGTTCCATCCATTTACCAGCAAATGCCATAATTTTATTTTTCTTTATGGCTGTGTAGTATTCCATTGTGTATATATACCACATTTTCTTTATTCATTCATCTGTTGAAGGGCAGCAAGCACTTAAGTTGGTTCCATAGTTTAGCTATTGTGAATTGAACTGCTATAAACATTGATGTGGCTGCATCAATAGTATGCTGATTTTAAGTATATACCAAGGAGTGGGATAACTGGGTCAAATGGTGAATCCATTCCAAGGTTGTTTTGTTTTGTTTTTTTTTTTTTGTGGTGCTGGTGATTAAACCCACGGCCTTGTGCATGCAAGGCAGGCACTCTACCAACTGAGCTATATCCCCAACCCCCATTCCAAGTTTGAAAACAGAAATTTGATGTCATTCAAATTGGTGGATAACTCCTAAGTATTTGCTGAGTGCCAGCTGCATGTGTAATAATGTACAATTGTGTTTATAAGCAGGAAATGTTTTTCATTAATTCTTTATAAGCATTTATCCAAAGGTATAATAAAGATAAAATCATATTGCTTGACTAATTTCATAAACATAGAGGAAAAACAGAAAAGTAACCACGGCAGGAACAGCATATAATACAAGTCTTTCTGATGGCTTAAAACGTATTTTCTTTTGCTTATTATCATTTTCCTGTATTTGATAGATTACCAGTGAATTTATAAAATATATTTACAACTTTCCTGGTTTAATATGGGGTAACCTTTTACCAGGGAGTAACTTATGATATGGAATTTTAATATGTATGATCTGTTTGGAAAACATATCCCTGAACAATTACTCTGTGAATAAAGATTGTCTTTGTATAAATATCTGAAATGAGCAGTTATGGTGGAATCTCAGGGGAAGTTTGAGATCTTTCTCTGTAGAACAGCCAAAGAGCCTTTCTGCAGCAGGTCTCAGGGACTGTACCGAGGAACTGAAATTTCCCTGGAGAAGGTAATAAGGATAAAGACTGAATTTCTTATTTGGCTTAGGAAGTGACAAAAGTTCCTTGTGGAGTTTAGAGAATTCAGCTTAAATTAAAAGTCAGCCATCTCTGCCCTGAACAATGCTTGGGTTGCTAAGGGAAGAATAAGCAGGAGGACTACCTTTGCATTGCAGATAAAGCAGAGTTTTTAAAACAAAACAACGTTTTCTCTCTGTCCCCCAAATTTTCATTGCCAACAACAAATGCCCAGTGAGTATGTTTTTAATTTTGTTTTCCATTGGGTTTATATTGTTAACTATAATGAATTTTTTCTTGTCCTTTTTCTTTGTACATGCTATTTGATCACAAAAATGGATAATAAGTAAACAACAGACATGAGAAGCTGCCCATGGTGGCTCATGCCTGTAATCCCAGGCATGCCTGTAATCCTGGCTTACATTCATCATTCATACATTATCAGGGATAAAAATAATTTTTGTTTGCATAGTACTTTATGAAGTACTTGTGTATGTTGTCTTACCTCACAAAATCCTTTAAGGTATGTATGGCACTTGATCCTACATCCTTTCACTCTATGAAGAAACCCAGGCACATGTTGGTGAGTGATGAGTTCAAAATAAAGAGAGATGTTATGGAGAGGAGTCCCCTGCCTCCTAGTTTCAAGTTCTGAACCACGGGCTATCCCATGGCATCCTGCTGGGCCTATGCCCTCCTATGGCCAGGCACTAGCTAGAAACTCTGGACCCTTTATTAGATGAACCTGAAAACATCACCTTTACCCTGTATTAAATGCGAAATAGAGTTAGGTGGAGACCTGAAAGATGCAGGGTCCATATGAGTGAATGACAGGGAGAAGGAGCGGCTCTGAAGGCGCAGCAACAACTCTCCTCTCCACTGCCTTTAGTGCAAACTAGAGAAACACAAGGAATTGATCCGCAATCAACTGAAAAATTGATTTTGAGCAAGAGTTACTTCCTACCTGCTTAGGGGATTTAGTTGAAGGACTACAAATACAGCACCTGGGAACTCAGTAAATATCTTTGGTTGAATCACATTCTCCAATTCTTTTTTTTTATTTTTTGGTACTGGGGATTGAACTCAGGGGCACTTGACCACTGAGCCACACCCCCAGCCCTATTTGGTATTTTATGTAGAGACAGGGTCTCACTGAGTTACTTAGCGCCTCGCCGTTGCTGAGGCTGGCTTTGAACTTGCGATTCTCCTGTCTCAGCTTCCCTAAGTGCTGGGATTACAGGCTTGTGCCACCATGCCTGGCCTCCAATTCTTAAGACTTCCAGATTTGTCTCTTGGGAGCCCTTCAGTTTTCAGACCTTCAAACTTTTGTAGGGCTCCTTCTGCCCAAACTAAGGTCCTATGTTTTTAAAATTTTATCTGTTTGTTTTTGGATTTTCCCAGGGAAAAGAGAAAGGGAAATTTTAAACTTGAAGCACTGTATGATCAAAGTAGCAGTTCTCAATCTTGACATTTAAAAATACCCTCAACCTGGGTCTACCCCAGAGATTCTGTTAATGGCACCCAAACAATAACCTTTAAAAAAAACCTCCAAGTGATTTTAATGTGTACCCAGTGCTGAGAACCACTATTGCCAGAAAATCATAATAGATGTATTTTCAAGAAGATTCAAAATAAAGATCAGAGGTAATGTAATATCACACACCTTTAAAAGAACAGATTAAGAAGGCATGAATATTGAGGAATTTCCAATTTTGAAAGAGAGTTTCAGAATTGTGATAGATATGGATTATTAAGATTTTTAATGCATACAGAGTTATAGTTGGGTGGGCTTAACTGCTCTGTTTGTCTCATTAAAAAAAGGACAAACTACAAATTGGTAGAAGGGATGTGGTTTGATATAGTCTAGATGGGTTAGAGGCATTAGAAAACATTTGAAAAGGCACAAATGGAAGAGGAAGATCTATCTATAAGAACAACAGATATTCAGATTGTAAAAATATGAATTGGACCAAATATAAGAACTTAAGGAAGCTGGCCACGGTGGCTCATGCATGTAATCCCAGAAGCTTGGGAGGCTGAAGCAGGAGGATCACAAGTTCTAAAGCCAGCCTCAGCAATTTAACAAGGCACTAACCAACTCAATGAGATCTTATCTCTAAATAAAATACAAAAAAAGGACTGAGAATGTGGTTCAGTGTTTGGGTACCCCTGGGTTCAATCCCCTGTACCAAAAAATAAAAAAATAAAAAAATAAAACCTAAGGAAAGGTTGGAGCTAAGTGGTAAAAATGGAAGCTGTGGTTAGGGCATTACTACAGTTGCTTCACATTATTTCTTAATAGTTCATGGTATCGTTCTTGCAGGATGAAACAATAACTTCCTTTTCTTCCTTTCTTAAAAAAGGAAGAGCAAAAGTTGTTATTAATTTAATTGCTTTTTCCTAGATAGCTTGCAATTTTTGGCAGTAGGACATAGTAGGAATAATACTTATTTGGGACTCAGTCAGACCTGGAATCATAGTCTGACTCAGGCCATTTATTGGCATGAAAAAGAAATCTTGAAATATTGATCCATTGCATCTCTTGCTTTTCTGCATCTCCTGATCATCCCTCAGTGAGCGGAAGTGTCTACCTTGTCTTAGAAGAATTAGGTAGAGCAGGGAGGCAAAGACAAAAATCAACTAACTTAAAAATATTTTTTACTTTCAATCTGGACTTTTGAGAATAAGAAGAGACAGTTGTCAGGAGAGCAGAACACAGCATATATGATGTGACCATTTACCTCTTCCTAAGGGGACAGTCCATGAAGGTAGGCAGGCTGGAGGAGAGGAACAGGGAGGGAAAAGAGTGGAGGTCTCCCTGTGACAGTTCTGGGAAGAGGAAGTCCTGTAAGCACACAGTGGGGTCTTGTCCCCTGATGGGCTTTTTTGAAAAAAGCTGCTGGGATCCTCCCACAAAAATTCTAGTGTGATCCTGAGAGAGGGAGGGCATATGTATGCATTTTGAAAGTCTTTCAGATGGTTTTGACATGGGACCAGCATAACGTAAAGCAGAGTGTCTGAGAGTAGATGCTCAGTAAGCTGCGGCTTGCCTTCTGCCCTTTCATTACTTCCACGATCACCTTTAGGCCTTCGTCAGGTCAGATCCATGTTATTGTAAAACTGTCCACATTAGTTTCTCAGACTTGGATTTTACTGGGCAAAATTATCGCTTTTACGTTTTCATTGTAATGATGGAAAGCCACAAATGAATTTAATCCCATTTCTGAAATAAAGACCCACACACTTAGAGTTGAGTATAGTTAGGAAACTCATACCTACGTGCCCATCCTATCCTAATAAGCCCCTCAGATTCTCTGCCTTAGGTCAATTTAGCTACATAAATTAACCATATTAGACAAGATCTCTTGTTTATTCAATAAATAGATTCTATCGTTTTTAACTATATTGCGCCAGTTGCTTATTACATATGGATTTTCTTTAATCCTCAAAACTACTCCAGAGAATCAGCTAGTAATATTATTTTACTAATTTGTGCTTTGTAAGTTTTTTTTATGGAAACGACGGTGACTTGCACCTTTGAAGACTTGTTCCTCAAAATGTGGTTTGAATCAACATCAGCATTGCCCTCAGAATTACAGAATTTCAGCCTCCACCCTAGATGCTCAGAAAGGACACCCTAGATGAAACTCAGAAAGGACAATGTAACAGTTTCCTCAGGTGATTTGTTTGCACATTAAAGTCTAAGAAGGCCTGCAAGTTAACTGATTAGCTAATTTAGTATATACCGCACACAAAGCATTCGGTTATCTGTTAATGGAAGACAAGTGGTACTCATCTGGTCAGAAAGGACTAGTGGTACCTCTGTCACATAGAAATGAAAATATTCACAATGTATATTTACTTTCTATGAAGGAAAAAAAACCTTGGGTGTTTTCTGTTTATTATATCTTCCCACTAAAAAACAACCATCAAAACACTGACTTGATTCACCGACTCATGATCTGTATAAATAACTTTCATGACCCATTAAACAAAATCTGAGGGTCACTGTGTTATGCTCAGATCATGAAGTTCCCAAAGACCACCAGGGAGACTGAGGCACATATGTAAAAGCAAAGAGCCTTTATTCGGGCTTAAGCTCGGTCTCTCAGACTTCACCGACGCAGTGGGTCCCTGCAGAGAGCCCCGAACAATGGCTGAGCAGGTTTTTATAGAGGGAGAGGACAGGTGGTGGTAGTGGACATGACATATGTATCCCATCATTACACAAGCACCAATTACAATTGTACAGCACCTATGGTGACAATAGTGACCATTCAGAGTTTGAGGGGTGTCTGTAACATTTGGTAGGACCCAATCATGGCTTTTGAGAATTTTTTTTTTATTGTGTGGATGAATCTTTTTTTTTTTTAAATTTAATTATTTTATTTAAATGTGTTTCAAGTCATAGTACATAAACAGAGCTCAGTTTTTCCATTTCTCTGGTTGCAAACCAGATAGAGTCACACCATTTGTGTCTTCGTACATGCACCAGGGGTAGTAATGACCCTCTCAATCAACCGTCATTACTATGTCCATTCCCCTTTCCTTCCTCCCCTCTCCCCCCTGCCGCATCCAGAGTTCCTACATTTCTTCTATGTTTCCCGTTCCCACCCTCCTTATGCATCCTCATCCACTGATCAGAGAGAACATTCGGCATTTGGTTTTTTGGGATTGGCTTACTTCACTAAACATAATGTTCTCCAATTCCATCCATTTGCCTGCAAATGCCATAATTTTATTCTCTTTTATTGCTGAATAATATTCCATTGTGTATATGTACCAAGTTTCTTTATCCATTCATCTATTGAAGGACATCTGGGTTGCTTCCATAGTTTTGCAATTGTGAATTGTGCTGCTATAAACATTGAGGTGACTGCTTTATTGTTGTGTGCTGTTTTTAAATCTTTAGGGTATAGGCCAAGGAGTGGGATAGCTGGATCAAATGGTGGTTCCACTCCAAGTTTTTTAAGAAATCTCCATACTGCTTTCCAGATTGGTTGCACCAATTTGATGTCCCACCAGCAATGTTTGAGTGTACCTTTTTCACCACATCCTCGTCAGCGATTATCGTTGCTGGTATTTTGGATAGCAGCCATTCTGACTGGTGTGAGATGAAATCTGAGCATAGTTTTGATTTGCATTTCTCTAATGGCTAGAGATGATGAACATTTCTTCATATATATATTTATTGGTTGTATATCTTCTTCTGGGAGGTTTCTATTCAGCTCCTTAGCCCATTTATCGATTGGTTTTTTTTTTTTTTTTTTTGGTGTTAAGTTTTTTGAGTTCTTTATATATCCTGGAGATCAGTGCTCTATCTGATGTGCGTGTGGCAAAAGTTTGCTCCCAGAATGTAGGCTTTCTGTTCATCTCCTTGATAGTTTCTTTTGCTGAGAAGAAGCTTTTTAGTTTAAGACCACCTCATTTATTGATTCTTGCTTTTATTTCTTGTGCTATAGGAATCTTGTTAAGGAATTTGGGGCCTAATCCAACGTGATGGAGATTTGAGCCTACTTTCTCCTCAATTAGACGCAGGGTCTCTGGTCTAATTCCTAAGTCTTTGACTCACTTTGAGTCGAGTTTTGTGCATGGTTAGAGATAGGGGTTAAGTTTCATTTTGCTACAAATGGATTTCCAGTTTTCCCAGCACCATTTGTTGAAGAGGCTATCTTTTCTCCAATGAATGTTTTTGGCACCTTTGTGTAGTATGAGATAGTTGTATTTATGTGCATTACTCTCTGTGTCTTCTATTCTGTACCATTGGTCTACATGTCTATTTTGGTGCCAGTACCATGCCGTTTTTGTTACTATTGCTTTGTAGTAGAGTTTAAGATCTGGTATTGTGATGCCTCCTGCTTTACTCTTCTTGCTCAGGATAGCTTTGGCTATTCTGGGTCTCTTATTTTTCCAAATGAAT
>CM053405.1:33634564-33656623 GCA_028644305.1 Xerus rutilus | reverse complement strand
AGTGGAGGAGCCGCTGGGACTACCTCCCGCAGACGTGCCCGGGTCGCTTTGGGTCTCAACTGCTGGAGTGGAGGAGCCGCTGGGACTGCCTCCCACAGACGCGCCTGGGGCCGCTTTGGGCCTCAGCTCAGGAGTGGAGTTCTGAGTTATGACTTCCAGCGGAGCCGCTGGTACTACCTTTTGCAGACGCGCCCGGTCGCTTTGGGTCTCAGTTGCTGGAGTGGAGGAGCCGCTGGGACTGCCTCCCGCAGACGCGCCTGGGGCCGCTTTGGGCCTCAGCTCAGGAATGGAGGAGCCCCTGGGACTGCCTCCCACAGACGCGCCCGGGTCGCTTTGGGTCTCAGCTGCTGGAGTGGAGGAGCCGCTGGGACTGCCTCCCGCAGACGCGCCCGGGGCCGCTTTGGGCCTCAGTTGCAGGAGTAGTGTTCTGAGTTATGGCTCCTGGCCGAGCTGCTGGGACCGCCTCCCGCAGCCACTCTGCCTCGGGCCGCTTTCGGCCACAGCCGCTGGAGTCGCGCTGTGTCTACGGCTGCTGGCTCTGCTTACCCGTGCGAGTGAAATTTCCTTCTGTGCTGTCCAAAAGCCGGGTGGGAGAAGGTTGTACCGCAGTTTCTGGTCTTTTGTTTGGGGAGACTGGTAGCTGCGTCCCTCTAAGCCGCCATCTTGCCGGGATTCTTGTTTTTATTTTGATTGGCTTTAAACATGGAAAAGACATGGAGACAGTTAAGAGCCAGTGTGGCTGACGCAAGGCATGAGGGGAATTAGTAGTGCCAGTCCCTCAGAGGGCAAGGGCAGGGTTAATTGCCTCTGATGGAAGTGGTCAGTTTCTTTATTCTGTTTGAAGCGGAGAAGATGAATGTAGGAGACAAGATTGTTGGAGATATTTGAGAGGAAATGGAAGTGGGTCCAATATTTTGTTTTGTTTTGAAGCAGGAAGATAAAGTCATCACTAGATGTTTGGTGTTAGACTTAGTTTTCTAGTTTTAAAATGGGAATGTTTGAAGATTCATTGCAACACTAACTGAGACAGCACTGAGACACTGGCAGCTATTGCTTATAGTAAATAGCTTCATTATGGACATAGCTCTATATATTTGAATAGTCTTTTTTTTTTTTTTTTTTTGGTTTTTATCTTATGGCCACGTTTCTAAGTCCTTCTTCAAGGGGATAGCAATATTACCTGAGGATATTATGAGAATGATAAGTACATGTAAATTACTCTATTTTGTTCACAAATCACAGTATGAAAGTATGAATTTAATTTATTATTTTACTTTTTGAAGCAAATATAATTTTCATTTATAGGCGTTAAATCAACCCCTATGGTACATGTTTATTTTTTCGCATGTAAAGTTACTGGTGTCATATAGTGTCTAAGAGCAACTCTCATAAGTAGTTCCAGGCTCTGTCAGATATCCATCACATTTATGTGAAAACACCAAGTGATGATCAGTATCTTTATTCTGATACTCTTCCACTTCAGATCATTTTATCTCCTCAGGAACAATAATCTTCATATGTTGTTGTTTACTTCCACTTGGAGAACAAGTTTGATTTATGGCCACAAGTATTTTTATAAACTATGTTTTGGATTCACCCATGAAATAACTGTTCTTATTCTTTTCCCAATATTTTTAAGGGCTGCTTGCTTCTGTATAGATTCAGCAATGTTGCCTACTGCTAGCATTGTAGCAGCCTGCTCTTACCACATTGTTGTTTGTTTTAAGAATGTGCGCCAATAATTTCAAGATTCCACTGAGCCATATCACAATTAAAATAAGATTATAGAACGTCTCAGTGTTTGGGATGATAAAAATTTAGAACAGTGAACTCAGAAATACTTATGAAGCCTGTTGTAGCAGACTCTGTGCCCTGTCCATATCCCCTAAGGTCTTGGTATTACAATGGGGGACACATGGGGGTGGTGTTTAGACACTCTGGCTTCCTTGCCCCTCAGTTGGGACAAGATTGAGGTGTGTATTTTACATTGGTTCCCAAAATCCAAAGTGGTAGCTTGTTTAATAACACACTTTTGTTATTGTGTTACTATATTGTTGTGTTGTCTCCATTTCCTATTTAATTTTTTTACTTTGTTATCAGTCTTTCCTGGGAGCATCTCTCATCTCTACTGTCTACACTTGAATCCTTCTCATGACCTTATAGTGTAATATATGACAGCTTTATTGACCTATCCTCCCACAGTGTCAAACTATGGCAAGTGGTATGAAAGGAAATGTAGGGACCTCAGTTGAGCATGTGACAGAGGAAATTGACTGAATCTGGGTGTCTTGCTTATTTTTCCATAAAGGAGTGAAGTTGGGGCTCTCTTATGAAGCAAGAGGGAGCAAGAAAGGTGGCAGAGACTTGTCAACAAAGGTCAGGGAATACAAAGGTCCTGAGGTTAAGGTTCCAGGTATCCTGGAACTTTGGAAGGACCAGAAGATAGTGTGGCTGGCACATAAGGAACAAGGAAGAACAATGTTGCCTGGATTTTTCTTGCAGGATCCCTGATGTTAAGAAATTTAACCTTGGGAAACCATTAGAAAATTTCAATTGGGGAGAAAAATGATAAGATTTACAGTATTGAACAATAGCTAGAGACAAGGTATTGGAAGACAAGCATACATCACTTCAATATCCAAGTAATTTGTGCCAAAGCCTTAAAGCTAAAGCCTAAATACTTAGAAATGTCAAACTACTTTAAAATATGTTGGTTCAACCTGACTATTTAATAATACGTTGAGACTGCAAAGTGTCTCAAATGCTTACTCAAGAGCACTTATAAAAGCATAAAATGAGTAGTTAGTCAAAATGTCAGGATTATTTGTTTCAAACCCAAAGGCACCCTCATTTGCATTCAAGCACTTATATGTATGTTTCAGAGCACTATCTAGAAGCTTCTCTATTAAAGAGAAATAAAACAAACAAAAGCCCAATGGCAAAGCTGTGCTGAGTGCACAATTGTTTCCACATTTGCCAGAGACTGCAAGACTCCTTCTTAACTTTCAAAACAATTTGGGATAGGTGAAGCTATCATCCTGTCAAAGTCCTGATTACACTCACTCTGAGACAGAAGGTTCAGCAACCAAAGAAATTCTGTAATACTATTTTAAGAATGTATATACAGTCACCCATCATATATTTTCTGTCTCTTTTCTTTTTTCTTCTTCTGCTACTCCCCTTCCCACTTTGTCTTCTATCCTCTTTATGTGCTCCTCTTCTACCTGCTCTAGGGACTTTCCTCGTATAATTTTCTCCTTGAGCCAGACAAAAAAAAAAAGAAAGAAGAAAAGAAAAGAAAAAAAAAAAGTGGATTTCAGAACTGCTGCTCTGTGTTTAAAGAGAGCTAGTGCACATTTTCTGCTCCTCTGCCGTTAGCCATGTCTCGCATTGAGTCTCAGTGCTTGTAGGACGGCAGTGTCCTGTTGTGGAGGGTGCTTCATCAGTCATTGTTCTCACGGAATGCCAAGGAAAAAATCATTTGAAATTGGGAACTCTAGTAAAGCAAATAGCACCAGTGTAGTTTTAAGCAATTGTGATTACATTGTTAAAGAAGAAAAATGCCAACTGATAAAAACCAGTAAATGCTTTCAGAAACTTTACTAATGTGGGAGGAAATTCATTTTTTAATGGAACAAAAGTGAAACAAATTTACTATCAATCTTGTCACCTAAAGCTCTCAAGGCAATTAGTAAATAAGGAGATGATTTCAGCAAACATTTTATTTTGAAAAAATAAGTCAGAAATAGTTAAAATTTTAAGATCAAAGAAAGTCAATGATAAAATTAGAGGGTGTGTTCTAAAAGACAACCAATGTAATTATTTTTGCTATACACTGAAAATGAAAACAGGTACACAAAATAGATTAGAAATTTAAAATATTGGGCTTGGGTTTCAGCACAATAGTAGAGTGCTTGCCTGGCATGTGTGTGAGGACCTGGGTTCTATGCCCAGTAATGCAATAAATAAATAAATAAATAAATAAATAAATAAATCAACAAAATATAAAAAATTACAAGAGAAGCTGGCACGGTGGCGCACGCCTGTAATCCCAGCGGCTGGGGATGGGGGTTGCTAAGCAACTCAGTGAGACCCTGTCTCTAAATAAAATATACAAAAGAGCTGAGGATGTGGCTTAGTGGTTGAGTGCCCCGAGTTCAATCGCTGGTAGCCTCCCCCTCCAAAAAGAAGTTATAAGAGAACACAGTAAATAATTATATGCCAATAAATTTGAAAACATAATGAAATTATAATTTTCTTAAAAGACAATTAAAAAAATTAGATAGCCTTTAGATTAATAACTACTTTATCAGGTAATTTGATGGTAATGCCAATTAATCACATTATTTTGTGGAAGAAAAGATCAGATAGAATTCAATGTCAATATCATAGGACATATGCTAAAGGAAAGGTTTTTCTAATCTATAATCCAAATTTTCTAGTATATTGAATCACAAAACTTGTTTAAGTGTATGTGAATCTGAGTTGAAAAATACACAGAAAACAAGCCATTCTATATCTATAATTTTATAATGTAATCTTAGAGTAATCATTTCATTTTACTTCTTTAAAAATCCTAACCAGACATATTTGGTAAAACAACACTAAATCTTTTTTTCTTTCTTTTTTTTTTTTTTAAGAAGATGCACCATAGTTTTATCTCTTCAATTGAAGGGAGTTTTAAATAAATTAAAATTTGCAAATGTTGTAAAATACCAGTGAACAGATAGTAAATCAGCTGGGAGAATCATACAAGAAGCACGAGAAACAAAATGACCTTCAGAAATGAGCTGTAAGTGCATGCAAAACAACTTAAAATTGAATGACTCAGGTAGATTAGAAGATTAAGGTTCAAACCTGTTCTGGTAAGCAGTATACAACACTAAATCTTGATGAGAAAATAAAACATCTTTATTATTTGCAATCATGGATAACAAATTGTTGATAGAGGGTACATTTATTTTTGTTTCTTGTTTGCTTTTGTTTTTTTTTATGTAAATGACTTTACTTTTAAGTTATGCAAGAAGATATGTTTAAATAAAATTTGCTTTAGTAGGTCTTTTGCATGGTCTTGTGATATTGTGTGACATGCCTTATTTAATTACTTCTGTTTTACTTAGTTGTATCAATTTTGTAAGTGACACAGACATGTCTTGGCATTGCACATTATATAGTCACGACAGTGTTCTATGAGAAGTGTGGTTGGATAGAATCTTGAAATATTCTAAATGATTCATGTATGACAGTATAAGGTAGCTAGATTATGATAATTTTTTCAGTCCCTAAAAATGACTATAATATTTAACTGCTGTGAAATGAAACCATAAATTACAATCTAAATGGCAAAGAAAGAAAGAAAATCTGTCAAAACACATTCGAAATTGTTAAAGATATACATGGATGTGTCTGGCTAGACTAGATTTAGACCTCTTAAGCCTTGTTAAATTTTAGAACATTGTAAGAGCTTGAATTTTTAAGTCTACACAGAATAAAGGAAAGTAATTTGGCAATACCTTAACCAGTTTCTCTACTATTATCCAGTCTCTGTGCTATTAGTTTTTTTTTTGTTGTTGTTTTATTTAGGCTTACATGTTAACAGTATAAATTGATACATTGTACATAGATAGAGGATAACATATCAATTCTCTAGTTGTAAGTTGTATAGAATCACAACATATATGCAGTCATACATAAAGTTAGGGTTATTATGACCATCATATTCCATCACCCTTGCTGTCCCCATGCCCCCTCCCCCCTTACACCTCTGTGAACAGAGATCCACCATTGTTCCCATGTCCTTCCCCATATTATGGATCATCATCCACTTATCAACGAGTACATTCGGTGTTTGGTTTTCTGAGATTGGCTTACTTCACTTAGCATGATATTCTCCAACTCCATCCATTTACCTGCAAATGCCATAATTTTATTCTCTCTTATTGCTGAGTAATATTCCATTGTGTATATATACCACAGTTTCTTTATTCAGTCATCTATCGAAGGGCATCCTTTATCTAATTAAATTATATCAAATTTTGATAGAAAGAAAGAAATTTTCCTGAGAGAGGAGAGTCAATTTTACCAAGAGAGGAAAGTAAACTGAAGGGACTTAATAAATAAATGCTTTATTGGGAAACTGTAATTAGCAGTGATAATAGCAATACATAAAGCACATTATGAGAGCAAAGTAATTTTTCTTCCTGCTAGGCTACAAAAAACGTTTTTAAGGGCACATTAGTACCATTCCTCTCTTAATGTAAGCTTGGGCATCAGCCCAGGTACCATTTCTGAAAGCAGTAGGCACTTAACCAGGCATCTTATAGAAAGACATCAGTAGTATTGCTGGAGGGGAGCTGTGCATTCCAGTGAAAAAGACTAAGTAGTCATTAGCAGCTTTTATAAAGAAATTGTGGGCCACCTTCACAGGAGAGCAATGAGGACATTCACTTAATGGCTTAGGAAAATGAATTCAAAATGAAAGAAATGCATTTGCAATTCAAGAAATTGAGTGGAAACGGCAATTAATCAAATTTTCTGTTTCAAAAAAGATTAGATAGACTTCACAGTCAAGATGGCAGAGGAACACATGTTAAAATACACCTTCTTGTGTGCATTCTTTTTCTCTTTATATATTGCACATGCACATATGTTTCTCTTTGTGCTATGTGTAAATATATATGTATGTTACCAAATCTATCATCTTATCTATCTATCCAGATATTTGTAAGGTCAAAACAAGAAAGAAAAGTATCTAGATATTTAGCTACCAGAAACAGAGAAGGAATATATAACAATGAGCCAGATTTGAGGCCATTAAGCACATGAAGTGATTATCACCTAGAAAAGCTACAGGTGACTAAGGCCTCAGCATCTCCATAGAGACAGGGGCCAAACCTCCAAGTCCCACATACAGGGAGGAGTCCCAACTTGGAACCCTTGATGAAACCAGAAGATGTAATGCTTTCAAAGTGACAAAGGGAAGCTTTTCTTAACAATAAAATGAGCAATTAGCCAAAAGACAACAATCACAGCTTGGGTCTATTGAACTGGGACCTTGAAATATATAAAGCAGTGAATGGCAGAATTACAGAGGTGAAAGCCCAAATCTGTAATTCTGCTGGCATAGTTTGATCCACTAATTAAGAATTTGATAGATTAAGCAGGCAGAAAGTAAGTATCCAAATATCCAAACTTGATTAATAATTTTTTAGCTGATAGATATTTTAGAGTACTACTCACCTAACAAATGAAGAATGTATAATTTGTAAGCACATATTTGGATATTTATAAAACTTATTTACTACTTTGGCCAAAAGTTCTAAGAAAACAAAAGAATAGCAATAAACTGTCTACAAGTTTAATGAAAATAAATAAAATTAGAAATCAACAACCTAGGATATCTAACCAATTACAATAATTTTGAAAATGAAAGATTATGTTGCTAAGTAACACACATTGTTTAATGAGTCACAATACGGGTTTTAAAAATATTTAAAGTTAATAAACAATAAAGGTACCTTTATGTCCTGAATGGTGATCCTCAATCAATATCTGGATGGAAATGTATAAGTTCATATCCATTAATTAGAAGAAAAGACCAATTAAAAATTTATTATTCATCTAAAACAACTAGAGATATAGTAAACTGAAAGAAAATAGAAGAAGAAATGCCAAAGGTAAAAATAGAAAGTAGAAAATAGAAAATAACAAGTATAACAAATAGTCACAAGCAAAATTCAGAAATGTGGTTAGGTAGAACGGAGAGGTAACTTGTACTCAGCACCGGTCAGATGGGTTAGGGGTGGGGTACCAATAGCCTAAGCCACAGTATCTAGTCTTCGGGGTTTTTTGGTACTAGGGATTGAACCTAGGAGCACTTAACCACTCAGCCACATATAGCCCTTATTATATTTTATTATATATTATATTTTATTATTATATTTTATTTAGAGACAGGGTCTCACTGAGTTGCTAAGGGCCTTACTAAAGCAAGGTCTTTTCATTGTATGAGAAATAAGACACAAGAGAAATCATTTTGGTTTGCAGTAATCTGAACAACTGTCTAGAGGATGTAAATGATGAGTAGACAAAAATTTCAGGGGGTTGAAAGAAACAAAGAGAACATTCTATGTAGAGAAGAATGCTGTACATAAAATGGGCAAAAGAGTCAAGATGAAAAAACCCAGTGTGTGTTTTTTATATTCATGAGTGATCAGGTAGACTGGAGCAGGATATTTGATTATATATGATTATGGATGGCAAGAAATTGCAGTGGAGGGTGATTCAGAAAGGTCTGGAATAGGGTCTAGGCACAGTGGCACATACCTGTAATCCCAGCTACTGGAGGCTGAAGCAGGAGGATTGAAAATTCAAGACCAGTTTAGACAATTTAGAGAGACCCAATCTCAAAACAAAAATTAAAAAGGGCTGGGATTGTGGCTCAGTAGTATAGCGCTTGCTTTGCATGTGTGAGGCCCTGGATTCTGTCCCCAGTATCACAGAGCTGGGTGTGTTGAGAGGTCCATCTGGAATAGGACTTCACCTAATTGAGGTTGCTAGCCATTTTAGGCAAGGAAATAACAGAGAAAATCATGTTTTAGGAAATTAGATCTTTCAGTAAAGTGAAATGTAGATTTTAGGGCAAATTGTTGAGGTGATCATGAAGTAATATGTGATCTACAAACCAAGTGATAAATACCTCTGTTTGCATTGCTGCAGTGGAGAATGGAAAGAAAAAAACAAATATGGAAGTCATATGGAATTTTAGAATTGAAAGGTGTTTTAGTTTAGCGCCCACTTCCTCAACCATTGTGCAGATCAGGTAACTGAAGCAGAAAGGGGAAGTGTCTTATCTGATGTCACTAGGCTGGTAGCAGCTGTGACAAGAATAGATTTTGATAACTTGACTCTAGGCAAAGACTATTTTTATATTCAGAGGCTCCTTCTGCCAATGATAAGCAAATGATTGAACTGTGGTTGTTACATTTAGGATTTCTCTTCCTCTTCCTGGTTTGAGGCTTAAGGAGGGAAATAAGTAGCTGCCAATCTGTCTTCTCATCTCATCAGAAAGATTTTTAGAACTTGGTCACTGATTGGACATGAGATTTGAAATTAGGCAAGGACTGAAAGGCAGTGTGTACTTACACTCTTAGTGATTGAGAAAATAAAACTGATTTTGATAGAGAAAAATTAAACTGATTTTTCAGAGACAAAGACCTTGCCTCTGGGCTTGCTGAGTTTGAGGTGACAGTAGAATACACAGACATGGTCAGCACCAAGAGGGAGCAAGTTGCCGAAAGGATCTGAGGTTTGTCTGCTTAGAGCTCCTGATTTTAGTCACATATCCACTGATTTTTTTGGATGTGAATTTTGAAGTTATTCAATTTAGTACAATTTATCTTTTCTCCCTCCTAACCTGAAAGATTTAGGATTGAATAAGAACTCCCTAGCTCTTTAATTTTGGACAGCTTGATTAATTTCATTTAAAATTTTTTTGAATTTGTTCTAATTAGACGAGACAGCAGAATGCACTTCAATTCATTGTACAAAAATGGAGCACAACTTCTCATTTCTCTGGCTGTACACGATGCAGAGTCACACTGTGCATGCAATCATACATGTACATGGGGTAATCATGTCCTTCTTATTCCACCATCCTTCCTACCCACTACTTCCTCCCCTCCCCTTACCCCCCTCTGCCCAATCAAAAATTCCTCCAATCTTCCCTAGCACCCCCTCCTCATTTTTTTTTTTTGGTACCAGAGATTGAATCTAGGGGTGCTTGACCACTGAGCCACATCACCAGACCCCCCTCCCCTTTGTATTTTATTTAGAAATAGGGTCTCACTTAGGTGCTCAGGGCCTCACCAGATTGCTGAGGCTGGCTTTGAACTTGTGATCCTCCTACCTCACTCTCCCAAGCCACCCGGCTGATTAATTTCTGAGACACAGTTTCTACATAATAACTTGCACCACACTGATAGTTTTGTAGTTTGAAGCCTGGTATAGCGGCACATGCCTGTATTCCTAGAGATTTAGGAGGCTAAGGCAGGAGGATCTCAAGCTTGAGGCCAGCCTGGGCAGTTCAGCTAGATGTCTCAAAAAAAAAAGTCAAGGGGGGTCATAGTGAGGCTGGGGATGTAGCTCAGCAGTAGTAGTGCACCCTTCAGTTTAATTGCCAGTATTGCAAAAAATTTATGGTTAGACAAAATTAATTTAATGGAACTTCACAGGTAATATTTTAATGTCTGGAAAATATGTGTAGACATAATATCTAATTCTAAAAATAAATGATGTGCAACCTTTTTCTTTTATTAGGCACAAATTATATAACCTTATTCTTTGGAAATAATATTTAAAGTATTTTTTTTTAAGTTAGAACATCTGCTCTACTAAGTTTATAATGACAAGTATTTTTTCTTTGAATTTGCTTTATTTCTCTCTTTCTTAATTGCCTTCTTTCTGGTAATTAGGTTTTCTTATATTCATTATTGTAGCTTCTAGGTTGTATAATTGCTATTTATTTGTTCCCAGGCACATTAAACTTTTATTGCTATTAGTGAATATTTATTAAGTATACAATTTGAATAGAGAACAGGAAACAGTATGTGTTTAGAAAATGCTTGCTTTCTAATACATGTAAGCAGAAATGATTTAAAATGTAAAACAAATGCTAGGTACAGTGGCACACCTCAATCTCAGCCATTTGGAAGACTGAGGTAGGAGGATCAAAAGTTCAAGGCCAGACTGGGCAGGTTAAAGAGACCTTGTCTCAGAATGAAAGATAAAAATAGAAAGGGCTGGGGATGTGGGTCAGTGGTGGAGCACTTGCCTAGTAAGTACAAGGCCCAGAATTCAATTCCAGTGAAAACAAAAAATGTAAAACAAACAACAAAATAAAGCTTCCAACACTTACCAGATACTCTACTAGCATTTTACTTTACTCTTAAAACAGGTTATAAGTGAGATATTACTATCTACATTTTGAAGACAAAGAAACTGGCCAGCCACAGTGTTGCCTGAATGTAATCCCAGCTACTTGGAAGGCTGAGGCAGGAGGATCACTAGTTCAAGGCCAACCTGGGCAAGTTGGAGAGATCTTGTCTCCAAATAAAAAGTAAAAAAATGGGCTGGGATGTAGGTCAGTGATAAAGTGCCTTCATTTTAATCCCCAGTACTGAAATAAATAAATAAATAAATAAATAAATAAATAAGTAGGAACTAAGATGTATGGACACCATCTTGCCAGTTATGTAATTGCTAAATGACTGCCCACATGTAAATCTATGTCTTCATTCATTTGTTGTTAGGAGATTGGGAAAAACTTATGTTGTATCCTAGCATGAAAACATTTGACTTGGTGCTTATCAAACTACCTACTAGTTCATACTGTCTTCTACTGGGATACTTTGCTCGTTGTGTCATCTGCAAATGTCTCAATGGACCCAGTGATACCCAATAGACCTTGGGTAACCCAGTGTATTTGAGGAATTCTCTAGGATACAGCTGGGTGCAGTGGCATATACCTGTAATCCTAAGAGTTTGGGAGGCTGAGGCAGGAGGATCACAAGTTCAAAGCCAGCCTCAGAAACTTAGCAAAAGAGGCTCTGTCTCCAAATAAAATATAAAAAAGACCTTGAGATGTGGCTCAGTGGTTAAGCACCCCTGAGTTCAATCCCAAGAACCAGTGAGGGAAAAATAAAGAATTGTCTAGGATAGTTTCCAAGATTGTAAACTTCTCTAAACTGTTTCAACATGGATATGGAATTTCAAACAGTTGCTCCTTGGAATTCCTATATTTGCACACAGTCATTTAGGAAAGCTTAAGAAGACTTTTAACTTTAGGAATCTCTGGATATATAGGCAAATAGGAAGAGGTTCCAAGGATAACTCTGTGTGTGAATTACTGATAGCTGTACAAGAGTTCCAAAAGAACTGCATGGAATGATTTCTCTAAAAATATTTGTCTCCAAAGTAATAGCTGATATATCACTGAAGCTTTAATTCATTCAGGGGCAAATATATATTCAACTCACAATGTGAGCCTTGCCCTGTGTAATGTGCTAGAGATCCCTTGGAATGGAGATTGGGTATGATCTCTGTTTTCATGGAGCACAGAATGGGTTGGGATAGAAAGCAATAGAAGGTAAACAAATCAATAAAAACATAACCCTTCAAATTATGAGAAGTGATGGAATAGCATGCTATGATAAGAAATGGCACGAAGACATTATCATCATTTAACTGGTCAGACAAAAAGACATTGGAGCTGAAGGATGAGAAGGATCCAGTCACATGAGGGGACAGGAAAGCAGAATTCCAAATGAGCTAAATGTAGGAGCAGTGTCAGGTGGAGGTGCAGGGAACTAGGTCTGTTCTATGAAAGAATTAAAGGATGGAATAGCTGGGGCTTCCCAAGGATGGAAGATAAAGGCAGACAATGAGGTAAATAATTGTTGTTAATACTTTATTTCATGAATTGAAATAAAAATTTCTGGCATATTTACCATCACAAGACCTCTTAGGAGATTCAGCAGGTTTTCCACTGTTTAAAAATGAATAAGACAAACAAACTGGGCATGGTGGCGCACACCTGTAATCCCAGCACTTTGGGTGGCTGAGACAGGAGAATGGTGAGTTCAAAGCCAGCCTCAGCAATGGGAAGGTGCTAAGCAACTCAGTGAGACCCTGTCTCTACATAAAACACAAAATAGGGCTGGGGATGTGGCTCAGTGGCCAAGTACCCCTGAGTTCAATCCCCGGTACCAAAAGAAAGAAAGAAAGAAAAAAAAGACAAACAGACCAATACAAATGGACAAAAGATTGGAATAGGTACTACACAAATAAGTTAAAAGATGGTCAATAAAAAGAGTAAAAGACGTTCAACATCTCCTAAATTAAAACTACCAGGGGATTATTCTCATGAAAATGACTATAATTGCCAACATTAATAAACCGCGATAATTTGGATCTGGAATGTCGCACAAAGGCCTATATGCTAAAGGTTCAGTCCCCAACCTAGCACTTTTGTGAGGAAACTTTAAGAAATGGGGCCCAGTGAGAGGTCTTGCAGTTATTTGGGGCATGCCCTTGAAGGGAATTTGAGGTCGTAATCCTCCCTGTATCAGCCCTTTTACTTCCTAGCCATGAAGTGAGAAGTTTTGCTCCACCATGTGCCCCCACCATGCTGTGTTGTCTAATCACAGGCCCCAAAGCAAGGACCAGTCATGGGCTGGAACTTTCAAAACTGTGAGCCAAAATAAACTTTCTGTCTTTATAAGTTGATTATATCAGGTGTTCCTTATAGCAATGCGGTGTCCCATATTGAGAATAACATGGAAGAACTGGAATTCTTAAAATTGTTGGTAGGTGTAACTATCATAGAAAATAAACTGGTGGGGCTGGGATTGTGGCTCAGCGGTAGAGCGCTTGCCTCGCATGCGTGAGGCCCTGGGTTCGACCCTCAGCACCACATACAAAGCAATAAAATAAAGACATTGTGTCCATCTACAACTAAAAAAAAAAAAATTAAAAAAAAAGAGAAAATAAACTGGTAGTTTCTTATAAAATTATTTTATACTTATCACATGACACAGCAATTCCACCACTAGATATTATCCAAAATAAATGAACGTATGTTTGCAGAAAACCTTGCATACAAATATTTATAGCATCATTACTGATAATCCATCAGCAGGTGTATGTTAATGCAATGGCATATTCTCAGCAATGAAAAAGAGCAAACTACATATACACCCAAGTCTGGATGAATCTCAAAAGCATTGTGCTGAAAGAAGCCAGACATAACCACATACATGTGTGTGTGTGTTTTGTGTGATGATTCTATTTATATAAAGTTCTAGAATGGACAAAACTATAGTGATAGGAAGTGAAAGCTGATGAGACCAGTGGTTGTCTAGCTAAGGGCTGGAAATTATTGCTGCAAAACATCACAAGGGAACTGTTTGGAGTGATGCAAATACTCTAAATCTTGGTTGTGGTGAGGGCGATATGAGTACAGATATTTCTCAGGACTCATTGAACTGTACACTCAAAATGGGTACATTGTGTTGTACGTAAATTAAGCTTCAATAAAATTCGTTTGAAAGAAAAAACAGTGAATGAATGTGTTTTTTTAAGGACATCATTATTGTTTATAAAATCTATTTCCATTTTAAATTAAATATTTTCTGTATTTCTTTATCAATGTACATTTTAAAATTATTTTGTTATCTTTCATCAGTCCTGTCTGAGGTTTCTTTTTCAAGAAAAGTCATTGGTATTTTATACCATACAGGACAGAGCAATGAGGAAAATAACATCTTTTTCCTGAGCTAGATTAATTTGCAGGCATTAAAGAGATCTTTGTGGGATGGAGTTGTGCCTCAGTAGTAGAGCGCTTGCCTGGCATATGTAAGGCACTGGGTTCAATTTTCAGCACCACATATAAATAAATAAATAAATAAACAAACAAATAAATAATATAAAGGGCCATTGACAACTAAAAATACATATGTAATATAAATGTATAAATTTAAAAAAGAGAGATCTTTGCCTTATACACTGTTTTTGAAGAGTGATAACCAGGGCTGGGATTGTGGCTCAGTGGTAGAGCGCTTGCCTCGCATGTGTGAGGCACTGGGTTCGATCTTCAGCACCACATAAAAATAAATCAATAAAGATATTGTGTCCACTTACAACTAAAAAATATTCAATAAAAAATAAAAAAATAAAGAGTGATAACCATAAACACTCAAGGGAAATTATACCCAAAGACTTTCCACTTTTTATTATTATTATAGTCATATTTTTTATAGATTTAAAATTTGGTATATGCCAAAGTGGATGTCTTAAAGATTTCTAAGAAGAAAATAGAGTCTTCATCAAAACTCCAGCCCTGAGACCTCCTTGGGAGGGAGGGTAACAATAGTGAGGGGAAAAGAAGTGAGTCAGGAAGGAGAAAGTGTGGCCTTGCCCTGGCTTTAGAAACACCTGTGCTCACAATTAATAAGGAATCTTGTGAGCTGTTGTCAGTACCCCAGCCATGCAGTACCATCTGAGATGGAAGGGAAGGAAAGACATTTACCCACTGGCTTGTTCTGTTTTCCTGACTCTCAGCTTGTTTGTCCATGGGATATAAAATCCCCCACTTCTGAGTTGTTGCTATTAGCTGCTTAGGAAGCCCTGTCCCAGGTCCCATTCCAAAAAAAGACACCTGAGCAGGAACCTAAGGGGAAGAATCTGTCACTGTAGAACCCTTCAGTTTGGGCCTGGGCATCTGGGCTGCTGCAGGTCCCCTTGTGGATAACTAGTGAAGCTGTGTTGCAGCCCAGCTTACATCTGGGAAGGCTCCGACAGATATCAGTGATAGCAGATGAAGCACCCGAGTGATAGTCACAGTGGAACATTTCAGACAGCAAACTGTCCAAGCCTGTAAGGGCAGTAGCGAGAGTCTGAGCAAGTGCATAAGGTGGGTTCCATACTCTGCATTAGAACACTCTAGAAGACAATTAAGCATTTGTAATTGTAGATTATTGTTCTTTCAAGTTTTGGGGAAATTTAGTGGCGGTGATGGGAAAGAAAGAAAAATTCCTCCTCCTGGACTATTTTGGGTAGGGAGTTTATTGCTTTGAACTATATATTTGATATGTAAGTGTGCATTTATCCTAAAAAATACACAAGTATTTCTCACACAGGCATGAATTAAATTTCTTTTAAGGGCATTACTATATTTTATTTCCACCACAAGTCTCTCTGTACCACTTTTTTAGACTATAGAATTGTACATTTCAGAGTATTAATCTATAAAGACCAATATTGAGAATCTGATTTGGCCACTTTTGTAACTCAATCCTTAATTAAAAATGAAAAACCCCAAAGAAGACACTATATCATCATCATTTTTTATGAATCTATTTAATCAAAATTTTAAGTAGAATAACCTAGAGACCACTTTAATCAATAAATGCTCAACTTAAAGTTTAAGTGGGGATATAATTTTTACAAATTGAATGATATTTTAAATGTTAATCATTTGAAAGCAAACTCATCCTTCTTAATTTATAATCTTTAACATATCTACATTTTTCCTTGTGGAGTTTTATGTCTTTAAAATAGAATTGTGCTAGAGTTTGATAAAGTCACATTAGTTATGCAGCTATAAGAAAAGTCTCGCATGGTTCCAAGAAGAAAACCTCCAATATTAGTAAAAATTTGAGTTTTGTTTTTTCATTTCTCCTAAAAGTTTGTTTTTGTTTTTGAGGGAAGTATGTCTGCTTGTATTTCCCTTGCTCTTCCAAGTATCAAGTAATTCAATTTTTATTTTTTTTTTCCACTAAGAATAAACCAGAGGAAAATGCCTTGTTTTATTTTTTGTAATGCGAGGAAATTTTGTCATCTCAGGGGGAAATTCTGGGACACATGAAAGTCATGGGTTGTCTTGGGAAACTATAAATTCTATTCAATATTTCAGGCCTCCTTTTAACAAGTACAATTAGAATTGATTCCATAATTATACATAGAATGCTGGGTGTTTTATATAAGCGGGGGGAAAATGAAACACAGAAAATTAAGTCCAGAGAAGTAAGGTTTCAAAAATGGTGAGTGAACAGAAGAGATCTAGAATTTTAAAAAATATCTTTAGTTACTTTTGTGTGGTGCCAAGGATCAAGCCCAGTGCCTCATACGTGCGAGGCACATGCTCTACCTCTGAGCTACACCCACAGCCTGAGATCTAGAATTTGGAACATCCATGACTAATCATATTTTTGTTCTCTCCAAAGCCCATTTTATTTCAAGGCAATTTTTGTCCGGAAGTGACCTAAAAATTCAATGTAGAGAGAAGAAATATTTTTCTTAGGCTCATTTAGAGTTATATTGATAGTGTTTATATCCAATAAACAATTTTAATTCTGAAGCTGGCAAAGCAGGGATTTCTTTCATCAATATTTAAGTCAGTTTCAGAGAATCGAAAAGTTCCTGCTTGATTATAAGTCCATTCTGTACTTTGGATTCATTTCTATAATTAAAAATTATATGACAGACACTTTTCATTGAATACACATACGTGTGTACATACACACATGTGTGCCCACATATACCAGCATACATACTCACACTATGTCACAAATCTTAATTATGAATAACTTGAATGAAATGTGGACAATGGACAACTAAGAAATCTAATTTGCATCATATTTATTCTAGGTGAGAGTACATCTGTACCCCATTCCTGTTCTTCTGATTTTTTTGTACTTTAGTTACTTAGCAAGCTATGATTTTGAAATTGAGCAGAAAATCTTTAATAAATTAGTGACATAATGATAATTACATATTAAGGAAAATAATTCCTGAATTTGAAAGTAAAAAAGACTAATGAAAGTTTTTATGCATAAGATAATATTCTATTGACTTGTGCTCAAAACACATGAATATTTGTGAAGCTATAAATATTTAGTCAACAGATTTAAATTTTTTAAATATTAAAATATATTATTGGATAGTTCATGCACTTAAAAAAAGTAGTTAAAATCTTTCTGCTAATCAGTCAGCTTAGAAATGAAACATTCTGAATATAATTAAAGCTGATTATGTATCTCTTTATTTTTATTTGTTCTTTTTAGTTATACATGACAATAGTGTGTATCTTGACATATTATACAAACAAGGAGTATAACTTGTTCTAATTAGGATCCCAGTCTTGCAGTTGTACATGATGTGGAGATTCACTGTGGTGTATTCATATATGAGCATAGGAAATTTATGTCCAGTTCATTCTACTGTCTTTCCTATTTGCATCCTCCCACCCTTTTCTTCAATTCCCTTTGTTTAATCCATTGAACTTCTGTTCTTCCTCTCCCCCTTGTTGTGTGTTAGCATCTGCATATCTGATTATGTACCTATTTTTAATAATATCATACTTTTTTCAACTTCTGAGATGACCATTTTTATGAAATCAGTTTCCATTATTGCTATCAATGTCAGATTATACAGACACACACATCAAGTTTTTAAAAATTCTACTTAAAAGCATCATACTAGACTGTGGGTGTAGCTCAGTGACAAGCACTTGCCTAGTATGCATAAGGCCCTGGATCCCCAGCACTGCAGAAGAAAAGCATTAGTTCTCTGTTTATTTTTGCAAGTTTTTTTTTAAACATTATTAGTACTGCTTATCTATGTTGATATGTATAGTTTGGGTTTATTTCTCTGATATTTTAAACTATGGATTAATTAAATTTATTTTTATTTATTATTAATTTTATTTATTATTTATTTATTTGTTATTAAATTTATTTATTTTCCAATTGATGGACATTTCAGTTTTTATTTTTGTTTGTTTACAAAAGGTGCTATAATTAATTACTTTGCTACCATTGGTGGATCATTGGTTCTGCAACTTGACAAAACTTATTTATTTTTTAAAATTCTACTTGCAAATGTTTACTATAGTATGTTGTATTTTTTATGTTAAAGCGGATTTATTTCCTTCCAGAATTTATGCATTCCTGTAATTTATGCAGCCCTGTAGGTCGGATATGGTTTGGGGATAGGATGGTGGATCCATCAGGCTCACTCTTGAGCAGAACTCCATTCCCAAGTCATGCAAGATATTTACTGAGGCAGTAAAGGGACCAGATCACAATGTTTACTCCAGCCTGACTCATTCAAAGTCCGGTTTTTATGTGCAGGTATTGCCATATATTTAATTGATATAAGAGAAAGAAATGAAATATTTTATAAACCATATTAGAGAAGAATTTTTGGGGGATAGAAGAATTGTTTGCTTGGGTTTAGTACCTAATTTTTCCCCATTACTTTATCCATAGCACCTAAACCTGTGCTTATAAAGGGCTTAATACAGTTTTATTGAATTAATAAATAATAAATCTAGAGCTATTAATAATATTTTATAATTTGAGAGGCCAATGTAAAGTATCTTATGAGTTTTGTTGTTGTTTCCCAACTTCCTATAAAGATATGTATGAAATTAAACTGAGCTTGGTGGAACACACCTGTAATCCCACGATTCAGGAGGCTGAGGTAGGAGGATTGCAAATTTGAGGCCAGTCTCAGCAATTTAGTGAGACCCTATTTCAAAATTTAAAAAAAGAGGAGGTGGTAAGCTGGGGATACAACTCAGTGGTAAAGTGCCCAAGGATTAAATCCCCAGTACCAAAATCAAAAACAAAAACACCACCACCACTACCACCACTGACACCACCAAAAAACCCCAAACAAAACAAAAAAATTTTGCACTTCCATCAACAAGATGGCAGAAATCTAGTTACCAGAATCTGATATTAATATTTATCACCCACAAGCCAATACAACAATTAGAAAAGTGCAATGGATGACCCATCTGTGAGAGAACAACCAATATGGCACCATCTTACCTCAGAAGGTAGGTTGGGAGCTGTGGTGTGCTGAAGACAGCTCATGCTGGTTTGAAACAGCCAAATGTGCTAAATTATCAGGAATTTTGCTAGCTTGTTGTTAAACGTCTTGAAACTGCTATGGCAGGAGTATTTACACCACAGAAACCATCAAAGGGTACACACACATCAGCCCCCCAATCCCAGCCGATTGTTTAACATTTAAGAACACATCACTCATCCTCCCTCTCCTTCCCTCGCCTACACACATCAATCAGAATTCTAAATGGCTGTTCAACTACTGCACAGGCACTGCTTTTAAGGCATTGGGGACATTTTTTAGCCCTTCACTTGTGGTTTGTTTTTTTGTTTTTGTTTTTTTTGGTGCAGTTTAATCTTGTAAATTCCTGAAAAAAAAAATGAGGAGAAATAGAGCAAAGGAACTACAGTGGCACAAGATGCTGCCATATAATCCCCACAAGTAAAAACCTGTAGGTCAGATATAGTTTGGGGATAGGATGGTGGATCCATCAGGCTCACTCTTGAGCAGAACTCCATTACCAAGTCATGCAAGATATTTACTGAGGCAGTAAAGGGACCAGATCACAATGTTTACTCCAGCCTGACTCATTCTACTGAAAGGCTTCTTCTATATACTCAATTCTGCTTCCCATGATATCTAGTATGCACCAACATTAGGTGATTTTTTTTCCCCATATTTTTAATGGTGCATTGTAGTTGTGCATGATGATGGGATTTGTTGTTGCACGTTTGCATATGTACATGATATAATAATGTAATTTCGTGAATATCACTCTCACAGCATTAGGTGATTTTTACTAAATTCTTATCCTTTAAATGGTTTCTCCTACATGGATGATGATCTCCTTTGATCCTATTTTATTTGTCTTGCTAGTCTGACTTCTTCCTCCATATGGCCCCTAAGACTAAATACCAGTCAGTGCAACCCTTTTTTACGTTTCTGTGCATTTATTATTTATTTGTTCGCTTGTTTATTTTTAAATTTTTTGTGCTGGGAATTGAGTCCAGGACCTTGAGAATGCTAAACTTTCACTCTACCAATGCGCTGCACCCCTAGCCCAATGCTGCTGCGCATTTACAAATATTTTTTTATACTGGTGTATGTATTTTTATACACATTCTCTCTCTCTCTCTCTCTCTCTCTTTTTGCAGTACTGGGGATTAAACCCAGAGTTTCATATGTGCTAGGCAAGTGCTCTACCTCTGAGTTACATATCAGTTCTTTTTAAATTTTTATTTTAAGACGGGAACTCACTAAATTGCCTAGGCTGGCATCAAACTTGCAATCTTTCTATCTCAGTTTCCCCAACTGCTGGGGTTAGAGGACTGTGCCACCAGGCTCAGCTTATTTTATACTGTCTTTTAATTTGATTTTATTATTTTTAATTTATTTTAATTAGTTTATTTAAAAATATTTTATTAGTGCATTTTAGTTCTACATAATATTGGGGTTCATTCTGACATAATCATACAAGCATGAAATATAATTTGTTCTACTTCAGTAGCCAGTGCTTCCTCTTTCCCTCCCTTTCTCTTTCTCCTTATTCCTCTTCCTTAATCTATTGCTCTTCCTTCTATTTCCTTTTTATTTATCTACTATTTTATAACTGGTGCTTTATGGATACACACAAAGGTGAACTTCACTGTGGAATATTCATATATGCACAGAGCACAGTTTGGTCGATTTCATTCTATTCCTCCTTTTTCCATCCTCCTTAATCTCCTTCCTCTGCTCCGCTGATTTCCTTTCTATTTTTTAAAAATCTTTATTTTATTTTTATGTGGTCCTTTTATCGAACCCAGGGCTTCATACTTGGTAGACAAGTGCTTTACCACTGAGCTACAGTCCCAGCTCCTTCCTTTCTATTTTCATGGGATCTTCCATACTATCTTTTTAGATTATATTTCTATATCTCAAACTCTCAAATCTCTAACCTTCCTGTCAAGTCTACTGAATTGCATTCATGATAGTTTGTTTTCTTATATTTTATTACTTTTTAATCACTAGTTTATAATTGTGAGTCCTTGCTTTTGTATTAGCTTTGCCAGGTGGCAATAAATAGCACCATAGGACACATACTGCTGAATTAACAGTATCTTCATTTTAACCTCAGACCCATGATAGCCCCAGGACCAGAATTTCACTTTATTTGGGGACATATATATATCTCCCCAAATATATAGGTCTCCTATATATAGAGGTCCCACATAGAGCACAGGCAGAGACAGATTTCTTGCTATTTCCTGTGACCTTGAGCAATTTAAAAAAGTAAATCACTTACTAACTATAGAGACTTTTAAGGTTACCTGCTCTCTTCAGATCTCTGGGTTCCAATTCTCCATCATGCAAAGGTCCCAGGGCAAGACCTCTGTTTCATATATGAAATAAAATGTGACCTTCCTTCCTTCCTTCCTTCCTTCCTTCCTTCCTTCCTTCCTTCCTTCCTTCCTTCCTTCCTTCCTTCCTTCCTTCCTTCCTTTCCTCCCTCCCTCCCTCCCTCATTCCTTCCTTCCTTCCATGCTGGGAATTGAACCCAGGGCCTTGTGCATACTAGAAAAGCACTCTACCAATCAAGCTATATCCCCAACCCCATTTTTTATTTTATTTCTGGAACTTAGGTTTTCCTCTTTCTTTTTTTTTTTT
>CM053405.1:33608297-33634464 GCA_028644305.1 Xerus rutilus | reverse complement strand
TTAAAATGTATTATTACATTTTACTCACTCTATCTAGGTATTTGGTAGTAGTAGGGTTCCAGTTAGCTTAATTAGCATCCTGTTAGGAATAGAAATTGCATTCTGTACATCTTTATATTTGGGAAGAATTATTTGGAAAGATAATTTATCCCTTTAATGGGAATAACAATGGCTATTGTTTATTTTGCAGAATTAGATGCTGTTTTCTATATTGCTTAAGTATATATTTTCAAATAGGTATTACATAAAGTTTGCCAATACATCTATGTGGTAGCTTTGCTTTTAATTTATAGTCTTCCTTCTTTCCTTCTTTCCTTCCTTCCTCCCTCCCTCCCTCCCTTCCTTCCTTGCTTCCTTGCTTGCTTCCTATTTTACCAGTGGGCTATATCCTCAGCCTTTTCTATTTATTTTTGAGAAAGGATCTGGCTAAATTGCTGATGGCCTTACTCATCAGATGAGAAATAAATAAAAAAACTTCGTTTAATGTGAAATATTGCTAAGGATGTCACCATAAGGTTATAAGGAATAAAATATATAGCAATAGTATACTTTGAGGGAAATATGAAAGAATTGTTTCTCAACATATGAGTTAATTCATAACCCAGCTAAAACATGAGTTATAGTTGTAAAAAAAAATCACTGGACTGCAACCATGCTGTTACAATCACCACATTTCAATTCCATTTCACAAACATCTGTGATGCATCTAATGCTTGCTAAACACTGACCTAAATATATCAAAACACCATGATTGTTCTCAATGATCTTACTTGAGATCTTAGTTTAAAAATAGCAGCTTAAAAAAAAAGAGGAAAAATCCGAGTGACAGTGCAGTACTAAAAGCATGTACAAGTAACAGAAGTTATATAGGGAAGGAAGATTTCACTGCAGCGATTGCATCCTAGCAGGAGCTTTAAACACAAATAGGGTTTTGACATGTAAACTAACAAGGGAAGGACAGTTCAGACGCAGTGAATGCACTGAACCCATTGATGTACAGCTTAATGGAAGTGATGCTTGGATGAGATAATCTGTATTGGAGAAGAGCATATTAATATTGATTCAGAAAGTTGCATTCAGAGGACTTTGAAATATGAAGGCTCCCTGGTTACTTCAATTCACTCATTCATCAAGGGAAAACAAATTTGAAAACTGAAGCAGATTTCCCAGCAGAAAGAAAATATGCATACTAGGGTTTGTGAATATCCAACAGAGTTAAGGAGATATGTGAGTTAACCTGTACGCACTTGATCTTTACCCATGCAGATGAACGGCTGTATGTCATCTGATGGTTACACCATCAGTTCTCAATTGAAGGCTCCTTTCTCCTCTGTATGTTTTGTATATAATGCAGTGATTTCAAGATGGGCTCTGGAGTCTCACTTATGTTAATAACCTAGCTCTTCCACTTATAAGTGCTGTGACCTTGGAACATCCTAAATTCCTCACTTATCTGCAAAGAGAATGATAATAACATTGACCTCTAAATTCTAAAATGAATTGTGTTAAGTGTGTAAAATATTTAGGAAATGGAGTAGAATTTAGTAGACGTTAAATCCTTCTATTGATGCTGCATGCATAGTCTGTCCTGGTTTTGTCCCTCATTCTTGTTATAAAACACTGTGTAGACTACACTTGGAACAAAAATCACATACACATGAAACAATATTATGTACAGTCTACGGAATTATGTTCAAAAGGATCTTAGTATCATCTATTATATATCTCTCTCTCGTGCGAGGTGGCCAGCACCCTACCAGGGTAATTTTTCCTGCTCAGGAGGGGATAAGCCACTTTAGAAAAATATAGTTTGAAGAAATAAGTGAAGAAATAAGAGACAAAGTCAAAGAATATGTTTTAAAAGCAGAGTGTCTGATAGATTCTTCCAGTCCTGGTAGGAGCTGGAACAGAACAGTTAAAAAATGGCTCTGATTCTTTATTTAAGGGAGAGCATCAAAGGCAGGGATGAGGTTTCAGGGGTGGAGTCTTGCTTCATGATGTCTTGCAGTCAACAGATTGATTGGCCTCTTGGCAGGCCATACCCATCTCTGAGAGCCTTTGTATCTATGTGGTTGCAGCAGATCACCCTGTCTCTGGTGCTGTGTGAGATCACTGGCAGAGTTGGTGGGAGTTCACATGTATTTGGGCCATCTCACCAGCAGGAATGCTGCTGTGATTTCCCAGATACCAGACATTTACACTCAATGGCTTCCATGCCAGTCTGGTCCATGCACAGATCATGGATGGCTCTTGACATATAATATAGACACACACACACACACACATATTTATCGTTTTGAACCCAGGAGTGGATTGAACCTAGAAGTGCTTAACCACTGAGTCACATCCCCAGCCTTTTAAAAATTTTTTAAAAAATAATTTATTTATTTGTTTGATATAGAGTCTAAGTTGCTGAGGTCCTCTCTAAGTTGCTGAGGCTGGCTTTGAACTTGTGATCCTCCTCCCTCAGTCTCCTGGGACTACAGGCATGTACCACTGAGCCTGGAATTATCTAAAATATTTTTAAAAATTTACAAGGAGAATATATTTTTGAACTACTTGCATGATGCAAATATAAAATCATTACTACTTTCTACTTATGGTTTTAATTTAATGCTGATTGAAATATAAGTTTATCTTATCAAAAATATTTAGTCTTATCAAAAATATGTACCTTCTAAGCTTTTTTCCCCAGACTAATCACAAAAAGAAACAATACTTTCCTTCTCCTCCATATTCACTTATTTATTATTCCTTTATTCTTTAGCTACTGAGTCCCTACCATGTACAGAAAATATTGTATCTAATTATTTAGATGTGCTACAGTTTGATCTTTACAATTAGCAAATGGGTGAAGGAAAACAAAAATGTGGTGTATCGGTATTTGAAACATCTCGGCAAGAAATCAGTATCTCAGGAAAAAGCACAAAGTGATGATTATCATATATGCACAAAGAAGGTAAAGTGCTGACGGAAGCACTACCTGGGCTATTTTAAATTTAGCTCGCAATGGGAGGAGAGGCACTTCTCACATTTCGACATGGAATTTCTTTAAGAAAAACAATTTTAAATGAAGCCAATCAAACATGAAGTCTGAACAGGATATTATTTCTGGAATATATGGAAAAAGGTTAAAACACATTTATGTCCAATTCTTTAGGTGTAATATTTAATTCACATGGAACTAAATTAGGCATAAGGCAAGGAGGAAGAAAATTAAATCTACGTTAAAGTGTGCTTATGGTTGCCTTGTTCACCTTTTCTGTGAATAGGAAATAAGAAAGATAATGAGTCAGAACTACATTTTTGTAACAAAGCACTTGACTTAACCCGGCAAAGTCTTCCTCCCTCTCTCTGTGTCTCTCTCTTTTCTCTTCCTTCCTTCCATGTGTGTGTGTGTGTGTGTGTGTGTGTGTGTGAGAGAGAGAGAGAGAGAGAGAGAGAGAAAGAGAGAGAGACATATGCTCTCTCTCTTTTTCTCCCTCTCTCTCTAATCATAATACTTTTAGAAGGAACACCCACTTCTCTGTTCTGTTGGAAAATATGTAAGGTTTGGCATTTTTGCCAGTTTCATTTTGAGTTACACTGATTTTGCAGAAGTTTTATATAGACATGTGTTCACAAGCTTTTTTTTCTCTTAATACTTCAGAGCTTAAGAATCTTTATTAATCCAGGAGTTCTTGACCCCACTCTCCACTCCCAATATTCCAGCTGTTTCTCCCATTAAACTAGCTTCTTTTGTTCTCCCTTCCACTGCCACTTCAGCTCTGTTCTCTCCCTCAAGCTGGCTCTGTACTCAAGGTCATTAAGCACATTTCTTCCTTAATCTCACCTGATGTTGGTTCCTGCTCTAGTCACCCTAGTCCTTGTACCATGAGTGCAGATAAACTGTAACTCGCACTTTCTTATTCTTCTTAGCTAAACTCTTCTTATACTCACTTTACATATATATTTAAACACTTAAATAGAAACTATATCCTATTCGTTTTGTGATTTATTTTCTAGTCCTTGAATCTTTACACAAGAAATAAAAAATGAATATTTTATTTCTTTAAATTCCAATGGATCTAAAGTAAGTGTTCAAACAAAACTAAATAAAATAAAATAGAGAATCAACCAATATAAACTCAACCTGTAAAGACCACTCTTTTTGCTCCGAAGATGATGGCAGTGTCTTATATAACTAGGCTTAACTAAATAAATAAATAACTATTTTATTTATTTATGCAATTTCTTTTCCTAACAGAACTTGTTCTTGCTGTATATTGAACTAGAAAAGAGACAAAGGAGGTCTAATAAGCTTAAAGTTTGTTTTCAACATGTAACTTAAAAATAGGCAGAAGTTCAATGATTTATTTTGTTTTGATTTCTATTTTATTTATTTATTTATTTTGGTACTGGGGATTGAACTCAAGGGCACTCGACCACTGAGCCACATTCCCAGCCCTACTTTGTGTTTTATGTAGAGACAGGGTCTCACTGAGTTGCTTAGCACCTCGCCATTGCTGAGGCCGGTTTTGAACTCGCGATTCTCCTGTCTCAGCCTCCCTAAGTGCTGGGATTACAGGCTTGAGCCACCGCGCCCGGCTTGTTTTGATTTCTAAATTCTCAGAATAGCCTCCTCTCTCTCAGTCTTTTCTAGCTAAAGGTCTATTTTCCCATTTTCTCTAAGTCTAGTGAAAGGAGGAAAAATTTATATCTAAACATTGTCCATTTGTGTTTCTAAGATGTATTCAGCAGTACCATAAGGAAGATCTTCATTGTGGGAAAGAGAGAGAAGGGGAAGGAAAATAAGTGTTTTCATCATGGTAATTGCTATGGTTTGACTGTATGTATCCCTACAGTCATGTGTTGGAATTTAATCTTCCAAAGCAATAGTGTGAGAGGTGGTACTCTTTGAAGGTGAGTAGGCCAAGAGGGGTTTTGCCTCATACATGGCATCAATGCCCTTTAAAAGAGACTGCGTAGGGCAGCCTCCCTCCTCTGTCTCTTCTACCTGAGAACACAGTGCTCATATGATGAAGGATACAGCACCCCATGTGCCCTCTTGGAAGCAAGGGGGCCCTCTCCAGACCCCAAACCTGCCAGTGCCTTGATCTTGAACTTCCTAGGCTCTAGAACAGAGAGAAATAAATTTCTATTGTTCATAAATGACTCAGTCTAAGTATTTGTTACTGCAGCACAAAAAAACCCCTTCCTTTTTTGAAAGGGAATTTGCTGTTTTTTCCATGAGTTCTTTAAATCCACAAGAACAAATTTATGAGAATTGTTTCCACTGAGATGTGGGGGACGTCACAAGATGATACAAGAGTAAACTGAAACTAAGCATTGTGGTAAGTTTTAAAACTAAGCTGATGCTGCTCTATCTGTGACATCTGGGCAAAGAGCAAGTGTCTGCTTCTATGCTCAGTGTTCAGAAACCACTGAGCACTAAGAATGGTTTATAGCCTGACATTTCTTGGAACTACAGTGAAGTGCTGCCGAGGTTTATGCTTTAGAAATAACCACTTGGTTTGTTCCCAAGGGGTAACATCATCGACCCTGGCAGCTCTTACTACACATAGGTCTGGTTGTTGCTGGGAACCCTGAACAAGACAATAAACAACTTTTTGTGGTGCTGGGGATTGGTCCCGGGACCTTGTATGCTAGACCAGTGCTCTACTACTGAGCTTCATCCCCAATCCCCTGAACTTTGATTTTCAGTTTCTTCACCTGTAAAATGGGGCTAGGTATGAAGGTTAAGGAAGTCTGTGTAGCCTAGCATGGCAGCATGGCAGACTTTTCGTATAGTGGGATGAACCAGGGAAAGAAATCCTTCTCTGGTTCCCTTCCTGGAAGATGGTCTGTTGAGGAAGGATTGAGAACTATGGAACTGGTGGAAATTGCCTGTGTCCTGTATGGGGTGGGGAGGCTCGCATGGATGTGAGCCCATCTTGTGAGGATGCTTGAGATGTGCAGGAAGGAGCAGGAGGAGTCCAGGAGCCTGAGGCAGGAGGATTACAGTTCCAGGCCATCCTGGCAACTTGATCCAAAGAGGCCAGGAAAGATGTGGCCCAGCTCTGTGTGCCTCACCGAGTGCCGTCCACCTACCTTCATCCTTATTCCAGGACTTGCTGGGACCACCTTTCTCTGCTGCGGGATCAGGAAAAAGAGTTACTTTTGTATGTAGGGTGAGATTCAAGAGTTAGCACCAAGAATTTCAGGATTTATGGCTGAAGTTTCAATATTTCAACTGGAAAGCTGAAGTTGTAAGCCAAAGGTGTTCAAGTGCATTGAAAGATGTGCTTAAAAAAATAAAACTAAGCTGAATTTGAACTTAAAAATTGATACAATGTATCTTTCAAAGTTTAAATGTGGATATCTTTCTTCTCTTATCTCCATTCCTGTACCGCATCTTACTACATGTGTGGAGGATATGGAATAATAATCCCCAGGGAGAAAGAAGACAAACAATGGGCTCTGGGCTTTGGACTTTCATCCTTTCCCAGTAACAATGAGTCCTGGGTGGAGAAGGCAAATGATGGGCTCTGGCTCTGGACTTTCATCCCAGTATCAATGGGTTTCGAACTTTTACAACTATTTTCCTGAGTTAGATTTTGAACCTGCACAACTCGTTTCCTGGCAGCCCAAATGGCACACTCTAAGTCTCTAAAGATTAAATCACGCTAAACATTCTGCTATGATTAACTCTCATTAAAACCTATAAAAAACAGACCCCTCTTGTAACCAGTTGCCATTTGCTCCCCTGAAACGTGCCATTCCGCCACTGCTTGGTAAAGACAGCTTGCTGATCCATTGAGATCTGCTCCCATTTTGGTTATTTTTGCTTACAATGTGCTTTAGTAGTCCCTGCCTTTAAGTTTGTTATTTCTTCTGTTAAACATGACTCAACCTATGACAATTTTCTTTTGTGGCTTTATTCTGTGGTAGTTTGGCCTGTGTAAGTGGAAGGCGCTGCTGTTGCCTCCTGGGTTTCACTCTTTAATGTAACTCATAAAGCATGTTTAAACTTTCTCAAGTACTATTTTTATCGTAAAATCCCTTGTTCATGAGCCATAATGGTTCCTATTGTCATTTTCATTGGAAAGGGACCCTGAAGTAGGAATCAGATGTTAGCTCCAGAACCTGCAGCATAGGAAGCTTTCTCTACTCTGAAAATTATTAGTGATAACATTTACCTCACAGAGTTGTTAAAAGGATCAGAAAAGGTAGGCTGCAGCAGTTTGAAAAGTGTTAAGCCCTGTACAAGTAGAGTTGTACACTACGTGCTTCCAGCTTTTCGTGAGTTGACAGTCACACACCACTCTAACCTTATTTTCCATCACTGCTCTGTAGGCAGATGCTGGCCAAGAACACTGTGCTCCCTGTGCTAACACGCCATGCTTATCTCTAGTTTGTTCCTGCTTGCTCATCCTGTCTGCTCACTTCTCTCCTCTTTTTTTTTTTTTAATCTTTATTTTATTTTTATGTGGTGCTGAGGATTGAACCTAGTGCCTCACGCGTGCTAGGCAAGCACGCTACCACTGCGCCATAACCCCTGCCCACTTCTCTCTTCTTTGAATCTTACTCAATTGCCAGGTGAAACTTCTCCTTCCACCCTGACTTCCCATTGCTTATATCAGGTCACCACACGGATTAATCTACTGCCCTATGACCAGATGCTGGGGAGCAGCCCCACCCCCACACTACGCAATATGCACAGCAAATGTGTGTCAGTGGGTTGCTTTTTATGTCTACCCTTTCCTGTGAATGTTTATGACATTATTTGTTAGCTTGAGATGCCAAAGGAAAGAGTGTCACTGTGATGGTTAATTTTATTTGTTGACTTGACTAACCAAATATTGGGTGAAACATTCTCTGGTGTTCCTGTGAGCATGTTTTTTTTGGCATGAGCTTAACATTTAAATCAGCACACTGAGTGAGGCAGATTACCCTCTGTAATGTGAGTGGGTGTCTTAAATCAGCTGAAAGCCTGAGTGGAATTAAAAGGTTGGGTAAGAAAGGATTCCTCTTAGATGGGTGCAGTGGTGCAAGCCTGTAATCCCAGCACTTTGGGAGGCTGAGACAGGAGAATCATGAATTCAAAGCCAGCCTCAGCAATGATGAAGTGCTAAGCAACTCAGTGAGAACCTGTCTCTACATAAAACACAAAATAGGGCTGGGGATGTGACTCAGTGGTCAAGTATCCCTGAGTTCAACCCCTGGTACCAAAAAAAAAAAAAGAAAAAAAGAAAAAGAAAGGATTCTTCTTGCAGATTGCCTTCAAGCTAGCACATTGATTTTTTTCTGATTTTGACTTCAATTGAAATATGGGCTCTTCTTGGGTCTTAATCTTAGTGGCTTTAACCTGTACTACACCGCACCACTGACCAGGCCTTTGCTCTCAGATTGCAACTATACCACTGGATCCCTGGAATCTCCATTATGTTGACTCACCCTGAAGATCTTGGGACTTGTCAGCCTTAATAACCACATGAGCCAATTTCTTGTAACAAATAACATATATATATATATATATATGAGCCACATCCCCAGCCCTATTTTGTGTTTTATGTAGAGACAGGTTCTCACTGAGTTGCTTAGCACTTCACCGTTGCTGAGGCTGGCTATATATATATATATATATATATATATATATATCATATAAGTATAATGAGAATAAATATAATAAAATGTATGTTGTATTATAATTTTATCAATCTATCTGTATATGCACATGTCCTATTGGTTCTGTTTTTCTGGAGAACCTTAACTAATAATTGCTAAAGTGGAGCCACACAGGAAACTTTTAGTCAGGAAGCTTTTTCTTTTTAAGCTTGTGCATAAATTTCTATGCAACAAAAGACAAAAATATGAGCAAACAAACAAAAGAATGGAAAAAAAATCGAATGGTTAAAAGCCCTGCAAGTAAGGTATACCCTTGAGACAACATGTGAGAGACCTTAAAAAAAACCTATGAGAAAATTGGATGTAAGCATAAATCGTGATATTATATGTCACTTAAGTGAGAGAAAGAAAAACATTCATCACATAGTTCACAAAGCCCGAGGAATAAACATTTACACAATAACACACTAAGTGTGTTAAGGCATGAATGAATACTGTATATTATTCTGCTCTCCCAGAAGATTCTTGGAGAGTGTGTGCATATATATTAAGTTTTTAGAAAAGCAATATCTCTCACTGGAAGTTTTAGAATATAGTCATTTCCCTCTAACTTCATTGCACAATTTAATATATATCCAATCTGATCTCAGTGTTGTCTTTCAAGTGGCATTGTGTTTATATCTTTAGTGCAATAAAATTTGAAGCAGGGGTTCATTTTTTTTGAGGGCAACAGATCATAGTATTATTGTTATTGCTACTTTTTATTTCATCTCTCTATGGCACTAAATTTTTGATTTACATAGCTTCCCATGTCCTCTGTACTTTCATTCTGCACTTTTGCCTTAGGAGTTGGACTGAACACAAGCTCCATAAAGCAAGGCCAGTTTTGGTTTTGCTTCTTTCGTATCTCCAGCACTTCAAACAATGTGCAGCCCAAAGGAAAGATCAGCTCCTTTTTATGGATGAAAAAATGGTGTGCAAAAAAGAAGAATTCAGCAGCGTCTATCAGGCAGATTTGCATTACAAGATAAGAGTCCAATATTAGTTATTAAAATTTTGCTACACTGCCCAGACTTTCAAAGTTTTATATAATGTTTTCCAAATATGTCTAAAGCAGTATGTATTTTTCTTTCAGAAGCAAATGAAATAGAATGGAGTCACTTAACAATGTGAAATTTTATTTTATTTATTTTTTTGGTGCACATGTGTAACAAAAATTAATTAAGATAGGAACAATATTTGTTAGTTTTTAAATATAAAATGTTTTATAGCTGGGGCTGGGGTTATGGCTCAGTGGTAGAGTGCTCATCTAGCATGCGTGAGGCACTGGGTTTGATCCTCAGCACCACATAAAAATAAAATAAAGATATTCTGTCCATCTACGACTAAAAAAGTAAATATTAATAAAATAAAATAATTTAAGAGAATTTTTAGCAATTATGACGCTATTTTTAAAAATTTTATCAGAGCTGTTGTGAACTTTTGCTGTAAAAAACAACTAAAAATTTTAAAATAGATTTTGCCATTGAGGAACTGAGAAGAAGAAAGTTAACAATTGCTCACCTTGCGTCCAAATTTGCAGGTTTCATTGCATGCATTTTTATCTGAAAGGAAAAAAAGTCAAGGGGCTAGGGTTGTAGCTCAGTGGTAGCGTGCTTGCCTCGCATGCATGAGGCACTGGGTTCAATCCTCAGCAGCACATAAAAATAAATCAAATAAAGATATTGTGTCCATCTACAATAAAAAAAAATTTTAAAAAAGTCAAGATATTTTGGACTTCAGAATTATCAAACAAATAAAATGTTTCAATAAGTGAGAACAAGGTAATTAAAGCATAATAATGAGTGTAATGATTTTTAAAAATTAAGTGAAAAACCCTATTAGTTAGATTTTTGAGGTCTGTTGGCTCCTCTTCACTGACTTGCTAAATCTTTTTTAATATAACTCTGAAAAAATGGAAAAATTCTAACTCTATTTTTTGTTTAGTCACATTTTTGATTTCTTGATCATTCAGCTTCTTAGGATCTTAATTTGCTTTCTTACTCCATAGAACACAGCTCTCTTCTCTTTGTTGTCTCCTTTTATTCCTCTTTTCTATAGTCTCTCCTTTTTATTCGCTGTGTTTTACATAGCAGATCCATAGTTGTACTAAATGTGTTCTGTATTCTGATTTTTATTTTCTTTTCAGTCCTCTGTTAAACTCATTAGCTAAAGCCTTGAATATAGTAGCATATATTTGGTGTGGTATATTTTTATTCAATCAAAATGCAGATCTTAGTTTCCTGACTCTTGCTGATCCTACTGGACTCATCTTAGATGCTATTTCCATTGGTAAATTTTAAGTCACTCCCCAAGGCAAGCTCTGAAGAACTCTATTCATGGGCCTATCACTGCACTATCTCCTATTTCAATGGGTGGTCCACCATACTGCCATTTTTGTTTTACAAATAAGATCCTGTTGTGTATTATTTTGTCTCCAACATCTAGTACAATACTTTACTTACAAATGTATTTGATTGGATAAATCTACACTTTCCTGTCAGCATTATTATTTTGACTAGATTTGGCCACAGTTTTTCTCATATCTTATTTTTTTCTGTTCTTCTCATTTTCTGCCCTTCTTTATTAATGTTTTGCCTTTGTTAACCCTTTCATTAATGGAGTGAAAGTGAATTAAGTGTACCTAATGAGCTTTACTAAGTCATATAAATTTAACAGTTATATTAGCTTGCACTGATAATGCATGTAGAATTTGCTATTTAAAGAAAGCTGATATAGATTGATACCAAGATAGTGATTTCTAATATGAGTGTTATTGCTCAGCAATAACTGTTTATGTATCGATTTATGTATATTCCTGAAAAGTCATTGTTGTGCATGTCTAGGTGACTCTAGAATCTCTTCTCTGGAGCTAGTAGGTGGACTTTTCCTTTATTCTACTCTTATCTTTCTTACCCTAAGGTAGTGATTACAATTTTACATCATATATTTCCAACATCAGAAGAACACGTCTTAGCTATTTCACTAACCCAGAAAGGAAAGGTAATAAAATTTTATTTATGGTAAACATCTCTCTACTCCAAGCTCCAAGAAGAAGTACTTAGAGGAAGTTTCAGGGAGCATGAAATGTTATCAGTCAAACCCAACAGATTTGTTCAGCCAGGAGATTCTTTCCTTCTCTCATATTTATGGTCCTATCCTGATCAAGGACAAAATAATGTATGGGTATATTAAATAGCTCAAGATCATATTTTTGAATACTTATTCTACTTACTAAATCTTGTAGTTTATTACTTAGTATAGTTCTTCAATTCTCCTCTCTGACTCCATTTCCTGGTTTAAAAATATAAATTGCAAGCCCTTTCTGATAGCTTAATTAATTTCTTACAGTTTAATACAGTTCTCATGATATATCTATCTGCTAAATTTCTATGACTTAAGATATTTTAAAACTCGGTATAGAACTATATTGTAAAAGCACACAAAAAGTCTGCTCTTAAGAATGCTAATTAGGTCTTTGCTATCATTTAAGTTTTGAGACTGAGGAAAAGGCAATGATAGTGAGTTGAATAGTTGTTCACACTCATTGGCAATTTCTCTCTTTGCCATAAAGCTGTTAAAATTATTCTTTATTTTAACTTTAGATTGAATATTAAATATAACAGGGGAGAGGTTGTATTAGAAGGAAAAAAGGTAACAGACTCTTTAAGGCAAAAGAATATCTTAAGTATTTTTTAAAAAATGATACATCATTTTTTAAGTTTTTTTTTTAAAAACGATATATCATTTTTTAAAAAATATTTTTTAGTTGTAGATGGACACAATATCTTTATTTATTTAAAATTTTTTTTAGTTGTAGATGGACACAATATCTTTATTTTGTTTATTTATTTATGTGGTGCTGAGGATTGAACCCAGTGCTTCACACGTGCGAGGCAAGCGCTCTTCCACTGAGCCACAACCCAGTCCCTCTTTATTCATTTTTATGTGGTGCTGAGGATCAAACCCAGTGCCTCACACGTGTGAGGCAAGTGCTCTACCACTGAGCTACAGCCCCAGCCCGATATATCATTTTTACCCTAATTTTATTTATTTATTTATATTTATTTATTTATTTATTTATTTCACGTGGTCCTGAGGATCGAACCCACTGCCTCACACATGCTAGGCAAGTGCTCTACCGCTGAGCTATAACCACAGCCCAGTAAGTATTTTTTTATTGCTCTTTGATTGAAGGTTCTAATTGCTTATGGATGCTACAGTTCTATCTTTAGTTTTAATGCAAAAAATACTTGGTTACTTTTAAAGGACTTAAAATGGGGTGGGATTTCATAAGCAAGGTCAGGTAAAAGAACAGCTGTTTCTCAAGAAAGAGACTGTTTTAGGATAGAGGTCACAAATGAATCCAAAAGGACATTTAAAAGAATGGTCCTATTACAAACAAACAAAACACTTCAATCTGCTCCCTACTAAATTTGTGAGAAATTCCTTCAAATACATGCATGCATACATATATACAAATAAACTTTAAATAATTTGGACTTAGTAAGACCAGGAAAACAAGGTGAGTTAAGAATTTCACATAAAATCAAGCACAAGAGTTGTATTTGAAATGACCACTAGAGGGCAGAAAACAAGGGAAAGGGATATTTAATGGTGGGTTTCTGGAATTGTAGAATTTTCAAACTCTTGGACAACTGACAATAATAATAGTTAATACTTATGAGATGCCAACTGTGTGCTAGGTACATTTCTAAGGATTACATAACATGTACTAATAAGCCAGACGTAGTGCACATGCCTGTAATCCTAGGGGCTTGGGAGACTGAGGTAGGAGGATCACGAGTTCAAAGCCAGCCTCAGCACTGGCGAGGCACTAAGCAGCTTAGTGAGACCCTGTCTCTAAATAAAATACAAAATAGAGATGGGGATGTGACTCAGTGGTTAAGTGCCCCTGAGTTCAATCCCTGGTACCAAAACAAACCCCTCCCCCCCCCAAAAAAAGCATGTACTAATAAAATCAACAAAAAACAACCTTAATTTAATTTAATAATGAATCTTTGAGGTAAGTACAGCATCTCTACTTTGTAGATGGAGAAACTGAAGTTGAATGATTAGGTCAAGATTGTGAAGTAAATAATCACGGTCTTCCCACTTAATCACTATCTAACTTCATGGACATTGTCTCTTATTAGTTCTGTGCTTTAATCCTAAGAAATGTATTCAAAATCATCCTCTGACTTATGAGCAAATTTTCTAACTTGCTTTGACTGCAGTTTCAGACAAATCAGGAATTTCGTGGGTCATCTCAGATATACATGCTGGGAAATAAAGGTCTAAAAATGTATTTAATGGATGTTAAAAACTACCAACACTATTACGTTTTCTGGACAATCTGCACTGATAGGCAGGACCTGTGATGGTATCCTCACTGGGAATGTAGGGAGGAAGCCAACTGCCATCACCCACCAGAACAGTGGTGGGAGGGGCTGCAGCACTGCTGGAGGATGCGGTGGCAACAGGTGTGGGGAGACAGAGGCCCCAGACAGTCATGTGAAGCCATAGTCCGTTTCTGTACTCACTGATTGAGCATAAACCAGGGCCAGGATTCAACTTTTGCTCTTGGCACATATTGTGTTAAGGTAGCTGATACTCTAACACCAATGCATCGAAGAAATTAGACTATAAAGGGTGCCAGTGTTGTAAAAGAAAGGAAGCAGACTAAAACCTGAAGGCAGAAAGATTGATGGAGTAGATAGTATGAAGATATAAAATATGCCTGGTCTGTTCTTTATTTTCAGAATGCTATCTTATTTTCAATCAAAATTCAAGTGAGTTTTTTTTTTTTTTTTTGGTACCCGGAATTGAACTCAGGGGCACTTGACCACTGAGCCACATCCCCAGCCCTATTTTGTGTTTTATGTAGGGACAGGGTCTCACTGAGTTGCTTAGTGCCTCACCATTGCTGAGGCTGGCTTTGAACTCACGATTCTCCTGTCTCAGCCTCCCAGAGTGCTGGGATTACAGGCATGCGCCACTGCACTCGGCTATCAAGTGAGTTTTCTTTGAGACAATTATTGATTCTAAAAACATGTGGAAGAGTAAAGGTCCAAGACTACTTTAGTCATTTTTATTTAAAAAAAAAAAACATTAAAAAAGGAGGACACATCCTGTGGACCAAAGACATAGTGCAAAGTGATGATGGTGATGATGATGATGATGAAGAAATCAGTGTGGAATTCATCACTGACCAGTGAACAAATGGAGAGCACAAAATAAACACACATACACACATATATGAATTTTATAAATGATAAAGTTGAATCATAAATGAGTATGGAAAAGATATTGTTTCACAGATGGCATTGGGGAATGGGTATAAAGAATCAAGCTGAAGCCATATCTTATGCCACAAATTAGCAAAAAGCAGACTTTAAAAAAAGGAAAGAAAAAAATTCCGAAGAGTACATGTGTTACTTTGAGATAGTGGAAAATCACATTGATTAGTACTCTAGGAGAACAAATCCTAAAGGAACAAAGATGAAGACAAAGAGGAAGGAAGGAGAGGAAGGAAGGAAGAAAGGGAGAGAGAAAGGGAGAGAGAAAGGGAGGAAATAAAACAGATTTAATTACAATAAATTCAGGATTTATTTCGATGAAGAAATATCAGGAGGATATGAGAGGGTGAAGGGGGATGGGTATGATCAAAATGTGTTACTTGCGTGTATGAATATGCCCAAATTAAACCCATATACTGTATAATTAAAATGCACTAATAAAAACAATAAGGCAAAAATCATAGAAAAAGTTAAGAAATAGCTGACAAACTGGTGGAAAATATTTGCAATGTGCGAAATGACAAAGGATGGCATATAGAATGTGTAAAAGGTAGGAAGTTTTATTTTTAAAAAATGGGAAATGAGAATAATAAGCAATTGCCATGAAGGGGAAACTGAATGGCTTATAACTATGGGGTTATTTGACTACTCTTATAAGGAAGGATAAGTAAATTAAAACAGCAATGAGATATACCTACCACACTCTGGTAAAGCAGCAGAGAGAGGGTGTGTTAAGTTGGGTACCCATGCAAAGGCAAGCCATTCTCAGTCAATGCTCTAGCAATTCCACTCTGGGGTATTTTCCAGAAAATTTTCTACAAAAATACATAAGGAGAATTGTATGAAGACACATGCCCATTATAGCTTGTTTTTAAAGTAAAAGAATTTACAACCTTGATGTTCTTACTAGGGAAAGAATAAAAATGATGATGAAAGCACTCATAGTCTTCCCCGTCTGAGGTTTTGCTTTCTGTAGTTTCTGTTACCCACAATCAATTTGATTCTAAAATATTAAATGTAAAATTTTAAAAATAATTCATAAATTTTAAATTGTGCACTTTTCTGAGTGGTGTGTTGATATCTTGAACCTTCTTGCTTCATCCTGCAGGGAACGTGGAACATTCCTTTGTCCAGTGTGTTTGTGCTGCTTGTTACTCACTTAGTAGCCTTCTTATCTCTGAGATCGCCTGTCCAGGTAGTGATCTCAGTGCCTGTGTTCAAGTAGCACTATGAAGTAGCCTAACACTATCTACAATGCCTATGGCACTTGCCTGACTTCATCTCATCAGAGAAGCATTACCTCTTTCATATCATCATGAGAAGGATAAATATTGTATAACAAACTACTTTGAGAGAGAGATAGAGACTACATTCACATAACTTTTATTAACACTAGATTGTATATTTATACAAAAATGGATTCTACTGTCATGTATAACTAAAAAGAACTAATATAAAGCCCCAAATAAGTATATTATTATAATTGTTCAACTTTATCACTAGTCATTGTTATCGATCTCTTTCTGGGCCTACTTTGTAAATTAAACATTACCATAGATTTACACATATAGAATACAACAGGGTTTGGTACTGTCTGTGATTTCAGGCATCCACTAGGGCTCATAGTATGTATCCCTGAGGGTATTGGGGGCTACTGTTCATGCATACTGGTGTGGCAGATAGAATCATCAAGCTAGATGTATTTGAAGGGCATGGATAGATTATAAAAATAATATGGAGTGAAAAAAGTAAGATACATCCAGAACAATAGAATAAAACCATGCACTTAAATTTAAAATACCTACTATCCCCCAACACAACACAATATTTGTAGGGATACATATGTATGTAAGAACAGATATCCTACAGAGTGCTTGGGCAGTGAAATGAGGTGCTAGGGCAGGGACCGGAGATGAAAGGGAAAAGTAAGTTCAAACCAGGAAAGGGTGTTGCATGCACTGATAACACTTTTCCAAGTACAATTACCTGAATTTTATATAGCCAAGTTAAAAAAAAATAAGATTGAGGCATGGTGACAGTCTTGTGACAGAACTTTATCTGGTTTTTGTCATAAATCTACATATTCTTCTTTTTCAGATGACTACAGTTGCAACGTAGAGCTCGCTTTGACATCTCACAGGATAACAGTCTGCTACCACCCTTCTGTGGACATGAACACGTACGACCTATCCCTCAATCTGCTCCTATGCACAGTAATGAAGAAACACATGATCAAGTGCTGAAAACCAGATTAGAAGAAAATGATGAACACATTGTGCAAGGACCCATGATAGAAAAATTTAGCAAAATGTTCTTTACTACCAACCATCATTGGTATCCTCATGGACAGCATCACATATAAGAAACTGAATCCTCCAAGAGACAGATGATATTAAGATTCTTGAAAGAATAAAAGAAAAATGCTTTCCTGGGTCTCACTTGTCATTTGAGAATATGCAGACTAGTGTATTCATTAATATGTGATATAGTAAATAATAATTAAAAATGTCTTTTCATATGTTAGAGTATGTATTAATTCTGAATTTGACATTCCTAGAGAAACATTTCATCTTATTTTCCTTTTGAGATATTAAATTCTACCACTTATATTTATGCGTCTAATACGAGTATTTTTATATCATCAGCTGAACATTGTTATTAGTATAAGTATGATTCATAAAGTGTGCACATTTCTTTTTTTGAAGACAAAAAAAAGAAAAGAAAATTAGAATTATAATAGTTTGAATTGATGGATATAGGAGGCTACAGAAAGAGAATTTAGTTTTTAGTTACACAACTCTTAAATTCACATGTCTATGCTTACAAATATTTAGAATACTACTAATTTATCTTGAAAATGTATTGCTATTGACACAGATCCTTCTCTGATACAGACCATGTTATGTAAGCTATCACATATGTTGGCATACAATTGTAATATTACCTTAATATATTTTTAGCATCTGTAGGGTTATTTTGATAACTCCCTTTCCATTGATATTAATTTTTGTGTTTTTGCTTTTTTGTTGATTAGACTTGTTTGATTTTTTATCAAATTTTAGCAGTATAATTTCTTCTCTAATTCATATATTTCTGTCCTCATAGTTTTTCCTTCCTACTAATTAATTTGAAAATAATTTGGTTGTTATTCTAGCTTCTTTCTGATATAAATATTTTAAGTTATAAATGTTCATCTGAGTACTGTTTAATCCCAGAAATTCTGATATTTTAAGCTTTTGTTACTATTTAGTTCAAAGCACTTTTTATTTACTTTTCTTGTATTTTCTTCCTTGACCTCAGAGATATTTATAAGTGTGCCATTTGATTTTGAAATAGTTGATGTGCGCTTGAGCTTCTATATATCTTAAGGTAATTGATTTCTAATGTAGTAAATCATGCAGGAAACAGTGCATGATTTCAAATTTAAAAAAAGTAATGAAAATGCTGTTATATTGATTGTTTTGGTTACATACATGTCAAAACTGATCAAATTGCATACTTCAAATATGTGCATTTTATTGTACTTCAATTTTACCTCAACAAAGCTATAGAAAAAAAAGAAAAAGAAAATGTATTGTTGATGAGAAAGCATTTTGAATAGAAAAACAATTTGCATATGCAAATTTTAATACAGTTTATGTTTAGGGTATTGGGAAGAAGAAACTTTAGATTATGAATGAAGGGCAACATGTTTTGTGTGACTGTAAGAAATCAAAGACATGGTAACATTGGAGGTATAATTTTCTACAATACCATTTCTGAGCCAAAATACACTGAACTTATAATTTTTTTTTTGTACTGGAGATTGAACCCAGAGTTGCTTAACCACTGAGTCATACCCCATCCCTTTAAAAAAAACATTTTATTTAGAGACAGAGTCTCACTGAGTTGCTTAGGACATCACTAAGTCGCTGAGGCTGGCTTTAAACTCATAATCCTCCTGCCTCAGACTCCTGAGCCACTGGGAGTACAGGTGTGTGCCATGGCACGGCTGAAATTATAAATTTTAATGAGGAAATTTAAGGTAGAAAAGAAGGAAGGAATTAATTCATAAAAGTTGAAATCATTTCTAAATCCTTGAGTTTTTAGAAAATTGATATTAACTGTATTCCTATGTCACTGCCAGGGATGCAGATGACCCTTAATGTGAACACTGGCTTTATAATATAAGTATGTGTGTGTTGCTCCAAAGATGCAGGTATTTAGATGCCGCAAAACTGAAAATAATCCTCAATGACCACCACTTGTATCCTTAGAGTTGTTGCTGGTGAATTAGAATTAGTCACATTCAAATGATTACTCAGCCACTGAAAGAAAATGAGAAATGAAATAGTATTTTGATCTATTATACAGTGTGGAAACAGTAAGTATTACTACAAAAAAGGGGAAAGTCTTTATGCACCCACCATGTAGTTCTACAATTTGATAGATATATTCACATTGCCTAAAGAGAAGAAATTTTTTTGTCATGCTATTTTTGTGTTTTTTTTTAAAAAGTGGAATTTCTCAAAGATCTGAGATGTTCTGGATCTTTTATAGAAATTGCTTGCCCTTGCTCTCTGGTTTTTACAACCTTGAAAAAATACATGCTTATGAACTGATAGCATATTTATTATGCTGAGACACAATGGAATTATGGAATACATGCACAATCCCTTTCACAGTTAACTTGTTCACTCACTTTCATTGTTTTGGAAAATTGTCTCAGTTGTTCACTAATTGATTAATCCAACAAATATTTTGATTACTTGAACAGCTATAGGTATGTTCTGAGCATTGAGAATAACACACACACACACACACACACACACACACACACACCCCTCTATCCCTGTGACTTTTTTTTTTTTTGGTACTGCAGCTTGAACTCAGGGGTACTCAACCACTGAGCCACATCCCCAGCCCTATTTTGTGTTTTATGTAGAGACAGGGTCTCACTGAGTTGCTCAGCACCTCGCCTTTGCTGAGGCTGGCTTTGAACCCGCGATTCTCCTGTCTCAGCCTCCCTAAGTGCTGGGATTACAGACTTGAGCCACCGCGCCCGGCTCCCTGTGACATTTTAAGTGTTGATCCTCTGCAGTAAACCAAACATGTCTATTACATCTTTCATATGAGATCTTTATAAAAATCTCAAAAGTCACCATATGATGACCATCAATACATCTTTAGATCACATTTCATTTCCTCCTAGACCTTCTTAAAATGCAAAACCTAGGTTTGAATATAGATTGTTTACCAAACACAGTAACATTAAGTTTAAGAAAACAGGTAGTGTGCTTTCTCAAATAGCCTCATGTATACTATTACCTTTTAGGATCTGGAACTGGTCAACTTGGTGATGCTGCACTACATTTCCCATAACCCCTTTCTTGTATGTTTGAATGAACCCTAAGGAAAATACTTGGGAAACTTCAAAGCTATAAGGGAAGCAACAGCCTTTTTGATGCCAACACATGTTGTTGCTGATTTGCTGACTCGTCTTCTTGGGGTAAAGTAGCAGCTGGGCCTACAACCACTGTAGGCTGCCTTGAATCTGTGTTCTACTTCTGAGTCATGTGTGTAAGTTTAACTCTGTGAAATAAGTCCCCAGATTCTGTAAGATACCATTGTCACCAAGGTAAAGTTTTAAAGCTTTAAAAAATTGTGTGACTGTAAGAAATCAAAGACATGGTAACATTGGAGGTATAATTTTCTACAGTACCATTTCTGAGCCAAAATACACTGAACTTATAATTTTTTTTTTTGTACTGGGAATTGAACCCAGAGTTGCTTAACCACTGAGTCATACCCCATCCCTTTAAAAAAATATTTTATTTAGAGACAGGGTCTCACTGAGTTGCTTAGGACATCACTAAATTGCTGAGGCTGGCTTTAAACTCACGATCCTCCTGCCTCAGCCTCCTGAGCCACTGGGAGTACAAGTGTACGCCATGGCACGGCTGAAATTATAAATTTTAATGAGGAAATTGAAGGTAAAAAGAAGGAAGGAATTAATTCATAAAAATTGAAATCATTTATAAATCCTTGAGTTTTTAGAAAATTGATATTAACTGTATCCCTATGTCACTGCGTTCTTCTACTTCTGAGTCATATGTGTAAGTAGAAATTGGCACTGCTTTCAGTCTATCACCTTGGGGTTCCTCCTGCTCATGCTTCTGATTGCATCCTCCCCATCATCTCTCTCACCTTACACCCATCTCCCTGTGCAGGGCTCCAGGACTTCAGGCTCCAGTACTAGACACAGAAACAACCACCTGACAGAAAATGCCTGACAAGCTCCCATAACTGTTCAATTTCCTGTAACACATTATGTATATCAATCTTGCATTGATTCTGCTTCTCCAGCTGAAACCTGTCTGCATACATTTCTATATATTTAAGCTTTTGTTATTTGAATTTAATTTTTCAATAATTCACACCCCCCCCAATATATGCCATTTATGAAGCAAAACATTACTGATCTGCGTGATGACAATGACCTTTTTTGTCCCATTCACCATCACCGGTATATTTCTCCTTATGTTCCCTTTCTCTCAGGTAACCACTGTTCTGAATTTTGTTTATTATTCTTTGTTTCCTTAAGATTTTAATACATTTGTTCAGTTTTGAAAATTTTTTAAAACTTTAAGTGGTATAGTTTTAGATAGCCTCATGATCATGATATTTTCAAGATAGGTATTTTTTTTCCTGCAATGTACTTTTTCCTCTTTCAATTTTTCACATTGATTTTGGACCATCAACCTACATGGCTGACTTGTTTGGATCTCATGTCCATCCTTCACCTTACTAGGTGCTCCTACCTACAGCTTTGTTTTCCCTCAGATTTTGTTCAGGATAGTTTTTATTCTTTCATTCTCATGATAAAAATACGAAAAGGTGAGTTTCAAGGACAGGATATGAACACATGCTACTATTACCTTCACCTAGGAATGGCCTTGTAGTTCAATTTATATGTCACTTTGCTATGTTATCAAAATGTTCTCAGCATCATCCTCACCATGGCTTGTAATTGCTTATTTACTTATCGCTCTCAACAGCTAGACAGCAATAGCCTTGGCAGAGGGACAAAACCTCATTCCATTTTGTGTATTCTGTCTTGGCACTAAATAGGCATTCAATAATTGTTTGCTGAATGTACAGGCTTAGTTTAAAAGGAATAGTAAATAGGAATTCAAGAGATTAATAAGACAGAAACAGATGTTTTAAGCTGTGAAAGCAATGAAAAGGGGAGGGTAAATGGAGCAAAATTGGAGGTGACTTTAATACTGCTTTGCTTTCTTTAAGAAATTCATATTATAGAAATACAGGTAGGCAAATAAATCAATCAACATAGTGGGATTTCAGCTTAAACATCTTCAGAAATTTCAATAAAATACCACAGGAAGCTGAGTGCAGTGGTTCACGCCTGTAATCCCAGCACTTAGGGAGGCTGAGACAGAGACAGGAGAATCGTGAGTTCAAAGCCAGCCTCAGCAATGGTGAGGCGCAAAGCAATTCAGTAATACCCTGTCTCTACATAAAACACAAAATAGTGCTGGGGATGTGGCTCAGTGGTCAGGAGTGCCCCTGAGTTCAATCCCCAGTACCAAAACAAACTAACAAACAAACAAACAAATACCACAGGAATATGGTTTTGAGGACCTCTGACCCTGAAAGAAAAAACGTTATATTTTTCCCTTAAAAAAAAAAATTTAGGTCCCATTGGCTCAGGAGGCTGAGGCAGGAGGATTGCAAGTTCACAGCCAGCCTTAGTAATTCGGTGAGGCCCTGAGCAACTCAGCAAGACTCTGTCTCTAAATAAAATGCAAAAAAAAAAAAAAAGGGCTAGGCATGTGGCCCAGTGGTTAAGTGCCCCTGGGTTCATGGGTTCAATTCCTTCAATTCCCAGTATGAAAAAAAAGAATTTAGGACTGGGGTTGTGGCTCAGTGGTAGAGTGTTTGCCTCACATGTGTGGGTTCGATCCTCAGCACCACATACAAAATAAAAAAAAGACATTCCACTTAAAAAATAGTAATTTTACTTTCACTTATTTATTCTCTAGCACTTTCTTTTTTCCCCCAAATGTTTTTATTGGTTCATTATAGTTGCACATATTTTTGGGATTTGTTGTTACACATTAGTACATCCACACAATATAACAATATAATTTGGCCAATATCACTCCTCAGCGCTTCCCCTTCCCTCCCCCTCTGACTCCCTGATCCCCTTTTCTTATTCTACCAATTTCCTTTTGCTTTTCATGAGATTCCCCCCAACTTTCTTTTCCTTTTTCCTCTCTAGCTTCCACATATGAGAGAAAACATACAACCCCTAACCTTCAAAGTTGGCTTATTTCACTTAACACAATGATTTCAAGTTCCATCCATTTTCCCACGAATGACATAATTTCATTTTTCTTTATGGCTGAATAAAACTCCATTGTGTATATGTGTAACATTTTTTTTATCCATTTATCCACTGATAGACACCTAGCCTGGTTCCATAATTTGACTATTGTGAATTGTGCTGCTATAAGCATGGATATGCATGTATCACTGTAATGTGATGGCTGATTCTTTAGGATAAACACTGAGGAATAGTATAGCTGGATTGTATCGTGGTTCCATGCTTAGTCTTTTGAGGAAACTCCCTACTGATTTTCATAGTGGTTGAACTAATTTACAATTCCAGCAATAGTGTAGAAATTTTCCTTCTTCTCCACTCTATCTATCTATCTATCTATCTATCTATCTATCTATCTATCTATCTATCTATAGACAGGTTCTCTCTGGGTTTGCTTAGGGCCTTGCTAAGTGCCTGAGGATGGTTTTGAACTCAAAATCCTCCTGCTTCAGCCTCCAGACCTGCTGGGATTCTAGGTGTGTGCCACTGTGCCCCGCTATTGTTTGTATTCTTGTTGATTGCTAAACTGACTGGTGTGAGATGAAATCTCAGTGTAGTTCTTTTTTTGTTTTTGGATACCAGGTATTGAACTCAGGAGCATGCAACCACTGAGCCACATCCCTAGCCCTATTTTGTATTTTATGTAGAGACAGGATCTCACTGATTGCTTAGCACCTCACCATTGCTGAGGCTGGCTTTGAACTCATGATTCTCCTGTCTCAGCCTCCTGAGTCACTGGGATTACAGGCATTCACCACTGCACCTGGATCTCAGTGTAGTTTTTTTTTTTTTTTTTTTTTGTACTGGGGATTGAACACATGGGTACTGGACCACTGAGCCACATCCCAGCCCTGTTTTGTGTTTTATGTAGAGACAGGGTCTCACTGAGCTGCTTAGCACCTTGTCATTGCTGAGGCTGGAGCTGAATTTGCGATTCTCAGCTTCCCAAAGTGCTGGGATTACAGGGGTGCGCCACCGTGCCCTCCTTCTGTGTAGTTTTGATTTGCATTTCTCTTACAGCTAATGATTTTGAACATTTCTTCATATATTTTTTGGCCATTTGTCTTTCTCCTTTTGAGAAGGGTCTGTTTAATTCATTCATCCATTGATTAACTGGGTTATTTGATATTTTGGTGTAAAGTTTTTTAAGTTCTTTATATATTCTAGGTATTAATCCTGAGTCAGAAGGATAGCTAGCAAAGATTTTCTCCTATTCTGTAGGTTCTCTCTTCACATTCTTAACTGTTTCCTTTGCTGTGCAGATATTTAATTTGATGCCATTCCATTCATTAACTCCAGGCATCATTTCCTGAGCTTTAGGAGTCCTATTGAGAAAGGCTTTGCCTGTGCGTATATGCTGAATGTTGACCCTGCATTTTCTTCCAAGAGTTGCATAATTTCTGCTCTAATGACTAGGTCTTTGATTCATTTTGAGTTGATTTTTGAGCAGCATGAGATGTAAGAGGCTAGCATCATCCTTCTACATGAATAACCAGTTTTCTCAGTACCCTTTGTTTAAAAGGCTGCCTTAAGAAAAGATGCTTTATAAGGAATAAAATGTCATCTTCTCTGGTCTGAACAGTGTGATGCAGCTTTTAAATGAGCTAGATAAACCAAGGTATTTTTCATTTGAAAAAGAAGCCCAGAGCTAAGATATTTGAATAGTTGTTTTTGTTTTCTTAAGTGAAGATATAAAATACTGATTTACTTCTGTTCATTGTTATAGCGGGGCAGGGAGAGGAAGGGATAGAATGCAGGAGGGAAAGTTTTACAGGTTCTTCTCCCAAAGTTTCTGATTCAGTAGAATTGAATAGGACTGTTCTTTAAAACTGTGCTTGAAGACATTTGATATGCAACTATTCTGAGAAACACAGTCTAAGGTACTTGGTAATGAACTAATTAGACAAATAACACAACTACAAGCCCCTAAATTGCCGTCTAGTATACACCACGAATCTACTATTTAAATATTAGTGGCACCTACAGATGGGACTGTGTCAGCAAACCTACAGATGGGACTGTGTCAGCAAACCTCTTCCTGGTTCTGGATCACCAGTGTCTCCCTGGGTCACCTGTAAATCAAACACCAGCAAATACTCTGACTTGATCCATGTTCCACACAAGGTCGTTTCCTTGAAAAGATAATCATACCTTCCACAGCTTGTTAATATTTTTGTCCACAGTTAGAACAATTTGAGGCATCGAGAGTTTTTCGACTATACTTCTGTTGATTTATTTCTCTTCTGCATTAATTAGACCATAGACTTACAAATTCAATAACATACGTGAGAAAAATTTATCAGCAATGGTTGTCCGAAAGAGAAAACTGTGGAAAGTGGATGAGTCTGGGGTGATCGGGAGAGGAAGACGTCTCCGAAGGGGAAGAGATGGCTCAGAATTGGAAGCCACCTGGCGCCTCCCTCTTCCATCAAGGTCACCACTGCAGGCTGCTCTTCTTCACAGACACTGCCACCTTTTGGGCTGTGTGCTACCTCGCCACTATTGCTCACATCAAGACTCTCCTGGAATGTTGTTCTGAATTATTCCATAACAAAATATGAGAGGTAAAACAAGCCTGAAGAAAAAGAGCCACACCAAATTCGGAACCACAAAAAATTTCAAAGCCAATACCGATTTGGATACAATCCAGACGTATTAAAGAGCATTACTGATTTTAAAACTGAATTAGCTACATTTAGTTACAATGTTAAAACTGTACTCTGCTACAACAATTGAATTTTGAGAAACCTCAGCTTTTTGCTGGTTTAGAGTTATTTTCTAGTGAAATATCCTTGACAATCAAGCCAGTCAGTGCATTTCTGTTTTGTCTTTTTTGGTA
>CM053405.1:33492281-33607797 GCA_028644305.1 Xerus rutilus | reverse complement strand
CTTGACCTGAATTTGGGCACCCCAGTGGCTAGAGGTAGCTGACCCTGGCCCTTTTTTGGCTGGACAACCATGGAGGTTCCTGAGGGCGGATCAGGGCCCTCTGCAGCTCCCGTCGGTCCCCAGGAACTCTGGAGCAGAACTGGGGCGGGCCCAGGCTGCCCTTGGGTGGGGCTGCCTCGCACTAGGGTGTCTGAGGGGACTCTTACTCTGAGTTTGGGATCCTCAGTGGCTCGAAGTGGCAGTTCCTGGTCGCTCTCTTGCTGGACACCCGAGCAGGATCCTGCGGGCGGATCTGGGCCCTCTGCGGCTCCTGCCGGTGCACCGGAGCTCTGGAGCGGAAGTGCGGTGGGCTGTCTCTGCTGGGGTCTCTGGAGCGACTCTTGCCCTGAATATGGGCTCCCCAGTGGCTAGCGGCTGAGGCTGTGTGCCCACAGGAGCAGCTGCTAGAGGTTCTGCGTGGTTGGGTGGGCGCTGGAGCCAGATTGTTCATGTTCTTAATTGTTTCTTTTGCTGTGAAGAAGCTTTTCAGTTTGATGTCATCCCATTTATTGATTCTTGATTTTACTTTTTGTGCTTTAGGAGTCTTATTGAGGAAGTCCATTCCTGAGATGACATGATGAAGAAAGAGTAGGGCCTACTCTTTCTGCTAGTAAGCACAGGGTCTTTGGTCTAATGCCTAGGTCCTTGAGTCACTTTGAGTTGAGTTTTGTGCAGGGTAAAATATAGGGCTTCAATTTCAATCTACTACATATGGATTTCCGCTTTTCCCAGCACCATGCTGTTTTTTTTACTATGGCTCTCTAGTATAATTTAAGGTCTGGTATTGTGATGCCTTCTGCTTCATTTTTCTTGATGAGGATTGCTTTGTCTATTCTGGGCCTCTTATTTTTCCAAATGAATTTTATGATTGCTTTTTCTATTGCTATGAAGATTGTCATTGAAATTTGAATAGGCATTGCATTAAATCTGTATAACACTTTTGGTAGTATAGTCATTTTGGCAATATTAATTCTGCCTATCCAAGAACATGGGAGATCTTTCCATCTTCTAAGATATCTTCAATTCCTTTCTTTACAGTTCTGTAGTTTTCATTGTAGAGGTCTTTCGTGTCTTTTGTTAGATTGATTCTCAAGTATTTTATTTATTTATTTTTGAGTCTCTTGTGAATGAGATAGTGTTTTAGTCAGCTTTTTCACTACTGTGATTAAATATCTGACCAGAACAATTTTAAAGGAGAAAAAGTTTATTTGAGGGCTCACAGTCTCAGAGAAGGCTAGCTTCATTCCTTGGGGCTCCAGGAGAGGCAGAACATCATGGTGGAAGAGTGTGGTGGAGGGAAGTAGCTCACATCTTGGTGATCAGAAAGCAGAGAGAGACTCCACTGACCAGATACAAATATATACCTCAAGCCATGCCCCAATTCCTACCTTCTCCAGTCACACCCTACCACTTCAGTTACCACTCCATTAATCTCTATCAGAGGATTAATTCATTGATTGGTTAAGACTCTGACAACCCAATCATTTATCCTCTAAACCTTCTTGCATTCTTACACGTGAGCTTTTGGAGAACACTTTACATACAAACCATAGCAGATAATTCTTCTAATTTCTCTTTCAGCCAATTCATCACTAATATATAGGAATGCAATTCATTTATGGTTGTTAATTTTATATTGTGCTACTTTGCTGAATTCATTTATGAGTTCTAGAAGTTTTCTGGTGGATTTTTTTGGGAGGAGGGGGAGGTCTTCTAAATATAGAATCATGTTGGCAAATAGGGACAGTTTGAGTTCTTCTTTTCCTATTCATGTTCCTTTAATTTCTTTCTAATTGCTCTGGCAATTGCTCTGGCTCTCTAGAGCAATTAGAAGAAGAAGAATTAGTTTCCCAGACTATATTGAACAGAAGTGGTGAAAGAGGGCATCCCTATCTTTTCCAGTTTTTAGAGGGAATGCTTTCAATTTTTCTCATTTTTTAGAATGATGTTGGCCTTGGGTTTAGCATGTATATAGCTTTTACAACGTTGAGGTATGTTCTTACTATCCCTAGTTTTTCTAGTGTTTTGAATATGAAAGGATACTGTATTTTGTTAAATGCTTTTTTCTGCATCTATTGAGATAATCATGTGATTCTTGTATTTAAATCTATTGATGTGATGAATTACATTTGTTGATTTCCGTATGTTGAACCAACCTTGTATCCCTGGGATGAATTCCACTTGATCATGGTGTACTATCTTTTTGATGTTTTTGTATGTGATTTGCCAGAATTTTATTAAGAATTTTGGCATCTTGGTTCATCAGGAATATTGATGTAAAGTTTTTTTTTGTCCTTGATATGTCTTTGTCTGGTTTTGGTATCAGAGTGATACTAACTTCAGTGAATGAGTTTGGAAAAGTTCTCCCATTTTCTATTTCATGGAATAATTTGAGGAGGAATAGTGTTAGTTCTTCTTTGAAGATCTGGTAGAACTCAGCTGAGCATCCATCTGATCCTGGGCTTTTCTTTGTTGGTAGGCTTTTGATGGTGTCTTCAATATCATTGCTTGAAATTGATTTATTTAAATTTTCTATGTCCCCCTATTCAATTTGTGTAGGTCATATGTCTCTATAAATTTGTCAATGTCTTCAAGATTTTCTATTTTGTTGGAGTATGAATTTTCAAAATAGTTTCTGATTATCTTTTGTATTTCAGTAGTGTCTGTGGTGATATTTCCTTTCTCAGTGCAAAATTGAGAAATTTTAGCTTTTTCTCTCTTTCTCTTTGTTAGCGTGGCAAAGGTTTTACCAATTTTATTTATTTTTCAAAGAACCCACTTTGTTGATTTTTGATTGTTTCTTTTGTTTCAATTTCATTGATTTCAGCTCTGCTTTTTTTTCTTGTCTTCTACTGCTTTTAGTCTTGGTTTGTCCTTTCTCTAGGGCTTTGAGGTGTAATGTTATTTATCAGTTGGCTTTCTATTCTTTCAATGAATGAGTTCAAAGAAATGAATGTTCCTCTTAGCACTGCCTTCATAATGTCCCAGAGATTTTGATATGTTGTATCAAAACATTTGATATGTTGTATAACTATTCTCATTTATCTCTAAGTATTTTTTTTTTAAATTTCATCCCTGATTTCTTCTGCTAGCCATTGGTCATTCAATAGCATATTATTTAGTCTCCAAGGGTTAGAATAGATTCTATTTTATATTTTATCAGTGATTTCTAATTTTATTCCATTATGATCTGACAGAATGCAAGGTATTATCTCCATTTTTTTTGTATTTGCTAACAGTTGTCTTATTGCCTAAGATATGGTCTGTTTTAGAGAAGGATCCATATGCTGCTGAGAAGAAAGTGTATTCAGTCATTGGTGGATGAAATATTCTATATATGTCTAAGTTATTAATTGTATTTTTTAGTTCTATAGATTCTTTATTTTGTTTTTGTTTGGAAGATCTATCCAGTAGTGAGAGAGGTGTGTTAAAATCACTTAGTATTATTGTGTTGTGCTCTATTTGATTCTTGAAGTTGAGAAGGGTTGTTTGATGTATGTAGATGCTACATTGTTTGGGGCATAAATATTTATGATTGTTATGTCTTGATATATATAATTCCCTTAAGCAGTATGAAAAGTCCTTCTTTGTCCCTTCTGATTAAATTTGGCCTAGAGTCCACTTTTTCTGATATGAGGATAGAAACTCCTGCTTGCTTTCAAGATCCATGTGAATGATATATATATATATATATATATATATATATATTTTTTTTTTTTTTTTCCCCATCCTTTTACCTTCAGTCTGTGGATGGCTTTACCTAAGAGGTGAGTCTCTTGGAGACTGCATTTTTTTTTTTTTTTGGCACTGGGGATTGAACTCAGGGATACTCGACCACTGAGCCACATCCCCAGCCCTATTTTGTGTTTTATGTAGAGACAGGGTCTCACTGAGTTGCTTAGCACCTCGCCATTGCTGAAGCTGGCTTTGAACTCGCGATTCTCCTGTCTCAGCCTCCCTAAGTGCTGAGATTACAGGCTTGAGCCACCGCGCCCGGTTGAGACTGCATATTTTTGAGTCTTGTTTTTAATCCAATTTGACAATCTATGTTTTTTGATTGATGAATTTAGGCCATTTATCTTCAAGGTTATTATTGAGATATAATTTGTATTCCCGGTCATTTTGGTTTATTTCTGGTTTTTAATTTGAAATAGTTTCTTCTTTTTTTTTTTTTTTTTTTTTTTTTAAATATTTATTTACTTTTTTAGTTGTAGGTGGACAGAATATCTTTATTTTATTTTTATGTGGTGCTGAGGATCGAACCCAGTGCCTCATGCATGCTAGGCGAGCACGCTACCACTGCGCCACAATCCCAGCCCCTGAAATAGTTTCTTCTTTGATTGAAAATTCCTTTAGTGTAATTCCTCCTTTTGCTGTTTTTCACTTTTTTTTTTCCATTTCATCTTCATGGAATATTTTGTTGAGAATATTCTGTAGTGCAAGCTTTCTGTTTTTTTTAAATTTTTTTAAAATATTTTTTTAGTTGTCAATGGATCTTTATTTTATTTACTTATATGTGGTGCTGATAATTGAACCCAGTGCCTCACACATGAGAGGCAAGTGCTCTACCACTGAGCCACAACCCCAGCCCCTCTAGTGCAAGCTTTCTAGTTGTGAATTTTTTAAACTTTCATTTATCATGTAAGGTTTTTATTTCATCTTCAAATCTGAAGCTTTATTTTGCTAAGTATAGTAGTCTTGATTGTCATCCATTTTCTATCAAAGCTTGGCAGATGTTATTCCAAGACCTCCTAGCTTTGAGGGTCTGTGTTGAGAAATCAACTGAGATTTGAACTGGTTTCCCTCTAAACGTAATCTAACATTTTGTTCTGGCAGCTTTTATCCTTATTCTGTATGGTAGGCATTTTCTTTTTCTTTTCTCTTTTTTTTGGTACTGGGGATTGAACTCAGGGCACTCGACCACTGAGCCACATCCTCAGCCCTATTTTGTGTTTTATGTAGAGACAGGGTCTCACTGAGTTGCTTAGCGCCTCACCGTGCTGAGGTTGGCTTTGAACTCGCGATTCTCCTGTCTCAGCCTCCCTAAGTTCTGGGATTACAGGCTTGAGCCACCGTGCCTGGCTGTAGGCATTTTCTTAATAATGTATTTTGGTGTGGGTCTGTTGTAATTTTGTATATTTGGGGTCCTGTAAACCTCCTGTATAAGATTTTCTATTTCATTATTTAGGGTTGGGAAATTTTCTGATATTATTTTATTGAAAAGATTGTGCATTCCTTTGGTTTGTATCTCTGAGACTTCATCTATTCCAATAAATCTTAAATTTGATCTTTTCAGGTTATTTCTTGGAAGTTCTGTTTATGGTCTCTAAACATCTTTTCTCCATGGTCAATTTTATTTTCAAGATTATGTATTTTGGGGTTGAGGTTATAGCTCAGTGGTAAAGCACTTACCTAATATGTGTGAGGCACTGGGTTTGATCCTCACTACCACATAAAAATAAATAAAATAAAAGTATTGTATCCACAACTAAAATAACTTTAAAAAAAGATTATATATTTTGTCTTTATTGACTGAAACTCTGTCTTCCAAGTAGTCTAGTCTGTTGGTGATGCTTTCTGTTGAATTTTTAATTTGGTTTATTGATTCCTTCATTTTGAGAATTTCTGCTTGACTTAATTTCAGAATCTTTATCTCTTTATTGAAGTTATCTTACACTTCCTGTTTTTTTTCCTCTATTATCACTCTTTACATCGTTATTTACCTCGCAGGTTAGTTTAACTATGTACATTCTAAAGTCCTTTTCTGACACTTCTTGCACTATGGTAAGAAATGGATTCTGTTGTTGAAATGTCTTGGTTTGTTTTGGAATGATTTGGTCCCTTGTTTTTTCATGCTTGCATGTCTACCCATCTAATAATATGGATGTAAGGCAGTAGAATTTATACCCTGTAGGCTTAGTGTCTCTGAAGGTTTCCAGTACCTCATTTGCTGAGAAGCTGCTTGTCTGCTTTCTTGGTTTCATGCCATGAAGCAACCAGGAAAGTGACCTGCTCTTTTCTACCATCTTAAAACCTCTCACAGCAAACCTAGTTTAGTACTTTTAACATACATTTGTTTGTGTTTTATAATCAGGAGACTGTGCTACAGTTCAAATATCCCCAAAGGCTCATGCATTAAAGGCTTGACCACTAGCCTGTGGCATCCTTGGGAGGTGGTGGAAGCTTTGGGAGGTGGGGTGTAGTGCAAAGTTTAGGTCAATATCCCCATGAGCGGGGGCTGAAGATGTGGTTCAGTGGTAAAGTGCTTGCCTGGTATGCATGAGGCCCTGGGTTCCAATCTCCAAGCACCAAAAAAAAAAAAAAAATTCCCCATAGGCAGTAGTATTTGTACCTTGGCCCCTCCTTTGTCTCTTTGCTTTCTGGCTGCCAAGAGGTATGCAGGCTCCTCTATCACTGCTCCCCTTCATGACATGCTACCTTGCCACAAGTCTAAAGCAAAAAGGATAGATCATAGTGCCAGGGTTTTTAGCCCTGTATTTCCCCCGAGCCTGCAGGGGAAGGAAAGGGCCTTAACCCAGCAAGGTCGAACCAGGAAAGGCAGGAGCCGACTGACTGCCCACACCCAGCCCTCCCGCCAGAGGACAATCAGACGCATCAGGGAGACCAGTCACTGCAGGAACTCATTTATTTTGGAAATGGAGAGGAATATATAGTCCCTTTTGACCAATCAGCTTAAAGGTCAATCTGCCATGGCCTGTTCATGCAAGTGAGCACCCTATACCAAATATAAACAGTCATGCTTTGTCCATGAGCATGGAAGCGGGAGGTAACCAATGAGACAGGTTTCCTTTTCTCGGGAGCTGGCGTATACTTTCATTTCCTTGAATGAAATCGCCCCTGGGAACGCCCTACATCATAGACTGGAATCTCTGTAACTGTAAGCCAAAGTAAATCTTTCTTCTTTTTAAGTTGATTATCTCATATAAAATAATATGATAAAACTGGGCACAGTGGCACAAGCCTGTAATCCCAGCACTTTGGGAGGCTGAGACAGGAGAATTGCAAGTTCAAACCAGCCTCAGCAATGGCGAGGTGCTAAGCAACTCAGTGAGACCCTGTCTGGGCTGGGGATGTGGCTCAGTGGTCGAGTGCCCCTGAGTTCAATCTCCAGTACTAATAAATAAATAAATAAATAAATAAATAAATAAATATGATAACAGAAAGCTGATTAATACAGGCTGGTGCTTATACTTTGTACTGCATCCTACATATTATGCAGCTGTTCCTGCCCAGTTGATGGCGACATGGAGAGGATGTCACAGCTGTAGGGAGGTAAGTGATATTGTCTTCTAGATGCTTCCATACATTTTTGTCTTTGACTATATACTTCCTGTCTCTCCCATGTAGTAATCCTTCCAATCTCTCTTGGGGCCAAATCACTTAGCCTAACATTATTGCCCTGGTCTGTATAAAGTCTGTTTTGTCTACTTGCTTCTCTAAAAAAGGAGTATTTAAAAAAATTTTTTTTTCAAAGTATCATCAGGACAATAAAGCTCTTTTCCCTGGGCCCAGGAGCCCTGCTGTACCATAAGCAGATGGACAGAGTAATTCATTCCTTAGAGGTCAGGAAGATACTGAGATCCTACACCTGGCTCCTCTACAGATCCCGTTATCTGAATGAACATGCTGATCGTTTTTCAGGCTGCTTGTGCAGTGACTTTGGTTGATGACTCTATCTGTTCTTTTTAACTCTGGTTTGTGTAAAAAGTCACAAACTGAGATCTGTTGTACTTGGAGCTCAGTGAAGAAATCTGCAGAACTACCATGAACTACTGGCCCAAATTTTAAGACCAAGCTTTATTCATTTATCTATTGCTCCAACTCTACTCCATCATTTCTTTTCAAGTGAGTTCTTTATATTTCATGTGGATTTCTTGGTGTTCTTTTAATATTAAGGCTATTAACTCCTTGTAGATAGCATATCACATATATTTTTTTCTCAATCTACATTTTATTTTATTTTTTAGCACCTTTGGTAAAGCATTAATTTTCTTTTAAATTTATTTAGTAAAAAAGTTTCAATTTTTTTCTGTATTCTTAATTTTTATCTATTCAATCTCTTTTCCTATTCCCCAAATAATTTTAAACTCTTGAAAGCTTTTGGACAACTTATAGTTTTATCTTTAGAACTCTACTCAAATTGGAAATTATTGTATAATATGGTGAGTAAGCTAGAGATCTAAATTTATCAAAGTGGAAAAATATTTACTAGATGAAAAGTCACTTGTTGGATACTATATCCCTTTACCTCTATTTTGAAATATCATATTTGCTGCATAGCAAATTCTTATATGTACATGTGTCTTCTTTTGTCTCTCTAGTCTTCTTCATTAGACTATTTGTCTTTTTTTGCATTAGCATTGAGTTTTTGAATTGTTACAGCATCATAGTATATTGTGATTTCTAGAGGGACAAGTTCTCCTTCATAATTTCAAGTTTTCCTGAGTTATTGTTTTGATTTATACTTTTTCAAAAAAATATATGTATTTTAGTTGTAGATGGACACAATATCTGTATTTAATTAATTTATTTCATGTGGTGCTGAGGATTGAACCCTGTGTCTTTTACATGCTAGGCAAGCACTTTACCACTGAACTACAAATCCAACCCTTGATTTCTACTTATGTATGTTATTGAATTAAGTTTTTATCATCAAAATACTTTTGGAATTTAAATAGAAAGTGATTTGAATTTAAACATTAATTTTGGGTAGATTTGGCATCTTTGCAATGTTGGAGTCTTTCTATTTTGTCATCTTAGAAATATTTCATGTAGGTTTTATACAACTTATAGAATTTTAGTTAGGTATATTCATAAGTGTATTGGTATATTTTTTTGCTTTTGTGAAAGATATTTTTCCCCATTATTATTATTTTTTAATTTTAAAATTTGTTTCAATTATTTATACATGATAGTAGTGCGCATTGTGCATAAATGGAGCACAACATCATTCCTCTGGCTGTACATGGTGCAGAGTCACACTGGTAGTGTAATCATACATGCATACAGGGTAATAATATTCACCTCATTCCATCATCCTCCCTTCTTACCCCCTTCTCTCCCCTCACACCCCTCTGCCCAATCCAGAGTTCTTTCATTCTTCTTTACTCCCCTCCCCCCATTATGGATCAGCATCCATTTATTAGAGAAAACATTTGGCTTTTGGTTTTTTAAGTTTGGCTTATTTCACTTAGCATAATAAGCTAAGCTCTTTCCATTTACCTGCAAATGCCATAATTTCATTCTTCTTTAAAGCTGAGTAATATTCTATTGTGTATATGTACCACATTTTCTTTATTCATTCATCTGTTGAAGGGCATCTAGGCTGGTTCCACAGTTTAGCTATTATGAATTGAGCTGCTATAAACATTGAAGTGGTTGCATTACTGTTGTATGCTGATTTTAAGTCCTTTGAGTATAAACCGAGGAATGGGATGGCTAGGTCAAATGGTGGTTCCATTTCTAATTTTTTGAGGAATCTCCATACTGCTTTCCAGATTGGTTGCACCAATTTGCAGTCCCATCAGCAATGTATGAGTGTGCCTTTTTCCCCATATCCTTGCCAACACTTATTATTGCTTGTATTCTTGATAATTGCCATTCTGACTGGAGTGAGATGAAATCTTAGAATAGTTTTGATTTGCATTTCTCTAAATGCCAGAGATGATGAACATTTTTTCATATGTTTGTTGTTTGATTGTATTTTTTCTTCTGTGAAGCATTTGTTCAGTTCCTTAGTCCATTTACTGATTGGGTTTGTTAAAGGTATTTTTTAAAAAATTTTCGTTTTTTTATTTCTTTTTGTAAATCCAAAACATAGTATTCATATACACTGTCTTACAACTGATGATTTTATTAAATTATTACATTAAGTCTAACAGTTTTTCTATTGATTATACTGGATGTTCTATGTAGAAAGTCATACAATTTACAATTAACAGTAATTTGTTTCTCCCTTTCAAATTTTTATTTAATTTTTTGTTTATTAAAAATTTTGCTTAAAGATCATGGTGCATAATTTCAAACACTAGAGTAAACCAGCATCAAAATTTCTTTCTTTCTTTTTTTTTTTTTTGTGGTACTGGGGATTTAACTTAGGGGCACTCTATCACTGAGCTCTATTCCTAGCACTTTTTAATTTTTAGTGACAGGGTCTTGCTAAATTACTGAGTCTGGCCTTGAGCTTGACAACCTCCTGCCTTAGCCTCCCAAGTAGCTGGGATTTCAGCTGTGCACCACTGCACCAGCCAATATGATATATGTTTCTTCTTACTTTAACTGGAATTCCTACAGTATTCTACTGTTAAGTACATTTTTTGTTGTTGATCTAGTCTTATATTTATATAGAGGAAGGAAAGTTGCTTTTATTCCTAGCTTACCAAGGATTTTTTGGTGGTGTTGCATTAACAAAAAGTGGATGTTGAGTTTTATCAAATACATTTTAAACATATATAGCGATAATTTTACATTCTAAATACTTAATATAAAATGTACTTATACTAAATATTGAATATATTAAGTATAACACATTTTTGTTAAATCTTTGATATATTTATATTATATTTTATACATTTAATATGCAATACCAAATTAAGTGAATAGTTTCCTAATGTTAAATTTTTTCCTTGTATTTCCCACTATTTCATTGAACCCAGACTGACCCTGTGGTTTTATTGTTAAATCAGTATTCAGTGTTTACAGTACTAGGCCTATGCAAATACTTTTCACAGCTATTAATCTTGGCATGTTATAAATCCCTTAATTTTACTCCCTTCCTTGCCATGTTTTTTTGTTTTTCCTTTGTGTTTTTGTTTCTATTGCTCTTCTCCTGCCCCTGCTCTGCTCACTGTCTTTAAATAGTCACTAAGTACAATTTTCAACAAGGTCAATTATGTCAGATAAACTCAGACATTTCAGTTATCTTCTTAGAAACAGTCTCCTGGGGACCCCTTTCTCCACAGCTGGTTGTACTTCAGGCCTGAAGTACGGCTGTCATTCTAGGACATCTCTTTTCTGTAATGCTGTGAATTCCCTCTTTTTCTTCTGGCTTGCATTTATTGCTTGTGGCCCCTATCGTCCTGTTATTGGTGGCACGTGTTGTTTTGCTCTTAATGAATCAGGTCAAGGTCAAGTTCAAGGGACAAGAGCAGAGGCATGGGCAGGAGTGAGCCCTCAGCAGGTACTCTAATCTTAGCTGGATATGCTCTAGGTGGTACTTACTATCCTGGAATGTCCTGTTAATGTTGTCTTGATGATTTCTGTTACCATATCCTTTCCTTCAGTTGGATTTACTCTTGATTTTGGTGAGAAACAGTATGCATGGGAAATACACTTTTGAAACTGTTCATAATTTAGCTTGTTATTATTCTACCCTCCTGTTTAACATTTCAACAGAGTCTAGGTTGGAAACATTTTCCTTCGGAATCTTGGAGACATTTTTCTTCTGCTAAGAAAGTTGAAATCATTTTAATTTCTGACTACTTACAAATTCTTTCTTCCTTTTGTAGAACCTGTGTGATTTTTTTCCTTGTCCACAATGTTCTGAAATTTCACAATATCCACCTTGGTGTGGGTGTATTTTTATCCATTTGGCTGAAATTCGGAACATTCAGCCTACGTTTTCTTCTGTTTTAGTTACTTTTGAGTTATTCATCATTGTTGATTTCCTTCCTCCATTCTCTCCGTTCATCTCCTGGATGTCTGTTATTTGGGTGCTGGGCCTCCTGGACTAATCATTTATTATGTTTTTTCTTATTCTGATAACCATCTCTTGGTCTTCTGCTCTACTTCCTGTGAGAGTTCCTCAACTTTATTTTCTGAAATTTTTATCAACTTTTACATTTCTTCTCTCCTGTTTTTAAATCTACTCATTTCCCTCTGAATATTACCTTTCATAATACTTTTGTTCATAGGTGCAATATCGTATTTTATCTGATGACTTGTATGATAATTTTCTTTTGAAATTTCTACACAGTATATATTTTTAACTTACAAATCCTGTTTCTTTTGTTTTGGTTTCTTTTTTCATTTTAAATCCTTTCCTTGGGTGTTTGGCCATCTTTAGTTGTTTATTCTTGTTTAATATTACAGGGATAAAACTTTAACCACTGTGAGCTGGTGACTTTTTGACTTTCTTGAGTAATATGTTCTTAATGACACTTGCATTGATAGTGTAAACCTGAACATATTCTTTCAGTCTCCTATTTCAAGAGTAAAGGTGATGGCCCTTTAGTGAAGAGTTCTTGGTATTCAGCATTTACCATTTGGTGTGTGCAAAAGACAATGCCCTTCTTATTTTCAGTAAAGTATCCATGCATCCAGCTATAGAAGCACAGGGCAAACCTGTGCAGTAACACAGAATCCTATGTTTAAAAGGACTTTATGCTTAATTTAATTCTGTTCTTGTCATCTTGAAATTGCTAATGATACTTGAACAATGGGCTTGCATTTTGATTTTGCACTGGGTTCCACAAATTATGTATCCAGTCCTGGGTACCCACATCCTCAAGTCTGCAGATCTAAACAAAAGATTCTTGGTTTTAGCCTCTCCTGTTTTTTCCAAAGGTGGAAGAGGGGTATTTACTCAATAGCTCTTTAGAAACAGTTACTTGTTTCTAAATTATTTTAGCACCTCCTTTTATGCTTCCTTCCTCTCCCCACAAAAGCAGCTCTGCCTAAATTTAGCTTCCCATGGGCATCAAGTTCACAGCATTTTGGTGGCTGACTTTTTTCTATCACTACAGCACATGGCTGACCACCCAAATCTTGAATGCTTGCTGTTAAACAAGCTTTTATTCCCTTGCCCAAATCTGCTGTTTTCCATAAACAGTGGAAGGGGATTCCTTCCTAAATGCTAAAGCTTCACTTGGATCCAATAGAGCTCCTGGGCTGAAGACACCTCTTAGTGTGGTAAGAAGAGATATTAAGGGACCCGTGCTGCTGTTCCACTTCCTCCTCTCCTCCTCCTGCTTCTTCCGCTTCTTCCTCCTCCTCTTCTCCTCCTCCTTCTCCTTTTCTTTCTTTTTCTCCTCTTCTCCTTCTTTTTCTTCCTCCTCCTCCTTTATCTTCTCCTTCAATGTATAACCTTATAAATTTTTCCAAGAAAATCTCTCTCCTACCCCATTAGAGCAACTTGGTAGTATTCTTCTGGAACTCCAGTGGACAACAAGACAAAGTTTCAAATGGATTCATTTTGCACAAAATTGCTTTAAGGAAAAAATTATTACTTTCATGTAATCTGTAATAACAATGATAATGATAATAATCATTACAACAAATACTTACCTTTTAAAAAAATTTGTTTTAGTTGTCGATGAACCTCTTTTATTTATTTATGTGTGGTGCTGAGAATCCAACCCAGTGCTTCACACATACTAGGCAAGCACTCTTATCGCTGAGCTACAACCTCAGCCCCAAATACTCACTTATCTTTTTTTTTTTTTTTTTTTTTTTAATATTTTTTTAGTTGTAGATGGACACAATGTCTTTATTTCATTGCTTTGTATGTGGTGCCAAGGATCGAACCCAGGGCCTCACGCATGCGAGGCAAGCGCTTTACCACTGAGCTACAATCCCAGCCCTCACTTATCTTATAATTTGAAATACTGCCAACTTTTATTTTGATTTGTACTACACTGGTAGACATGCATTATTTTCCTACAAAGGATGAGTGGAAGCTGAAGCAAGGAGTGGCCAAGTGATTATTTCCAATTTCATAAAAAGAGTAAATGGTAGTGCTGAGTCAAAACCACTGCCTCCAAGTGTTCTCTTAACCAGTGTGAATATGTGAAACTCTCTCATCTCCAGATGCAAGCTTATATTTTTCATACGATATCTCTACTTTGGCCCATTTTCTTTTTCTTTTTTTAAATATTTATTTTTTAGTTGTAAGTGAACAGAATATCTTTATTTTATTTTTATGTGGTGCTGAGGATCGAACCCAGTGCCTCACGCGTGCGAGGCGAGCACGCCACCACTGCGCCATAACCCCAGCCCCGGCCCATTTTCTTTTCTTTTTTTTCCGGCCCATTTTCTTTTTTGAGAGAAACTAATTCTTCTACCTTTCCCTTTTGGTCAAGTGTTATTTAACAAACAATGCTGAGTTTATTAACTAAAAACTCTCTTTAGGAATCACTAATCTCCCATAATGAAAACCAAAGTGTTTTTTTTTGTTTTTGGTCAGAACCTAGTCAAGAATTACTATTTGTTTGTTTAGCCATACTTTCAAAAAGTTATTTGTAGAGCACTTAACATGCTCTTAAAACTAAAATAGAGCACGTGTTTTCTGCAACAGATGGCCAGATACCTAGCGGAGACATGAATTTCCTTTCCTGTAACTTTAAATTTTACTTTTAAAAGTTTCAACAAAGCAGTTAAAATACCACATGAAATACTATTTTGGCAGTATTTTGAGATAACACTCTGCATAAACTCATGCATTTGGATAAAAACTGAGATTATTAAATCACCGATCGTCCCTCTTCATCCCTCCCTCAACCCCTATTGTAAAGGTTGAGATGAAACTTCATGTGTAAGGGCTTTGACATCTCTGATTTCATCTTCTATAAATTGCTTCATTTGTAAAATATGATTATTAGCTACATCTCTTGAAATTCAATCCAGCTAAGAAATGCTTGTTTCTATTGGGCTAAATAATCAGGCTGTTCAATTTTCCTTTCCTATTCATGTGTTTGGTAGCCACCCTTTCCTGTAACTTTTATTAAAGCTAAGAATATTAAAAAATAATAAATGAATAATACATTTTGGAATAATGATTATAATTTATTCCCACAACAGAAGGTTATTTATTTCAGCAATTATCAACCAAAGCCTGACAATGTGGTGATTAGATATTGAAAAAACAAATTTCTTTTTACACACAGTGCTATTTCTACAAACCCTAATGGCAGAATTCTAATAATTTCTGGACCAGAACTGCTCAGAAAACATGGGAGAATTTTCCTTTTCAGGAAGCCCTGTATATGCACCAATGTATGTAGCAGATGAAAATACCTCTAAGCTGATAGCACTTCACATGTCTAACTTGCCACATTTTCTGGTCCTGGCAGTTGTAAGCAGCTGGAAGCTGGCAAGCTACATCATGAATGAGAAACAATGAGGGTGCTCCTTGTCCTCCTGACCGCTTGGGCCAGTCTCCCACACAACTGCTCATCTCGCCATTTGTTTTGATTTTCTTTCCTTGCTATAGTTCCTTCCAGATGCAAAAGTGGACACGACAGACAGGAAGGTAGGTAGAGGTGAAACAGAAAGATGTTAGACACAAGTGCTCCTTGGACTGACACCAAAGCAGGGGCTTCACTGCATTTGTTTCTTTTGGGGCAAATTCTTAAAAAAATAAAAAATAAAAATATTGAGGGTAAGAGGGAAACACTCACATGGAAATCTGTATCAACTGGGCAGTGACATTTAGTTGAAAACACTTGTCGGGGGGCTTTCTATATTGGCCCTATGGGTTTTCTCCACATTAGTACTATTGCTTAATAGGGGATTGGCAGAAGAATTGTCTCAACCCACTGGTCAGCTTAGAGAGAGCTTCCTGGGGCAGTTGCTAAGAAGTGGCATGTAGTCCCTGTGCCCAGGGCTCTGTCCCCATGTGGAGGGAGCCATGCCTGTGAGACTTAAGCAATCTGCCCTGTGCAGACCCCAGTACCCAGCAGCAGATGACTCCTGATTGGAGTCTAAAGTTTCAGTAGCCTGGGAGCACAGAGAGAGGGCCTGCCCAGCAATGCTGTCTGCCAAATGGCAGTTCTCATAAGGACCAAGGCTTGCAGTCTCTACCTGCTGTGGGTTTGTACAAAAAGGAATTGGAGGGAAAAAAAAAGCAAGACTAGAAGCAGGAGTTCATAGCAAGAGATGACAACAGTGAAGAGCATCAAGTTTTCAGTCTTACCACCACGGACACACTCCATTGTCTGTGATGGGTTGCATGTCAATGAAATGCTTTTATAAAATTCATTTTTAATAAATGTAAAGGAAAGTGAATTATAGAAGGGGATAAGTTATAGACTAATGAGAAGAGATACCTGATTAAAAGGGGTATTTTCAAGGGAGGGGAAGAAAAATCTAGGAAGAGAAAGTTCAGCTTTCTTAGATATTTCCCCTTAACATAACTTGTGTACTTATCTGAGGCCCAGGAGAGAGAGTGCATTAAACTACAGTAAATATGTTGAATAATACATTTAAGTGACAGGATTACTTTATTGTCATAAATTCAGAAGCAACAGGAAATTCTAAATTAAAAGATGGTTGAATTTGAAAGAAAGATGTGCCATAATTATTAAGTATAAGATGGCAAATGCATCAAAGATTCAAATGTTAAAAAAAAGAAAAAATTGTAGAAGAAAACATAGGGTACTCTCATTTATTTTGTTTTTTAATAATGAAGCATTTTTTTTTCTGTTTGACATAAACAGAAGTATTTTTTTAAAAAATAAGAATCTGGTTAATTTAATTATATAACATATAATTCCTGGCGGCAAACAGTGTTGCAAGACAAAAGACAAACAGGGAAAAGTTAATATAAAAAAAAATCTAAATAGGCAATGGACAAATAACCTGAATACTTATTTGATCAAAAAGAAAATGAATGTGCTACCATGTACATCTGTCCTATTCTGACTTCCCACTGTCTTTTGAATAGCTATATTCAAAATTGAATTGATATATTTGGAGAATATATCAATTTGGAGAATATATCATCATGTATGTCTTCCCAGCCAGTCAGGACACAAGCAAGTAACCTAGCCTCTGCCTGTCACACAATCAACCATTTGAAACCTTGATGGATAAATTGGAGGAATACAGGCTCTGTGAAGGTCTTCTATTTTGCTAGTGTAGGCTGTAGTAGAAGTTTCTGACTTTGTGTGAGTTTCATTGATTTTAGGGTTCAGAGTGGAGGCAGTGGCTGAAGTGGCACTTTCCTCTTTAAAGGTGTGTGATGCAGTTCATCCACGTTTTTCTTGGCTGCATAAGACTCAAGTCTTCTCTGGTTCATATATGGTTTTGTCCTTTTCTGCATAAACTAAGCAGAATGGATTTTTATCTTTGCTACTAAGATTCTCAAATGATATGGCAATGTGTAAGTAGTAGGGAAAAAAAGGAAATAACAAAAAAACAGAAAAAGTAGGATCATTCTGGGGGTTTGATGAGATTTCTGCATAAAGAGAAAGGCTGAGAGGATACAGCTAATATTGAAAGAAAGACTATGGCCCTTGATAGTAGATGATAACCAAACAACTAATTCAGATACCATTTAGAATGAAGTATGATTTTAAGTCAAGTGCTAAAAATATGGAATAGTATATTAACCTTGAACACTCAAGGACTTTGGGATTGACTGTTTATTTCAAATGTGAGTGATCATCTCAAAATCCTGAAATCTTGGTTGAAGTCACTGTTACAGACGCAAGACATTTCTGTCAATTGTAAAATAATATTTTGTCATTTGCAGTTTCAAACATTAAGTTAAAAAATAAAGCAAAAATTTCAACCTTTGAGTTGCTGTATTTATAGTAATTTGAATTTAAAGTCTATAGATTTCTTATATGAAAGGAAACATTTTTTGAAAGAGAATGGAGCTCTGAGAATAAGAGTGGAGATATGTGGGAAGATTCAGATGGCTCAGAGTTTTTCTAAATGCCCAAATCCCATGGAATGGTCCTAATAAAAGAAGTAGGTCCTGTTTCTCTTCAGGAAGAAGCAGATTCCTGCTTCCCAAAAGATCCAGTAACTTAGTCATCTGAAGCAATTATCTTACAAGAATTTAATCCCCCTGAGTTGTTTCTATAAGTACACTTGCATTGTACCTATAACCACAGTAGAGTCCCAGCATGTCCAAGGGGTCACATGCATGCCAAAAATTTCAAGAAAGTGATGAGTTATAAAATAACTTTGGAATATTTGTGCCAATGTGTTCTGAAAATACAATAATTTGGATCACTGTAGTAGGACATTACACAAGTTTACTAGGCGAATTATATTTTTCTGACAATCAGAACCTGATAACCTGAAAGTATCAGGATCTAAATACTGTGTTAAAGTACTTATACTAGAGAATAAGGCATCCCATTCCCCAAATACAAGTGTTTTCACCTCAGTCAACTTTTGGGATTTCCATGCCAAAATGGGAATTCTTTATCAAAATGAAAAAAAAATACTATAAATGCATTGCTTTGCACTAAAATAAGAATAAGAAACTTTGTTTTGCTTACTTGGATGACAGCTTTGCTTACTTGGATAGCAGCGTATACACACATGAGCATTCATTAAATACCAGCTTTGAGTGAAATTGAGCCCATCACCAACAGAGTTCATCTGAACTACCAAGTCATAAAGTCGAAGTGTTCAGCGACATGCTTTCACGAATGGGATACAAAATAGACAGGATTGAACTTAAGCCTCAAAGATGCACTTGTATTTCATAAACAGACTACTTCTAGCAGGTAACCACAAAAGCACACATGAGGATACATTCTGAGGAAACTTGATTTGGGATGTGAGCTAGGAGAAAACAGAGTAAGATAAGGGAGTATTATTAAGTTGGGGATCACTCTCCTGCAATATGGGATTAACACCACATTAAGGACTCAAAGAGATGGTGCAAATGCACTAATAGGATAGTTCCCAGAAATATGGAAAAAGCCATATCCCACAGCTCAATTGCTATGTCTGATAGTGGAAGAAAAAAATGAATGGCTCAGAGATTTATTGGGTATGCTAGAGTTAAATAAATAAAATTAGTAAACATATGATTTGGCTATGTTACATGGGAGGGCACAGGGGATACATCATTTCTGGAGGCAATAATAAAATGTACTGGTGATAGAAGAAAAAAAAAGAATCACTAAAATGTCCCTGGTTATTAAGGAAATAAGAAGAAATACAAATGTAGGCTCACTGATAAAAGCAACAGCGAATTGAAATAATAGAGACTAGGTGATGAAGGCACTGAATCATTAGAAGTTAAGTGGACAAAATTACTGTGATGAATGGAAAGGTTGGAGTGGCAACCAAGGATCTTGACACACAGGGAGCTATGGAAATAGAATATGGCATCTTTAGGGCAAATAGATAGTCAGTCACCAAAGGTACTCAGTTGTATAATCAAAAAAAAAAAAAAAAAAAATCCAGGCTGGATTGACCTGGAGGCCAATAAAAGTCAAACCCTTGGACCAGAAATTATTACCAGGGATCATATGATTAAAAAAAAAATCTCCATCCAGTTTTGCTTCAATGTGGGTCATGTGAATCCAGAGATCCATTGGGCAGTCACTTTCTCAGTTTTTGGATCCATAATTGGAATAAACATACTTTATTTTGGCTCAACACCTATGTTGGATTCTCAAGCTGTTAAATGAGTTGTTATTCTGTGGAAGGCCAAATGGAAGCCTATGAAAATTCTCCATATTAAGCCAAGAGAGTTAATGAAAACTAACATCACATCTCAGGGTAATGCAATAATTGTTACCACTCTTAAGGAGCAAAAGCAAGCAGCAGTGAAAATCTTCAACTTATCCCATTTAGTTAGCTAGTCTACCTGTCTCTCCTGAAACAAAAATAAACATGGTTCCTATAGAATAATAGTACACTATTACTAACTTAGCTAAGTAGTAGTCCCAGTTATAGCTGCTGTGGTAAATGTGGTATCCCTACTAGAATAGATTAACAAAGCCTCAGGTACATAATATGTAACCATTTGTGTTAGTTGGCTGCAGCTGCCATAACAGAATACCACAGTTTGAGTCTCCTAGGCAACAGCAGTTTATATCTCACAGTTTTGGAGAATAGAAATCCAAAATCAATGTGTTTGCTCTTGACGGGTTTGGTTTCTTTGGAGGTCTCTCTCCTTGGACAGTAGATGATTGTCTTTTCCCTCTGTCCTCACATGGTCTTTCCTCTGTGTACATTCCTGGTGTCTATTCCTTTTCTTATAAGGACACCAATCACATTGAATTAGGGTCCATCCTAATGACCTAATTTAACCCTAATTACCTTTTAAAAGGCTCTATATTGAAATAGTCATATTCTAAGGAACTGATGTTAAAGCTTCCTCATAGAAAGTTTTGGGGAAGACAAGACAGTCCATAACACCAGGATCTTGCAAATGTATCCCTTCCCCTCCTATCAAAAAACTAAGAGAGGTCTGGGGCTGTAGCTCAGTGGTAGAGCACTTGCCTGGCATGTGTGAGGCACTGGATTCAATCCTCAGCACCATATATAAATAATAAATGAATAAAATAAAGATCCATCAACAACTAAAAAAATAATAAAAAAGAAATAATTCATATTTATTTATAATGGACAATAGTATGTATTTCCCACCTTGCCTTGGGACTATATCAGCTTTCTCCCTCTTCTGGAGTAATAGAGCTTAGAGATATATGACCTAGCTGGATATCCTGAAGAATATCACACTGGTTCTACCATGTCAATGACATCATGCTAATCAGACTGGATGAATAAGAAGTGGCTAACATTTAAAGTCCTTGGTAAGATATTTATATTCCAAGGGAGGAAGAATAAATCCTAGGAAGATTCAAGGGCTCATCATTTCAGTTTCAGATTTAGGTCTCTAGTGATATGGGGCCTGCTAGAATATCTCTTCTGAAATAAAGGCAGAATTGATGCAATGTTTATGTTCCACTGTGCAAAAGTAAACACAAGATCCAGTCGTTTTCTTCAGGTTTTGGAACAGCATTTTCCATAGCTGACAATACTTCTCTGAACCATACCAGGTGACAGGAAAAGTGTCTGCAACAGATCCAGTTTGAGGCACGGGCTGCCATGCTTTTTGGGCATACATCTTAATTGATTCTGTGACAGTCGAGGTATTAATAGTAGGAAACATTGCTCTACGGGGTTTATTGGAACATAGCCATGTCACTTGCACTAGAAGATTGTATACTAGTCAAGAAAATCTGCTTTTGGGTGCTCTGGAGCTCTGAATGATGGGTAATAAATGACCATGAGGCCACAATAGTTTGTCAGATACACAAAGTCTAAAGTTGAACAGAACCAGTGGCAATTAAAATGGAAGTGAGGTGTCTAGGTATAATCATGAGGAGAGACAGAGGGCACAAGCAAGTTGAATAAGAAGGTAGACTAACCCTGATGGCACCCACCACTTTTGTACCAGGGCTTCTTCCAGCTCTCACTATGGGTGTATTAAGGATTCCAAATGACTAGCTGATGGAGGGGGAACAAATCTGAGCCTGCTTTATGGATGGCGGCTGCGCTGAGGCCCACTCAAATATGACCTTGGAAGGCAGTGGTGAGGAGAAATAATCCCAGTGAGCAGAGCCTCAGGAGGTCTACTTTGAGGAGAAAAGAAGTAACTCAAGTTTATAATAGGCATAGACTCTTGCACTGTGGAGAATGGCTTGGTCAATTAGTCTAACGAACAGAACAGAAAAGCTGAAAATTTGAAGAAAGGGAGGTCTGGGGACAATGCCTGTTAAGGTGTATTTGGGAAATATGGAGTCTTTGTATTTCATATTTGTTGGGGTATCGGCCAGCCAGACACGGACACCTCGTGCAGCCAGGAGATTCTTTATTCAGGGGATGGGCGCCCGGGTGAAGGAAAGAGGAATAAAGGGTAGAAGGGACGTAGGGCAAGGATTTTATAGTGCCCGCTACAAACCGCATGGCGAGCTATGGATTGGTCACTTTAAAATCCCCAGGGCAGATAAGCGGCAGCGGTCTTCTTTTGATGTACTAACCTGAGTGGTTAGGCTTTGTTTCCCGGGTGGAAGATTCGGGGAGAGGAATCGCCTGGGGCAGGAGCTGCCTTAGGATTTTAGAGAAGGGATGTGAAATTTAATAACAAAAGGGCTGCTTTTTATCTTACAATATTAATGCTCCCTCAGCAAGTTGACTTGGGGTAGGCTTAGTGTTGAGACAATGGTCTCTTGAATTGAGTAAACATGGTAGCAGAGATGGAGGCTAAGAACGAAGTCAATAGCATGAGTTCCTATTTGCCAAGTGTACTAGTTTCCTTGGTCTGAAATAACAAGGTGCCACAAATTAGGTGGTTTCAACAACAGAAACGTCTCACAGTTCTAGAGGCTAGAAAACCTAAGTCATGGTGTTGGTAAGGTTGGTTCTTTCTGAGGGGTGTGAAGGAGAATCTGTTCTATGCTTCATTATCAGTTTCTGATTGTCTCAGGTATCCCTTAACTTGTAGTTGACATTCATCCTGTGTCTTCATGTTTTCTATCTGTGTATTTCTATGTCTTTTCACATGGTATTCATTTTATAAAGACAATGGTTATGCTGGATAAGGAATCTACCTTATTCTCACATGACCTCATCTTAACTAATATACAGCAACTTTTTCTTAAAAATAAGCACATATTCTGAGATACTGGGGGTTAAGATTTCAGTATACAAATTTTGGGAGAACCGAATTGAATCCACAACACCAAGGAAGATCAAACATTTCTGTTGATGCTGAATTTTCCATCGGTCAATACAGAAACCCATGCTATTTTTCTGATAAAGCAAAATCACCAGGACCAGGGGAAAGAGGAGAGAAGGGAAAGGGGAAATACTGGGGAACCATACTGAGCCAACCAACTTGATTATATTGCACACTTCATCCCTTAGAAAGGACAGCAATTCAATAGAAATAAACTTGTGTACTTGGTATGGTTTGTCTTTCTTGCTTACGGAATCTCAGACTGCACTTCTCTTCCACTGCTTACTAAGTGTTTGAACCTCTGATACAGAATCCCACACAAATTGTGGTATTCATTCCTAGCAACATAGGTGCAGGAGTGTGCACATTACCATGGGATCCACTGGCCAAAGCATATCTGCTTCATGAGAGGGATAGAAATGCCTGTTTTAGACATGGTTAAAAGTGACAGTTCAGAGATGGTACTTTGACAGGCTACAGGGTCATCTTGCCAGACGCAGTATATACTCCAAATGAACAAATTCAGCTAATTTATATGGACCTAGGAACAAAGCAGTAGAAATTTGGAATTGATATTTCCTATCCCTACTACTCTGGTTCTGTGGATTTATATTTCCTGGTTCCTAAGAAAGAAGACTTCTACGAGAGGACACAGAAAGTCTCATTAACTATAAGACATTCCTGCCGCCTGGACAATTTGCCCTCATTATAACAAAGAACCAGAAGGCGAGAAGAAAAGTCACTATCTTGGCAAGGTTGTCACTTAAGTAATCCATTTATGGTAAATGGACTGAGAGGTCACGAGTGCCTGCAGAAGGCACGGTGACCTTTGGCTCAGTCCCTTCTGAGATGAGGTCTTATGTTGTGCATTCAAGTAAGACACTAAAATCAGAATGCACTCTAGCTGAGGCAATCAGATGGGAAGGTATGCAAGGGAAACCATGAGTGTCAACCATGCTGCCAAGGTCAGCTGCGGTGTGGTAGTGGCTCTGGCTCTTCCCACTAACCTTCCTTTTCTGATGGCTTCCATTTTGCATAATTATCACTGTAAAATAAAAATGCATTTTAATTAAATATGTTGTGCTATGCAATAGGCCAACTGTGGAACCAGTGCAGATGTCCGTCGATGGAAGAATGGATAAAGAAAATGTTATATGTATTCATTTTTCCATTATATATATTATGATAGAGTTTTATTCAGCCATAAAGAAGAATAAAATTATGCCATTTGCAGGAAAAGTGGATAGAACTTGGGAGAATTAGGTTGAGTGAGATAAGTCAAACTTAGAAAGTCAAGGATTGTATGTTTTCTCTTATATGTGGAAGCTAGAGAAGATAAAGGAAAAGAAAGGTGGAGGGGATTTATAAATATTGAAAGGGCTAATAGAATAAAGGAAAGGGATCAGGGAAGGGAAGAGGAGAGGGAAAGGGGAAATACTGGGGAACGACACTGACCAAATTATATTGTTATATCATGTGCATATATGAATGTGCAAACAAATCTCACTATTATGAATAATTAAAATGCACCAATAAAATATGGGAAAAAACAAATAAAAAAAGCAAGAGATTGCATGGTACTTGTTGGCTTTCCTAAGAAACTGAACATCATATCCAGCACTAGGCAAAATTCTTTTTGGATCTCCTAAAGATAGCTTTCATAAAAAATATCATCGTGTTTCAAGTCGGTTATCTGTCGACAGGGTCTCATTTTATATTTAACTTTGAAAATATATTTATAATCCTTTGAAAATATATTTACAATAATCTAGACTCATTCTTTTCACTTGCATTGCTTCTCTCTTGCACAGCTGGATTTTATCTGATGCAAAAAGGAAAATTAGGGTGAGAGATGTAGCTCAGTGGTAGAGCATTTGCCTAGCATGTGCAAAGCCCTGGTTTCCACTCCCAGTATTGAAAGAAAAATTTGTGTTATGAAACATATTCCTGATAGGAAAAATTTCTGACTAAATGCTGACAAGAATTGAAAACATCCCTTAAATTCACTTGAAGTGATAATTAAAAGAATTTTCCACAGTCCAGCTCCTAGCTCCATATATTTGTAACCTGGTGTCTCCTTTAGTCCATAATTACTTCTGGTGCCAAGTGACACTAGAGTAAAAGGACACAGTCTTTGGCACTGCACCTTCAAATCAGAATGTCTAGTCTCAGTGCAGTACTGGGCACATCACACAGCATAAGTTGTATGAGTTTTTTTTTGGTGGGGAGAGGGTACCGGGGATTAAACTCAGGGGCACACAACCACTGAGCCACATCCCCAGCCCTATTTTGTATTTTGTTTAAAGAAAAGGGTCTCATTGAATTGCTTAGCACCTCACTTTTGCTGAGGCTGGATTCAAACTCAAAATCCTCCTGCCTCAGCCTCCTGAGCCTCTGGGAGTACAGGCGTGCACCACCGTGCCCAGCAATTATGTTTCTTAAAACCATTCTATATTGGTATAGTTTAGCAATAATTAGCCTCTACCCAGAAGTGACTGAAGAACACAAACTATATTATAAGTCCCTACTAAATGTATCCTTAACTCATCTCCTTTTAGCATGCCATCTGATGTGGGAAGGTGTGATGTAAGAATTGGGAGTAGGAATAGTTGATAGTATTTAATAATTTCAATTAAAATAGCTCATTTTAGCAAAATTTACAAAGGTGCATGGCAAATGAATATATTGCTAGCTTTTCTAAGATTTTACAATGCACCTGTACAAGTCTAAAACTCTACTTCCCTTCTCTTGAAATTGGTCTTCTTCTGAGGTAGAAAGGCAGTGTTTGCTTTGAAATGTATGAAAGGTGTAGTATGTCAGGGGAGCATCTGCTTTTGTCTCAAAAGACTAAGAAAAAAAGGTTGCATATTGCTAGTGTGGAGTATCAAGGTGGTTTTAGCCAAGACTTCTTGTCATAGTTTGAATACCTTCCCACACTTGTGGAAATTTGCACGTTAAGGATCTTGATTTCCTACACTGAGGTCAGAACTCAGCCTCTCTTGCAGCTAGTAGTGCATTATGTGCTGTAGGCTTTCACTGACAGACACATCCTAGTGAGACTGCTTTAGAGGTGAGTAAAGCATGCTCCCATTTTGCTTGTGTAGGTGGCAGCAAGAAGTGCTAGGGTAAGTACCTGATCACAAGTAACGTCAGAGATGGAGGGAGTAGTAGAGGCAGAGGCTTTGAGTCTCTGGTATTTCGTGTTCAATGGAAGAGGCACTACTTGTATCCATTTCAGGCTGATTTATTGTTTGTTTTTTGGTGTTGTTTCTTCGTGTCTGTTTCTTCAACAGTCTCAGGTAGTACCTAATCACCTTTAAGAGATTATAATTCTAGCTTAACTAGCCAGACGAGTTTTTTGTTGTTTGCAACAAGATTTGCATGGTATTTTAACATTTAAAAAGTGCTCACCCAAACTTACAATAAAAGAAAAACAAATTGAACTATAACTTCGTGCCATTTTTCATCTATCAGATTGACAAAAATCCAAAATTTGCAGTGTAGGCATTGCCATGAGAAAACACGTCCTCTCATTGTAGGCAAAAATGCAAACTACAACTTAGAAGGGAGACAATGTGGCATTATTTTTCAAAGTTTAAAACACAAATATCTTTTGACAGAGAAATATTTCAATGACTATATTCTATCTATACATTCCTATGAACCGCTGAATAAATGTACAATGATTTAATTTTTGAATTACTTTTAAGTGGAGAACATCAAAATAAGTGTAATGTTGTCATTTGGTAACTGGTAAGTACATGGTGGAACATTTACAGAATGGAGTAATATTTATGTATTTCAAGGGAAACACTCTCTATGGGAATTAGTAGACATATTGTTAAAATAGAAAAGCTAGGAGTGGGCCAGTGAGCAAGAATGCCACCATCTGTAGCAAAGGAATAGGCAATAGAAATGTTTGCATAGATTTAGAACATTTCTGGAGGAAAGCAGTAATTTATTATGTTCATCTCTGGTGAGAGGGGCTGAGTGGAGGATACTAAAGGAGATGGTTGCTTTTCAATGAATATATATTTGTAGCTTTTGAATTTCTTTCATTCATCTATGCAACAAATAACTATGTAAGGACAGCTGTGTGCTGGATACTGTGGTGCATGCAACATAAACGTTAACCAGATACTGGCTCAGCATTTAGGGAGCTAAATGGTAGAGATGAAACTGTTGATTACAGCATCATGTGTTAAGAGGTGGGTGTGTGAGTGAGCTTTCTGTGACTGTGACAAATACTGGAGATAAATCAACTTACAGGGGGAAAAAAAAGCTTATTTAGGCATGGTTTTAGTTCACAATCACTTGTCCCCATTGCTTTGGGCCTGTGGTAGCATAGTACTTCATGGCTGGAGCCCACTGCTTTGGGCCTGTGGTAGCATAGTACTTCATGGCTGGAGTGCCTGGTAGTGGAACCTATTCATCTCATGGCAGCTGGGAAGCAAAGCGGGAAAAACCTGGGGACAGGATACCCATAGCCCCCTTAAAGGCAAATGCCCAATGCTCTAACTTCCTTTCTACTAGGCCTCACCTACTGAAGGTTCCACCCAGGAGTGCCACAGGCTGGGGAATAAGCCTGTAGCACATGAGTGTGATGGAGACACTGCAGATCCAAATGGTAGCACAGAATGCTGTAGAAGTCAGAGAGGAAGCTCTTGAAGAGGGACAATCAAAGAAGCTTCCTAGAGAAAAAGGCACAGAGAAATTGAACTGGGAATTAGGCAGCATAGCTATAGGCAAAGTTATTCCAAACATTCTAAGAGGAGGAGGAGGTGGGGGAAAGAGGGAGAAAGAGAGAGAATTAGAGGGAAAGTCAATGATGCATACAAGAGCTGACTTTGGGGGAACTTTGAGTATTTTGAACAAGTAATAGCCTGGATTGGGGAAAATGTGGCAAAGTAAGTTAAAGAATTATTTAAAGCCCACATCATGGAAGACCTCAGATATTGAATATTATCTTTACAGTAAAAGTGAGTCCTTAAACCTAGAAGGTAGAAGGAGAACTCTGTGTGGATGTTTACAATAGAAATTAAAAAAAATTAGCTGTCAATGGACCTTTATTTATATGTGGTGCTGAGAATCAAACCCAGTGCCTCACACATGCTAGGCAAGAACTCTATCACTGAGCCAGACTCCAGTTCTATAATAGGAATTTTAAGGTGCAGGGCAAGGCTTCATATTTAAACTAGGGCCAGCCAAAGAAATTCCTGGAATCAATAGATATGTATTCAGTTGTCAATAACAAAAAAATCCACACAATGCCGTACTAAATAGTTATTATTTTACATAAGGCCTGGAGTAGGCATCTCAGGGTTGTAGTAGCTCAGTGATGTTGCCAAGATATCAGGATTCTTTTTGCTCTTTTCTCTATATTCTTGGAGAAATTCTGGTTTGTAACCAAATGAATGCAGAGTTGTCACTGCTAATGCTGGCATCATGGCTAAAATTCAGGAACAGAAGAGGAAGTGAAGGGAATGGGGAAAAGGTCTTCTCTAGTTGAGGCGTTTTTGTTCTCTAGATAAGGAAACTCCTCTACAGATTTGTTCTTATATCTCATTAGCTATGCTTCTCTCCACGCACCATTGTTAAGGGATATCAGATTATACTTCCTGGTATAGACAAATTATAATTTATTGCTTGGAGTGTGTTAAATTTCCGTCCCCAAGATTGAGACTTCTGCACATATTGTGTGTATAATTTAGGATGTTTTAACAGAGAGGAGATGATTGCAAGTTGATCATAGGTCTCAATTTAGAAATGATACAACCTACCAAGTGACCTAGAACTTGTCATTAATTCTTGATACATCAGAGCTGAGCAGAGTAGTGTTTCATTTCTTTCCGTACCCATTCCTGACCCTGTTCAAATATGAAACAATTTTGTTACAGCCTAACTAGAACCATATCTGATGGGAAATTTTATGTTAGTTTTCTGTTCTCGTGTATCAAATTATCAAAAACTTACTGGCTTAAAACAGGACAAATTTGTGATCTGACAAATTCTCAAATCCAGACACAGTTTTGAGGTTTCTGCTCAAGATCTCATAAGGCCACAAACCAGGTATCAGCAGGGCTGTAATCTCGTTCGGTCCTTTGGGACATTTTCCAAGTTCACTTGTTGGCAGAAATTGGTTCCTTGTGGTTTGAGGACTGAAGTTCAGCTCCTGGAGGTTGACTTTTTTTTTTTTTTTGGTACCAGGGATTGAACTCAGGGGTACTTGACCACTGAGCCACAACCCCAGCCTTCTTTTGTGTTTTATTTAGAGACAGGGTCTCACAGAGTTACTTAGCGCCTCGCCTTTGCTGAGGCTGGCTTTGAACTCGCGATTCTCCTGTCTCAGCCTCCCTAAGTGCTGGGATTACAGGCTTGTGCCACCGTGCCCAGCTGGAGACTACAGTTTGTGTGTATGGTTAGGCCAACCACTCATTACTCCATAACCAATACTTAAGCTATCCTGATTTCTCTGAAATGTAGTTTCTAACCTTAGTCAAAACTTCGGCTTTTCTTTCTTGTCAGTATGATAAAATCAAACCCATCATCTCCAGATAAATAAGCCTATATTATTCTACATGTGCTAAAAGGAATGTAACTTCATAGTAGCCAATCACAACAGAGATCAATGTACTTCCTCACTGATTTTATAAGCTGTGCTGTGACTCTTGTGATCCCAGCTTCTTAAGACTTGGTTTGAATGCTCCCAGTTCACAAACTTTTCTTTTGTATGCACGATTTCTTTTTTACTTTTTAAACTTCATTTGCTTATTCCTTTTTTGCTTCATTTACATAAACTCTTCTTTCGTAGGCACAATAAACTCTCATTTCCTTTTTACTTCATCTGGTTTTATTTTGAAGTTTATAGTGTCAGAATTGAGATCTGAACAACATCTCTGAGGAGCCCCAAGGCTGGGGAGCATAGCCATTATGTGCCCATAATAACAGAGCCTACTGCACTCGTTGCTTTCTTGCTGACCACAGAGTTTAAGAGAAAGTTTCTCTCAGGTGTGAGCTCTCTCTCAGCGTTTTGAGCTCTTTGTCTTTGCTGTGCATACCCGAGCTTTGTTGAAGCTTCAAGGTAAGTCACCCTCTGGTCTATAAGGGGGAAATATCTGTTACCACTTGGGTTTCTGGACAACAGTAGAATTACCAGTTTCCTTATATAGATATAGTCACTTTAGGGCATTTTAGGCAAAGATAGACCCCACCTGTTACATGACACCTTCCCTATCTCCCTCTAAAATCCTTGCTTCTTATTCAGATATGGATCAGGGGTTTTGTGACCTCTGAAGAGATTAAACTAAATTTACAGAGGAATTTAAAAATTTTCTGGGAGCTTGTATTAGACTTTTGTCAATATAACAAAAAGTCTAACATAACCTACTTGTAAAGAAAAAAATGCTCAGTTTTGGAGGCTCAAAATTCAAGATCATCTAGGAGCAAAGGGTAACATCTCAAACCTGAGCAGATAGGAAGATGGGACCAAGCTTAGATTTTTATAACAATCTCCTTGTGAGAGGCCAAGGAGTTACATATGAATTCCTTATAAAAGCACACCCTGATGACCTAACTTCTTTCCACTAGTCCCTGCCTCCTAAAGTTTCCACCGTCACTCAATAGTGCCACCCCTGAAGATCAAGCCTTTTTAACACATGAACTTTTGGGACACTCAATATCCAAACCATCGCAGAGTCTGATCCAGGTCTCCTGATTTGTACCAATTCGTCCAAATGATTGGTACTAGAAATGCTTGAAAATGACCAGAAAAAGCCTATTGAGATATTCCAACTAACATGTCTTATTTTGTGTTTGTTTATTACAGGGGATTGAACCCAAGGCCTTGAGTATGCCAGGCCAGTGCATACCACTGAACTAGCTTCCAGCTAGCTATCTTGGGGATCCTGTCAAGCATACCTCTAAAGCAGATAAGATGGACTAGAAAAATGGACCAACAATGTTTGAAGCTATTCTTATTCTCCATGAGAACAGATTAGGCCATAACTCAACCTTGAGGGAAAACAAATAAACAAACAAAAAAACCAAACTAATCTTCTATGGGCTGCTGAATCTTCCTATATTAAACTATATTCCTACCTTAAAGGCCAAGATGAAGTGGCTTTATTTGTTCATTTTGCTAATGGACTGCAGACAGAAATAAGTGACTTACTGAAGAAGCGTAAATTAGAATAGGAACTGACTCCCTTAATAGAATGGCAACATTTAGTAAATATTTTGAGTGGAAATTAGAGCAAAATAGGAACCATCAGGCAAACAAACTAATGACCCTACAATTACAACAGTTGGGGGGACCTAGACTAACTTTAAAAAATGTACTCAAAGTTTTGTCCCCATTGATAGAAATGCCTGTCTATGATTACTGGAAGCAGGAGGAGTATTGGAAAAAAGAGTGTCCCTTGCTAAATGTGAGTAAACTGGAACAACCTCTATATCCTTTTGATAATTCTAAATGTGGTGCAGGCCACAGGGAATTGCCTGATAAGCTACTTCTTTTCTTTCTTTTTTTTTTTTGTACTGGGGATTGAACTCAGGGGCACTCAAACATGAAGCCACATTCCCAGACCTATTTTGTATTTTATTTAAAGACAGGGTCTCATTGAGTTGCTTAGCACCTCACTTTTGCTGAGGCTGGCTTTGAACTTATGATCCTCCTGCTTCAGCCTCCTGAGCCACTGGGATTACAGGTGTGTGCCATAGCACCCAACTCTGATAAGCAACTTCTGATGATTTTTTGTTGTTGTTTTTAATCACTGAGGATACAGGAACCTTAAAATAAATGGAGAAATTTTACTTTGTTAGTAAAATATTTCTTCTTTAAACATTATGCCAAGAACTTCCTTGGCATAGTGCAAATATCTCGGTGGTGAGAATTTCAAGTCAAGTTTAAGGGTTTCCTTATCAGATTCATAAATATTACCTTTGGCCCTTTCCCTGGGAATTGCTCCTTCCTATTATGTGACACTGGCCCTGTGAATCTACTGAATAGACATTTGTTATCATAATAGGAAACCAAATAAATTTCTCTTCTGGAGAAATGACCTTAGATTCATCAGACACTGAAACACTGTTGGTTATATAAGCCCAAGTTGACAGTCCTAAGGAAATATTCAGTTCCACTGACATCTAGATATACACCTTTATGAAATTCCTAGCACTCTGTGGGTTTCTTGTTCTATAGATGTGGGAAAGATCCGAAATATCAAACCCATTAAAAATATGATTGACCCTTTTAAACTGTTTCTGAAATTACCTCAACACTTTATGACATCTGAAGTCATATAGGGATTCATAGTGACAGGACCTACTAAGTCGGAGATTAATTATTGCATGTACTAATCCTTGCCACACTCCTATTTACCTGTCAATCTACCTTTCCAGGGAAAGAAGGATAGAGTTTTGTACAGGACCTGAGAATTATGAATGAAATTGTAATACCAAGACTTCCAGTGGTACCAAATCAAACTGGTACCCATTGAATCCAAGTGGTTCACAGTAGTAGATTTACTTTAATTCTTTGTGTTTTAGCATTTCTGGAGACAAAAACTATCAGTAATTGTTAGTGTTTACTTAAAAAATCAACAATGTTCTTGAGCATTAATGCCTCAGGAATTAACTGATGCTACTTTGCACAGTTCACAAGTTTTACACTGAAACTAGGACGTTGCAAATTATCAGAAATTCTATCTGGACTCAATATGTAGGTGATTTACTTCTTTGTTTCTCATCAAACAAGGATTCAGAAATGGACTCAACGTGTGTAGTACAACAATTGGCTTATTGGTACCCGAAGACCTGTGAAGATAAACTCTGATTCTTACAAGAGCTGGTGCATTGTCTAGGTGATGACTTACTTGCAAAAAACAAAAACAAAAACAAAAAAAACTTTGTCTTCAGAAAAAACAAATACTATATAAAATTATTCCAGACCTGTGACTAAAAGGCAACTCAGAGGATTACTTTGGACTTGCTGTATATTGAAGGTCCTGGGTCCACGATTTTTCTCTTTATTAGCCTCTCTACTCTGTGAGATAACTAAAAGTAACACTCAGGAACTTCTTTTATGGGAAAAAAAACCATAACACGGTCCCCTGGAACTTAAATGGGCATTGTGCATTCCTCCTGTGGTAGAGCTCCTTAATTATTCCAAACCTTTTATGTTGTCTATGAATGACATGATCAGGTTGTAGAAGTCCTTATTTAAAAATGCTGAGGGAGGGCTGGGATTGTAGCTCAGCGGTAGAGCACTTGCCTCGCATGCGTAAGGCCCTGGGTTCGATCCTCAGCACCACATACAAAGCAATAAAATAAAGACATTGTGTCCATCTACAACTAAAAAAATATTTTAAAAAAAATGCTGAGGGAAAAATGAATAGCTTCACAGTTTGAGAAGTTAAAGATCAGATACAGATATCTCACCAGATTATGAAGGCACAATCAATTGATCTGTTTAGTTAAATCTTGGCTTTGGGGACGTTCGCTTTTTTCTCAAATCCTTGGTATTATCTCCTCATTAGTCACATGGATAAAATTCCTGTTCATGGTGTTCTCTTAAGAGTTGTAAATGATTGTCAGCATTCACTGACTTTTGAAATGAACTCTGAGAGACCCTGAACAACAAAAACTACATGAATTTGAATATTTGGAAGAACCCTTGAAATTCTGGTTTGCGATCTCTCTATGATCACAAAAAGAAAAACATGTGGTGCTGGGGATATAGCTCAGTTGGTAGAGTGCTTGCCTTGCGTGCACGAGGCCCTGCATTCAATCCCCAGCACTACACACACAGAGAAACAAACAAACAAAAAAACGTGGTAATGAGAGAAACTCTTTAGACCTCACAGTCTGAGTTCAGCTGAATGACCAAAAGGGAGGGGAGACTGTCAAAGTATAATAAAAATGGAGGCCACAGTTTCAATATACCCAAGACTAACCAACTATAGCTATATAACTGAAAATTAAGCTATCTTGATTTCTCTGAAATGTAAGCTCTCAACAAATGTACTTAAGCTTTTCTTCTTTGTCTGAATGACATAGTCAAATAAGCTTATATAGCTGTACTCATCCTAAAACAAATTTAAATTTTTAATAGCCAGTAACAATACAGATCAATGTACTTCCACATTTATGCTTTATAAATTTCACTGTAACCTTAAGAGCCAAACTTCTTTGGGTTTGAAGTCTCCCAGTTCACCAACTGTTCTTTTGTATGCACAGTAACTTTTTACCTTTCTTTTTTAGTTGATCTGATTTTTATTTTGATAAGGCCTTCCATATTCTTTGGGCTTTTCACAGCGTGATAGTCTCAGGGTAGCAGTATTTTTGTCTGGTGGCTGTCCTCTAAGGTGAGGCTTACAAAGGAAAGGAAATGACATTTCTTGGGGTCTGCACCTGGAAGCTTGCACAGTGGTTACTTCAGCAATATTCAGCAGGTCAGAGGAATGAAGGCACCCATCCAGCTCAAGGAGAAGAAACTTAGGACCCTTCTTTCCTCCTCAATATATCAAAGAAAGAGAATGTTAAAGCATTTGTAGCCATATTTAATTCACCAGGCAAGGAAAGGTCAATTTGGAATAGAAAGATCAGAAAAAGCTGTGCAGGGAAATTAGTAGTAGATGAACTGTTTTTAAAGGATATAAAGTAGAGTGAAAAAGTAGAGTGGGTATGAGGCCAAAAAATATCAGATATCTAAATATAAAACATTAACAAAAGGGAAAAGTCTTCCAAAATGCTTAGCAAAACAGGAGTTATATTTCTTTCTCAGATTGTTTTGCTCCAGCAACCAAATTGACAGTGGGAACTGGCTTCAGCATAGGCAAGTCACTTTTTCTCTTCATAAACAGAGTGATTCAACTGAAAAGATAATTTTTCTTTAAATGAGGTCATCTCATTTGAAGAAGGGTGAATTTGAGGTTAAGGATTTTATAAGACTGATTGGGAAAGGTCAGTCAGAGTTCAGTTTGTTCTGAGAATTGGCCAATTAAAATTTTCTTCCAAGGCATAGGGCAATGTTTGCAGTTAACATTGAAATAAGATGCAGGGCAGCAAGATGGGTATGATTTAGCAGCCATTGATCAGGTTATTTGGGTTTAGCAAGCCCAGCCAAGGTCCTGGTATGGTCACAGTATGTTTTAGTCCTCTAGGATGTCATAAGGCTTTGTTCAGATAAGTTTAATCATCGTAAGTATTAATTTCCTAATCAAAAAGGCTTTCCCTAGATTTATAGTTCACAGATAAACAGCTTTCCACATTTATTATTGTATATGTGTGTGTGCATATGCACACATGGGAGCCTCTTACCGTGCATGCAGTGTTTTTTCTTGTACTCAGGATATTTACCACTGTACTACATCTCCAGCCCTTTTTATTTTTTATTTTGAGACATAGTCTCACTAAGCTGCTTATGGCCTATCAAAGTTGCTCAGACTGGCCTTAAACTTGTGATCCTTCTGTTTTAGCTTCCTGATTCTCTGGGATTATAGGTATGTGCCACTATGCCCAGCCATGCAGTCTATTTTGAACATACTGCCTGGTACTTGGTAGATACTTAATATTGCTGGTTAATTGTATCTTTCTTATTCTCTCAGTACTTCTTTGAATAATCTATTATTTCCCAAAGTTTGACTCATATAATATTAAGCTGCAAACAGGAATATTTTAGATATAGATGCTAATTAAAATTTAAATATTGCTCTCTGGAGTAAGCATAGCTTTCTTGTTAAGCAGTTCAACCTGACAAGTCTGTATTTAAGGTTTTCTTTCATTTTTTGGAGCATGCTGATCTGTTACGAATTTATGAATATCAAACCTGACCTGCAAGAAATAAAGGAAGAGGGAGCAAAATTCACAAGAGATACTTTAAAAAATATATCTTTTGTAGATTAGGAATGGAACCATCATGGGATTCATTTTTGGTATTTCTCCAAAAGAATTAAAGTCAGCATACTATAGGGATACAGGCATACCCATGATTATAGCACCACAATTCCCAAAAGTCAAGTTATGGAACCAGCTTAAGTGCTGGATGAATAGATAAAGAATACAGGGTATATATAAGCAATGGACTTGTTCTCAGCCATAAATAATGAAATTGTGTCATTTGCAGGAAAAAGGATGGAACTCTAGAGTATCTTGTTAACAGAAATAAGCTATATTCACCAAGTTAAGTGAAATAAGCCACACTCAAAGGATGGAATGCTTTCTCTCATATGTGGAATCGAGAGAGAGAGAGAGAGAGAGAGAAAGAGAGAGAGAGAGAGAGAGAAAGGAAGGGAGATCAGTAAAATAAAGGAAGGAGATGGGAGAGAAGAAAGGGAGGAAAAAGGGAGATAATGGGAAATAAAATTGACTGAAATATATTCTGTATGTCATAATTAATCTATTATGTATAATTATAATGTACCTGTAAAATAAATATATCTTTTGTGTGGAGAAAGCCTGTAGTCTCAACCATTCCAGAGGCTGAGGCAGAAGAATCGCTGGGATTCAGGGGTTGGTTAACAGTCTGAGCAACAAAGGGAGACCCGGTTTTAAGAAGAAAAAAAAAAGTTTTTTAGTTGTCTTATTATATTTGGTGGGAGCATGAAAAATTCCCAATTATGGGCCTTGATGGATAAGGGATAGCATTATCTTAAACGGTGTTCTAGTTTGACCAAGTTCAACGTGTTTGTGCATTTTACACAGTACGTCCTTTACATAGTTGTTTCTTAGGCACTTCTTCACCTCTCAAAAACTGCTAGGCTAAGCAAAGAGAAAATAAAAAGATACACCACAGGGGGTGAGAGTTGGGGATATAGCTCAGTTGGGAGAGTGCCTGCCTCCCTTGCACAAGGCCCTGAGTTCAATCCCCAGCACTACAAAAAAAAAAAAAAAAAAAAAAAAGGATACACTATGGGGCTTTGGGACCTTGACGCCTTAATCCGGAAAGAACCAGTTATGCCTGTAGAGACTGGAGGGAGGGTGCGCGTAATTGTCGGTAAGAAGAGTTAAAGCAAATCCAGGGTGTAAGTCCACTGGACAGTGCCTTCCACCAGCGCAAAAATAAGTTCCCTTAATAAGGTAGCTCAAAGATGTCTGAGGAAGCAAAAGTATTCTCTATCTTCTTATCTGTCCCATCAAAGTAAATAAGTGAACCTTGCCTCTGATGGATGCAAAGAATAGTCTGCAGGGAGAGTTTAAACCTATCCCCGAAGTGATGGGGCTAACCGTCAACCGCTCAGCCTCTTAACCTAACCTAGTAGAGCTGAGAAGGCGGAGGCCAGAGAGGATGCCGAGTGGAGGTGGCACTGCATATCCGGGAGCGCCTGCAGGCGGCAGCGGGCTGCATAATTCATGGGGGGCCGGGCGCAGCACTGGGCCGGCCTCGGGTGCAGTGAGAGAGTCTCGGGGGAGGAAGGCAGCGCAGTTGGGCCCCTCCCACTCAGCCTTTTCTCGCGCGTCCTGACCTGAGGACTGGCAGTAAGCCCCGGGCCACCGGTGACTGTGCACAGGGGCTTGGGACACCGACGGCGGCGAGCTAAGGAAGAAGCAGCGTCCTCGAGGACCGGGGCTGGCCCGCTGGCGCCATGCGAGCTCTCATAGGCCTGCGGGGGCCCCGGGCGCCCCGAGCGCCCCCGGCCTGGCTTCTCCTCCTCCTGTGCCTGATAGCTGCGACGCGCTGGAGCTTGGCGGACGGCGATCCCCCAGGTGTGATGGTGCAGAGGCCAGGGTGGGGAAGGCCCGGAGCGTGCGGGAAGGGGCGCGCGAGGCTCGCGTCCTCGCGGGCGGAGGGCATCGCAGGCGCGCTGGGGCGGGGGTGGTGGGGAGCGGCTTGCGGATGCTGGCGAAGGCGGGCTGCGGAGCGGCGGCGGCGGCCTCCCATTGGCTGGGCGTGCGTTACCTAAGCTGAACCTGGGAAGTGGAGAGGCTCGGGCTTCTGCGCGTGGTGGGGTGAATCTGGAACGAGTGGTGCCCGGCAAGTGAGAAACGTCGGGAGTGTTGGTATTGGGCAGGGTCAAGTTTATTCTTCGGAAGAGGGCGATAGCATGTGTGGGTGTGTGTGGGCACAAACCAGTGGGCTTGGCTTCTGCTCATGTGGCATGATTTTTTTTTTTTTGGTACTGGGGATTGAACTCAAGGGTACTCGACCACTGAGCCACATCCTCAGCCCTATTTTGTGTTTTATGTAGAGACAGGGTCTCACTGAGTTACTTAGCGCCTCGCCATTGCTGAGGCTGGCTTTGAACTCGCGATTCTCCTGTCTCAGCCTCCCTAAGTGCTGGGATTACAGGCTTGAGCCACCGCGCCCGGCTTCATGTGGCATGATTTTGAAAGCTGCATTCCCCAAGGCCAACTCCCTTTACCTGAATCCAGAGTAAGGTTCAGATATCACCTTTTTTCCTGGCAGGTGTTGGCTTTGAGGATGGTTTGCAGAGCAAAGTGAAAAAAAAAAAACATAAACAACCAACCAAGAAAACAAAGCCCCCACAGTCTCTGTGTGTTCTTTTTACACCATGGTCTTTGAAAACAGTTTTTTTCCCCCTGAAGTGGTGGTTGTATTGCTTAAGACACATTGAGGGATTTACGTACAAAACTTTACCAAAGCCAACATCAGCTTTGCCATTTCAGCTTCACCTGTGTATAGTTACTTTTTATGTTGATGGTATTTCATCTAACCTGCTTTTCTGTGCCAGTAAATCTCTTAAGCGTTAGCATGCATCAAGGACAGAAGAACACCACTGCTCCTTAAGTGGTAAAGATGGACCATGAGGGACCAGAGTTGGGACATGGTTCTGTACACCTTGTTCAACCTTTTACAGTAATTTATTTTTATGAAACTATAGCATGTAGTTTTTTTCCTCTTAAATACACCAAAAAGAAGGAACGATAATCCAAGACAATTTATTTTTCATACATGCCCTTCAGAAGGCCTAGTTGTTAACAGCTTGCACAAAATCATTTGGGTTGCTTTAGTTTCTGAATTTCTTTGCCCTTTCTCTCTTTTCCATCATACCACTCAAAAAGAACTGTCCGGGACTTTTTTTCTTTCCCTCCCTGAGTATAACTCTAGTTCTTCTATCTCCCATTCACCCATCAGTCATTTTCTTAATACTGTGGTTTTTCTGCCTGCCTACCCTTCCTTCCTCTCTCCCCTTTCCTTCCCACCCTTTTCCAGTTCTGGAGATGGAAACTTAGGTCTCAGTCATGCTAGGCAGAAGCTGTACCACTGAGCCATACCCTTCAGCTCCAGAATTTTGTAGATTTGAGAACCAATTTGTTCTTGGTTAGTCCAAGAAGTGTGGTTCTCTTGGCTTTATGTCAGAATTTCCAGGGTGCTTTAAAATTACTAATACCTGGTTTCTGCCCTTAGAAACCAATTCATTTGGCCTGGGATTCAGCCTGGACATTAGTAGTTTTAAAAACTCCCCTTGTGATTCTATGTAGTTTAAAACCACTGCCTTAAAGTGATATGACCTAGAGAGTGCACTACTTGATACTCTGTTGACATCAGGGTTAAGTAAATATCTGGAGCAGGCTTCCAAAGGGAAGAAAGCTAGGAAACTAATGGAAGTGGAATAAATGAAGGTATAAATAAATGGGATGAATGGGGAGCAAAATGTCTACATATGTGTATAAGTCCTGTCCTTTTAATTCCATTTAAGCTAAAATTACAAAATTATGTTATATACAAGACAATAAATTAGCATCTAAATTTAACTTAGATTTTATCAGGCAACCAAAACTTGATTTCTAGATTCTATATTGCTCTCCATGAGATTGTTTCTTCCTTGCTAAAGGGTACTTCAAAGTTTTCTGGATACTTTTTTATGTAGATGCTTTGAACTGCTTGGAGATAGATGTTCTGCTAAACTAAGACTCTGGGGAGATTTTTTTTTCTTTTTTTTTTAAAGACAGATCTCTCTGTGTTGCCCAGTCTGATCTCCAAATGGTGACCTCAGGTGTACTTTCCACTTCAGCCTCCAGAGTAGCTGGAACTACAGACAGGTGCCACCATGCCCAGCTTTCCAGTAAATTTGAATAATAAACATGGTTATAAGTTATCATGTTTACTATGTAACAATTGTGTGCCAGTTACTGCACTGTGCAACTTATAGCCCCACGAGTTAGCTTTATTATTCTCGGCTTTCAAATGAGGAAATTGGGGTTAAGTAATTGCCCAAGTACGCATATTTAGTAAAGCAGTGAAGCAGGAAATTTAGTATTGGTCAATCCAATTCCAGAGCTTGTTTTCTTAAACACAATGCCGAGTTGTCTTTCTTGAGATAACTCGATATGCCCATGAACATTTGGAGCCACTGACAATATAGTGTATGGATCTCCATGTTTGATATGAACTACAAAACATGTTGACAGTTTGAGTCCCAATAGAGTTAAGCACGAGACTCACTTGGACTCTTTGAAGGCTTTCTTTTTCAAATAAATAAGAAATGTAAAATGTCTTTGTAAAGGAGAAATATGAATGGGAACATTTTAACATCATTATTATTACTATTATATGAACAAATTGGAGGAATGGTTCATGTTTATTTCTTGAGAAATGTTTACAGTGAAGTTGTTTGATATTGGCATTTTAATTTACAGAGGACATAGCTTGTGTACTTCATTGATCAACTTTGTTCCCTACTAGACCTCCCACAAAAACTCCCTAGAATAAATTGTTGATGTGACTGTTTTTCAAGTGCCAACATTTGCCTAGCATTGTGTTGCCTATATTTTAGGAGAAAGTACTAGCAGTTTTTATCTTTAAAGGCATTTAAAATGTTTAAGGGAACAGATTTACTGCAAGCCTACTTTTAATAGGAATATTTCTGATGCATCAAAAATTTTACCATAAATTTATCATCATAATTAAAGTGAATTATATAAGCATTTATTAAGACCTAGTCCAACTGACTCACTTCTTAGTGTTCTACCATTCCTCTCTCCCTTCTCTCTCTTCTTGCCCTTAATAGATAGCCATTGGGAGGGGAACAACAGGGAGGCATCCTCACCAAAGGCATCCAGATCCTGGTAGGAATGGCATCCAGGCAGGAGGGCAACCCAGGTGCAGGGTTAAAACTTGCATAGTGAAGAGGGTGCTTCTTCCCAGCACAGGGTCTCAGAATTGAGCAGGGTGACAGGGGCTGTCATGCCAGGGCAACTGGACATTAGTATCTGATCCTCATCAAGACACAGAGGTAAGACGTGCAGGAGAGTCAGTCCAGTGCAGGAGGCAGATGCAACCTGAGTGGGTGAGGAACATGGGGACAGATGTGGCAGCAGCAGTGGGAGATTAGTTACAAAACAAGGGAACTGATCAACTAAGTAAATCTATCAAGGATATTAAGACCCAGGTTTTCCACTAGAGGAGAAGGAAATGAAGATGTGGGGTCAGGGGAGTAGAATGCTGTGATTTTGCATTTCAATTGACGTGTGAATTCATAACTATAAATTTCTATATCTATTTCAATGTGTGTATGTGTAAATGTCCTTATACTGTATATATAAATGTATAAGTAATATACATACATATATGTATATATGTCCTACATATGTGTATATGAGAATGCTTGCATGTATTTTTGGCTCTGTTCCCTGAGATGAAGCAGTGAATCAGAATATTTAGCACCCTGGTCTTGGATTAAAGTACCATTCTTTTTAAAAAAATATTTTTAGTTGTAGATGGACACAATACCTTTGTTTTATTATGTGGTGCTGAGGATCGAACCCAGTGCCTCATATGTGCGAGGCAAGCACTCTACCACTGAGCCACAACCCCAGCCCTAAAGTACCATTCTTTACTAATAGCAAGCAGGACTTTTTGGAGAAATGGCTGACTTTAGGATTGGGGTGGGAAAGACAGTAAGTCTCGAACATCTTGTGCCAGAGAACAGTTAAGTGCTCACAGAATGGCGAATCACGTCAAAAGAATGCAAGAGCCAGTGCAAAGGGGCTCCCATTGTACAAATCTGGGACAAACTGAGCATTAAGATAGATATGATACTAATGGATTATAACCCACTGAATAATACAAGAAATCTTGAGCACACACTGTTATAAATTAATCCTTGGAAAGTTTGATGAGGCACAAAGTAGTATATAGCTACCAAGTAACTCTCCTCAAAATTCTTATAGATACACAGGGGTTAAGAGTAACTTTGTAATAGAAAAGACTGCAAACATGACCTTAATCAAAGGTCAAATAAAAATCATCAGTAAAGGTGGTAAAAAAGTTGTGTGCCATAATAGGGTACAGGGAGAAGAACATAGCATTAGCTCAGTGATATTTATGCCAAAGGTGTCCACCATGAGTGTGTCTATATTACAGCAGAACTCTCCTTATTTTTCATGAGTCAAGGTCACAGAAGTCAGGAGGAGTCTGGCGCTGTTCCAGAGTGAAGGAGGAGAGACATGACAGCTAATGGGAACATGTGATACTGAGCTGGACTTTTTGCTAAAAAGTACTTTGTAAGGAGACTTATCTGGGGTGTGGAGATGATCTGGTAATGCATGAATGTTAGTTCTCAGATCTTCAGGCTATGTTGGGATGATGTTTGTGTATTTCTTTTGTAGGAAATACACCATAATGTCATGTGGTGAGCAACGTTATTCTCATGTGGTTCAGAGAAAAATGTTCTGTTCTCAAAACATTTCTGTTATTTGTGATTGAAGAGAAAAATAATTAGTTCAGTTTTTCAGAGAAAGACTGGTTTAAGATAGGCATTAAACTACAACAGTAATTTAGTTCTTCGGTTCTATTTCCCCCCAAATTATATGTCCTTAAAGAGGAATAGAGTGTATATGTTGAAGATGGTTGTCTAAGATTATAATTTTTTCATGCTAATTTTGTATAGCTGGCCACATATATCACAGTATAAGGTGAATGTTAGGAATAAACAACTTAGGACACATGTTCTGACATAGAAGAAAAAAAACCACATTACAACATTTTGTTAAAAATAAACTGCACTCCTAAGACATCATCAGTATTCAAGGATGATAAAATATCTTGGGAATGTTAGTATAGAAATACTAGATGTTATCTTTAAAAATACTGTTATTAAAAATAAGCCTTTTCTGGTATTCTTCAAGTTATTGAGGTTATCATAACTTATATATCCCTAATCTCAAATCAGAATCTTTTTATAGCCTTATAGTTACATAGTTCTGAGAATCTGAGAGGATTTTGTTTGATCTTGAAGCCCAAAGTGCTTTTGTGACTTAGCCAAGAGCAATGAGCTAGCTAATGGCTGGCTATAGCAGGTTTCCTGGTTTGCATTTTAGGGCTCCATCCAGCATGTGGTTTTTCTTCTTAAAAGGTCCTCAAAATAGGCCCCTGGAAGGAAGTGTTGATTGTCGGGGAAGAGTGGTAAGAAATGTTCATGCTTTAAAATATTTACACTTCAACTATGTAGAATAGGACCAACCACAGAGCCCTTTGAAGATTATTAAATTTCATCATGTTGAAGAATCGGAGTTGAGGGGGTGTATGTTCACAGTGAAGGTTTCTCAGCCTTGGGTCACTGATATTCTGGACTGGATAATTCTTGGTTGTGGGAGGCTGTTATTGCAGAATGTTTTGTAAGGCTGTGTGAAAGCACACAATTGTGCTTGTCATTAGGGTTTTTTTCTTTTAACTTGCTTGTACATGTCTTCTTGCCCAGTAGTTCGCTAATATTATGTAAAGACTATGCATTTCCTATCTGGACTGTTACCTGTCTCTGACTTATAAGGGCTGATTTATAAATAGCCCCATCAGGATAACTTACTTATATTTCTTGAAAAACCTTCTTTTTGTCTTTTCTTGACAAAAATCCCACTGGAGAATAACATTCAGGGTTCAAAGTAGTCTTACTCTCCCTTCTTTTTCTTCTACTGTTATAGTTATAGATAAGGGATAGGAGTGTTTTATGCACCTCTAAATATATTGTTTATAGGCAATATTTTTCTTGGTAATTAGATGTTTTGAGATTGTCATGGCTTAAATGGCTTTTATTTTTTATCATTGAGCATGGCCTCTCATGGTTATATACATAGTATTGTTTCTGTGAAAAAATATTCCGATTTCCAAACCTCTTTTTTATATATAATATATATTCTCCATTCCTAAATTGTAGTGTTTTCATAATTGGGTTACATATTATAATGCTAGGTATTAGAATGTTAAAATGAAAATTTATTAAAATAATTTAAAATACGTACATTGATTGCAATCAGCAGATAGGTGAAACTTAAAGAATTATATTTATTTTAATAATAACATATGCTTTCTTTTTCTTTTTTCTTTTGTGTTGTTAGGGATGGAATCCAAGGCCTTGCACATGCTAGGCAAGTGGTTTACCACTGAGCTATACCCCTGATCCCAACTTCCAGTGTTTCATAGATGAAGTTCATACTCTCCCTTCCCTTTGGTCCTTCTCAATTTGATTCAATTAAATGAAGCCCCAAAATTAAATTTGTGAAAATGATACCTGAATATTTTTGGTAGATAATGGCACAGTTATTCATTTGAAAGTGTTAATAGCATAAATCATAAGCCCCTACAGCAATTTTAAAAGGTAATATGTGAAAACTGTCAAAGTGGAGCCCATTTTACTCTTTGACAAAAAGTAATCATAGATAAAAATTGGCATGTTACTCCATTCTTTGATTTAATACTCTCATGTCCCATCCCTTGCTGCAGGAGAAAAAGAAATCTTTTAATTTCTGGAACAACTATTAGATGTTACTCTTATGTTGGCGTTTTGGGCACTATTTGTAAGAGTGCCAGGTGGAAACTTTCAGTGAGGATTAAGAAAGGGGGGATTATGATAACTTGAAGAATGCACCACGATCTTGGCTCCATCCCTCAGTGTTTGCACAACTTTTCCCATCCTACCTTTTTTTCCCCCCTATGAAATGAGGTTTATAGTGGAGAGAGATCATCAAAGCACTGGGTGTATCACATTTTGAAACCCCAAGTAGTAAGTAATGGGCTGGAACACAAAATTCCCGCCTCTCCCATGTTACACGTCTTCATGTGACTCAGTCTAATCCTCTCAGGGAAGTAGTCAAACCACATCTGCCTAATCTCCTGCTAGTTTCCTTTATACACCAGTGTTAGCTGAGTCACTCTTCTGCCAGCTGTCCTCCTACTGAGGTTTACATTCTTACTTTTTTGATCAAAAAGTATCTTTTCTAAACAAAGAATTCTTACTTTTACTATTCTAACAACTCTTGCCCTGCTCATCCTGCATGTGTGGATTGCCTCTTAAAAGGAAAGCAGTGGGAGAGATAGGGGTTTAATTTCATCTTGTTACATGTGGATTTCCAATTTTCTCAGCACCATTTATTGAATAGGTTATCTTTTCTCCAGTAAATGTTTTTGGCACCTTTGTCTTGTATGAGATAACTGTATTTATGTGGGTTTGTCTCTGTGTCTTCTATTCTGTACCATTGGTCTGTGTGTCTGTTTTGGTGCCAATACCATGCCGTTTTTGTTACTATGGCTCTGTAGTATAGTTTAAGGTCTGTATTGTGATGCTTCCTGCTTTACTCTTCTTGCTAAGGATTGCTTTGTCTATTCTGGGTTTTTTATTTTTCCAAATGAATTTTCATGATTGCTTTTTCTAGTACTATGAAGAATGTTGTTGGGGTTTTAATTGGAATTGCATTAAATCTGTATAACTCTTTTGGTGGTATGGCAATTTTGACAATATTAATTCTTCCTGTCCAGGACAATGGGAAGTCTTTCCATCTTCTAAGGTCTTTAATTCTTTCTTTAGTGTTCCGTAATTTTCATTTTAGAGGCCTTTAACCTCTTTTGTTAGATTGATTCCCAAGTATTTTAGGTGCTAGATCAGAGACTCTATTCCTAATAGAAGAAAAGGTAGGCCCAGATCTTCACCATGTTGGCTTAGGACCTGACTTCCTTAACAAGATTCCTAAAGTGCAAGAAGTAAAATCAAGAGTCAATAAATGGGATGAACTCAAACTAAAAAGCTTTTCCTCAGCAAAGGAAACCATCAATAATGTGAAGAGAGAGCCTACAGACTGGGATAAAATCTTTACCACATGCACCTCAGAATACTAATCTCTAGGATATATAAAGAACTCAAAAAACTTAACACCAAAAAAAAAAAAAAAAAAAAAAAAGAAAGAAAGTAAAAAGAAAAACCAGATAACCCAATCAGTAAATGGGCTAAGGAACTGAACAGACATTTCACAGAAGAATAAATACACTTGATCAACAAATATATGAAAAATATTCAGTATCTCTAGCAAGTAGAGAAATGCAAACCAAAACTACTCTAAGATTTCATCTCACCCCAGTCAGAATGGCAGCTATCCAAAATACCAGCAACAATAAGTGCTTGCGAGGATGTGGTGAAAAAGGCACACTCAAACATTGCTGGTGGGACTGCAAATGGGTGCAACCTATCTGGAAAGCAGTATGGAGATTCCCTAAAAAACTTGGAATGGAACCACCATTTGACCCAGCTATCCCCCTCCTCAGTCTATACTCTAAAGATTTTTAACAGCATACTGCAGTAATGCAGCCATTTCAATGTTTATAGTAGCACAATTCACAATTGCTAAACTGGAAGCAACCTAGATACCTTTCAATAGATGAATGGATAAAGAAATTGTGGTATATATACACAATGGAATATTACTCAGCAATGAAAGAGAATAAAATTATGGCATTTGCACGTAAATGGATGGAATTGGGGAACATCATGCTAAGTGAAGTCAGCCAATCCCCCCAAACCAAAGGCCAAATGTTCTCTCTGATTAGTGAATGCCGATACATAATGAGAGTGGGAGTGGGGAGCATGAAAGAAATGGAGGAACTTTGGATGGAGCAGGGGGAAGGTGGGGGAGGGGAGGTGGAATGGGAGTAACAAAAATGGTGGAATGAGATAGACATCACCACGCTAGGTACGTGTGTGAAAAAAGAAAAAAAAATTCTATTCCTTTATGATTATGTCAAAATGAGCCCAACTGTTAATGTATAGCTATAATACAATAATAAAAGCATTTTTAATAAGATTTTTAAAAACTTTTATTTTATTTATTTATGTATTTTTTATGTGGTGCTGAGGATCGAACCCAGTGCCTCACATGTGTGAGGCAAGCACTCTACCACTGATCCACAACCTCAGCCCTAATAAAAGCATTTTTAAAAATTAAAAAAAACCCCACTATATTATAGTGATGCAGCCACATCAATGTTTATAGCAGCCCAATTCACATAGCTAAACTATGGAACCAACCTAGGTGCCCTTCAACAAATGAAAGGATTAGAAAATGTGGCATACACACACACACACACACACACACACACACACACACACAATGGGATATTACTCACCCTTAAATAAGAATGAAATTATGACATTTGTAGGTAAATGGATGGAGCTGGAAAATGTCATGCTAAGGGAAATAAGCCAGGCCCCCAAAACCAAAAGCCAAATGTTTTCTCTCATATGCAGATGCTCATTCACAATGGGGAGGGGTAAGGAAGAATAGTTACTTTAGATTAGGCAGAGGGGAGTGAAGGGAGGAGAGGGGGTGTGGGGGTAGAAAGGATAGTAGAATAAATCAGGCATTATTACCCTATGAACATATATAACTATACAACTGATATGGTTGTGCATCATGTACAACCAGAAGAATGAGAATTTATACTCCATTATATGTGATGTGTCCAAGTGCTTTTTACTATCATGCATAACTAATTAAAACAAAAAGATTTAAAAAATGAATACAAAAAAAATAAAAAGGAAAGCAGTAATCATAATAGTTATATGTGTGTTTTATTATGCTTGGAGCTTTTTCAGTGGAAACTATAACCTGGTGAGGATTGATGTTTTTAAAGAGAATGTGAAGTGCCAGGTTTGTGGATGTGTAATTGTACTTTTAATATACAGACTGGCAATTTAAGGTGGCTTGCACAGCTAGCATATTCTGGAACTATCTCTGAAGCTTGCTTTTTCTTTCCTTTCTTATTCCTTCAATGGCTGTCAGCTTACATTTTGCACAAATGAAGCTGAGATTCCTTTTCTCTGCTTGTTCGAAGGTAGACCCTAGATGGTTCCTCCGTAACTGGTCCTAGGGATGAGTGAAAGGAAGGAAGCTCCAGCCTTGGCTGATCTCCTTGGCATCACCTTCACCCTCATCCCGCCTCCAGAGTCAGGCTTGTCACTCTCCAGCTCACAGGTCAGCATGTGTGAAACATAGAGGCTGGTGATATTGAATTAGTGTGACTGAAATTTTAATGACTCAGTCACAAATTGTGGACCCGTCAGCTATGTATTGTGGTACATCAATTATGAATGATGTACCAAAAATGTATCTGTTATAGAAGAACCCATCTAGGATCTACATTTGAACAAGCAGAAAAAAAGGGATCTAAGCTTAGCTTGCCAACAATCTAAGTTTACTCTATTTCTTACTCCTCATCAGCATTAAGCATGTATCAGGTGCTTTATATATTCACTTATTTCTGTGAAATAGAAATAAGAAAGATAGAAATTATATTTTAAGCTTATATCATTCTCTTATTGTTACTGAGAATGTGAATAACAACAACAACAACAACAACAACAAAATAAATGATGTTTTATTATCTTAAAAGGGGTTTGGGCTTGTTTCAGGATGAGGAGCTTGTTAAGAACCTCCACCATTGCATCCTGTTCCATAGTAGGCTAGGCCAAGAAAGGAAGACTCCCTAGCAAGGAAGCAGAGATACCAAAGCTTGTGTTTTACAAACTTTACAGATTGATAATATACAGAACAACTCTTTCCTTCCTATCGGTGGGTGAGTGGTATCTGCCTTGATTTTCCTGAGGTATTTTTTCTTTAATATGACCTCTAAGTGAGCTACGTCCAGGAATTGGAAAAAATTTTTTTCATTAAGAAGAAGATATTAACGGGAGCCCTTTTTATCATACTATCCCTGCCCATTTGTCCCCTGTTGCTTTTGGAAGTGAGTGGGAGAGAAAATATGAACGCGAATGAATGAATATTGGATGTGGGTGGAGAGAGGTTTTCCATGCCTGGGAGTCCAGTGAGAAACTCTGGACATATTTTTGTATATAATCACTGTCAGAGAACAGAATGACTTAAATATGTTATTAAAGATTATAAGAAAGTGCATTCCAGCTTTCAAAGCTGTATTAGAAGTGATTAAACCTTTAAACAGCTTATTGAAGAATTAGGTTCTGGTAGGTACATGTTTTTATTAGGTAGTATTTTAAGCCATGTATAAAATTGAAGTAAAAAAGGTGATCTACTTTGATAACATTTTTCATACCTTTAAGAAAAGGAAAGGACTGGAAATCTAATCTTGCATTAGAAATAACTTTCTGAGTGTTTTTAAAAAGTGCAATAAAAAAGGTTCAGGTTTAATTTAAACTGAATGAAGATTCAAGAATGCAGCCAAGTGGGCTTTTTTCCCTCTCTGACCTGTTTGTTGGAGTTTTGCTGGGGTGAGGATTAGTACTCAAAGGAGCAGGAGCTGTGGAAGAAGCGGGAGTAGGGGCAGAGGAGGAGGCTTTGCAGAGAGCTGAGAGTGGTGAAAATGGAAACCTTGTTTCTTTAATGAAAGTTTTCAAACTCAGTGACAAGAAAGGGAAGTGGTTTGCTAAAGTGCATGCTACACTGTAACCGTAGTTGGAAAACAATCTTATTTCTCACATGCAGTCATTTTATTTTCTGCCTCCACCGCCCAAGGCTTCTATTTTGTTTATTTTCTCCTGCCCTTTAAAATAGTCCCTTCATCCTTCTTTGTTCTCTCATCTCTCTTTGCCTCATTCTTTTCTTTTTTTGGTGCTGGGGATTGAATGCAGGGGTTCTTTATTATTGAACTATATCTCAACCCCTGCTTTAATTTTTAATTTTTTTTATTTTAATTTTTTAAAATTTTGAGACAGTGCCTCCTAAGTTGCTGAGGTTGCCCTCGAACTTGTGATCCTCCTTCCCCACCCTTGGTATTATAGGCATGTACCACTGTGTCCTGCTTGCTTTGCCTCATTCTGTTATTTCCTTTTCTGTTACTATTATCTAATTCTTCAGTGTATTCCATTCATTTATGTTTTTTAAGGAATCCATAACTGTAGAATAAGAAAATGGAGGTATTTATTAAAGAAAACAGCTGTCTCAGTAAATATCCAGAATATTTAGGATAATAAGAAACAAAACAACAACAACAACAAAAAACATCAGAAATTTAGTCACATTTAATAGCCCAGGAATATATATTGCTGCAAATATGTTATTTTTCCTCTAATAGTGTACAATGGCATTTTAGCTGTTACAAACTGGCTTTCAGGTAGTCATTTAGTCTTGATGAGCATGTCTGATTCCATGTTCTTTCTCTTACAGATTCAGCTTTTACAAGTCTACCTGTTCGAGAAGAAATGATGGCAAAATACTCTAACCTGTCCTTGGAGATTCATAGCATATCATTGACTGGTAAATATATCATGTTTCAAATACTACAACGCCAATAAGTTTTGTTTTTTTTTTAAAACAACATTTAACCAAGCCGGTGTTCTCTGCTTCATGAAGTTCTAATCCCTGTTCCTGGCCTGGTGGGAGAAGTGTATCTGTAACACAAGGAGGGCATGCTCTGGCTTCAGGGAGGGAGGCTGTTCTAGTCCTGCTTGGTCTGAGAAAGGCTGTTTGGAAGAGGATCACCTGGGGAAGGGGAGGAGTAATTCAGGCTTGCAGATTCTCTTATGCTTTCATTAGTTCCTGCTGGTACATCCTTTAGAACCATGCTACACTGAGAGGAGAATTCATCTGTCTGTCCGAAACCATTTAACCAGCGAAACTAATGATTGTGTCAGATAAGTCACTGACAGAGCTGTGGGAAAACAAGTAAAGAGTGCCCAAACCAGACTCAGCTCTGCTTTTTCTGCTTGCTCTTTCACGGCTTTGAATTTCAGTACCTCAAAGGTAATCAGAGAGTTCTTTAAATTAGTAAGGATAGTGTGTTTTAGTAACCGTGTTCTTACAAAATGGTACAACTAGAATTTGAAATAGGTAAAACCTGTTTATTAAATCAATAACTGACATTTTCCACTTTTATATCCAGCTTATGATGGTTTTCTACTCTTGTGAACTTTTCTGTACTTGTGTTGCGTATGACTAGAAAGGGTCCTATGTTGGGCAGAACATTTTTATAACCCTGAAGCTCTTTCTGTTTCCAAATGCCCTCTTTCTGATATTTCTTTTCAAAGACAACTACAACATTTCTGTTACTTGTTGCTTTACTTTTTTCATGTTCCGGTTGTTGGTTACTTCCTTAAGATGAAGTTTTTCCGTAAGAGAGATTCACATGAAGACGTAAGTTTGCAAATTCTTTCACCAGTCTGACAAAGTGAGCAGCAGGTACCCTTCACTTACTAGTACAGCTAAGCTTATAGAACAGAAAGAAATGGACTTTTAAATTGATACCAGGCTGGTTATTTACTTAACCTGTTTGGAGGACTTAAAACCTAACTACTCTTTTATTCTAATAATGCAATTAAACCAGTCTTCCTACTGTTATAAAGAGAAAAATTGCTCATGATTGTCCACTGTTTCCTACTGTATAGATTTTACCAAACTTCAGTGTCATTTCTCCTCCTCATGGACTTCTGAACTTCAGCTTGCCCCAAGTCTGAGCAAGCACTGAGATGCAGAACATCCTGAGAATTGGTGATGCAGTCTGATTATGCTGTCTGTGTACATTCAATTTCCCTCAAAATTTCCTGCTGGCCTGCTTGTTCTTCCTGGTAAAGGAAGGCCTTCTGTTTGATTTTGAGACACTTTAAAGTCTTAAGTTTGGAGCTCTTCTCTCTTGCAGTGGTCTTTTTAAAATTAAGACTTTTAAAAAAAGGGTCTGAATTTTTTTTTTCCTGACAAAAGAAAAGGTCTGACATGAGTTCTGAAACATTGGCTGTATGCTCTGTGAATTGGATGGTTGTGTTTCCAGGTAGCACTGTGGGTCTAGTTGCATTCTCATGAGAAAGTTTGGTCATAGGAGCTATGTTTACTGGAGTACAGAATTCAAATTTGAAGCCAGCACGGTGGCGCAAGCCTGTAATCCCAGCACTTAGGGAGGCTGAGGCAGGAGAATCACGAGTTCAAAGCCAGCCTCAGCAACGGCGAGGCGCTAAGCAACTCAGTGAGACCCTGTCTCTACATAAAACACAAAATAGGGCTGGGGATATGGCTCAGTGGTCGAGTGTCCCTGAGTTCAATCCCTGGTACCAAGAAAAAAGTATTCAAATTTGAAGGCATGCTAATGATTATTAGGAACCAAGAGTTTTCTTAGGATTTCTTTTAAGCTTTCTTATGATTCATGATGGTTCATCATAAGGACTTTTAATCATTAGGATTTTTAGCTTCATGAATGTAGTGTTTTTACTACATTCATATAGTGTGACATATTCAAAAGTTATGAAAATAAAAATATGCTGATTTTAAGTCCTTTGGGTGTAGAGCGATGAGTAGGATAGCTAGGTCAAATGGTGGTTCCATTACACATTTTCTAAGGAATCTCCATACTATGTAACCTTTCTTAATGCCACATTATTCATTTCTTTTAACAGCATTGTTAAAACAATTACATCTGTTTTAAGGAGATTGACATTGGTTTTGAAATGATTTATTCAAAAGCTATGAAAATAAAGCTATTTTAATTAGCCAAGTCCATTAGTTGTAGAAATTGCATTTGCTGAATAATGAATTTGTGAAAGTATGATTGATTTCCACTAGGATAGAAAGCCATCCCACCTCACTGTTTTTTAATTTTTTTAAAATTTTAATTGTTGCATTATAATTATACGTAAGAGTGGAAGTTGTTACATATTTGTACATGCACATGATATAACAGTATAATGTGGTTAGTGTTGTTCCCCAGTGTTTTTTCTTTCCTGGCTCTTTCCTCGCCCTGGTCCCTTTCTTCTACCTCTACTGGTCACCCTTTGATTTTCATGTGAAACCTCTGCCTCCCACCTATATCCACTCTATCTTCCACACGGTAGAGAAAAAATAATACCACCCTTGACTTTCTGCATTTGGCTTGTTTCACTGACATAAGTGCCTCAGATTCCATCCATTTTCCTGCAAATGACATAATTTTATTCTTCTTTATAACTGAACGAAACTCCATTGTATCACTGAACTTTGAAACGGATCTTTTGATAATGGACCGGTTTTACATCATAGTTCTGTTTTCCAGTGTTAATATTTGTGGACTTTTTTTTTTTCTTTGCTGTGCTGAGAATCAAACCTAGGTCCCTGCACATGGTGAGCAAATGCTCTCTACCACTGAGCTACATTCCCTGACCTCCATTGTCAGTATTTAGAAGTGACTTATTATATTATTGCAATTAGAATATTTCTGTATTGTTACTTTCAGTGTCTCCCCCACCCTTGCTCATTGTAGTGTTTAGGGTCTCAATAGTGTGTTATAGTTTAACCATTGTGATTAAAATCAAAACATCAGCTGGCAGTTTTCTTGAGCAGCTTGTTGATGTTGCCATCAGCTCTCACCTTGGTAACCCAATCACACATCGTATTTACCATGCTGATGTGAGCAGCTGGCCTGGCAAGGAAAGAGGGGAAGAGGCAGGTTAAGCGGGTGTAGGAACTACAGATAAGCAAAATTAAGCACAATGTAAGTTTCAGGAAGATCGGTCACACTGAGGAAAGACAACCATGTTGTCTAGACACAGGAAGGTTAGAGTTCTGGATCAGGAGCACCCAGGCTTTACAGTAGGGTGATTGAGCTGATGAAAAGAAGTGAGATTTCCTTGGATATGACTGCCCAGACTCTTGCTACTCAGAAAATTCTAGAATGACTCTAATGAAGTGTGAATATTTTTGATATTTCTCAGAGGCAGTCATCAAACCTGATGTAAAGACTTGGTGTTCAGTGAAGACTAAATGTGAGTCCTGACATTTATAGAGAGTGAAAGAGAAGATGGAAGAGGGCTTCACAGTAGGGCCTCACAGTAGTGGTGCAGCTGTAAGTGGCTTTTGTTCTCCCCCAGAGAACTGCTTCCGGTAGCAGAAATGTGGACAGCTGGGATGGGTAATTCTTTATCCTAGGGGGAGGTTTGGAGCATTGTTAGAATGTTTTTAGCAGCATCCTGGCTTTTACCAAATAGGTAGGCAGTCAGAGTCCTCTGGCAGACAGAATCATCCCACTTCCCCTCACTGCTCGACACATGAAAGAGGATAGATCTGTGTATGAGAGAGCTTTCTGTTTTTAATGAAATACCTGAAACAGACTACTTATGAAGAAAACTCACAATTTGGAGTTTCAAAGTGCACATGGCATGGCACAGGATCTAGCAAGGCCCCCGTGTGGATGGTGTAGAGAATGTGGGAGGAAGCTTCACATCTCAAGTCAGGAGGCATAGGGAGCTGGATGGAGCCAGGTTTGCTCCTCTTATAACAGCCCTTTCACCAGAACTCAAGGTTCTGTAGAGAAGTACTGATCCCTCAGTAGGGCCCTCAGTGACCTGAGGACCTTCCACTCTTAAAGGTTCCATTACTTCACTGCTGCTGCTCTAGGACAAGCATCCAGTATATGAAGTCTTGGGGGAACCTCTGACATCCAAACTATAGTGTCTGGCAACTGTTCCCCATCCCTTCACCAAGGGAGGACACATAATTTAGTAACCACAGGGCTGTTAACATTTAATAAAGTGTCTCACCAAAAAGTCAGATGTTGTTGCTAACAGGCACAGGACAAAGCACAAGAGGGACAGCAAACCTGATCTATTATAATCACACCTCTTCCCTCCCTCTTGTTCCTGTTCAGATGCTCCCTATTTTAGAGAATGAAGCCAAAAGCCACACCTCCAAGAAGGCTCATGTAGATAAGAGCTATTTGTCTCTCTGATGTGTATATATTGTTTGGTGAACTTTTAGTTATGTAGGTAAAATTGAATTCATTTTAAAAAATATTATAACATTGTTTTCAGTATTCTAGTAAATTAAAGAATCTGAAAACCCTCCTGCTACATCTAAGCATATCTACAACACAGTAAACCTTATTTTAAATATATAGCCAAGTACAAATGAAAGTGAAGACAATTTCCACTGATAAAAATTGGCAACCAGGGCATCAAGCCTGGGGCTTAATGTTGTGTTAGGTCTCCTTGTGTCTGTGGCCAAGGTACTTGAGTTTTAAGAGCCACAGAGATATAAAAACACAGCCTTGAATCTATGCAAGGAGAGGAGAGTAGGAACTGGAAACTCCCAGAAAGCTGATCCTTCCCTGTCTACAAACAGTGGAAGGTTTGACCTGGCATCAGCTGACAGCTGAGCGGGGCATCAGCTGACAGCACAAGGAGATGACGACTTGGCTTCTTTGTTTTGGCTTTGCTTTGCATTAAAAACAAAAGGCTCCCATTACTGTCAATTAAAAATAATACTAAAAAAAGTGAACGAAATCCCCCAAACACCCCAAAGATTCCTCTGATTATTCAAAGATATGAGCCTACCCTGGAGGATTTTTAGATTGCAAATTTATGTTACTTGCATTACATGCCGACAAATAGCAGAAAACGACCCCTGGCAGGTGCTTTTTCCACAGGAAAGCCATGAAAAACATCTATGGAAGGACACATTGTCCACCTGGCTGTCCAGTCCCTACTGAGAATGTGATCTAAGAGAAATAGTAAAAGCGGCAAAACAATCTCTGGCCTGCAAGCCAGCTGAGGAGCAGTAGATTAGAGGTTCCTGAACTTCACATCACAGGAGTACTAGGTAGGCATACAAAGGAGCAAATGTTAGAAATATGAGAAACATGGGAAAAGAACATTGTATTATCCAAACAGAACTTCTAGAGATTAAAATTATAAAACTGACAGACCACTTCAAATCTCTGCTGCTACCCAGCACTTCTATTGCTGTTCTCTCCCCTCTTTGGTGTGATAACCTCTATTCAAAGTGTGCTTCTTTCCCATGCTATGTGTGAATGAGTGTGTGTGTGTGTGTGTGTGTGTGCGCACACGCGTGTGTGCCATGCACAGGAGCAAACAGAAAAACTATATGGTATTGTTTTAGCATACACTACTGTATATGTATATTATGTGCTTACACGTATGTGTATGTATATAGTATATACACCATATACTATTGTTGTATGTACATATAGTAGTCTTCCCTTTGTCAGAGGATATTCCAAGACCCCCAGTGGATGCCTAAAACCCCAGGCAGGACTGAAAAGTATATGAGCAGTCAGTCTTCTTTATCCATGGGTTCTAAATCTGTGGATTCAAAAATATGCAAAAATATTTAGAGGAAAAAAGCACACATAGAACTTGTACAACTTTTTTGTCTTGTCATTTATTCCCTAAATAATGTAGTAAACAGTAATTTACACACAATTTACATTATATGAGGTGTTATAAGTAATCCAGAGAGTGCGTAGGAGGATATGTGTAAGTCATATGCCCTTTTATGTAAGGGACTTGAGCATCTATGGATTTTGGATTCTGAATCCCTCACAGATTCCGAGGGATGATTGTCCTATGTTTTTCCCTGTACATATGCACCTAAAATAAAGTTTAATGTATAAATTAGACATAGTAAGAGATGAACAACAACAATACTGAAATAAAACAATTATGAAATACTGTAATAAAAATTATGTAAATGTCATCACTTAAAGTATCTTACTGGATTGTACTTACCCTTCTTGTTGTGGTGATATGAGATGATGGTTTAAGGAAGCACTTTATGGCTTCTCTTTGGGACATCCGAATTACCAGCATCACTGCTCTTGCCTTTTGGAATCATTATTAAGTGAAATAAAATTCCTTGAGCACAAGCACTGTGATATGCTGTGACAGTTACTCTGACAGTGAAGATGGCTAATAAGTGATTAATAGGTAGAAAGTGAATATAGTTAAAATGATACGCTGGACAGAGGCTGATTCATGTCCCTGGAGGTACAAAGTGGGGTGATGCGAATTTCACAATGCTCCTCAGAATGGCATCAGATTTAATAATTACAAATTGTCAATCTCTGGAATTTTTCATTTCATATTGTCAAAGCAGGTAAATGAAACCATGGAAAGCAAAATTGCAGATTAGGGGGATAGCTGTGTGTGCATATATATCTATCTTCAGAAATTATATAGTATAGCTTTGTATTTTAAAATATTAACAGTATGTCTATATGTATTTTTCTGGAAGTTGCTTTTTTTCCTTCACCATCAGTTCTTGGAGATTTAGCCATATTACATATGGATGTAGCATGTTTCTTTTACTTGTATATACAGTGTAAATATACCTGTTTACTTAGGCATTTTTACCCTTGATGAGTTTGCTTATATTCTTTTCTATTTTAAACCATGTAGAAATGAACACTATATATTTCCCAGGGCATAATTTTGAATGTTCCTGTAGGAATAAATACCAAAAAGTAGAATAACTTTAGAAATTACATGTATTTTTATCTTCATAGAGACTTCAAAATTGCCCTCTAAAATATCTGGATGGTTTGCCTCTTCCCTGACCCATATATTTAAAGGTGATTTTCCCTAACTTTTTTTTTTTTGTGGTGCTGGGGATTGAACCCAGGGCCTTGAGCATGTGAGGCAAGCACTCTACCAACTGAGCTACATCCCCAACCCCTTCACTAACTCTTGATAGTATCAGACTCTTTGGTCTTTGCTGGTGAGTGTGAGAAGCTGTAGCACTGTTGTTTTAATTTGCATTTTGGAGCTGGACATATTTTTGCCTGTGAGAGCATGTACTTGTGTTAATATCTTACCAGTTTTGGTATTGGTTTTTAAAAACTGATCTCAATGAGGGAGGTATAAATTTTGAAAACTGATTCTGTCTTCACTTTTCATGGAAGTTGTAGGTATTTTCTCCCATTTGCCTTTAAACCTACACATTATTTTCTTTATTGTGAAAAAATTTCATTGTATGTTTTCTTCTTTTATTTTCAAGTTTTCATTGTTCACTTTTTAACCCAGTGGGAACATAGTTTTATGTTTTGTGTGTGACAGAGAACTAATTTTATTGTTACTATTTTGTGTAGATAGTATCTCAACTCCCTTAACTGACAGTATTCCTTTTTCCTACAGTGTTGAAATGTTACCCTAGTTAGATTCCAGATTCCCATGTTATTGTTTATCTATTGTTTGAATATTTTTCAAGCTACCCAAAGTAAGAAATAAATTTTACCTGATGTACTGCTCACACATTCACACACATGAAACAAAACATTCATCAAACAATACCCACTCCTCACAGGTGTGCTATACTTGGATAATTTCTCTTGCTCCTCCAGCCACTTAAAAAGCAAATCTGGTCATAACTACTAAATAATTTCCTGACCCACAAGTAGGTTTAGACTTGCAACTTGAAAAGCTCTGCCTATTTTATTCCATTAATTTCTTGAAGTTTCCTGCCACCATTAATACATTAATATTAGTTTTTAAAGCATATCTCATATCTTTTTTTTTTAAGATAGATTTTACCATTTCTTGGATTTTTGCTTTTTCATGTAGATGTTTTAAAATAAAGTTCCATTAAGAAGTACTTTTTGGGTTTTGACTGATTCTTTCTTGAATATGTAGATTAATTTTGAGGAGAATTGAATGTTTTTGCAATATAGTAGTGCCACTTGTGATTTAAATCCCATTTTTAATTTACTTCTGTATCACACATAGCAGATAATAGTACTGAACAAATTTGTTTTGGCCAACAGCTGAATCAAGTGTTTCAGACGTAAACTTCTTATTCGTTTCCTGCATATCTCCGTAAGTACTTCGTGCCTAGAATCTCTCATTCACTTCCCGTGGCAGCATTTTTGTAAACCTGAAACTGCAGTCTAAGGCAGGCGCCTTATCTCTCTAGAGGAGTGACTCAGTACTTTAAATTCTATATTCTAGGAGCCACTTACATTATCAAAATCAGTTCAGCAAAAAATCATCAAGAGCCTGGTTTACATGGTGAACAGGGCAGACATCTTTCTGCTGCTTTCCCCCCAATATCTTACAGTTTATATTCCAGTGGGGAGACGCAATGAATAAATAGGTAGACAAGTTAATTAAGAAGATAACACTGGGCAGTTTCAAGTGCAGGGACATAAATCAAAGGTGATATGATAGAGTGACTGTGGAGGGCAGAGTTAGAAAAAGAGGGTAGGTGAGCTGTCTTTGAGAAGGAGGCATTTGGGCATGTATTAAAATGCATATTCCTAAGCCTGTAGAATCAGAATCTCTGGGAGGAGGAGGACTGGGTATCTGCATTTTTAGAATTTCAGAAGTTGATAGCCTGAGACATAAGTCATTTGTCTAGGATGAAATCTTCAGGACAGACATGAATCTGCAATCACCTGCCATTTGGATACATTCTTTATCAAAATTGTAGGTCATGTTGTACATTAGGTATTCATGAGTTCTCCTCTTGACTGGATGAGTCCTAAGGCCTCTATGCTTAACCATTCTTTGATGATGTCCAGTTGTTTTAAAATCTTTTTCTCCTGTGATATACCCATGGTGGGAAAAGAAGACTAAGGGGTGAAGGAGCCAATTTTGAATTCTTTCTATACCCTAGTTCAGTCTTAACTTACTGTAGCCACAGACTTACCAATTTTATATAGTATGTGTGTGGGGTTCTACATAAGGTCTCCCTGGATTTATTTCTGAATTAATTCTGCTATTAAAAGAGTTGTGAAAGCCAATAGAAAAAATTATTTCAAAATTTCAATAGTCCCTTGTACTGGAGAATCTACAGATACAATATTTTCATTTGTTGTTGCTTTCTTACATTGTTTTAAAGTGAAAGTGTACTGACCAAGTGTGGTGGTGCATTCCCAGTGACTCAGGAGGCTGAGGCAGGAGGATCACCAGTTCGAGGCAGCTTCAGCAACTTAGTGAGGCCCTGTCTCAAAAGTAAAAAAGTAAAAATAGGACTGGGGTTGTGGTTTAGTGGTTGAGTGCCCTTGGATTCAATCCTCAGGTACTAAGTAAATAAATTAATAAAACAAAGATGTATAAAATGATCCAAAATAAGTAGAAACTTTCCATCAAGGTAGAGAAGGCTGAAGCTGGAGGTTAGTTATGATGGCATGAGATATTCTTAATTTGTGAATGCAAAAGAGATGGCCAAATGTAAAAATGTGATTAAAGCTCCAGGAACAATAAAGGCAAACTGGCTTTGAGTGGAATGCACAGGACAGGAGTGGGTTGCTCTGAGTCCTGGACTGCTGCCCAAACCCAGAACTTGCATTCTCTGTACCCCTACATGTAACCTCAGGCCTTTCCTTTTAGATGGGCTGAACTGCTGTTATAATTAACACCTTGCAGAATTTATTATGGGGACCAAGTATTAAAGATGTTCTAGATTACTCAAAAAACTTAATGCCAACAAACAAACAAGCAACCCAATCAATAAATGGGCTAAGGAGCTGAACAGACACTTCTCAGAAGAAGATATACAACTGACCAACAAATATATGAAAAAAATGTTTAATGTCTCTAGTAATTAGAGAAATGCAGATCAAAGCTACTCTAAGATTTTATCTCACTCCATTCAGAATGGCAGTTATCAAGAATATAAGCAACAATAAGTATTGGCGAGGATGTGGGGAAAAAGGCACACTCAAACATTGCTGGTGGGACTGCAAATTAGTGCAACCAATCTGAAAAGCAGTATGGAGATTCCTTAGAAAACTTGGAATGGAACTACCATTTGACCCAGCTATCCCACGCCTGGGTCTATACCCAAAGGACTTTAAAATAGCATACTACAGTGATGCAGCCACTGTATGTTTATAGCAGCATAATTCACAATTGCTAAACTGTGGAAGCAACCTAAGTGCACTTCAATAGATGAATGGATAAAGAAACTGTGGTATATATACACAATGGGATATTACTCAGTATTAAAAGAATAAAATTATAGCATTTGCAGGTAAATGAATGAATTTGGAGAACATTATCCTAAGTGAAATAAGCCAATCCCCCCAAACCAGGGGCTGAATGTTTTCTCTGATAAGTGAATGCTAATCCATACTGAGGGGGGGAATGGGATGAGGGAGGAACTTTGGATGGGACAAAACGGAGAGGGGAGGGAGCAATGGGATAGGAAAGATAGTGGAATGAGATGGACATCGTTACCCTAGGTGCATGTATGATCGCACGAATGCTGTGATTGTACTTCATGTACAATCAGAGAAGTGAAAAATTCTCCATTTGTGTACAATGAATTGAGGAGCTTTCTACTGTCATGTATAACTGATTAGAATTAATTAAAAATGCCAAAAAAGATTTTTGTAAGCACCAAATGACACAATTGCTATGAAATATTAATCATCAAGTGGAAGAAGGCACATTTGAAACAGCCATTGTAAATCTTGATAGGTGTGTATGAGCTGGGTTCATGATCTCAACCATAGAAGGAGTCTATAGCCAGTGAAGCAGGAAATGACTTATTGAATAGTTTTTCCTTAGCAGAATTTAGGGGAAGGCTGGAAACCCAAGTCCTGGAAATTCCAAGGACCTGAGGAGGACAGACAGTAAGAACACTGAAATAGTCTAGTTAGGGTATTGCTGTTGGTACTGTACACTCTTGATATCAGTGCCTAGAATACAGGCATGTAGTAGATTTTGTAAAAAATATTTTTTTTTAGTTGTAGATGGACACAATACCTTTATTTACGTATTTTTATGTGGTGCTGAGGATCAAACCCAGTGCCTCACACATGCTAGGCAGTTGCTCAGCTAGGTTGTAACCCTAGCCTCACACAGTAGATTTTTAATAGAACTGTTACATGGGTGGGTAAATGAAGGGCATGTAGTAGGTATATCACAAATAAATGGATGTGTGTCAAATGGATGAAACAGTGATACACTGGGATTTCTGTATTTTTTTATTAGCTCTTTTTAGTTATACATGACAGTAGATTATTTTGACATATACATACATGGAGGATAACTTCCCATTCTTGTGGTTATACATGATGTGGAGTTGCACTGGTCATGTGTTCAGATATGAACATAGGAAAGTTATGTCTGATTCATTCTACTGTCTTTCCTGTGATTGCTATACACTTGCTATTGCTACTGTGATTAGTTTATCAGTTCTGCCTAGGTCCTGGACTCACTCCTAACTGTAAAGCCCTGGGTAGGTGGATATGATTTGTGAGGTGGCCCAGGCCTGGAGGGTATAGAGGAGTATCCAGCCCTAGGTGTCCACGTGAGTGCAGGGCTTTCCCTTTCTCTGCACTCCACGGAGTGGAAAGCTGTTGAGATTCCAGTCACTCAAAATAGTGATAAAACCCACTGCTATAGTCTTGGATAACTTTTGTGTTAATTATTTGGAAATAATAACAGCAAATTGATTTGATCTTAATACAACAATGTAACCATTTGCTGTAGTTTTCTAGGAACTGATAGAAATAATGCTGTGATGTTCTAGTCTTTGTGCTATGGAAAGACATGTTTAATTGTTGGATTATTAATGCTATTTCCACAAATCAAATGTTACATTGTTGAAAATAAGAAGAAATATGCAGTTTTGAAACTCAAATAGAACTGTCCACCACCATTTCCCATTTTTCTTTGAAATGATCTTAAATCCATTTAGTCTTTTTACAATATATTTCAGAAACCGAGCAAGTTTCTACAGTCTTAGAGATGTCGTGTCTAGGATGTTTTTGCAAAACTTCAAAACAACAGAAATGCATTGAGGTTATGCAATATTCAGGAAGTTGAAATGCTGTTTGTTGAGCTCATGTTAGTTTGTTGGCTAACCACAAAAGATTTCAATGTGAGTGGCAGAACTTTCTACGTGTTTGTTATGCGGTAATTACTTGACAGGAAGGAAAGCAAGCTGCAGAAATATTACAGGAAACCATGAGACAACAGTTAGGCTCAGAGGATGGTCTGACACTCAAAAGCCTGCATTATGGTTTAATTCATGTAAAAGAACATTTAGGTGAGGGTGTTGCCGAGTGAATGTTTTAAATGTGTTGATTGTGCCAGTCAGCTATCATCCTGTTCACATTGTTCTTTGCTACATTTTAAGTTATAAGTTAGTTTCATCTTCTCTTAATATTTTCTTTCATTTAAAATCTTGGTTGAACAATTTGAAGGTGATGAAGAAGTTCATTTCATTGTCACGAGGATTTCATGTCATTGAGAGTGGGTCTGTACTACTGGTTAGGAGAATGTGAATCTAAATTGGAGATTCAGCACTGTCACTATCTTGATGTGTCATCCTAGACAAATAGTCAACCTCTCTGTGCTTCATATATAAAGTAAGGATGATAAACATAATACCTCTGAGAATACTGCTTGCAGATTAAGGAAAAGTTCATTTTGGTTGGTTTCAGAGGCTTTAGTCCATGATCAACCAACTCAGTTGCTCTGCAAGTGAGGTGAGGCAGAACATTATGGCAGAAGGGCATGGCAGAGGAGAGCTACTCAGTACTTGGTGGACAGGAAGCTGAGGTGGTGGTTGGGAAGAGATTGCAGAGAAGATCAACCCTTGCAGGGAACACTTCCAGTGTTCTACCTCCTCCAGTCATGCCCCACCTGCCTACAGTTACCACCCAGTGAACCCTTTGAAATCATTAATCTATCGATGGGTTAATCCACAGATTAGGTTACAGCTTTCATGATCTAACCATTTTACCTCTGAACATTTCTGCATCAAGGCAGGAGCCTTTGGAGGATCCCTCACATGCAAACCACACCAAGAACATCACTGAACAATTCCTATATTTATATCACTAGCACTTTTTCATATGATAGCATTTTCTGTAGTCTAATGAAAAATAAACATTGTCCCATTTTACAAATGAGGAAAGTGGGACAAATAAGGAAAGAGGTATTCATTTCATAGACACTTGGTTTTGCAAATGAAAGGTGTCTCATCAGGGCAGTTAAATAATCTGAGTTTTACTTTTATAAGCACAACTTTGGTGTTATAAAAAAATTGATAAAGGAAGAGAAACTAGCTAAAGAAAGAGGTCATTTGCCTGGTCCTGGTGAAGGCCTACAATAAGGAAGGTTGAAGAACACTGAGCAAATTTGATTGACATTTCAGAGATGAAATTAACTGAATCCTGTTGCATGTGAGTTAGGGTTAGGGGTAAGGAGAAGGGAAGGTTAGTGGTTCTCCCTTGGACATACTAAGTTTGAGGTACCTAAAGGATACCCAGGTTCAGATGCTCCATAGACACCTGGAGCCTTGGCCTAGAGATCAGGAAAGAAGTGAAGTCTTGAATGTGGCTTAAAGTCTTGCCATAAAAGTCCTCAGATTGTTGAATTCAAGAGTGTCAAATTGAGAAGTAGAGATCATAGGACAAAACCCAAGAATCACCAACATTTAAGGAGTAGTTGGAAGAATTTGATGTGGCTATCAAAATGTTTAAAATACACTAGGATGGGGCTGGGATTGTGGCTCAGTGGTAGAGCGCTTGCCTCGCATGTGGGAGGCACTGGGTTCCATCCTCAGCACCACATATAAATAAATGAATAAATAAAGGTCAATCAACAACTAAAAAAAGTACACTAGGATGGTGAAATAGAAGCCAAGTAAGGAGAGTTTCAGGGAATAGGTGGTCTCTAGTAATATTTATTATCTGTAGGCATGAAATATGTAAAACATGAGCTCTGCAAAAAGATCATCAGGCTAAGCAATTAGACCTTTTTAACCTAAGTAAAATCATTTTTTAAAAAATATGGTGGATGAAGACACCAAAATGTACTGTATTAAAGTGGAAATGCAGATGAGATCAGAGACTGTGAAGTTGATTCATTTGAAGAAATTGACTACTGCAGTCATTCTTTTTGGCAGATATTTCACCAAGAGATGGAACTAAGTTTTAAGGGTACCCCAGAGCTAAATGTGAAATGAGGAAAATTTACAGATAACAATCTGGAAATCTAAATTCCTTTAGCTTTACTTTCTCAATTTTTGCCCTATATAGTTTGACTCTTGTTCAGGTCTTTTATACCTTGACTTTTTTTTTTTTTTTTTTGAGAGTAAGCTCTGTTCAGCAATTTTGCAGTTACACAAGCAGTTATTTTAAGCGTGTGCTCACAAAACATTTCACACTGGCTATATTTCCCTGTTTGCAAACTTCGCACTTTGCCATGGCTTAAGAAAGCATTCTGTGCAGTTCTACATGTAATTAAAAGAGATAGGACATTTCATGTAAGTTCTGTTTCTTTTTCTTTTTATACTTTGGCTCTGCATTTCACAAGAATGCACAAGAGGGACTTGGGAGATTGGTTTACCTAATGTAGTGTGCCTTTGCCCTTCCCTGACCCTTCAGAGGAACTTCACTGCTCTGACACATACACAGTTGCTTCGTTGCTTTTCTATATTGTATTACCCAGGCATGATAAATATCACATCCCTAAATATTACAGTTTTGTTTTACTCTTTTTTTAAAAAAGATGCATTAGTTTTTAAGTATCTTGCTCTCTTTAGGTTCTCAATGTGACTGTCTCTCCTGTTTTTAATTCGTCTGTTGAAAAAAAGCAGATCGTGTAGCATTTTCTCACAATCTGAATTTTCTTGACTCTGATGGGATATGGTTTAACATGTTCTTCCATTCTCTGTATTTCCTGTAAACTGGGAGTTGGATGTGGGGACTTCCTCTGGACTTTCTCAGGATTCCATTTTCCCCTCTAGACAGATGACTGCCCAGGTGGTGGGGTATCATTCTGTTTTTGAGATGATAGCAGCAGTTGATGCAAAATGCTGAGATCCATGATTCCCTTATTTATTAATTTATTGGGTGGAATTCTTCCTCGTCTATTTGGTCAGCCACTGGTACAGCTAATGTCAAGGTTCATACTTAATTTTTTTTCCTTTATCTTAACTACTACTCAGAAATAAAGTCGGGACTGTAATGTACTCTGTAAATGAAAACTTGCGTTTGTGTGTGTAAGAGAGAGAGAGAGAGAGAGAGAGAGATAGAGAGAGAGAGAGAAAGAAAGAAAAGATGAGGAGTGGCTTTACTGGATCCCCTGCTGAGATATGGGAGCCTGGTTAATAAAGCTTATCCTTGCTGTCTTGGTCAGAGGTCCTGAGATCTCAGCTGCAGACTCTGGAAGGAACAGTGTTGGTCCCAACCATTCCATCCTCGTTGTCAAAACCTAGGGGAGAAAAAGCTTTTCCTCTTCCCTTCTAGATTCCACTAATTAAGTTGATGAAAGATTAGCAAGGAAAAAAAAAGAGATTTAATTATGACTGTGTAGTAGTTCACAGAAACAAGGTGACTTAAAAAGGGCAGTTAGGAGGCTGGGGATATGGCTCAGTGGTAGAGAATCTACCTGGCATGCATGAAGTCCTGGGTTCTATCCCCAGCATGGCAAAAATAAAGAGAAAGAAGGAAAGGAAGGAAGGAAGGAAAGAAGGAAGGAAGGAAGGAAAGAAGGAAGGAAGGAAGGCAAGAATGGAGGGCAGTGAGAATTTAAGGTTTATCTTGCATTTTTAATTTTTTAAAAAATTTAACTGACACATAATAATTGCATGTATTTTTGTTACATGTAATAATTAAATGTAAGTATACAATGTTTAATGATCCAGTCAGGATAATTGGCACATCCATCACCTGAAACATTTATCATTTCTTTTTGTTAGGAGCATTCAAAATCTTTTATACTAGCTATTTTGAAATATGCAATTGATTATTGTCAACTTTAGTTATCCTCCTATATTATGTAGAACATTCTAAGTTACTCCTTCTGTCCAGTTGTACCCCTGTACCTGTTAACCATCCTCTCTCCACTTGCCTTTTCCCCACCTTCTCATCCTCTGATAATCATTATTTTCTCTGTTTTTATGAGATCAGCTTTCTTAGCTTACACATATAGCTGAGACATAGAGTACATAAGTTTCTGTGCCTGACACTTCACTAAACGATGTCCTTCAGACTCATCCATATATCATCTTAAGAAAGGAAGGAGAGGGGAGAACGGCTACTTATGGAAAAAACAGATTCCTTCTTAGATAGATAAGCCAGCCCTTAGGAGAACAGATAGCAGACCTGATGGTTTTGTGGCACTGTCTGTTCAGATGTGGAATGGAGACTTCTCTAGTGATGAGAGTTATCTTCCTTGGTTGCTCCTGGGGAGGGGATTTATAAGTCAGTTCTTCTGAGTGCTTTTGGAGGCTCTGTGTTTAGTCAGATAAGAGATTTCAGGAACTCAAATACCTGCTGCTCAAAGTAATTTTTATATTTCATTGACATATCCTGGGTTCCTTTATATATAAAGAATATAGGGGCTGGGGTTGTAGCTCAGTGGTAGAGCGCTTGCCTCACATGCGTGAGGCCCTGGGTTCGATCCTCAGCACCACATACAAAGCAATAAAATAAAGACATTGTGTCCATCTACAACTAAAAAAAATTTAAAAAAAAAAAAAAAGAATATATATATATGCGGGTGTGTACATATATGTATATATATGTTTTCCTTTAAGATATAACACCTCATAAATTCATACTAATGTGTAGAATTCAGTTAAAATTTGGAACTACAAGATGCTAATGTAAATTTTCTTTTTTACATCTACAGGTTCTTAGGAACACCAGGAATGACAGAATATAGCATCTTAGTTCAATCCACATTACATGCAAAGCATTCTTGTGACGTGTACCAACACTGGGTTTACTGAAAAGATTTGAAACAGGCCCTCCAGTCTCAACCCACTAGTGTGGGTTGGTGTTTACAATTGTATTGGTCTCACACTGTCAGAGCATATGGAGTATATTTGTTAGTACTCTCTTTTCTGTATCCTGTTTAGCTATCATGATTTAAGGAGATAAATATCACAGACTTACATTTTTGTGATTCTGTTGACGTTGTATCAAAACTTCTCTTCAGCTGTGCCTGTGAAGAATAAGAAAGGTAACCAGATCTATCTTGACAGAGGAATAATTCTTCAAACAAGTAAATGAAATGTTGAGAAACTGCTCACAGAATACTGTTGAAGATTTTAAAAAGGTTTTATATATTGGATTTCCCTGCAAATGTAACTTTTAAAACATTTTTTTTCTTCTGTGACTTTTATAGAACAGTCCAGTATTCCAGTAGAAAAAAATATCACGTTAGAAAGGCCTTCTAATATGGAACTCATATGCCAGTTCACAACATCTAAGGAATTGAATTCAGTAAACGTTACTTGGAAAAAAGATGATGAGCTACTTGAGAATAATAATTATCTTGTTAATGCATCAGGAAACACCCTGTATACCCAATACACGTGAGTATACAAGATTTTTAACCTATGTTGCTAGTCAGAATTGGTTTAATCCTAAATATTTTTACTGACAAAATATTTTTTTCTTTGTAGTTAAAGAATGTTATGGTAATATTCTAATTCGCATGTTTACAGAATTATTTCTATTTTAAAATTTTGATTAATGGTTAAGTCTTCATTTTCATTAAGAAGTATTTGAAGAACTAAGCCTGTATTAATAATTTGAATTACCTTTAGGTTCACCATCATTAATAGCAAACAGATGGGAAGTTATTCCTGTTTCTTTGAAGGCAAAAAGAAACAAAGGGGAACATTTAATATTAAAGGTCAGTATTAACAACTTGAGAAATAATAACTTCAGCATTATGTTCTTAGATTTCTAAATCCCTGTTTTTAAGTTATTATTGTAATAATACACATAATGAAATCGGAAAAAATTTACATTCTTTCCATTGATTCACAAAGGTGACCTTGAAAATGATCTTGTATTCCCCAATGAACTCCCTATTCTGCTTCCATCTCCTAGTTTAAACACAGATTTTCTTTCTTTTCTTTCTTTCTTTTTTTGTTTATTTTATTTTATGAATTAATTTATTTTGGTACACAGAGGTTGACCCAGGGGCACTTAACCACTGAGCAATATCCCCAGATCTTTTTATTTTTTTATTTTGAGACATGGTCTTGCTAAGTTGCTTAGGGTCTCACTAAATTTCTGAGGCTGGCTTTGAACTTGTGTTCCTTGAGAGCCTCAGCTTCCTGAGCTGCTGGGATTACAGGAGTGTGTCACCATGCTCAGCTAATTACATGTATTTTCAAACATTAGTTTTTACTCATATAGTTTCAAAGTATTTCAAATATTATTATATTTAAATATTTTAACTATCTACTTTGGTGTGCCCTAAGAAAAAGGGCATTTCTAAATACAAAAATAATAACACACTAAAAATTAATAATATTCAATACTATCAAACACTGTTTCTCCATAATCTCATGATTCTAAATATTTGTCAATTTTTTCCTGAATTAAGATCTGATATTAGTTCTTAAATTGTATTTTCTGTTGTTCCACTTTAGACTATTTTACCATAGAATAGCATCTCAAGTTGAGAAAACAATTTAGTGTAAAAGAGTTGTAATTATCTGAGGATATCCTTATATATTGATATTTACATTTAATTGAATGTTATTTAATATAAATTTCTTCTAAAGTATTTCTAGTGTAAGTTTTAAATATTATAAATATATGCATTATTATGATTATAAAGACAAGTTTTATTTCTAAAGACCAGTCTGCCAGTTTTTCATAAATAATATTAATCTCTTAATTTATTTATTAACTTAGACCTCTAAATTTAGAGTTTTTATAATAGTCTTCCAGATTTCTGAGTTAATGTGCTCCCAGTTTATGAGAATATGGTTTAGTGTTCTACACTCCTGGCTCTAGGACTTGTTATTTTAGAGGTCCATAAAATTTAAAAATAGCGTGGAGACGCACAAAGGGTTGAGTACATTTTATATCATCACGTATGGACATTTAAAAATACAGCCACGCATCACTTAGCAGCTGCATACTGAAGAACTGGGTCATCAGGTGCTTTCCTGTGGGAGCATCATAAAGTGTGCTTACAGGAACCTTGATTGTTGGCCTGCAACACACCTGTGCTGCATGGTGGAGCATGTAACTCCAGCCTAGGACCCTGTAGAACATGTTACGGCACTGAACACTGTAGACCATTGTAACCAGTGGTAAGAATTTGTGTATCTAAACATGTAAGAGGTACAGTAAAAAATACGTATGAAAGATAAAAAGTGGTATGCCTTTGTAGGGTGCTCCTATGAAAGGGGACTGGAAGGACTAGAAGTTGCCCTGGGTGAGTCAGTGAGTGGGTGGTGAGTGTGTGTTAAGGCCCAGGACTTTATTGTATACCACTGTAGACTTTGTAAACCCTGTGTACACTTAGGCTACACTAAATTGATAACTGAAAATTTTCTTTAATAATAAATCATCTTTAGCTTACTGTAACTTTTTACTTTATAAATTTAAACTTAAAAAAAAACTTTTTGACTTTTCTAATAGCCTAAAGCACAAACATTATATAGCTAGGCAAAAGTATTTTCTCCATGTCCTTATTCTTTGTTCCAGCTTTTTTCCCCAGCTTTGTAAATGCTTTTGTTAAAAGGTAAGACACAAACACACATGGGAGTCTAGGCCTGCACAGAGTCAGACTCATGTCCCTGTCCTCACCTCCACCTCTTGTCCCATGGACAGTCTTCAGGGGTAAGACCTGAAGGGTAAGCAACACACAAGGAACTGTCATCTCTGTAATAACAAGTCCTCTTTCTGGAACATTCCTGAAGTACCTGCATGAAGCTCTCCTAGAAGAGGTTTCCCTCGTCAGAAATCTGTCCATAGTGGTTTGCTCGTTTCGTTTCACCATATTTCCTGTAAATTTGCTTTTAAGCAGATAACGCAGTGAAAATCTTCTCTTAATGAAAACCTTTCTGTGTCAGGGTCCATGCTTGTAAACTTTTTAGGGAGCTTTATTGTTCAGTTTCTGGCTTATCTTGCGAATTCTTTCTTCTCTCCTGCAATTTCCTTTTCTCTTGTTTCTTCCTCAGTTACTCATTCACTAGGTGATAGGAATTTTTCAGCTCCATTATAATCTTCTGGGACCACCACTGTGTATTTGATTCATTGTTGACTGAAGTGTCATTATGTGCCACATGACTGTATTCAAACCCCACAATATAATCTACAGTTCTTCCTTATGGGAATAAGCACATCAATGTATTTACTATTACCATCATTAAATCAAAACTTCACAAAGTTGCGATCTCTGTTATCCAACTCAAACAGTCTCATAATAAAGACAAATTGTTTGAGTTTGGATAATTATCTTTTTTTTTTGGTACCAGGGATTAAACTCAGGGGCACTAGATCACTGAGCCACATCCCTAGCCCTATTTTGTGTTTTATGTAGATATAAGATCTCATTGAGTTGCTTAGCGTCTCACTATTGCTGAGGCTGGCTTTGAACTCACAATTCTCCTGTCTCAGCTTCCCAAAGTGCTGGAATTGCAGGCGTGCACCACCGCGCCTGGCTGGATAATTATCTTTATCAACATCCCAATGTTTTGTGGTAGATTAATGAACTGCAATGTTCATGCTGGTATTTGGGAAATGTAGCCTGTTGCAAACTAACTGTTCAAAGATTTGCTACACATTAGTTTTCCAGAGTACTGGAAAACTGTTCACTTTTTCTAAAAACTTCAAAGCATGATTAGCTACTGTGACAGAACACTGATACTACCCTGAAGGCCCTGTCAGTAGCAGAATAAACTGCTTCTTTATTACCATGATTGCAAGTGGTTCACTCCTGTGTCCCTCCCTGTGCCTTTCTGCACTGGGACTCACCTCCTTTGCATGGTTTCGTCAATGTTCTGATTTAGTAAAGATAACAAGGCCTTGGTCTTTCCAAAGGCAGATATTGGCATCATTCTTTGATTATTTTGATGATTTATATTCTTTCTTAACCTTGTTTCTTCTGTTGACTAATTTAACTTAGTGGAGGAGTAGATAGACCATATGTATTTCCTTCCCTTGTGCTTTTCCTTTCTCTTCTCTTTCCTGCCTTGTCCTCCTTTCATTCCCCTCCTCTTCCCTCCTTTTCCTGTCTCTTACCTTTTCCTTCCTTTCTTTTCTTTTTTCCCCTTCCTTTTTCTCTTCCTTTCTAATAAGTAAAAAAAGTATTAAACACACATGTAAAATACCAATAATCACATTTTATTGAGTGTCCTTTAATATAAAGTCCTGTAGGTCTTTGCTCATCAAATCTTGTGACTTAAGTGCTCCCAGGAAATTCAACTTTAAATGGTGTGTGTGTGTGTTTTTACCTTTTTCACTTATTAATGAAGATTAGTGTGTGTATCTCCTCTCTGTCCTCCACATAGCATTGTTTCCTAGAAATACATAGTTACTGTGCCTGATCAAAGTTTAAGTATTGACTGTACAACATTTATTTTTCCTTATTAACCCTCATCACAAATTAAACAAATTGTTACATATGACCATTCTTGGCGCTAATGTAAAGATTATCTGAAGCATTTTACTTTTCAAAAATATCAGTTTCATGCCAAGTCTTCTTAGGGAAGGCCTCTTGATTTCTCAACTATTTTGACATTACCAAGCTGATGTTGGCTGGTGTCAGTAGCACCCATGCAGAGAAGAGGTTGCAAATCAAGTCTTTCAGGCTTGTAAAAAAACACTGAATATTTGCTTTTTCCTCTTATTTTTTAAATTCGTGTGAAGCAGTTTAGTTCAAATTCTTTTTTTTTTTTTTTGTGATATGGAGGATTGAGCCTAGGGCCTCATGCCTGCCTAGTCAGGCACTCTACCACTGAGCTCCATCACCAGCCCTATTTATTTTGAGACAGTGTTTTGCTAAGTTTTCCAGGTGGGCCTCAAACTTGCAATCCTCCTGCCTTGTCTTCCTGAGTAACTGAGATTATAGATGGGCACCACTGTGTCTGGATAACTTGTTTGGTTTTAATTCCTGCTTCACATTAATATAACTTTTTAAAGTATGTACTGTACCCTGAAGGTTTTTATAAAATCAGTAAGTTGAATCCTTCCAAATATTTCTTGGTAAAAATAATAATTCATTTAAATTGAATATTATTTGGAGTAATAGTTTCATTTATGTAGAATTTAAAGATATCTACACAACAATTAATATTATAGTTATTATATTAGGTCTGTAAAGCTTATGGAGTGGTATATATTATATTTTTATAACTGTCCTATTTATTATACTTTCCCCACATGGTTTGCTTATGGTTTTTTCCAAAGAAGAATTATCTTTTCTTAGCAGGACTCGAGTTGAATGTGGCTGAAAAGCCATTATTTTAAAATATATATGTATATATTTATCATAGACTACACGAGTCAACTATAGCTTGAACCCCTAGAACAATTCATCTTCATAGTCCCTGCTTCTGTCTTTGTGGGAGTCAGTTGGTTTTTTACTACAAAGGTATAATAGGGCTTCAACATTACTGATTAGTATAATGCAAAAGAATCCTCTGACTTTGTGCATTTGACTGTGGATGCCAGAACCTGTGAGGCAGCAAAAGTGCACCTTGGAAGCTTCTAGCCTCTACTATGTTGATGATTATTTTTCATGCAAGAAAGATGAGAGATGAGAGTTCTTCAGTAGTGGGTAAAATATCCTTAGGTGCTGAAAATTTCCATAATATACATCAATATTAAAAATTTCTGTAGAAAGTATGCAAGAATTGAACTGGTTAAAATTGAGAACTTTTTGGAATTCCTGGTGAGAGATTTTGATAGGACCAAATGCTATGAGACTTGTCATGGCTCAGCCATCTGTCTTCCCTGGGAACTGTCCAAGAAATAAAAGTGTGGAAAAGTAGCATAATAGAAGCAGCTAGGACCTTAGTCCTCAGTCTTCATGCTGAAGTCCACTTAACTCTCCTTGACCATATGGAAGAATTTTTTTCCTAATATGATAGTATCTAAATGTCCTTAAATCAAATGTGACATTTAGACTGATCTCTTCTAGTCCATTAATATGCAAATGCAGATCTCCAACCTTCTAGCTCCAGAGAGCTGTCTGTTCCACCAGCTAGCTCCAAACCCATCTTCCTAGACAGTAGCCTGAATCAGCCATTTCACTACCTTCAAACCTGATTTGATTAGTTGACACTTGTTCTAGAGTAGAGTTGATCTTTTCAAGTGAGACATTAATTTTCAAATGCAGTGTTTTAATACTTCATCTAAACTATAAGTAGGATTAGAAAGTGGTATTGAGTTGATAGATTGATAGTGCTTTGTTAGGATATTCAGGAAAAATTGAGTCCTGAACTGATCTAGTTACTCCTAGATCAGTCTTCAACCCCAAGACTCTCATGTGTCTTCCTTTACCCAGAGTTTCAAAAATCAGCAAGGCACATTAGAATACTGTCACACTGTCCTTATATTAATAAATATTTCCAAATATAAGCAGTGGCCCAGAACAAACTGTGACCCCCCCAGAACAGTTCAAACAAATTAGTGTTCTCTAAACACGGTACATTTTATCATTTAAGCCCACACTGCTATTATTAGCCATATAGAGCAGAACAGAGGAATGGTCAATGTGAACTTGGGCATTAGTCCAGGAGACAGTTAAGGAAACAGAAGAGATAAAAAGAAAACAGAATTTTGTTTCATCTTCTCCTCACGTAGTCTTCGTCATTTGTTTGTAGTGTACAACTTGATCCCATTTGGGATGGTTTAATAGCACAGCCTTGTGATCCTAACCTGGATCTTATACAATACCCAACATTTTCCTAGAAAACCCCTTTCAGCTGCCAGTTTTGTGTCCCAAGCACATGCCCCATAGAGACTTACTGAAAAACAATATTTCTTCTATTTTTTTCTCCCAGTGTTGTCTTTTCTCACATTTGATTCTTAACCTATGGGAAGATGTCAATATTTTGATTGTATTTCAACATATTTTCTGTTAAAGCATGATCTAATCTATGGAAGGAGACATATTGAGATTGAGAAATAGCATATCTGAAAGATCATCCTAGATCTGAAAGATCTAGGAAAGCAGAAACTCCGGCCCTGACCAGGGCCCAGCACAACCATTTGCAAAGTCTGCACTTCTAAACAGTGTTTGTGCTAAGGTGACCCTAATCTGGCCTAAGAGGTACTAATACTAGTGCTTCATGAATACCCTTCGTGCCTTTCCCACAGAAATCAAGCAGGGTGCCTCTGCTCCATCTAAGGATGGAAGGAACCTTTTTGTCTTTAGTAGAGGATCCCTCTTTTAGCCAAGTTCCAACCCATTCTTAATCTGCACGTCTTTAGTTGACGTCTGTTCTAGAGTAGGGCTGATCTTTTCAAGTGAGACATTAATTTTCAAATGCAGTGTTTTAATACTTCATTTAATCTGTAAGTAGGATTAGAAAGTGGTATTGAGTTAACAAATTGGTAGTGCTTTGTTAGGATATTCAGGAAAAATTGAGTCCTGAACTGATCCAGTTATTCCTCCTCACAGCAAAATGTCAGCTGTGGAAATACACATGGAAAAGGGGAAACAAAATGGATTGTTACTGGCCAGCTAGCTAAGTGTTACTAGCCTTAAACCAAAGTAAACTAGTCTATCCTTCACAGCCCAAACTCAGTTTGATACTTATTATTCTACAGAAGAAGATAAATTCACTACGACCAGGAAAAAAACAAAACAAACTGATGAGCATGGGGCTGAATTGTTTATGCTTCCAAATTCCCAGTTCTAGAAAATAGGGCCCAGTTAATACCCTATAATATAACCAATGCAGGACAGCCTTGCTGTCTAGGGCTGGAAAGCAAGAGGAAGGAGTGATACAGAGGCTAGCACGGACCTCAGACCATAGACCATTGCCCGGCCTTCTGTAACCACAGCCTTAAAAATACCTAGTGCAAGCCGGGCGTGGTGGCTCAAGCCTGTAATCCCAGCACTTAGGGAGGCTGAGACAGGAGAATCGCAAGTTCAAAGCCAGCCTCAGCAAAGGCGAGGTGCTAAGCAACTCAGTGAGACCCTGTCTCTACATAAAACACAAAATAGGGCTGGGGATGTGGCTCAGTGGTAGAGTACCCCTGAGTTCAATCCCTGGTACCAAAAAAAAAAAAAAAAAACCTAGTGCAAAAATCGGCTCTGCCCTAAGGAAAATAATAGAGAACAAAATGTTCCATGGTTCAGCCAATTTGAGCCTTTAACATTTTGGCATTTAATCATTTTCTTTTTCTCCAGAACTTAAAGTATACTTGTTACATTAACATTAAGACAGATGGTCCCCTATATTCTCTTGGATCCTAGAGTTGGTTCCAGTTTTCTTATGTTGGTTATTTTCCTCCATGTCCATGCTATCTGGGTCTATAAAATGAGTTCTGCGGTGGTCTCTGCAGGCTGAGAAAATTGAATGAAACTAAGAAAATAGCTTTATCTAATAGGGCAGGACACCTATGTGAGAGAGAACCTGTCCCCCCTTTAAGTTGGACTGTAGTGTCTTTTTATTGAAAGATTTAATTCTTGCTTGTTACAAGTATTATTTGCTTTATTATGCCTTTTCTCATTAAGACTAGTTTATTGTGAATGAGATATTTCTTTTTATTCTTATATTTTATTCTGCTCCATACACTACATAGATCTTTTTAGCCAATTTGATTTTGTGTTATCTGTAAGGTGCAGTAACTGAGCACCCTCATTTAAATTGTACTGATTTATGTTTGAATTATAATGCTTATGCAAACACAATAACATTTAAAAAAATTATTGCTACATTATAATTGTACATAATAGTGGGACCCGTCATGACATGCAATTTGGTCAGCTTCATTCCCTGTTGCTCCCCACTTCCCTCTCCTCCTCACTACCCCTTGTATTTCCTCTCCTCTCCTAGTCTCCCTTCTGTTTTCATGAGATCCATCCCCCTTTACTCCCTATTTTTCATTCTACCTTCAACATATAAGAGGAAACGTAACGACACTTGACTTTCTGAGTCTGGCTTATTTTGCTTAATACAGCATTCTCCGTTCTATCCACTTTCTTGCAAATGACACAATTTCTTCTTTATAACTGAATAAAACTCCATTGCAAACACAATAATCTTATTTAGCTGCTTTAGCCAACCACTCAAATGTGTGGTTAAAGTAGTAGAATTCACTGAAGGTTGCTTTTTTTTTTAATTGGTTCTTTTTAGCTATACATAACATTAGGATTCATTTTGCAATAATTATAAAAGCATGAAATATGAATTTGCTCTAATTTAGTCCCCAGTACTTCCTCTTTCCCTCCTTTATTCCCTCCTCCTGTTTTCTTGCTTCTACTCTACTGATCTTACTACTATTTACTTACAGTTTTTAAAAAAATTAGTGTCTTGTGGATATACATATGGTGAGATTCACTGTGGTATATTCATATGTGTGTACATAGGAAAGTTAGATCGGATTCATCCCACTGTCTTTCCCTATATCATCTCTCCTTCCTTCCCTTCATTCTCCTTCCTCTACTTCACTGATCTTTCTTCTATTTTATATCCTCCCCTTCCCCCTTATTTTGGATTCCTTCTGCATATCAGAGAAAGCATTCTACCTTTGATTTTTTTGGGACTGGCTTATTTCACTTAGCATGATAGTTTCCAGTTCTGTCCATTTACTGACAGATGCCATAATTTCATTCTTTATGGCTGAATAATACTCCATTGTGTATATGTACACATTTTCTTTATTCATTCATCTGTTGAAGGGCGCCTAGGATGGCTCCATAGGTTGGCTCCATAGGTTGGCTGTTATGTATTGTGCTGCAGTAAACATTGATGTGGCTGTGTCACTGGAGTATGCTGTATCTTTTGGATATATACCAAAGAGTGGGATAGTTGGGTCCTATGGTGGTTCCATTCCTAGTTTTTTGAGGAATCTCTATATTGTTTTCCAGAGCAATTGCACTAATTTGCAGCCCCATCTTTCTCACCTCCTAGTCAACATTTGTTGTTACTTGTATTCTTGATAATTACCTTTTTGACTGGAGTGAGATGAAATCTCATTGTAGTTTTGATTTGCATTTACTCTAATTGCTAGATGCATTGAATATTTTTTCACATATTTGTCAACTATTTGTATAGCTTTTGAGAAGTGTCTGTTCAGTTCTTTTGCCCATTTATTGATTGAGTCGTTTGTTTTTTGGTGTTAGTTTTTTGAGTTATTTGTATATCCTGGATATTATTGCCCTATGTGAGGATCAGATGGCAAAGATTTTCTACCATTCTGTAGTGATAGCTGCATTTGAGGATGGACTGGGGCTATCACTACATAAACAGCATCTTAGAGCTCCTATTTCTTCACTCTTTTCCTGGCCCTTGTGTTTTACTTATTTATCTCCTACTTAGTGGTTCATAAAGGACTCAGTTTAGAGTCTTTTTTTCATTCGCATGGTTCTGAGATACGTTCAGATAATTTCCAGGTCTTTTTCTCTCTCTTTTTTTCCTGAGTTGTATTTCTTTTCTGATTCATGAGGCTAGCTGGTCTATAAATCCTATTTATTTGGCCAATGAACAGTACATAGAAGGGCCATGGGCATTCAAGGGCCACAGATTATAAGAGAGCTTAATTAAGAAAGTAGTGCTAGTGCATAATCTTAAGGAAAGTTTTAATTTTGTGGCATTTCCCATGCACCAAGGACATTATGTTTTTCTGTTTAATCCTTTGCTACAATACTGCAGGATGGGATATGACCTTCCCTTAGTCTCAAAGCTGGTACCACTGAAACAAGTAGTCCTAAATCAAATATCTCCTATACCCAAATCTTATCTTTGTCACATCATTGTGACATTGTGTTGACTCCTGACCTTTGAACTTAACCTCATGATCCTTAACTTGATGGTGACAGGTAGAGAGTGTGAGTTAGTCTTTCAAAAGGAATGACAAGAAGATCTTTGGTGGGATTAGCCAGCAGGTTTTTTCTGTCTGGGGTGACTGCAGTGAGCAGCACCTTGAGTTATCCATGTGCACTCACTTCTCCTACAATGTCCTTCAGGAGTATCCTAGTAGCTCCTCCAGGTGCCCAAAGACTATTAGGGGGTGATTGCAAATTCTGAACTATCACATCTTTGATTAATGTCAAATTTTCTCCCATTCAGTTTAATCAAAACATGTTTCCTTGCTTATGAAAAGTATGGGAACTTCTGATTTAATTTTCTGTCATCTCTCTTAGGATTACCTAAACATTTATTTCTTCAAGGTGACATACCTTCTTCTTTTTGTGCACCTCTTTATCATTAGCAGTGTCTCATTCAGTACTCTGCTGCTCAGCAGTCGTGATGAAGAGATATGTGTAATTATATTGGAGATAATGATGTAGGTGCATTTTAAACAGTAAGGAATACAAGGTGGCTGGCCCAATTCCCATTGTAACATTAATCACTGAAGGACAGAACCCATAAAGAAACCTTGTTCTCCAACCAACCCTGGTCTAGTGCTACACAATTTAGAATTTATTTTCCAGTCATTACTAATTATTTTCCTCTGGCTCATCATCAAAATTTATACCTCCAGCAAATACATCCTCAGTTATCTTTGAGTAATAGGAACTCAGGAGTACTTGGAAAATATATTTGATCTTATATTGAACTTTAGCAATTAAAATTGATGTCTCCATTTTCTGCCCTGTCTCTCTCAAATATAAAATCTAAAAAATAGAATAACAAGTAAAATTTTTAAAATACCTACAAAATTTGGCAACATAGTATATAAAAAATTTAGACAGTCATAATTTCATCCATTCTTCCCCTGCTGGTAAACTAAACAAATAAGCATAAGTGAAAAAACAGAAAACAAATAATGTGCTAAAATTAGTAAAAGAAATAAAAACAAGAAAAAAATCAAAAAGCGTAATTGTCATTGATCAGTTGACATCCCCAAATTAAGTGTATATTCTATAATACATCTTTGAGGTCTATCAGAGGAACTGACTTTTCCGTGTAGGCTATTAATTGACTTTTTATTGCATTACTTGTATTCTTTTTTTTTTTTTTTTTTTTTTTTGGTACCAGGGATTGAACTCAGGGGTACTTGACCACATCTCCAGCCCTATTTTGTGTTTTATGTAGAGACAGGGTCTCACTGAGTTACTTAGCGCCTTGCCCTTGCTGAGACTGACTTTAAACTCGCAATTCTCCTGTCTCAGCCTCTCAAAGTGCTGGGATTATGGGCATGCACCACTGTGCCCAGTGCATTACTTGTATTCTTATATTTTAATTTTCTTTACCAAATTGTTTGTGTAGTAAAATCCAATTTTTAATTGTTCAAATCTTAAAACCTAATTATTGCTATAATGACATCTATGTCAAGCTTAACTAAGAAATTTGTCATCATATACATTAGCATATGTATTTTTAAAAGTCACATAAAAATGTTTTTTAATCTCGTTTTCTTTCTTACACCATTCTATTTTCTTAATTTTCCATTTTTTAAATGTTCTGAGCCTCTCTAACTCTTCACTGGCTTCTGATAAATCTGTTATTTATTTTTATTTGTTTTTTTTAGATGTACATGGCAATAGAGTGCATTTTGACATATTATACATACACATAGTATAACTTATTCTAAGTAGGATCCCATTCTTGGGGTTGTACATGATGTGGAGTTATACTGGGCATGTATTCATATAGGAACATAGTTTTCATTCTACTGTCTTTCCTATTCCCATCCCCTTTCCCTTGCCTTTATTCTCCTTTGTCTAATCCGATGAACTTCTATTCTTGACACCAGCCACCCACCCCCCCTTATCGTATGCTAGTATGCACATATGAGAGAGAACATTCAGCTTTTAGTTTTTTGGGACCGACTTATTTCACGTAGCATGGTAGTCTCCAGTTTCATGCATGGTAAATCTGTAGCAACCAACAATTTTCTATCTTGTGATTCTCTTTTCACTCAAATGCCTCCTAAAGGTAAAACTTTGAAGACAATACTTGCTCTATGGCGACTTAATAGGTGGGAATAGTAAACTTGGAAACGTGGAGCTTCTTTCTCTTTTTTGGTACCAGAGATTGAACCCAGGGTGCTTTGCCACCAAGCTACTCCCCCAGTCCTTTTTATTTTCTTTTTTGTTTTCATATGAGATCTCACTAAGTTGCTGGGTCTGGCCTTAAGTTTGTGATCCTCCAGAGTTGCTGGGATTACAGAAGTGTGCCACATGTCAAATTATTGCAGTGCTGTAATTGTTATTAGGTTCAATCACAGAAGGGGTTTCTTCCATTTCTACTTTGGAGACAATTATATTGCAGCTATCTAGCTATTAGTATTATTACTACTACTAACTACACCCTAATGACTATAAATTTGTTTGAATTCAAGTATAACTAAAACAACATAAAGAAAATCACGTATCATTGAGAAAATTAAAGGAGAAAATGTCTTGAAATTAAGACATTTCTTTTACTTGAACAGTTTCAGTAACATACATTTTTTTTTAAACCTTTCTTAGTTCCTGAGCTTCATGGAAAACACAAGCCATTGATCGCATATGTGGGAGATTCTACTGTTTTGGTGTGTAAATGTGAACATTTTTTACCTATAAATTGGACCTGGTACAGTAGTAATGGGAGTGTACAGGTAAGAGCGTGCTTCTTTGATTTGAAGAAAACAAACAAACAAAAAAACCCTTTTGGCTAATAAATAACAAGATTATAATAGACTCAAAATTCCTACTATGTTTATACTTCTGTTATCCTATTTAGTAGGTATTCATAATGAAAGAACAGTGATAAATGGAGTTGTCTTTTGGTGTTTCAGCATATTGCATTATACATATGAAGATATCTTGAAGTTTTACTAGCTTGTACTTTGATTTTTTTTTTTTTAGGTTTAGCAATTTATTTAAATTCTTCAAAAGGAAGTTAGATTTCATTTATAGTTGACCACTTTAGAAATAAACTCATCAAAAGAGATTCTTTTCTTAACATTTCATGAAAGTAACTAGGAAAAAAAACCCCTTCATTTCCAGTTTCTGTCTTACAAAGTATCTGTGATAGAATGTAAAATAAGGTGACGATTTGAGAAAAACAATGAAAATCTGGTAACAAATTTAGGTTCTATCTGTAAGTGCTCTATGCTTTTTTTTGGCCTTCCAGTTACTGGATGGAAGCCAAATACCATACTTTAATTTTCATTTATTTAAGGGAAATGGCTATTCAAAGAGCTGATATGAAGAAAAAAAAGTATTCCATAAATCAATTTTGGCTTCTTCCTCCCAAATAGCCTCAAATGGCTAGGAAACTTCAGGGACATCCTTCTCTTGCCCTGGTGCTAATGATCATTGAAAATAAAGCTCTGTTAAAGGCAGACTATATTTCTAGAAGAAGCATATGAGTCAGAATAGATCTTACAATGAAATATTAAATTCCTTCTGAGACAAAATTGGTGCTCTATAGACAGCTGAAGGAGGACAGAGGGAGAACTCGGAAAGCAGCAACGAATGATTCAGTGGTAACATTAGCTTAATTTTTCAAAAAATAGCTCCAGGTTGTGCAGATACTGACTTAACTCATTAATACTTCTCTTTTTCATGTTATTGATGATGAGGAAAGGCATAATCAAATATTTTTGAAAACATAAATTTGTAAAAGAAAAATCAAGTGTTTGAAATAAACAGCCTAATTTATATGTGCATATGTGATATCAAAGAGTAGCCTAAATTGAATTATATATATTTTTTCTTTCCTTCCCCTCTTCCCGCCCCTTGGTCCCTTTTTTCCATTCTACTGATCTCCTTTTGACTTTCATGAGATCCTGTCACCATCTTTCTTTTCCTTTTTCCACATATGAAAGAAAACATACTACCCTAAACCTTCTAAATTTGGCTTATTTCACTGAACATAATATCTTCCTGTTCTATCCATTTTCCTGCAAATGACATAATTTCATTTCTGTTTATGACTGAACAAAGCTCCCTAAATAAAATTATATTAAATTTTTAGAATGCCATTTTACATATACTTGTGCTTCTGACAATTTGCTATGCAAATCATTCTCTTAATTATTGACTGAGCATGGATAATAATAGGATGTGAGAAAAGTGCAGGGAAGAAGGTACCAGTCAAAACTTTAGGTCAAGTATTTTTTTCAAAATGTAACCAACCATCTGCATTGGATCAGCTGAGGACTTAATTTCAAATGCAAGACTTTGATTTTTTGTCTCTAACTCTGGGAGGGAGCATTTTTCCTAAGCACTCCAGGCAATGCTGTGCACATGGAGTCAGGTCACTACAATGTTTTTGGTCAACACTAAATGCACAGAGAGTTCTTCCTCAGGTAACCTCTGAGAATATTTGTATGCAGATTGGCATTTATTGAACAGTACAGTTGAGTGAGACCAGGGAAGGCATCAGATGGGCTTAGGAATAAAATTTGATTTAAACCGACCAAGTGTAGTAGCTTCCAAATAGCTTAGTATGATTGTTATGAGCCTGATAAAACCTAGAGAATCTCAAAAGCCATCTTGCCTATGAGAGAGAAATTGGGACATGAAGGATAAGAAGGGGAACAAGCCCCCACGGTTAGCAGACCTCTTTTCCCATTGCTTCTGTATCAGCGTGGAAGGCCTGGGGATTGCAGCTTCAATTCCAGTGTGTGGAGCTCTCATTGTCAGGGTTAGTGGTCTTCTTTCATGGGAGTGATCGGAAATAGTAGGTAACTTCAGGGTTGAGAGTTGTTTCACGGTGTGCCTGTGCTTGTGAAGAGCTAGTCAGCCTTGGAATGTAAAACCCAGATGGCTGAATTCTTCTGTTTTTAATTCTCATGTAATATTTACCCATGATAATCTACTCACCTTTTAAAAACATTCAGTGCAAGATCCTTATCACAGAGAATATTTACTCCTTTATTCAATACCTGGAAAATCAAGCGCTGATAAGATTTAAGGTCTGTTGTGTAAAATGCCTCACAAATTTTAATATGCCTTTTTCCAGTAAGCAGTTTTCTTGGCACTACCTTATAACTTTGCTCAAAATTAGATCATCTACGACATATGTCTTTTATATAATATGATAGCAATGGGTTTTGATATCTCCTTACATTAGGTTCCTGTTGATGTTCACATGAATGATAAATATGTTGTCAGTGGAACACACGCTAATGAAACAAGGCTCAAGATAATGCATCTTTCGGAGGAAGACAGCGGATTCTACTGGTGCCATGCAATATTCCAGCTGGGCGAGAGTGAGGAGCACATTGAACTTGTTGTGCTGAGCTTTTTGGTGCCCCTCAAGCCCTTTCTTGCAATCATTGCTGAAGTTATTGTTTTAGTGGCTATTATTCTGCTTTGTGAAATGTATACTCAAAAGAAAAAGAAACACCCAGGTAGGATTTCTTTTTTCATCGTCACTTATTTATGATAAGTGTCACATAATTATGATATGTGCTATGACTTAATATATTACAGTGACTTTAGAGTTCTGTGGAAGAATCCAGTTTTATTATTTGCAGCTGTATTTATGTTAACAATAAAAGTGACAGTGAGCTGTGAGTCTATATTGATGGTCTACTTGTTTTTAATTTCCTTAAAAATATTAGTAATAAAATTAACTTTTTTCATTTGATGCTACTGAGAACTAAACACTAATGAGGGGATGTGAGAGTTGACATTGGAATATTAGAAAAATCTATGTTTGCTTAATATAAAAGATCTTAAAGACATTTTTTTCACTTTGATAATTCATCTTAAATATTTTTATCACGCATTCTGGCATTTTTATAAAAGACATTGTCCTGTCAGTCTCTGATTTTTGTAGCCTGTGCCTGATGAGTTGAGAAACCAATGGTCCCTTGAAAGAATCGACCGTACATCTTGTATTCTCTGATTTTGTATTGAATTTTAATAACTTAAGTAATGGCAGATAATCAATCATACTTTTGAAAATCCAAAGGTGCTGAGCTATTTATTCTTGGTTGGAAATGGAGGTGAAGTCTATAGGTAAAGAGGAAGGTGAGCAGAAGCACCTGAGCTGGTGCTGCTGGCTAAGGTAGCGTGTCTCACCTTAATTCCGAACAGGAAGAGCAGTACTTGGCATTCCTAACTTGGGAGCGGGGTTGAATTGAACATGTATGTTCCATTAAAAATAGTAAACCCTTTTTCTCACATTCTTCTTTTTTCACACAGAGGAAGGGAAAGAATTTGAACAAATTGAACAGCTGTAAGTATTACTTTCTACTGATTAATTTTTGCTTCAGTAAAATACAGATAAATATGGAGCTGAATGAAATATTTGCAGTCAGGAACACAAAAAACACAAGAGTATATACTATGCAGGTTACTTTCTGAACACATCCATGTGGTAGTGAAGACTGGCATCCAGAGTTAGAATCACCCTCTAGGGTTGGGGCTGTAGCTCAGATGCAGAGCACTTGCCTAGCACATGTGAAGCACTGAGTTAGATTCTTAGCACTGCATAAAAATAAACAAATGAAATAAAGGCATTCTGTCCATCTACAACTACAAAAAAAAAATTAAAAGCAACAACAACAACTAATTTTTTAAAAAATTAAAAGCAACCCCCTCCATCACTTACTGCCCTCATTTCCCTGTGCTTCAATTTTCTTTTTCAGAATGGGATCGTAGTAGTATGTATCACTTAAACCTTTTGGACTAAATAATACTACAATGTAAAAATGCTTAGCATAGGCTTTGATGCACCAATGTTCAATAACCATAGGGAAGTATTATTCACTTGCATAATTCTCATTCTTGACTACATAATCAGATACAGTAACTCAGATCTTGCTGGATCCCCCAGACCTGAGCCTTTTGGGTTGGGGTCTGGGCATTTGTATTTCTTGAAAACATCTATCAGTAGTTCTGATTGTCAAACTGAAAATCACTGGCTTGTAATTCTATTAGTGATTGTTCATGAGAGAACACAAATTTTGTCATGCAAAAATTGTCTTCTACAGTCCCTTTTACAATAGTGCATGAGGAGGGCTGGGAATGAAATTGCTGGGGATATAATGTGGTATGGAGAAGGTGGAAATTTCTCTCCCCAAGCTGAAGGACAGTAGAGAAGTCAGTGACAGAGGTGCCCAAGATGGTGATTAAAGTCTGACTAACAGAGCCAAGGGCTGCAGACCAAGAATGTGAGACCAGACTATGGCAGCTGAAAAAACTTGACAAGTGGGAGATCTGGGCAACTGTCACCAACAGAACATGACGCCGGAAGTTTATCCTTATTAGCCTTCAGGTGTCCCAGAGTGTGAGTCTGAAGCCACATGAAAGAACATGATTGGGCCACCCAGTTGTTTCACAGCTATTCACAGACATTCAAAGAGGCATTTTGACTCAGTTCACATACAGCAGGTAAAAATAAATAAATAAATAAACAAACAAACAGATAAATAAATAAATTTTAAAAAATTAAGAGATGAGCTTCTGAGTTAAGGGCACAAAATAATTAAAACAGGGTTTCATGAAACCAGGTACGGGAAGAACAGGTTTGTATTGGAATCTAAGATTCTCCCAGTTGGTAGGGAATCACTCCTCTCCCAAGGTAGTCTGTTCTCTTCCTGGAGAACTTGAGCAATTTCTTTATTGTGACCTGAACTTTGAATTGTTCTGATTCTTGTGTATTGGACCTCTTTCTTATTCTTAGAATCTTAAAATATGTAACAGCTGTTCATATACTAGAAGAGAGGCATAACCTTGCCTTGCTTCTTCTGTTCCCCTGGTTCAGCCTCCACGGCGTCCCTAACCATTCCTGTGAGGTCACAGGTAGAGGGTGCATTCTGGTTTGTGCAAGTCATACTAAGAAGCATGTTGCCTGAGCAGTGTGGAATGGATTATCAGTTCTGTATAATTTCATGTTCATTTTTGCAGCCTACCCTATTCAGTATTTTTCTTCCTAGACTATGTTAGAAACAACTACTGATTTGATCAAGAATACAAAGAATACAAAAAATCAAACTGATTTGATCTAGAATACAAAGAATGAATTTTTTTCTGTTTTTGAGAAGGGGAGGTTAGTGCAAATCATTTTCCCCATCCTTTACTGTACCACAGAAATCATTGAAAATGTCTCAATTTAGGTTATTTCAGTATCTTTTTAGATTAGTACAAGAAGCAAGGGCACTTTAAACTCATTTAGACCAACTCGACCCTGTAATAATGTTCTTTTAGATTTTTTGTTAGAAATAATTTTGGGGGCAGAAAATATTTTCATATATTATACACAAAATATATTTTACATATAACATTTATATATGCATATGCATTTAGATTCCCATGAGTCGTAGGAGTTTTTTGGTGAAAAAGATCTAAAAATATAATACTAAACATAACATCAAAACAAGCTAGTTACTGTAAATAGTTCAATAAGGAGATTGTGCATTTATTCGATCCACTTGGATATGTAATCTACACAATTCCACCTACCAGCATCCCCACATTCCATTTTGACATTATTGATTGGGTGATTGAATTTATTGCCTGGTGACAATAGTTTAATGAGCTCAAGCCTGCACAGATCTCCAAGGACATTCATAATGCACAACAGTTACCTAGTTTAGTCATTCTTAAGAATCTGAAGCCCACATTTATAGTCTTGTTCTGATGTACATTGGGTAAAGAACTGTGTTAAATCTCTGATGCAACACAATAAACATCAAAGCATGACACCTCTGTGACACAACCTAGCTGAACTTCTAATCGGCTATTATCTTGCATGATTCTAGACAATGCCTAAGTTATGGTTATGTGCCCAGGCCCCCTTCGTGCTCTTCCCTTTGCATAAAACAAACCAGCTTTTATCACCAGCATCAGTGGCAACAACCCTTCTCCAAGTAGTGACATAAAAATAAAATCAACATTAAGAGTAAAACATTTTTAGAAAAATGAATTCTGTCTGCATTGGCATTTTTCACTTTATCCTGATAGCCATGATGCAAATGGTATACTGAGTTAATTTTATGCACTGTAAACATCTGATCATTTCCCTTCTTGTTTTCCTCACAGGAAATCAGATGATAGCAACGGTATAGAAAATAACGCCCCAAGACACAGAAAAATTGTAAGTTACTTCCACATGATCATCTAGCTACAAGGCAAAATTCAATATACACAAGCTATTAATCCATTTTCTTTTTTAGTTAAAAAAAAACAGACATAGTAACTTACAGTGTGCTTGAATATGCTTGTTTATACCATTATGGGAGAAAATATATAGTCATACAAAAATTAATAGCATTCTTTTCCACCAGAAAATAGGTATCAACCAATCTAAAAGTAAATCAATTGCACTCTAGGTATTTTTCTTTTATAACCTTGGGCTAGTTTCTTTTACAATTTTTCATGTAGCCTTTTCTTTCTCTCTCAAGTTCTCTGGATTCTTTTATTATTTTATTTTCATATATTCCCATATATTTAGTGCTGTGAATTAACCCATAATAGCTGATTTTCTTTATTGAGTTATAATTTTCTTAATTTGTCAACAGTAGAGCTCCTCACTTTGGCAGTAGATTGTAACCCTCATTTCCCAGCAGTTTTGCTTTGCTAAAGTGATGGTTATTACAGAATAATGTGGACATTAATTATGTTTCATTATGTTTTATTTAATGCAGGAATCTGGGAACCAGTAAGTGGACAGATCATGTCAAGCATCATGAGAGGATGTGTGAAGAGTTTGTATTTCATCTTGGCTTATCCTTTCTTTTAAGAGCATCAGAGTTTTTATTTTTTTAAAAGATAAAAAATTTATGCAGCACACAAAGCAGTAGCTTCATAAGCAAAATATGCTATCTCAGATCTAAAGATATATTTTTATTTTGTTATTGTTTTATGTTAAAGCAAGGTAAATTGTTTCAAACATGTTCTATGAGCTGTAACCCAGGATAATGAATTATATCCTGGTCCACAATGGACACACAGAACAGACACCAGCAAAATCAGTTAATAGTGTATTGAATAAATGTCACTAAAAACCTGTTTAAAACCAAAGAATTTATTAAAGAGAATGCCTTTGTCATTTGTCTTAAAAAGTTATGTTTTTTCCCTAAAGCTTGCTCCCTATGTGAAGTATTTGTAATAATTCTCATGTAAAGTTCTTCCTTCTATGATACTGTAAACAATATGTCTTCTTTGGAAATGAATACTTTGTGCTTTTGTTAATGATGGTTACTCTACAATCTGTAGAAGAAATACATACTTTTAACCCACAAATAATGGTTTAAAGCAAGGAAATAAAACCATTTGCTTGTTCCAAAGTGCTGTCACTACAAAAGCAAATCCTCTTAATATTTATTACACTGATTTCTATTGCTTTCCTACACCAAACCAAAGCGCTTCTTAGTCTTTATAAGTAGAGTCCCCCCATTGCCACCCCATGGGGTTTGAAATTTTTCAGGTTCACCTCCTGGTATTCATGTTTTAAGTGGCAGAACTATATAGTCATAATGCAACACTGTAACTGTATAATTCATTTGTAGTTCATGGTTTCCTGGTATCTTTTATTTGATATGTAGTTTCTTGGAATTCATGACTGGTTAAATATATAAAAATACACAATTGATGCTTTATGATAATAATTCCTTAGAGTGAAATCTGAAAGTACTAAAATACTTCTATGTTGTTGTAAATGCCTTAGACTTGTCTTTAAGGTAGATACTTAGTTTCTATTGCACATATAACTGAAGTATTTTCTAAGCTCACTGTAACTAAATCAAATGAAATTTGAATGGATGAGAAAAGTGGCAAATGGCTTTAAATGAAATATTGAAATTATGCCTCATACTAGATTGAGTTCCCTTGATACTGAAGAGTCTGGAGTCCTGCTGGTTATAGGGAAACAGAGTTAAGAACAATAAGAAACAAAGAAGGAAGAACTTGGGATGATGGTTAAAAAATCCACATTTCTTAGTGATTGAAGGATTAAAACTTGGGGAAGAAAATTCAGTGGTTTAAAAAGAAATATTTTATAGAAACTTGTACCATGTGTATTGGTTAAGAAAATCATAAGATTCTTGTAGTGAAAATTATATGGCATCTTAACTAATGTTTACCAATATTACTAGCATAAGTAATACACATGCACTTGGAAGCTGCTCATTACTTTATTGCTGCAACAATGCAGTCTTTTGTTGTAAAACATGTTAAGTAAACATATAAGTTTTATCAAACTGGAATACACTGCATTGTGGCCAAAATAAGTTTATTGGTTTTAGAGCCATTCATTTGTTTTGATTTAATTCATTATTAATTTGACAAAATTATCTTTGGTGATATGATGGCAGTTAGTTTAATCCGAACAATTTGAATTCAATCAAAAATTAATCAAACCTGTTATTTGAGTAAGTCCAATTCAAAGTAGTATACCTGTGACTAGGTGTGTACAACACCAAAAGTAGTAATAGCTCATTTGCATATTCATGCTTCTATTTTGACACCACTAACTGTTAGGCTAAAATAGATTTCAAGGAAAAAAAAAAGGAGAATTAGAGCTCTAAGGTTAAATGATCTGAAGCATTTATCTAGTAAATTGAAATTCTAAGTGGCATTGCTGTTAAGAGGCAGTGCTTGCTGTTTACTTTTTCTAGCAAAGACAAGTTATTTCCAGAAAAAGTACTCAAACATTTAAGTTGATGTTTGGCTTTTCAGAGCCTCTCTGGAGGACTTCTGGAAAATTGCTTTAGCACTGTTTATTAAAAATGAAATGATTCCATTACCTCACCTCATGGAAAAGATAAGTCGAATAACTAAGAACGACCAATTGTCAATGGACTGCAGATACTAAGCAGAAGAAAAGCTGTAGCAGAGAAACTACTCCAGCTTTATATATTAGACATCTAGGGAAATTCTGTGACTCTTTCCAGCTCATGGGGGTTTTCAGCATAATAAGTGGATTTAATGATGTCATAAAATTCCCAGATACTTTCACATTCAGGTTATATGATAATGTAAATCTTTTCCTTTTGCAGTCTGTTTTTCCCTAGCATTACTTACGCAGGCCCAATTCTAAAAGTGATTGTGCTCCTTTCTTCTCCTTTACTTATAGGACATGAATTTCCATTCCCTTGACCTTAATAGTTCATTAATCCATCCGTTGCCTCCCCTCCCCCACCTTTACCAGCTGCAACAGCTGATTTCTCATCTTCTATCAACCCATCTTTTGCACTGCTGCCTGGTCTTCTTTCTTAAATACGAATCTCACTTATCAACTTCACATGACAAGTTACAGGCCAACTTGCTGCAGGCTTACGGTTGCCATTTCTTAATATTGCAGTTCATCAAATTGCTAATCTCCTTCCAGTGTCTTGAAGTAGCTTTGGCACATAGAAATTGGGCCCAGAATGCGGTCCCTAACACTTCCCCCCACTCCGCTAGCTCAAGATTAGCCATCATAATTTTAGTCTGATTTTATGACTTTGGAGAGTTCTCATACCCAGTGAGACATGTGCCATCTTATGTGCACACATTTCTTTGTATTTATTACCCTGTATTATAAATACATATTTGTTGGACTCCTTCCTGGATTTTGCCTTTTATTTCTGTGTCCTGTACCTACCACAATGAACATATGTTAAAGAGGTCATGAAAATGTGTTTTGAATGGATAAATTTATTACTAAAAGTCAAGTTTCAGGCTGGGGTTGTGGCTCAGTTGTGGAACACTTGGCTGGCACGAGTGAGGCAATGGGTTTGATCCTCTGCACCACATAAAAATAAAGGCATTGTGTCTATCCACAACTAAAAAAATCTTTTAAAACTCAAGTTTCATAAATTTGTGCTTATTTTAGAGAAACAATTTAAATGTTGACAAATCAGAATATAAAAAAAATATTTTAACAGGGAAAACAATCTAACTTGCCAAAACTATTAAACAGAAAGTATTGCTTTTAACTTAAATTCCTATTGTCCTCTATGTTTCATGGACTGCACACATGTAAACCCATTTTTTCCTTTATTTTATAAGTTGATGTGTTGAATTCAAATGTAAAGAATTTTAGTAACTGTATTCTCTTGTATGGTTCTGTAGAGAGTCAATATTTGGGTACACTTCACAAATCTCATTCCACTGCCCCCATCCTGACAGTGTCTTATGATACCTTATTCTCAGAATTCACTTCAGACTTTAATCTAAAAGAAACAATTTTAAAAAACATTTTAGTTTGAATCACTGAAAGCACACCTTTCATCAAATTCATCAAAAGGAAAAATTGTCAGTTCTGCTTGCTTATGCACTGGGTCCTTATCTTTGAGGTACTTAAATAGGTTTATGCAAAATGATTCACTGAGTATCTGCTGTACTTCTTGGAAGGAAAATGAATCTTCTGTAACTGAACAAATCTATACACAGAATTGGGGACTTACTTTACATTAGTGATGCTCAACTTTAGATGAGAACAACTTCAAGTATGTGTTCCAGTATTAATTAAAAGACAGTGACCTACTTGTCTATGCTCTGAATAAATATTTATGAAGTGAATGAGAAATAGAGGAATGATTCAATTATTTTGGAATCTTAAATCATAAATATTTATATATGTCTACTTTGATTTTGAGTAACTGAATTTATTCTATTACAAAGAAAAAGAAAACCAACACTATGCACTTCTTTCATATGACACTTAGAAATGTCTTTGCATTCCATCTGGAAAGTCAGTTACATGCCCTCTTGCCAACTGAGTTCTTCATTAAGGCATATCACATTTTTTAATAACAACAACTGACATTTATTGAGGGCATAACATGTGATAGGCATCATGCAAAATGCTGTGGAATGTTTTATATCATTTAATCCCCACATCATCCTATGTCATTAAATAGTTATTTCCTGCTATTTTGTAGATGAGAGAACTTAAATTTAAAGAGATTAAGTAAGTGCTGCAAGTCATCCTGCCTGTCATGTTTAGGATTGGGACTGAAATCCCAAGTGCTTCAGAAGCCTAGGCTTACCTACCTTGTGAGCAACTCCACCTGATAGTGACATGCTTCTTAGAAAATAAGGTTATTATGTATTATCTTTCTATCTTTTTAGAAGTTCACTCTTCTGGCTAGTCAGTTATATCATAAGTTCCATAATTTTTCTCTCAAGATTTTGTGGTAGAACATCCATGAAGTACTTCATTCCTCCCTGTAGGCTAAAAAGTGTGACCATGGGGTTCATTTTCTGTCTCTTGTCCTGCTGACATTATAAACAACATCTTTCATTTTCAATGAAATGAAAATCATATAACATGTTTCATTATGTTTTATTTAATGCAGGAATCATTTATATGATTCTTACTTTAATAAAACAAATATTTATTAAAATTACTAATGGTTAATAAAGAACTATCTGTGTTTTAAAATGTGTAGCCAGCCGGGTGCGGTGGCGCAGGCCCATAATCACAGCACTTGGGAGGCTGAGACAAGAGAGTCGTGAGTTCAAAGCCAGCCTCAGCAAAGGCAAGGGGCTAAGCAACTCAGTGAGACCCTGTCTCTACATAAAACACAAAAAAATAGGGCTGGGGATGTGGCTCAGTGGTTGAGTACCCCTGAGTTCAATCCATGGTACCCCCTCCCCCCAAAATTATAAAACGTGAGGCCAATTTGAAGGAACTGAGCAATAGTATTTTGCAGCAATTAGATTAAAAATGATAGTTGGAAGGTCAACCTCCGGAAATTTGGAGCAGACATATTTTTTCCTGTTCTATTAAGTGCAGATAACAATGTTAGGCCTTATAAAACGAATGGAAAATGATTCTGACTTTAGCCAAACATTACTACTGTTGCCCCATCCCTACCCCCAGCAGCAGATGCTGAGTGAAGAGTTGGGAGTTGGAGCTAAAATTTTTCATCCTCAATAATAAGCAACTCCTCTCATCCTTGCTGAGATTCTGAATTCCTGCTTTTGCCTTAGAGGAGCCAGGTACTCTTCCTCCTCTGGATTGTCCATGGAGGCAGAGTGAGGTAGTTGAACCTTTTTTTTTTTGGTGTTTTGAGATGAAGTCCTGATATTTGGCGCAGGTTGACTGGTGTTGAATTCCTGGGCTCAAGTGATCCGTGTCTCAGCCTCTTGAGTAGCTGGGACTACAGGAATGTGCCACCATGCCTGGCAGAACCTGGATTTGTAACTCCCCAAATTTAACAAATACCATTAGCTTATAGACCCAAGAAAGTGAGAAAACCCCAAAGAGAATGCATCCAATAAAATCCTTTCCAACAGCCACATCCATGCTTGGAGCAGCTCAATTCCTAATAACTAAACTATGGAACAAACCTAGGTGTCCTTCAACAGGTGAATGGATTAAAAAAATGTGGCATATATATACAATGGAATATTACTCAGCCTTAAAGAAAAATGAAATTATGGCACTTGCTGGTAAATGGGTGAGCTGGAGAATGTCATGCTAAGTGAAATAAGCCAATCCCCCCAAATCAAAAGTGGAACGTTTTCTCTCTTATGCAGATGGTAATTCACAATGAGGGGGGAGGGGCTAGGGAAGAACAGAGTTACTTTAGGTAGAGGGGAGTGAAGGGAGGGGAGGGGGTATGGAGGTAGAAAGGACAGCAGAATGAATCAGACATTATTACTCTATGTAGGTATATTACCAAATGACCAGTGTGAGTCTACATCATGTATAACCAGAAGAATGAGAAATCATACTCCATTATATATGATGTATCAAAGTGTATTCTGTCATGTATAACTAATTAAAACAAATTAAAAAATTTAAAAAAATCCTTGCCAAGTTACATCATCATCATCACAATTGTGAAAACTAGAGATGAGATAATCCTGAGAGCAGCAATACAGAAACAACACTTTATCAACAGTGGAGAAAAGCAAGTTGAATGACAGCATATTCTCATCAGAGACATAGAACTTAGAAGTGTCATGACATTGTTCCAATGTTCCTACTGCCACTCCAGAATTCTGCGTCTGGTGAAATGATCCTTTAGTAATGTAATTGGGAAATCAAGACATTCTCAAAATCAAGACAAAGATAACTAAGACACCTTGTCACCAGCAGACCTACCTTAAAAGAATGGCTAAAGAAATTCTACAAAGAGAAAGGGAATGGTAAAAGAAGAAATTTTGGAACATCAGGAAGGAAGAAGAAACAATGGAAAGAATAAAAGTATCAATAAACACAACAACTACTTTTCTGATTTTTGTTATGTCTGACTCTTCAGGAAAAAAAATATTGATCTGATTGTCAATATAATGTAAATGTAAAGGAAATATTTCATATTATTAATATTTAATATTAAATGAGGATGCAAAGGGGCACAAGAGAAGGTAGATTTTCTATACCTCACTCAAAATTATAAAGTGTCAACAACAGTAAATTGTAATAAATTATAATAAATAACTATAAATAATTATATATAAACGTGTGTAATACCTAGAACTACTACCAAGCTCTAAAAGAAATGTGGTAAAATCATTATAGATACATCAAAATGAAATTCTAAAACATGTTCTGGTAACCCTACAGAAATGCAGGGAAAAATATAACAGGAAAAACAATGAACAGAAAAATAAAAAAAATAAAATAAAATGTCAGAGTTAGACCCAAATAGTATCAATAATTTTGTAAGTCTAAAGAGACTTCTGTACCAGTAAGGTGGAGATTGGCAGAATGGATTTAAAATAATCCAACTATATGTTGCCCATAAGAAGCAGTTCAATTATAACAATATAGGTAGACTGAAAATGTAAGGATGGAAATATATGCCAAATAAACCTTAACCAAAAGAAAGCAGAAGTGACTGTATTAATATCAGATGAAATGGGTGCCAGAGGAAACACAGGGACAGCGAAGAACATTGTACCATTATAAAAGGTGAACCTAGCAAGAAAATATAGATCAGACAACCAAGCTACTGTGTGATATACCTATCAGCAAAAACTTAGAGAACTGAACAGACAAATCCACAATTATAGTTGGAGACTTCAACAGCCCTCTCTCAACAACTGAAAGAATAATTAGATAGAAAACCATCAGATATATAAAATAATATCATCAATGAGCAGTTTCTGATTTATATCCATAAAATATTACCCCAAAAGAGCAGATCACAGATGTACCCAGGGAATATATACCAAGAGAGATTATAAGACAAACATCAACAAACAACAAAACACTGAAATCAGAGTATGTTTTTTGACCAAAATGGAATCAAACTACAAATCAATAATAAAAAGTTAATAGGAAAATCTCCCCTGTATTTGGATGTTAACGTGTTCGTAAATAATTCTCCAGTTAAATAAGTTTTAAGCAAGTCTAAAAAGCACATTGTACAGAAAGCAAAACATATTAAAATCTGTGACTTAGCAAAAGCAATGCTGTGAGGGACACTCATAGCATTAAAATTTTATGTTAGAAAAGAGAAAAAGTTCCAATTCACCCTATACTCCCACTCTAAGAAACTGAAAAAAGAACAAATAAATCTAAAGCCTATAGACTTATTTTCCAGGTCAGTAATTTTCAGTATGATACTCTCTCATGGTCCTGAGTTGTGGCAGCAAGCAAAACAAAGAGGATGATGAAGACAAGAACAGAAATCAATGAAATTGAAAACAAACAATAGAGAAAATCAATGTGACAAAACCTTGTGTTTTATTTTTGAAAAGATGTATAAAATTGGCAAACCTCCAGCAAGACTCAAAAGGAAAAAAAAAAGACAAATTGCCATACCAGAAATGAAAAAAGCAATATCATTACAGACCCAAGATATATCAAAAGGATAGTAAATAGTATAAACAATTCTCATACATAAATTAGGCAATTTAGATAAAATGATCTACACAATGACCACACAAACACCACAGGTCTTGCAATATGAAAAAGTAATCGAGTAGCTCTGTGGCTGTAGATGGTCCTCCCAACTTATGATAGTTTGATTTATTAGTTTTGTTTTTTGATGCTAAGAATAGAACTCGGGGCCTCATTCTAGGCACAAACACTACCAATGAGCTATACTCACAGCCATGGGCTTATGAGTTTTTGGCTTTGTAATGATTCCAAAGTTACACACATTCAGTAGAAACCTTACTTTGAATTTGAGTTTTGATCTCTTTTGAGGCCAGTGACACATGACATGATACTCTCATGATGCTGGGAAGCAGTAGCTAGCCATAGCTCCCAGTCAGCCACGCATCACAAGGGTAAATGACTGATATTCAGCAGTGTACATAATGTATCCAATAAATTACCTGAGTTATTCAAAACTTTATTGAAAATATGCCTCGTGTTAGATTTTTTTCATTCAACCATAAGCTGAATGTATGTGTTCTGAGCACATTTAAAATAGGCTAGACTAAATTATTGTGATTGGTAGTTTAGGTGAATTTAATGCATTTTCAACTTGATTATACCTTCAACGTAGAAATGAATTTATCTGGGTATCATCCTATTGTAAACTGGGGAGCCTTTGCACATGACAAAGAAACACAGGTCAAGTTGTTCAACATCCCAGCCTTTAAGGAAATTAAGGTCACAATGAGATATCACTATATATGTATGAGCATAACAAAAATAAAAATACTGAAAATACCAAAATGCTGGGTGCAGATTCACAGAAATCACATATCTCACACATGGCTTATGGAAGTGTATAGACACTATGGAAGTTGATATTGAAATTTCTTAAAATAATAAACAAACACTTAAGATACGATCAAGCAATCATACTTCTCAGCATTTGTCTCAGAGAAGTGAAAACTAATGTCCACACAAAAATGTGCATGGCTGCTCACAGCATCTTTAATCATAGTAGTTTTAAACCAGAAACAAAATGTCTTAAAATAGGTAAATATTTAAACAACTGTACTACACTGCTACAGTTTGGATTTTAAATGTTCCCCAAAGGCCCATGTGTTAAAGGACTCAGTTCTCAGCTTGGTACTATTGGGAGGTAGAAGAAACTTTGAGGTTGGGGATTGGGGAGGTCTTCGAGTCAAAGCCTCTGCCCTTGAAGGAAATATTGAGACTCTGGTTTCTCCTCTTTCTCTTTCATTCCCACTCACAAGATGAATGTTTTTGCCATATGCTTCTGCCATGGTGTATTTTCTGGCCACAGGCCCAAAGTGGCAGGGCCAATCAATCATGAATTGAAACCTCTGACACTGTGAGGCAAAACAAACTTTTCCTCTTTATAAGTTGATTTCCTCTGGTATTTCTTAAAGTAACGGAAAGATGATTAACATATACACCCACAACATGTAGTATTACTCAGCAATAAAATGAACAAATATTGATACTTGCAACCACATGGATGGATTTCAAAGACGTTATGCTGAGTTATAAAAAAAAAAGTACATCTGAAGAGATGTGACTCCATTATTTATATGACATCCCTCAAATGATGAAATTATAGAGATGGAAGATCAAATTAGTAGTTGCCAGGGTAGAGAATACTAGGGGGAACTGGAGGTGAATAAGATTGTAAAGAGGTAGTAATAGGGAAATACTTGTGGTGATGGGTTAGATTTCTTTCTTGATGATTCTGGGAATCTATATATGTGACACAAAACAGGACTATATACACATGTTACATCAATGTCAATTTCCTTCTTTGGGGATGGTACTATAATTACTGAAGGTGTAATCTCCTGTAATTGGGACAAGTGAATTAAGTAGGAATGGACCTCTCTGTTCTTATCTTTGGAACTTCCTGAGACTCTATCATTTTCTCAAAAAAACTTTAAAAAATCATATCATCTAAGTCAGTAGATGACTGGTATTATGTTAGACAAGAATATGATTTAGAATTTTACTTCTTTATTATTGGTTCATGTAGAAAGTCAACGTAAAAGATGAGCTAAAACTGTTGATAAAAAGCAAAGTATAGGGTTAGTTATAATCTGTGCTCACATTATAATGTTTCACCAGATAGACGTTGCAAAACAGTCTTTTTTATTCCTATTTAAATGACAATGCATTTAAAAATTTCTCCCTTCTATTGAATAACTGACAATACTTATATATAAACATGATAAAGATAATCTATGTGTAAGTTCTTTATTTTGTGTTGTTGTAGCTATGTAAGAAAGGGATATATTAAATCTTTCATCTCACTTAACCATAACTACAATAGAAATTCTATACTGAAAAATGTTATTTTATTTCTGAAGTAAAGATATTATCAAAGTTCAATAAAAATCTTGCACATTTACAAAGATATCTCTATACACAAAAACACATCAGAGCAAATAATCACATCCCTATTCTAACTATATTTTCTCATATGTTTGCTTCTTTGAATAGGTGTTCTGGTGCCTTTATTGTAGCTACAGTGTGAAGCAGGAGACAAGAGTGACCAATAAGAGTTCACAATAGTTTGTAGAAATCGGAGACAGTTGTGCTAGATACAGCATTCAACAGCATGTGTTCATGAGTGAGTTGCCACCTGCCTGGTGACGCCATGAGCCAGCCTGTTGGCTATGTTATGACAGGTCATGCAGAAAGCATTAAAATTCTATGCAATAAAATTTTTTTCTGTACTTTAAAACTTCTCCTGAGATTCTGAAAAATGCTTATTAAAATATATTCTAATTCTGTTCTTTGTTAACCTCTGCAATTTCCTGAATTGGACAAAGAACAACCTTAAGCTTAGATATAAAATATAGTAATTTAAAACATTATAAAAATAACTTTTATCTAAAGAAAAACCAAATTTCATTTTTTAAAAAGTTTTATTTAGTTTTGTTGTGGTAGGAACACTTAGCTTGATATCTTTTTAATAAAATCTTAAGTGTACAATACAGCATTGTTATGTATAGGTACAATGTTGTACAGCAGGTTGCTAGGACTTATTCATCTTTTTTTTTTCTTTTTTTTTTTTAGTACTGAAGCTTGAACTCATGGGTACTCCACCATTGTGCCACATCCCCAGTCCTATTTTGTGTTTTATTTAGAGTCAGGGTCTCACTGAGTTGCTTAACACTTCACTTTTGCTGAGGCTGCAAATACAGGTGTGTGCCCCTAAGACATGCATCTTACCAAACTGAAACTTTATATTCTTTGGACAGCAAGCTGCCATCCCCTTGCACTGTTTCAGCAACCATCATTCTGTTTTCTGTTTCTGAGAGATTGATTATGTGAGATAACTCATATATTGGAATCATAGTGTTTGTCCTGCCATTGGCTATCTCAGCGTAACATGATTATCCATGTTCTTGCATTTGGTGGGTTTTTGTTCTTTTTAAAAGCTGAATAATATTCCATTATATGTATTTACCATTTTGTTTATCCATTCATCTTGGATTGATAGTTTATTTCCATATCTTGGCTTTTGTAAATAATGCTGCAACCAACATAGGAGTACAGACATTTTCAGACCTTGATTTCAGGTCTTTTGGATATATGTTTAGAAGTGGAGTTACTAGATCAGATGGTAGCTCTATTTTGAATATAATGAGGAACCTCCATACCACTCTCCATACTATTGCACCAATTTCCATTTCCATCATTAGTGTACAAAATATACAACTTTTCCACATCCTCTTTTGGATAAGAGTTATTCTAAAAGGTTTATAAAATAATTATATGCATTTTCATATATCTGTTAGTGAATTGTGTTTTCTTCAGAGAAATGTCCATTCAAGGCTTTTGCCTATTTTAGTTTTCAAAAAGATCATAATGAGTTGTAGGAACTTCTTATGTATTTAGAGATAACCTCATTATCCTATATATTGTTTGCAAATATTTTCTCCCATCCCAGGCATGGTCTTTTCATGCTAGTGGTTGTTTACTTTGGTATACAGAAGCTTTTTAGTTTGATGTAGTTCCATTTGTTCATTTTTTAATTGTTCTTATCTGTGCTTTTGTGTCATGTCTAGGTAATAATTGCCAATGCCAATGCCAAGAACTGTATCTAGGAGTTTCACAGTTTCAGATCTTATATTTAAGTCTATAATTGATTAATTTTGAGTTGATTTGTATGTAGTATGGGGTGAGGGTCCAATCTCATTCTTCTGCATATGAATACCCAGTTTTTCTCACAGCATTTATTGAAGAGACTAGTCTTTCTGCACTGCATATTCTTGGTACCTTTGTTGTAGATCAGTTAACTATACTTGGTTTTAGTTCTAGTTTGTCTACGCTCTTTCATCGGGCTTGATGTCTGGTTTTATGCTGGAACCATACTCTTTTTTTTTTTTTTTTTGGTATCGGAGATTGAACTCAGGGGTACTTGACCACTGAGCCACATCCCCAACCCTATTTTGTGTTTTAGGTAGAGACAGGGTCTCACTGAGTTGCTTAGCGCCTCGCCATTGCTGTGGCTGGCTTTGAACTCGCGATTCTCCTGTCTCAGCCTCCCTAAGTGCTGGGATTACAGGCTTGCGCCACCACGTCCGGCTTGGAACCATACTCTTTATTCCTACAGCTTTGTAGCATATTTTGAAATCAGAAGAAGGATTTTGTTAATTGTTAAAATATTTGCTAGAATTAACTAGTGAAGGCATCTGGTCCTGGACTTTTCTTTCTTGGGGTGAAGTGGGTTTAGACTACTGATTTAATCTCTTTGTTTGCTATCAATAGGTTGGGTTTCTCCTCCTCTTCCTCCTCCTCCTTCCTCTTCTTCTTCTTCCCCTTCCTCCTCCTCCTTCTTCCAGCTCCATTTATTTATTTATATATTTTATTTTTTGGTTCTTTCTACTTAAACAGCACAATATAATCTATTTGACAGAATAAAAGCATGAAATATATCTTGTTTTAATTCAGTCCTGAATATCTCTGCTTCCCCCCCCTTCTCTCTCCTGACCTTTCTGTCATTTTATTCAGTTATTTTTTTAAAAAATTAATTTCTTGTGAATGTAGAGTGTATGTTTGTAGCAATTCATTCATTTCTTCCAAGTTATCCAATTTATTCACATGTTATGAATAATAGTAGTCTTTTATGATCCATTAGAGACTAATTTATGTTGGTATCAGTTATTATTTCTCCAACATTATTTCTGACTTTATTTGAATTTCTCTTTTCTTAATAGAAATCATAGGCCAGATAATGTCCCTTGATGCTGAGCTCTGCCAGTTTTGGGGAAAAGTAATATGGATAAAGTGAAATTGTGCATTTCAATGTGATCATTCTTGGTTTTGTGATAATCTGAGGTGCTTCAACTTTTTACCTACATTTTAGATTACCTATTAAAGTATTTTGGTCCATGTATCATTTTCAGTTCGGTGTTTCTTTGGAGTGATGAGGGTAGTAACCTCCTATTCTTCCATTTTCGAAGATCACACTCCCAAAGCTTGTTTTATCAATTTTACAAAAATACACAAAGAAATGACAGAAACTCTACAAATCTACTTATATAAATCAAACTACAATTTAAAAATTAATCCTCTGCTATGAAACTTTAGTTTTCTATTCTTACACTTAAGCTGTGCCTTGCTATATTCTGTGGCGTTATTCTGAGCAAAAATAGTCTGAGCTCATGATCCCCAAACTTGTCCATTAAAGTCAGTTGTAGAAAGAAATGACAGATGCTCCATTGTTTTGAGAACTGGCATTATCTAATTTTTGGATCTTAATCAGACTCTAGACCACATGACATTCATCTGTCACTCTTAACTTTTCTGTTTTAATCATATCAATTTGCCAAAGTACTAATTCCTTTGTATCTGTGTCCCTACCATTGTGCACACAGACTAAATAGGCTCTAATTAATGTAATAATATGTTTCTGAAAAGCAACCATCAACCATAGGATTGAGCTTAGGCTAGAAGCTTCTCAGTTCAAATGATAGTTATTAAAAGACAAGAGCTGAATGCCCCTGCTTTGGGCCAACTCAAAAAGAATGATCCCAAACAAATGAACTATGACACAGCTGAATTTTTGCAAATTCCTGGGAGCTATGGCAAAGTGCTTTATTTTTTGTGATCTTTGAACCACTGAGATCATAAATAAGAACTAACTTACATGTTAATTTTCTATCAATTTTCCTTTTACACTACACATGTAAAATAGGATGTGGCAGAGTTTGATAAGTTATATCTGGCAAAGCTGTTGCTAACCAGTATCTAGTGAGGGAAAGTGTTGAGCATCAGCCAGTCTTCTTTTCTTTGCATAGAAACCCTAAGAACTTAAATTTGGGGGAAATTAAGATATTTATAGAGATCATAATTTGTAGCTATCTTGTTTTCTTGGAATTAGGTCACAACTGTGCTGAGGGAAGAGGAATTTTTTATTCCCATATTTCTTCCCCAGGCTATTCTCCACCCCAAATTCCAGTTTTATGTCTTTGAAATACAGAATAGGAATTGCAAAAATATGGGGAAGAAATTCTTGAATTTAAATTATGCATTCTTTTCACTTCATTTAACCTCCTCTTTTATGACAATACCCAAGTGTTTTAGCAATAAAAATATATTGAAATGTTCCTTGCTCAATTTTTAAGCTTTTGTTTGTACAAGATTCTTAGCATCACTTAAGATTCAATTAATGTTATTAAGCCATATTTTAGATATGTTATTTTATTCAAGTCATGAGAATAGCTTTTAATGCAATTTAAAAGATTCATTTATGCTTTCTAAGCATTTATCACAGGCTTACTTTACTCAGCAGTATATATAGATATACCAATATATAGATAAAAGAAGCAGTTCCTTCTTTGAAAGAATTTTCAGGCTAGTGCTGGGTAGAAAGATGAACAATAATTCTTAATACAATGTGAAGAATGCTTTGTTTTATTTTATTTTTTTGCTGAATAATCTCTGGGATAAATTGGAAGGAGTATAGAAAAGAACGCTTACTTTGATAGCCTTCTTTAAAATAGAATGACTTCTCATTGGCTTTGCTGAAGAAATGAAGACCTCAAATTCTCAATTTTACCAATTCTTAAAATTGTTTTAGAGTCCTGACTCTTAAATGTTAGGTCCCATGAATGTGCCCCTCTGACCTTCTTATTATCCTATGATGTGCTGCCTCAGCTATATTGTCTAGGTTAATTGCCACTAATTTGCGCACAGTCACACCCAGGGTGATCCCAGCCCTCTGAGTTTTGGAAGGGGCTTCTATGTTCTCTCTGATTGCTTCATCCTAAGATGTGGAATCACGCTTTTCCTTTAAGTTCTCTTGACATAGAGAACATTTGTCAAGTTTTCACTCAAGACCTGATCATACTGGGAGGAGAATGTTGCATAGGAGATAATCTGCTATTATCGCACTGTTACAGCACTACACGGCAGTTTTCACCAGGCCCACTGCCGGTCTCCATCCAAGCTGCCTTCAACAATGGGAGAATCACAGTGCCTGACTCAGGGAGCAGGCCAAGTCTGCAAAAGCCATAGAGATATGAACAACATAGATGTTCACACTTGTCAGCCTGCAGGGCACCTCTTCAGGCTCATTTTCTTCCTTATTATTGATATCTTTTCAGTATACCTGACTGTGGGAATATCTGTTGAGGGAAAATTCCAGTCCTGTCCATAACACACCCGTATTCGAATAGTACCAAAGTAGTGTGAGATCAGTATATTTCTTTTTTTTTTTTTGGTACTGGAGATTGAACTCAGGAGCAATCGACCACCAGCCCACATCCCCAGCCCTATTTTGTGTTTTATGTAGAGACAGGGTCTCACTGAGTTGCTTAGTGCCTCACTGTTGCTGAGGCTGGCTTTGAACTCACAATTCTCCTGTGTAAGCCTCCCTAAGTGCTGGGATTACAGGCTTGCACCACCATGCCCGGCTGATCAGTATATTTCTAGAATTCTGAAATATGTAATATTAGTTCATACTTTGTTGAGTCAAAAATTGTCCAATTCAGGCTGATGCACAAAATAGTCATTACTTTTCCTTCTCTTCTCACCAAGTTAAAAAAAAATAAAAAAGAGAAAGAAAAACTAAAGTAAACTAGGGTCTAATCTCAAAACAAAATTTTTCTCATTTCCCGTATGTGAAAATTAAACTGACAACATGAAAATTCACCAAATGTTAGTTTGAAGATTCTTTAGGAGACCTTTATCAAATTATCATCCAAAAAAGGACTAGTCATATTAGTTTACCACCCTATCTAAAGTAACAATAATAGAAAGGATATAAGTGTACTTCATGATAATAATATAATATATACTATAATATAATAGGTGGCATTTTAACTATATAAATGTATACTAGTATAATTATACAAGTAAGTGCATGTATAATCAATTATTCATGCATTCAAACAGCACATCTATATATGTACATATAGTGTACACACATGTATATATACATATATGGTATATGCACTATATTTATATATAATATATACTACATGTATCTGGTGTAGGAGATGGTATATTAAACAAAATGAAGTTCCTGCTTTTAAGAAACTTACTTTGTACTGGAGAAGATAGACAAATTAAGAAGAAATAAAATATCCAGTGTTTTAGCTGGAATTGATAAGTGCACAAAGAAAAGTGATGCAGCAGAACTCTAGTTTGTGATTTTAATTAACGTATAGTTTATAGAATAATTTTGGAGATGGTCTAGGCAGAGATCAGTCAGAAGTCATGTAAATATCTGGGGCAAGAGTGTTATGGTCTGAGAAAAGAGAGCACATAGATCCCAAGAGAATAAATTCATACTATGTTTAAGGAGGAGCAAACAGTCCTATATAGTTAGAAGAGATCAATGAAAATTAGGTGTGCAAATACTGCAGAAAGCCCAGGATCGGATCATATAGGAAATGCAGGTTTTGGAAAGGACTTTGAATTTTATTCTCAACTTCATGAAAAATTAGAATTAGGTATAATTTCAAATAATGAAAAATGTATACCTTAGGGCAGATAGAATGCCAATTCTCATCTGTATAAAGACATTAAGATATAAGCATGCTGCTTTGCTTCCTAAAATTGTAGGGACTTAGACTCCTCCCTCTTGGTACTCAATCATCCTTAGAATGTGACTTCTGCCTCAGGCACTGAAATTGTTGAATGAGCTCTAGTTATCAATTTGACATTTCAACCACCAGAAACCACAAAGAAGAAAAAATTTAAAAAAAAAGGTAAAAAAAGGGGTTCTATCTCTAAAGTTATGTCCCAGAAATGTACAAGACATTTTGACTTAAATTCCACTGATTACAGCCTAGTCTTATGGCTACCCCTAGCTCTGAGAGAAAGTAGGAAATGTAGCTTTAATTCTAGTCATTTGTTTCGTTATACATCTTGGGTTCAATTTCCAAAGAATAATAAGTAGACATTGGTGGATGATGAGTCAACTCTGAAGCCGTAAGTCACTGGAGACTGACAAGCACAAACATGACACAAATTCATTTATACCAATGTATTAGTCAGCTTTTCATCACTATGAGCAAAATATCTGACAAAAACAACTGAAAGAGCAATGCTTTATTTTGTCTCAGTTTCAGAGATTTCAGCCCATTGTCGGCTAGCTCCAAGGCAGAAACATCTTGGCAGAAGAGCCTGCTGGAGTGAAGCTACTCAGATAATGGCAGCTGGGAAGCATGACAGCAAGCCAGGAAGGGGCCGGAGTGTGTATGCGCATCCCTGTGCTCTCTCTCTTGTTGACCTACTTCTTCCAGGTAGACTTTACCATATACAGTTCCCACCACCTCCCCGCTATTGTCATGGAATTCTTAACCCATCGGTGGATTAGTCCACTGATGAGGTAGAGTCCTTCTGATCTAATCACTTCCCAAGAGAGCCCTACTTCTGAGCACTGCTGCATGGGGGACCAAGCCTTCAACACATGAGTCATTAGGGGACACCTAATATCCAAACCATAACAATTATTAAAGGATTCTTTGGCTTGCTGTGTGAAGAATGGAAGACTCCAGAGTTCAATCAGGGAGACCACCTAAAAGTCTATGGTAACAATCTAAATTCAATTAAGATCATTCTAGTAATTGCTTAATAGAGCTGTAGTTTTAAAGTTTTGCTTATCGAATGTTTCTTGCCTGAGTTTTATTTCCTTGATTATTCACTTAATATTACTTCAAAAATACAGTCAGCAACTCAGGAGGCTGAAGCAGGAAGATCACAAGTTTGAGGCCAACTTTGGCAAGTAAACGAGGCTTTAAGCAACTTAGCAAGATGCTGGCTAAAAATAAAAAACAGAACAAAACAAAAAAACAAAAAACAAAAAAGGCCATGTGGAGATTCCTTTAAAAAATTGGAATGGAACCACCATTTGACCCAGCTATCCCACTCCTTGGCCTATACCCTAAAGGCATAAAAATAGCATACTACAGTAATGCAGCCACTTCAATGTTTATAGCAGCACAATTCACAGTTGCTAAACTGTGGAAGCAACTTAGATGCCCTTCAATAGATGAATGGATAAAGAAACAGTGGTATATATACACAATGGAATATTACTCAGCAATAAAAGAGAACAAAATTATGGCATTTGCAGGTAAATGAATGGAGTTGGAGAATATCATGTTAAGTAAAGTCAGTCAATCCCCAAAAACCAAAGGCTGAATGTTCTCTCTGATTAATGGATGTTGATACATAAGGGGGGTGGGGATAGGGAGCATGGGAGAAATGGAGGAACTTTGAATGGGGCAGGGAGAAGGTGGGAAGAGGAGGGGGAATGGGAGTAGCAAAAAAGGGTTGAATGAGGTGGACATCACTACCCTAGGTACATGTATGAAGACACAAATGGTGTGACTCTATCTTGTTTGCAACCAGAGAGATGGAAAATTGAGTTCTATATATGTACTATGACTTGAAATGCACTTTAAAAAATAAATAAAATTTAAAAAAAAAAGAAAAAAGTCTGTGGCTGTGGCTCAGCAGTAAGGCCTCTCGAGGTTCAATTTCCAGTATAAAAAAATACTGTCAATATAGAAAACTTTTTCTTTATTCTTACTCCAATGAAATGATCATCAAATCTCACTGAAATTGAATTCTACCTGTATATTAAATACAAAACTTGTACAACATTTAAGACAAAACAAATTAGCAATGTTCAGGACACCACCAGTCTTTAGAGAAATCACTGAAATCAACACTATGCACTGCACAGCACAACCTCAAGACAAAACATTTCCCATCATTCTCTTGCCAGCCTGGAAGGACTAGATTCTAAAACATAATTTCCACTTAATACAAATATTTCTTCTGTGAGAAGCCAAATGAGGAGTCATTCTTATGGAGGATCAGGATTGAAAGCAACAAAGATAGTCTCAAACAGTTACTTAGAATTTTGACTATTTCCCTGTAATTTTTCGTACCAATCATTCTTAATAATGTACAGACTTTTTCACCAAGAGAAAATTATGGTTCGTTTTTGAACAGACATATCTTCCAACGTGGCTATGAACATGAAGTTTGTGTTATGCATGCTGGAGGTCAAAGTAGAGGAGAAAGAAAGCCAGGAAATAAGCCAGTACTTCCTCATCAGCTAAAAGGCACTGAATTTGATTTCCAAAATGACTTGATGTGCTGAATATCTTGATATTAAGATCAGCTGATTGTGCAGTGATCTTATAAGAAGTATTAGGAAAATCCCTCTGATTAGAAATATTTCCTTTACTTCTTTTTAAGTGTTTTTATCAGTGCATTATAGTTATACATGATATTGGGTTCATTTTGACAGAATCATGCATGCATGAAATATAAGTTGCTCCACTTCAGTCCCAGTACTTACTCTTTCCCTCTCCTCTTCTCTCTCCTGTCCTCCTTCCTCTACTTTAATGGCCATGTTTCTCTTTATTTATAGGATTTTAAAATGGTGTTTTATAGATATACTTAAAGGGGAAATTCACTGTGGTATATTCATATATGTACATAATGTAATTTAGTCATTTTACATTCCTCCTTCCATCTTTCCCTGCAATCTCCTTCCTCTACTCTGCTAATCTCCTTTTTATTTTTGTGGGATTATCCACTCTCCTTGCCACTTTTTCTTCTTTATTTTGGTCCATTTTCTGCATCTGAGAGAAAACATTCCACCCTAACTTTCTGAGTCTGGCTTAATTTCACTTAGCATGATTTTCTCCAGTTCCATCCACTTTCCTGCAAATATCATAACTTTATTCTTCTTTATGGTTGAGTAAAACTCCATTGTGTATATATATATATATATATATATATATATATCACATTTTCTTTATCCATTCTGTTTATTATGTTAGTGGGCACCAGGGCTGTTTCCATAATTTGGCTATTGTGAATTGTGCTGCTCTAAACATTGATGTGCCTATATCACTGCATTATGCTGATTTTAGTTATTTAGGATAAGTACCAATGAGTGGGCTAGCTGGTCACATGGTAGTTCCAACCAGTAGTTCTTTGAGGAATCTCTGTACTGCTTTCCAGAGTGGTTGTACTAGTCTGCAGTCCACCAATAATGTGCAAGTGTACCTTTTCCTCACCAACCTCACTAGAATTTATTATTGTTTGTATTCTTGATCATTGCCATACTGACTTCAGTGAGATGAAATATCAGTGTAGTTCTGCTTTGCATTTCTCTGATTGCTAGGGATGTTGAACATTTTTTCATATATTTGTTGGCCATTTGTGTTTCTTCTTTTGAGACATGTCTGTTGAGTTCTTTTGGCCATTTATTGATTTTTATCTTTTTGATGTTAAGCTTTCTGAGTTCTTTATATGTTCTGGATATTATTCACCTGTCAGAGGAGCAGCTGGCAAAGATCTCCCATTCTGAGAGCTCTCTCTTCATGCTCTTAATTGTTTACTTTGTTGTGCAGAAGCTTTTTAATTTGATGCTGTCTGGATTATGGATTCTTGGTTTTATTTCTTGAAATTTAGGGGTCTTGTTAAGGAAGGCAGTGATTGCAAAATATGTTGGAGTATTGAGCCTACATTTTCTTCTAGAAATTTCAATGTTTCTGGTCTAATTCCTAAGTCTTTGATCCATTTTGAGTTGACTTATGTGAAAGATAGGGATCTGGTTTCATTTTTCTCCATATGAATATCCAGTTTTCCAGCACCATTTGTTAAGAAGACTTTCTTTTCTTTTACTTCAGCTTTTCTTTTACTTCTTACAGTGAAATCACTCATTTAGGAAAGCACCACTTTGAGAGTCAGTGGCACAGAAAGGACTCCAAAGTCTGTTTTCTAAGGGACAATAAAATGAATGATGAGCTATCAGCAGGTAAATAGCCTAGGAAGGATAATAACTCAATATTTTTGTACTTCATGTGGTATGAATTGGAGTTGAAAAGAATTATTTTAGGATGTTCTTCAGTAAAGGAAATATGACCCTATCAACAATACACTTAAACTCTCATGTTGGTTCTATAAAGGGTCTGTAAATTTAGTTTAACCAGACTAGGCCCATAATAATACAAGTGGGGTTAGGAATTAAAATGTAATAATTGCTTCAGAAATTTTTCATAGGTCAATGAGCTACACTTTTCCAAAATTTGCACTTAATTCATTTGTAGATAAATGTAGATGTTGTAGGTGTTTAGACAAAATCAAAAGAACACCCTAGTTTATGAATACTGGTGTTGGTGAAGGTCAACACTTACCATTATGAATTGAAAAATATTGAAGTGTCTTCTTTATTAAAAAACATATCTTCATTTTAAAATTTGAAATTGGCATCCAAGCTTTTAATTATGTCCATGAAATGGTTAATCTAGGATATAAAATATTCATGCTGTGAGAAACAATAACTCATTTAATAATTTAAAATTCCCCATGTCTTTAAAATGTCTCCTTGGAAGAATATGAAATACTTCAGGAATTCAAACTTGATAATTGCAATGTTTACCAAGGAAAGTGTTGCCATATGCTACCAAAACATTAAATGGCAGTTCAATTTTAATGAATCATAGATGATTGATTTACTTGAATTTGTTTTTCCATAGTAATTATCTTTTGAAATAGAAAAAATATTCTGTTGCTCATATGTTGCTTCTAGTAATCCCATTAAATGGTACCTAATCTCAAAAGTGGGAGATGACTGCTGATTCTATTTCTCTCCAAATAACCATAGTGTAAGAATTTAATTAATCCTATGGGGGAAAAACAGAAACATAATGGACAAATAATAATCTTAACCAGTGAATAAGTTAGTGGAAGACATTTTTTTCAGGACACAGCAAAGTCATAGAGATGAGAAATGCTAGGCAAAATTAAATCATGCTAAAAACTGTAGCATGAATTATTAAAATCTGAGATTACATAAGTGGGGGATCAGAGTTTAGTGTTGGTTGATGAAACTGTAGAATAAATAGGACACTGTGAAGGATTTGGGGTAAAATCTTGAAGAATTATTTTCTTCTGTACATAAATTCATATATGAAACATGACTATCATTCTTTTTTTAAAATATTTTTTTAGTTGTAGATGGACACAATATCTTTATTTATTTATTTTTTAAAGTGGTGCTGAGGATCAAACCGAGTGCCTCACGTATGTGAGGCAAGCGCTCTACCACTGAGCTACAATCCCAGCCCCATGACTATCATTCTTTATATTATATATGTTGATTCTGAATTGTCCAAGTATCAGTGGTCACTTAAATTCAAATTTCCCAATATATCCTTCAAAACAGTACAAATCAACAAAAACATCAAAGAAGTCCACACTAATGTCAAGCCTGCAGTATAAACAGAAGAAAACACTATTACTTCAAATTACCTGTAAGAAAATTAACATCGTTTTATAGTAAAACTATTTCCTTGAGCTCCTACCCAACTTTGCAGAGAATAAAGGAATAGGTATTTGAAAAACTCATTTGAAGACAGGAGAAGAAAATGAAGGGCTTAATATTGAAGTAAAGTTACCACCAGGAAGTCTATATTAAGTACCAAGAATGTTGAAAATAAACCCTTGAATGTCACTGCACTTCCTATAGAAAGGAGATGTAAAAGGATACAGTCTTAGGTATTGAGTCTGACGTTAATGGATAAAAAAGGAAGAGATGGAGATAAACTTTAGAAATTGTGCAGTGAAGGGGAGAAAAAAGGAGAAAGTAGAGAAAAATTTAGGAAACGGAGAGGTAAAAGAAAAAAATCCTAGTGCACCAAACATAAAAACTGTCTCATAATCAATTAAAGAAGCTGCTCTGTTCCTCACTGACAAGGGAGGAGAGAAGTCATTCTTCCGCTAAGAGTATTTAAAGACACCCAAAGCCAATAGTCCTGGCCATGGAATGCAAGGTAAGAGAGGCTTTGAGTCCCTGTTAATACTTTATGAGGAAAAAAATTTATGAGAATACAAATATTTTGGTGAATGAAAGTATCCCCTTCCATGCACACAAGGTGGAAACTTTAAAAAACATTCTGAAATAAACTAAATACTCTCAAGCACTTAGTTATGCTAAAAAAACAAAACAGACAAACTCCTCAAATAACCTTGAGTTAGAAAATTTAAAAGGGAAAAAAATGCTTCAAAAACCATAACACCATAAAATTTGATTTGAGAAAATAAGAGAAAGATAATATCATTTAATAAATATGAAATTATAAGATGCCTCAAAAGTAAAAGTAGGAAAATATCAAAGAAAGTGAAGAATTTAAAATTGGGCAGAACCACAGTGGTGACAAAGACAAAGCAGATTTACATAAATAAAACCAAAGCTAATAAAACTATTTACATAAATAAAACCAAACTGATCAATTAAAACAAAACAGTAATAAAAGTAATATTTATATTTTTAAGACAGGAAGACTTTTCAGAAGCCAAATAGATGTAAATCAGCAGGGCTTCCCAGTTACTTGTGAAAATTGATTCAAAAATAATCAAACCATAGGTATTGTTTAGTAAACTTGTCAAACTTCAAAGGTAAAGAAAAGAATTAGGTGGTCTCCCAGGAGGAAATAAATGAATGAGCAAACTAACCAACCAACCCATAAACAAACAAACAAACAAACAAATAAATAAATTTTGTGAAATTAGAGTTCCACCAATCTCCTTCAAAGCAACACAGAAATCAAGACAACAAATAACATTGTCAGGACACTCAAAGGAAGAACATAGGAAAAAGGCTCTCTCATCTAGGCAAACTGTCCTTCAGATTTTAAGGCTACAGGTGAAAAAATTTAAAAATGCAAGATATCAGGGAAGATTTCTTAAGTAACCTAAGAAAGAAGAGATTTGTCCAACCAAGAAGTAACAAAGAGACTTCAGAAAAATAATTAACTGGCATTTAGTATTTTTAATTGATGATTTAATTCTAAAACAAAGATGGAGATTGTGTTGAAGAATGATGTGTGGGACTGCAAGTATAGCTCAGTGGTAGAGTGTTTGCTTAGTGTGTGTGAGGTCCTAGGTTTCATCCACAGCACCTAAACAAATATATGTTTTTTTCTATATTTTTATTGGTACTTTATAATTATACATGATGGTGGTATTTGTTATTATATATTAATACATACACATGTAACAATATGATTTGGCCCATATCATTCCCCAGCATTTCCTCTTTCCCTCCCCTTGGTCCTTCCCCTGGACTCTTTCTTCTACTCTACTGATCTCCCTTTGATTCTCAGGAGATCCACCCACTGTACCTTTCTTTTCCTTTTCTCTCTCAAGCTCCCACATATGAGAGGAAACATACAACCCTTGTTTTATGAGTTTGATTAATTTTACTAAACATAATGCTCTCAAGTTCCATCCATTTTCCTGCAAATAACATAATTTCATTTTTCTTTGTGACTGAATAAACTTCATTGTGAATCTATACATTTTCTCCATTCATCCATTAACGGGCACCTATGCTGATTCAATAATTAGGCTATTGTGATTCATTTGACTATAAACATGGGTATGCATGCACTGCTATAATATGTTGACTTTAATTCTTCAGCATAAATTCTTTAGCATAAATATTGAGGAGAGGGATATCTGGGTATATGGTTCCAGTCCCAGTCTTTTGAGGAAACTCCATATTGATTTCCATAGTGGTTGTACTGATCTCACCAACAGTATAAGAATGTTCCTTTTTCTCTGCATCCTTTCCAACATATATTAGCATTTGCATTCCTGGTGATTGCCATTCTACCTAGAGTGAGATGGAACCTCAATAAAGTTTTGATTTCCATTTACCTAATTACTAATAATGTTAAACATTGTTTCCTACATTTGTAGATTATTTGAATTTCTTCTTTTGAGAACTATTTAGCTCATTTTCCTCTTTACTAATTGAGTTATTTTGAGGAGGTATTATTTTTTAAAATTTTGTGTATATTCTGTATATTAATCCTTGTCAGAAGAGTAGCTGGCAAAGATTTTCTCCTATTCTGTAGGTTCTGTTTTTACATTTTAAATAGTTTCCTTTGCTGTGCAGAAGCCTTTTAACTTGATGGTGTGCCATTTATTAATTTTTGGTATTATATCCTGAACTTTAGAGGTACTGAGAAAGTTGTGGCCTGTGCCTACATGTTGGAGTGTTGATCTACCTTATGTTTTCTTCTAGAAGTTGCAGTTTCTGGTCCAATTTCTAGGGTTTTTTTTTTTTTGTTGTTGTTGTTGGTTTTTGTTTTTTTTAATACTAGCCTCATAGAATGAGTGTGGAAGGGTTTCCTCCATTTCTATTTCATGAATAATTTGAAGAGTATTGGTATCAATTCTTTGAAGGTCCTGTAGAACTCGGCTGAGAATCCATCTGGTCCTGGGCTCTTCCTGGTTGGTAAGCTTTTGATGGCATCTTCTATTTCCTTGCTTGAAATTGATCTGTTTAAGTTGTGTATGTCCTCCTGATTTGAGTAGATCATATACGTCTAGAAATTTGTAAGTGTCTTTGAGATTTTCTATTTTACTGGAGTGTAGATTTTCAAAATAGCTTCTAATTATCTTCTGTATTTCAATAGTGTCTGTTGTGATATTTCCTTTTTCATCTTGCGTTTTAGTAATCTGAGTTTTCTCTCTCTCTTTTTTTGTTAGGGTGGCTAAGAGTTTATCAATTTTATTTATTTTTTCAAAAAACCAGCTTTTAGTTTTGTCAATTTTTTGAATTGCTTCCTTTGTTTCAATTTCATTGATTTCAGTCCTGATTTTAATTATTTCCTGTCTTCTACTTCTTTTGGTGTTGATTTATCCTTTTTTTAATTCCTAGGTTTTTATCCATTTTGAGTTAATTTTTGTGCAAGGAGAGAGATAAGGATATAGTCTCATTCTTTTATGCATGTATAATCAGTTTTCCCAGCACCATTTATTAAGAAGGCTATCTTTTGCACAGTGTGAGTTTTTGGCACCTGTTATAGTTTGGATGTGAGATGTTCCCTAAAAGCTCTTGCTCACACTCATGTTAAATAACTGTGTTGAAAGAGAGTCAGGGTGTAGTGTGTAAAGCGTGTGTTCCCCTCTAAGACTGAAGAACCTTTTTCCTGACTCTTGAGAATGTTGTAGGCTGAAGTTCTCAACTGGCAGAAATCCATAGGTTTACCCTTGGCTAAACAGAGTTGCCTAGCCTGTTACAACATAGCATACCAAAAGCTTTCTAGAACCATTTGGTCTCTTAAACATTATGTATAAAAAATAATGTTAAAATATACAGATTCAATGCAATCCCAATTAAAATCCCAAAGTCCTTTCTTATAGAAATAGAAAAGGCAATTATGAAATTCATTTGGAAAAATAAGAGACCCAGAATAGTCAATGCAATCCTGAGCAAGAAGAGTGAAGCAGGAGGCATCACAATACCAGAACTTAAACTTCACTACAAAGCTATAGTAACAAAAATGGCATGGTTTTTGTAACAAAATAGATATGTAGACCAATGGTACAGAATAGAAGACACAGAGAGTAATGTACATAAATACAGCTATCTCATACTAGACAAAGGTGCCAAAAACATACATTGGAGAAAAGATAGCCTTTTCAATAAATGGTGCTGGGAAAACTGGAAATCCATATGCAGTAAAATGAAACTAAACCCCTATCTCTCACCATGCACAAAACTCAACTCAAAGTGGATCAAAGACCTAGGAATTAGACCAGAGACCCTACATTTAATTGAGGAGAAAGTAGGACCAAATCTTCATCACATTGGATGAGGCCCCGAATTCCTTAACAAGACTCCAAAAGCACAAGAAATAAAAACAAGAATCAATAAATGGGATGGACTTAAACTAAAAAGCTGCTTCTCAGCAAAAGAAACTATCAATGAAGTGAACAGAGAGCCTACATTCTGGGAGTGAATTTTTGCCACACGCACATCAGATAGAGCACTGATCTCCAGGATATATAAAGAACTCAAAAAACTTAACACCAAAAAAACAAACAACCCAATCAATAAATGGGCTGAGGAGCTGAATAGAAACCTCTCAGAAGAAGATATACAATTAATAAACAAATATATGAAGAAATGTTCAACATCTCTAGCCATTAGAGAAATGCAAATCAAAA
>CM053405.1:33436623-33491781 GCA_028644305.1 Xerus rutilus | reverse complement strand
AGGGTAAAGGTGTTCTTTGCGGACTTTTACACTTATATTATTCTAAACTATTAAAATTATTAAATAGCTACTTCTCACTTTTATGAATCCTTTTCATGAAAACTTTCATTCTGTACATTCTCACCCCACTTACTTAAACTTGTTTTCTTTTGTGGTGTTTGAATGTTACTGAAATAATAAAGTAGTTCTGGAACAGAAAAAAAAAAAAAAAAAAAAAGAACTTACCAAGCAACCAATAGTATCAAAACATGAAAAAAACAAAAACAAAATTAAAAAAAAAAACACGCTGCTCTTTTTCCAGGAGGACCATCTTAAAGTTCCAGTTGAGTTCCATTTTTACAGGGATTTTATCAATTGCCAAATCAACATCAAATATTTTTGCATAACCCTTTGTTATCACAGGATGTCTGAGTGATCCTGAACTACATAAAATAAAAATGGTTCTTATCACTTGAACTGCCCTTTTAATCAATTCTATATTTTAAAAACCTAGACTGAATATGAATATAATATGCTCTACCAAACAACTGACAGAAATCTATTCCATGACAGCCAGAGATGGCGCTTAACCAGACTTTGCTTGTGAAACTCTAAAATGACATGACGGTGTGACTTAAAGAATCTGCTCCTTGGTAGCTAGCTGTCTAACCCTGTCGACTTTCTTGTTTTCCTTTATGCAAGAGCCCACTTCTGAAATGCTAGAGGCTTGTCTGAAGAAGCAGTTGTAGCTAAGTTCATTTTTCCAAGATCTATGTATACCGAACCCAATCTTGGCTTTACTCCTTCTTTGTGTTTCCTAACTTTCTGTAATGTAAACATCATGCTTGACATCCTCTATTCATATCTTCTGTTGATATGGATTGGATATCCACTTATGAAGTAAACGTTAAGATGAGGAGTAAGTTTTCATTGAAATTCTGGAATGATTCCCCCATATGTACCTTTCCTGCGGTGGTAATGCATTTCTACTTCTATCACCATTCTTTGTTCCATTCTTTTCATTTTGCTCCTGTAGTTCAGCCTACTAGAATCAGGGACGCAGTCAATACAATATTCTTTGAGGGCAAAGACTGGCTGTTTTAGTCAATTTTCATGGTTCTGTGACCAAAATACCCAACATAAACAACTTAAAGGAGAAAAAGTTCATTTGGGGCTCCAGTTTCAGAGATCTCGGTCCATAGATGACTGAGTCCGTTACTCTTAGCCAAAGGTGAGGCAACATATCATGAGGGAAGGGCCTAGTGGAAGAAAACCACTAAGCTCATGATGGGGTCAGGAAGCAATGAGAGATGGAGAGGAAGAAGGGGGGCCACAGAGAAGATGACAATTTGCAGGGGAAGCCCCCAGTGACCCACGTTATACAGCCATGCCCCACTTGCCTACAGTTATTACCCATTTGAACTAAGATGGACTGATTAGGTTACAGATCTCATAATCTAATCACTTCACCTCTGATCATTCCTACATTAATAGGAGCTTGGGGGACATTTCATGTTTAAACCATAAACCTTTTTTCTCCTCAGATATTGGCTCTAGGCTGGCCAGTACTAAGCATTTAATCAATGCTTGAATGAATGACTGCATACAACTTCTGGATGAGAAAAAATAAAACCAACTAATTGGTCTATGAGGGAATTGAACTTGTAAACTTGGCTTCATTAGTATAAGCCTCTATATCTAAATATAATCGTTAGGATCTTGTATATGTCATAAGGAAGCTTTTAGAATCAACAGTTTGGATGTGACATTTCCCAAATAACAATTTTTTTTCCTTTTTGCCACTCAGTAAATAGAAATATGGAAACCTTTGAAAATAAAAATTGTTTTCAGAAGAGAGGAACTAAGCATGCCTAGCAGGCTGCTGAGTCAGGTCTGTGCATGAAAGCTCACAGAATAAGTGCCCTCTTGGGCCCTGAAGTTGTTGAAGGACACAAGTTGCAGCATAAGCACATAGGCCTCTGGGGAGAAAGCCGGCCACAGAAGGTGTCATGCTATGCAGGGACATTCACCTCACCAAGGGAGGCCAGGGTGAGCTCAGCTGCTGAAAACCTGTTTGTGTTTTTTTTTAGCTCTTCTATGTTTCTTTTAAAAAATTTATGTGAAGGGACTGACATGCCTATTAAATATTTCTGAAAATACAAGAAAATTAAATAAAATCTGATTAGATAAAATCAGATTCCATATCATCCCTCAAGGAGCACACATTTTACAAGCTTTATTATCGATGTTTGACAGAAAACATTAAGAAATAGAAAACAAAAACACAGGTGAAAAAAACTCAGATTTTTAAAATTTAATTTTCAGATAGTTCTGAGACTAAAGAAAAAATCAAACAAAATCACAATATATTTAGTTTATCAAACTATGGCATATCAGGAAAATTTGTTTTTGTTTTTTACTTTTAGGTCACAAAGTGAGAGTCAGCTTATCAGTATGCCTTGTCTTTACCTCATTCAAAATCTCTTCTTCCACCACCAATAGCACTGACAGTGAACAAATCCCAAATCCCTGACCTGGAAGGAGCTCAGCACCTGAATTTTATTTTGGAAAAAAAAATCTAAACAAGCCATATACTGTATAATGACGTTTCATTCAAGGATGGGTCACATACATGACTGTGGTTCCACAATATCAATGAGGCTGAAAAATTCCCATTACCTAGTGATATCATAGACATCCTGATGTCATAGCACAGCCTTACCCATGTGTCTGTGCTAATGCTGGTGTAAACCCTGCTGTGCTGCCATAAAGTATATTGCATTCAACACTTGACAATGTTACTAGTTGATGTATTATGTATTTAGTGTACTTCTGGTTATTATTTTAGGGTACGTACCATCTACTTATAAAAATAAAAAGGTTATTGTAAAACTGTGTGTCATATTATGACAGGAACTGTGTCATCCATTTCTCTTGATGCAACCAAGACTGATTGTACACACCATCTAGGTTTGTGTAAGTACACTTCATGATATCCACACAGTGATAAAGTCAACTAATGACATGTCCCTCAGAACATATCCCTGTTGTTAAATGGCATATGACTGCATAGAGTTGTTTATTTTTACTATAGTAAAATCTCAAGCATCATAGGTAAGAAGTAATACTGAAAAGAATCTGATTTTTAGATAATAGTATCTTATTGTTTATTGCCCAGGGAATAATAAACTATCACAAAGCATTTAAAATTTTTGGAGCAAGTCTAAATGTTTCCTGCAGTTCTAATGTTCTGTGATTCTAAGACTAGAAGGATTTTTTTAATGGTTAAAATAATGATAGTCACCAATGTTTATAGAAAATGGTCAATAAATATTGATGATTGTTATTATAATACTTACTGAACATTTAAACTATAAAAAGTAGCACGTCTTACTTCATTTTATTCTTAGAAAATGTCTATGAAAAAGGCATGAGCCATTATACTCTAATGACAAGTGAGAAAATGAAACCAGACTGAACTCTAAGTTTCCGGAGAGTCAATGCATTGAAACCTCTTGCTCTTTTTTTTTTTTTTTTAATATATTTATTTTTTAGTTATAGGTGGACAGAATATCTTTATTTTTTTGTGGTGCTGAGGATCGAACCCAGTGTCTCACGCGTGCTAGGTGAGCACACTACCACTGAGCCATAACCCCAACTCCTTGCTCTTTTTTCTTCTTTTAAACAAGAATTTTTTTTAAATAATTGTGCTTATCAAGAGTGTAGATTCAATAGAAGTGTGCAGATTAAATAAAAATCTGAGATATTATCATGATAGTGTAACTAGCACAAGCATTTGAGGTGCTTGAGGGTAGAAAGACAAGAAGATGAGAGAATGCAAAAACCCTTGTCCTTCAAAGCAAGGGTTCAGTAGAAAGAGAAATGTATAATTTGAATTGGCCCAAAATGTTAATACTCTGGTTTTCATTTCAACCTTGATGAAATTCTTTAGGACTTGATATTTCTTGTAGTGACATATCATTTGACATTCAAAATTTTTAGTTCTATTTTTTTTCTAATTAAGTAGAAACAAGTGGAATGTTAATGTTTTCAATTTTAAGAAGTCTTTATTCTGGTCTCATTGTAATAAAAAATATTTCTAGCATCCATCTCCTATCTACTTATCAACTTACCTACCAGTGTCCCTTACACATTTCACTTTTCTATTTATTCCAAAAAGTTTAATGATGATAATTCTTCAGTGGTTGTTTTGGGGTGATTTTTAAGTGTTTGCTATTGTATTTTTTGTGTAGTTTGATTCTCTGTAGCAAATACCTATAATGCTCATAGAAATAAAAGAGTGACTAAAAAGATGAATGGGATTCCAGATGACAAGAAGCTAAGAGAAGATAAATCAGGGGGTGAATAGTTTGCTTGTTTCTCTTGGGTAGCTTTCTTTTTTTTTTTAATTAAAAAAATTCTTAACTCCACATATCTTTCCAACATCATTTAGAAATGTGAAGAAAACCTATAAAATTTTAGCAGTTATCTTATTTGTATACAAGAAATGATTCTGTGCACAATGGGCATGAAGAAAAAATGGCAAGAAAGAAGAAATTTTAAAAAAGCCAAGGGATAAGAAAGAAACATTAAAATGTCCTCCTTTTAGACAGTTTTTAATTTCTTTATTTTAGTTGCTTCTTTTTAGTTATACATGACAGTAGAATCCATTTTTTATATAATTATATAAGCATGGAATATATCTTATTCTAATTAGGACCCCATTCTGGTGGAGGTACATGGTGGTGGAATTCACTGAGGTGTATTCATATACATACACACAAAAATTATTTCACATTCATTCCACTGTCTTTCCTTTTCCTATACCCCTGCATTCCTTTCATTCCCCTTTGTCTAATCCATTGAGTACTTTGTAGAAAGCCAGCCTTGCATTGTAAAATTATTTCATGGAACAATCCTCATTTACTGCCTCATCTGGGGATGAGCACTATCCCAAGGGAGAGCCAAGTTTCCATCTGATCATTCTCTGCTCATGGAATTAGTTTGCTGATTAGGAAGAGACAGGGAGAAGTAGCACTTTTCCATGCCAATTTTCCGCTTTCCTTGACATCTGGCAAATGTTCTACTCAGAATGAGAAGCTAACAGACTTGTGTCTAGGGAAAGACAGAGAGAGGTGACTGATAACCTGCTCAGGCCACATATCCCTTTCTCCATCTTAGAGCATTTCTCTTTATTTTTTTCCCTAAATCTTGGACAAGATCAAATACCTTCTTCTGAAATGTGGGTTATACTGTTTGTGCTGTAATATATCTAAAATTATGACTAATTATTAAATTTAAGTAGATAAACCAGGAGGTAAAAAACAATGGAAACAACTTGAATTAGCTTCTCTTTTCTTACTTTAACTTATAAAGTAATCATACAAAAATATTTTGGGCTGGTAGAAAAAATTAAGGATGACAAGATATTGAGTATGTTGGTATTTTTTGTACCACCTTGGCTAAGTTCCATGATATATATTTATCTTGGTCTTTCCTTCCAATAGAGTAAATAAAGGTCTCAATCAGTTTTAGTTTCAATCAGTATCTCTGTCCTGTTCCAAAATTCTTTTGACTGAACTATAGTGAGTATATTCACAATATTTTGAATTTTAAAAAATTATATTTCACTACATGAAAGTCAAATTTCTAATGTGAAGTTATATATTACATTAAATTTAATTAAACTTGTTAAATGAACAAAATGATGGGCCTGTGTAAGGCCAGATTGATCCATAGAGTACTCTATCTTTCTTAAATATAACCAATCAGAATACAGCCTGTGCACGATTCTCTCAACACCATCACAACTTAACTGATGGAAGACTCTCTGGAAGTGAACATCATCATTAGGTTTTTAATATGTCCATGAGTGTTAGCTAAAATCTAAATCATTCCTAAGGAGTCACACAAATGCTAAGCAAAGTCAGAGGAGGGAGTTTTCATCCATCTCCTGTGATATTCAATATTTTTCCAGAGAATAGTAATATTTCATTGTGAAGCAGTCTCTTGAGAATAAGAAAACTTAAAATATTGAATAATTATTTTAAATACAAACTCGATCTAGAGAACACAGTATTTTAGCTATCAAGGCTTTCCAGGAAACTTGGTATTTATATGCAGCAATGGTGCCAAGTGACCTGAGGGCCCAACCCCACAAGGATGACAGGTGTTTTTTTTTTTTTTTTTTTTTCTGTATATAGTCCAAATATTCATGTCTATAAAAGTCATGAGATATGTCATCATCTCAAGGAATTGAATTCAGTGACAATGCAATGGACAACTATAAGGCATTTGACATCCTCATTTGGGATTAAGGGATATACCTACAGCAATTTTCAGAAGCTCATACAAATGTTTTTGGTTTTCTGCTCAGTTATCTAAAAAACTAAATAACTGTCAAATGAAGTTTATCTCTGTTGTCAGCTTAACTCAGAATCCTGAGCAAGATATTTTATAAGCAGGTTATACATACATTGGCCAAGGAAATAAAAAGAGATCTTTTTTTACAATATAAGTATTAGGTGAAGATTAATATTTAAAAAAAATCTTAAACTATTCTTTAAACAATGACCATTTTATCAGCAGGATAAACATAAGGAGAGGGATTGCTTAAATATGGAAAAATTACTATAGGTTCTTCAGGAAGTTTAAAGACAAGTAAGTTCTTATCTCTGGAACAAGCCAACTGAGATCATATGCCTTATCCCTGTCACAGAGAAAGTCATGTTCATTGCAGACACAATTTACACACTCAGTAATCTGGTGTCAACAGGCTCTGAATCTAATTTTCTTTACATTTCTTCATTGGTACGGTGATAGTGATTTCCATCAGGGCAGTAGCTAAATATAAAAGATATTTATATCTTTTATATTTAGCTCAGTTATAAACCATATAAAAAAACCACCAAACTTTTTGAATAGACATGAAAATTAGAAATTAAAGGAAAGTTGATTTCATGCAATGTGTTCACATGTGTTTGTAAATTGACAGGGGATATGAGGGAAGTAGCATTTGACTAGCAAGGTCACAGACATTTTTTAAATTAATACATTACAGTTATACATAATATTGGAGTTCATTTTGACATAATTGTACAAGCATGGAAAATAATTTACTCCAAGAGAGTCCCCAGTACTTTCCCTTTCCCTCCTCTCCTCCCTCCCACTGTTCCCTCTCTTCTTCTCTACTTGTATTTCTTCTATTTATTTATTTACTTTTTAAAATTAGTGCATTATGGATATAATAAAGATGAAATTCACTGTGATATATCCATATACGTATATAAAAGAGTTTGGTCATTTTAGTTCCACTGTTTCTCCCTTTTCTTTTCCCTTCTCCCTTCCTCTCAATCACCTCTATCTTCTCCACTGGATTATCCTCTATTTTAATGGGATTCTCTATCCCTTTTTCCCTCTAATTCCCAGGTCCTTGATCCACTTTGAGTTGAATTTTATGCATGTTGAGAGATAGGGGTTTATTTTCATTTTGCTGCATATGGATATCCAGTTTTCCCAGCACCATTTGTTGAAGAGGATATCTTTTCTCCAGTGTATGTGCTTGGCTCCTTTTTCTAATATCAGATAACTGTATTTAAGTGGGTTTGTCTCTATGTGTTCTATTCTGTACCATTGGTCTACATGTCTATTTTGGTGCCAGTACCATGTCATTTTTGTTACTACAGCTTTGTAGTATAGTTTAAGGTCTGGTATTGTGATGCCTCCTGCTTCACTCTTCTTGCAAAGGATTGCTTTGGCTATTCTGGATCTCTTATTTTTCCAAATGAATTTAATGATTGCTTTTTCTATTTCTATAAGGAATGATATAGGGATTTTAACTGGAATTGCATTGAATCTGTGTAGCACTTTGGGTAGTATGGCCATTTTGACAATATTGATTCTGCCTATTCAGGAACATGGGAAATCTTTTCTTCTTTCTAAGGTCTTCTTCAATTTCTTTCTTCAGTGTCTTGCTGTTTGCATTGTAGAGGTCTTTCATCTCTTTTGTTAGATTGATTCCCAAGTATTTTTTTGAAGTTATTGTGGATGGAATAGTTTTTCTGATTTCTCTTTTAGTTGATTCATCATTGGTGTATAGGAACGCAATTGATTTATGGATGTTAATTTTATATCCTACTGCTTCACTGAATTCATTTGTGAGCTCAAGAAGCTATTTGGCGAAGTATTTTGTGTCTTCTAAGTATAGATTCATGTTGTCTGCCAATAGGGATAGATGTATTTATACGTGTACATATAATGTGTATGTTGTATATTATATGTTATATAACATGAGATTTTTTTATTGCTTCTTTTTAGTTATACATAACAGTAGAACCCATTCTGACATGATCATAAAAACATGGAATATATCTTGTTCTAATTCAGTTACCATGCCTCTCCTTCCTTTTGCCTCCTTCTACTCTCTGTTCCCTTCCCTCTATTGATTTTTCTGTCATTTATCCAAAGCTGTTCTTTTTAAATTAATTTCTCGTGGACACAATAGTAAGATTCACTGTCGTATATTCATATATGTACATAGGAAAGTTAGGGCAGAGTCATTCCACTATTTTTCCTTTTCTTATCCTTCCTCCCTTCCCTTCATTCCCCTTTGTCTACAGCATGAGATTTTTGTATATGCATTTTATTTATACATTTGTTGTGTATTCATTAAGCAAATATTCTTTGTCAGGAACTGTTAAAAGTTTCATAATGACAGTACTTAAAGGATTTATAATTTAGGGGAAAGACAGAAAAATAATAAAATCTTATATTTAGAGTTAGCTTACTATGTGCCCAGTGTTTTAAGCCCTATGGGTTGTAATTTGGTTATCCTATGAGATAATTCTTTGAGGTAGGCTCTATCTCTATATCTGTATTACAAATAAAGATGTTGACATGCTAAGCAAAGTAAGCCAATCCCAAAAAACCAAAGGCTGAATGTTCTCTCTGATAAGTGTGTGCTGATCCATAATGTGGGAGGGAGTATGGGAAGAATGGAGAAACTTTGGTCAAAGGGGAGAGGAGGGTAGGGATGGGACATGGGAGCAGGAAAGATGGTGGAATGAGATGGACAACAGTGGCCTAGGTTCATGTATAACTGCAATATGGTATAACTCTATATTGTGTAAAACCAGAAAAATGAAAAGTTGTGCTTCATTTGTGTACAATGACTCAAAATGCATTTTGCTGTCATGTAAACCTAATTAGAATAAAAAATATATATCAAAAAAAGATATTGAATGACAGATATAACTTCTTTTCCTAGGTCACACATCTAGTAAGTAGTGAGTCTGAGTTTGAATTCAGGGATTAATGAGTTTGGGAGTGTGATATGCATTCCAATGAAACCAAGCTTTTACCTAGTTATAAAAACTACTGGATCTCCTGTGTCTTGTTTCTTCATTCTATTCTCTCTTGAACTGACCACTAGCAAGAACTTCCTGCCTGATGTGCATAGAAGGCAATAATATGACATCAGTTTTTGCAAAAATAAAGAACTTGATTGTACGTTGAGCAATAAGGAGATGGGAGGCATGTTCACATCTATCTACCTGATCAGCTGGTAGAGAAAGAATTTAAACAGTCCAGGGTCAGGGGAATAGGAGAGCCGATTGGTTGTAACCACAGTTTTAGTGCAATAGTCTTCATCTAGTATGCCAGGCCAAGTGGAATTGTGGGTAAATGGGAGACTCCAGCATCTCTGTTACTGTAGGATCCTGCAACTGCTGGTGGTACCACTAATTTAGGTCAGTGAGGCCCTGTTCTTGTTCTTTAGACTCCACTTGTTTGAGACTTTGGTACTGCCAGGCTGTCAAGGTTATTTTAGGTCAGATCCTAGGATTCTGTGCCTGCGTTCTGAGAAACAGCTTGCACAATAGTTCTTGGAAGCAGAAGTTGACATTTTATGGCCTAATTTCAGAACTAGATTCCACTTTTCTGTAATTAACATGGCATTAGTGACATAAAAAGTGAAACAAATTCATTGGAAATATTGTAAATGAACAATATTAATCTCTCTTTTCTCCATATTTGTTTTTTTAAGATAGAAGGAGTCTAGGACTTTAAATGGCTTAAGAGCACAGAGTTGACCTGTGTTATACAGTGACATGAATGTTGTGTATGTGTATTTACATGTGTGTATTTAATGGCAGACAGCATCATTTATCATGAATAATTGCCTTATAATTGAATCAGAAAATGTTTGCTATTCATTCCAGAATTTGAGATAAAAGAAAAAATAGAAAAAAAGCAATATCAATGTCAAGCTAATATTATGTTTTGAAAGGGCCTAACATTTGAGTTGTGAGAGGAAAAAAGATTTAGCAGAGATGTTGACATTGGCTATATAAAACATTAAATAAAATCTCAATAAATGCTGAGTATAGTAATGGGGTGTTCTGTCTTGAAAATAAAGCTTCTCCCTTACCTTTGAAACAGAAATATTAAAAGTAAAGTTTGTTGAAAATAAATGCAGGCAAGAATGAAAGCCAATCTATGTGTAGGAGTATATACATGATAGATGTTATTTTATTGATGCAGCTATATTTAAATTCATCTTCTAAGAGGAAAAAGAGAAGAGTTTGGGGTGCTAGGACTTTTATAATTTATCTTAGAACTTAATGAATTGCACACTAAGTAAACTATGAAGACATAAATCACAGAAAGGGACTAATAATTTTATAACCTTACTAAGTATATTTCTTGAATAAAACCTAATCTGTCATATTGGATTTAATTTCCAGCAGTGACATTATCTGTATCAGTCTATTCATGGAATTACTTTGTCAGTACAGTTGCTTTCTTTGGGTGCATGAGTGCAGAGAATCAGCTTTATTCTCTTAATAAAATGCCATCGTTAACCAAATGCCAGAAACTGGGCTGGGAGTAGGGAGGATAGGATTTTAATTTTTTATATTTTTCAACATGACAAGTGAAATTTCACAATCACATGTACTTTATCTTTATAGGTTGCTGTCCTTAACACAACTTGTCATCTCCTGCAAAGAATTGGTGATTCAATAGAAATTGCCCAGAGCAACTCCTTCCTCTTATTCCCTAAGGGAAAAGTAACTAACAGTGAGTCAGACATTGTATGGGTCTTTGCACAGCTGGTACAGCATAGAGTTTAGCAGTGTGTGTTTGATTTATCTGCACATTTCTCAGTAAAACTTAGTATTTTAAAAAAATATAACATTAGGTTAGCAAGATCCTTTATAAATTGGACCTAAAGAAAATATTTGAATTTCATTTGGATTCCACCTGAGCTTCTAAGTGCTGATCTGCTGGCAGGCACTTACATGAGCACTTGATATTGTTCTTTGACACCATCTTGGACTAAAATAAACCTTTTTGAGTATTGCAAACTGCATGGGAAACTACAAAATGTAAGGAGGTGCCAGACGCAAAGATCAGCAAGACTATAAAAGGACAAACAGCCCAATGTACCAAATATGTCTTCTGTGGTTAGAAATTTTGCACAGTGTCTGAAAGTTGAAAATGAGATCAGGAATGATTAAAGGTTGCAAAGTAAAACAAAACAAAATGAAAATACTTGCAGAGACTTTTAAATAAAAAGAAATGTTAATGCTGCTGTATATCACCTTCCTGAAGACTCCTTCACCTGACCAGTACTCCCTTGTCACATAGACCTGAAACAAATGAAACTGACATTCAAGTGATTTTGAAGAATCTATTCTTCTTAAGACACGTTGAAAAAAAAAGATGGTTGGAAAAATGTATTGAAAGAAAATTTTGAAAAGGACAAGAACAGCATGAAAGTACTTTGTTAAGATTTCTGTCATGTATTTGTATCAATTATTTTCTACAGAGCAGTAATTATTCTGTACTTTCATGGGCATTTTTAAAGGCATACTTTTAAACATTCTTGATGTGAAATTAAGCTTATTTAAGATGCAATTTATATGATATCAGCTAGATCTATTATAGAACACCTGTGAAAAGGTTTTAAATGATTTTCAAAAATGATTTTTAAAATTGGTTCTTTTTAGTTATACATAACAGCAGGATCCATTTTGACATAACTATAAAAGCATAGAATATATCTTGTTCAAATTAAGTCTGCAGCACCTCTCCCACCTCCCCCACCTCCTGCTCCCTTCCCTCTATTGATCTTTCAGTCACTGAATAATTTTTTAAATTAATAAAATGAATATATTTCAAGAACAAAGTAGTCGTTTTACAAAATTCTATATATCATGTGGGGAAAAAAAAGTGAGAAAATTTTAGCTCCTATACTTTAAGAGTAGAAATAGATAATTTCCTGTACAATCGGCTTCATTTTAGGGAAGTAAGCCTTACTTCAATCCATGGAAATCAATCTCAATTTATTAAATTATTCAAAGTAACCCTTTCATCTTTCATTAGTGATTGGCTTACTGCTGGGCAGCTGACCCAGTTTTGGCCAATGAAATATATAGAGAAGTCTACTGATTGTGAATTGTCAAAGGCTTGGATTTTCCTAATGATGGGAACAGAGCTGGCTTTCTTCTTAGTCCTCTTTCAGCTGTAGGCACAATCTTACTGCCCAAAACTGTGGTGGCACTATTTCTACTAAGAGGCAATAAGCCTGAGGCTCGACAGTCAACAGGTGAAGGATAATGAGCTGAACATGCAAAGTGCCTTTGGCCTCAGCATTTTTATGTAGCTAACATACAAGAAAATGCACACACATACATATATGTTGGATTAAGTCAGTATTAGTGTAGATTCCTATTTCTTGAGACCAAGGACATTTTTGACTAATACTAAAAGCTTTGTCTGAAGCTTGGTACCTTTGTCTGATACCTACGTCTGAAGCTTGGTATCCACTGATCTGTGTTGTCACTATAGATTTGTTTATTGAGAATGGCATAAAAATGGAATTGCCATTTATATGTATGTAACACTTTGAGACTATTTCTTTTTCTTTTTTCTCTCACCGTATTTTTGCAATTCATTCGAATTGTTGCAGGTGTTGAGTTTGTTCATTTTAACTCACGAGGCCATTGTGTGGAAGTACCACAGATTGTTTAGTCATTTATCTATTAAAGGGCATTGGGTTGTTTACACTTTGATGGCAAATGTGTGGAGCTAAAAACATTCAAGTAAAGATTTCTGTTGTAGACGTGTTTTCACTACCCTATGGTAAATACTCAGGAGTGGAAGTGTGGGTCATACGGTAAATCCATATTTTACTTTGTGTGAACTACCGAGATATTTTCCATAGTGCTTTTATTTTATTTTCCCATTGGCAATGTATGAAGACTCCAGTTGACTTGTATTGTCAAAAACTTAAAATTAAAAAAAATTTTAATATAATTATCATAAATCTCTATTTTGTTTAGATCATCTTTAGTTTTTCTTTTTTGAAAATTCAGATCCACACATTTTATTATTTTATACCTAATAATATATACCTATTAATTTCATATTTTTGGAAGTATTATAAATTTTATTGTTTTAAAACTTGGTTTTCAGTTGTTCTAGTTCCCAATTGCTGTGATATAAAAATATGAGTGATGTTAGTTTTGTGTGAATCTTGTGACTTTCCTCAGCTCACTAATTAGTTCAGGAAGTTTTAAAAACAAATTTCTCAGGATTTTCTATATAAGGAATCTTGCTACTTGTTATGGTTTGGATGTGAGGTGTCTCCCAAAAGCTCACATGTGAGACAATGCAAGAAGGTTTGGAGGAGAAATAATTGTGTTATAGCCTTAACCTAACCAGTGAGTTAAATCACTGATGGGATTAACTAAGTGGTAACTGGAGGCAGGTGGGGTGTGGCTGGGGGAGGTGGCTCATTGGGGGCATGACTATGGGGTACATATTTTGTATCCACAGAGTGGAGACTCTCCCTCTCCACTTTCTGATCCTCATGTGACCAGCTTCCCTCCACTACACTCTTCTGCCATGATGTTCTGCCTCACCCAGCAGATGGGAGCCTGCTATCTGTGGATTGAGACTTCTGAAACTGTGAGCCTCCAAATAAACTTTTCTTCCTCTAAAGTTGTTCTGGTTGTGTCTTTAGTCACAGCAGTGAAATAGCTGACTAAAACACTACTCATGGATAGAAGGATTTTTACTTATTCCTTTCTAATATATATGTTTCTAATTTATATTTGTCCTCCTCCTCTTCCTCCTCTTCTTCCTCTTCCTCTTTCATACATGGAATAGATCCCAGGGGCAGTTAACTACTGAGTCACATCCCCAGCCCTACACACATGTGCTCAATTTTTAAATATGAAACCAGTTTCCTGCTCTAGAGATAATTTTTTTTCTTCCCACATTTTTAAATTGGCACATTATAGTTTTGCATATAGTGGGATTCATTATTACATATTCATACATGCACATAATATAACAATATAATTTGTCCAATATCACTCCCCAGTGGTTCCCCTTTCCTTTCACTTCTCCCTCCCCTGGTCCCTTTTCTCTGTTCTGCTGAACTCTTTTTGATTTTCATGAGCTCCACCCTTCAACCTTTCTTTTCCTCTTTCCTCTGTAGCTTCCACATATGATAGAATATCTATGACCTGTGACTTTTTGAGTTTGGCTTATTTTACTTAACATAATATTCTCAAGTTCCATCTATTTTTCCTGCAAATGACACAATTTAATTCTTCTATTTATTATTGAATAAAACTCCATTTTGTATATACACAACATTTTCTTTATCCATTTATCCATTGATGAACATCTGGGCTAGTTCCGCAGTTTGGCTATTGTGAAAGTGCTGCTATAAACAGATATGCATGTATCACTATAATACGCTGACTTTAATTCTTTAGGAAAAATACTGAGGAGTGGTATGTCAAGGTCATATGGTGGTCCAACACTTTTATACTGTTGTGGGTATACAATCTCACCAATAGTATAAAAGTGTTCCTTTTTCTCCACATCATCTCCAGCATTTATTATCATTTGTATTCTTGATGGCTGCCATTCTGACTGGAGTGAGATGTAATCTCACTATAGTTTTGATTTATATTTCCCTAACTGCTAAAGATGTTGAACTTTTTAAAAAAAATCTATCTGTTGGCCATTTGTTTCTTCTCTTGAGAAGTGTCTGTTTAATTCGCTTGTGTTTATGAATTGGGTGATTTTTTTTGGTGTTAAGTTTTTTTGAGTTGTTGTATATTCTAGCTATTAATACTCTGTCAGAAAAGTAGCTAACAAAGATTTTCTCCCATCTGTAGGTTCTCTCTTTACATTCTTAATTGTTTCCTTAACTATGCAGAAGCTTTTTAATTCAATGCAATCCTGGTATTGTTTCCTGAGTTTTAGAAGTCCTATTGAGGAAGTTGTTACTTGTACCTAAATGTTGGAGTGTTAATCTTGTGTTTTCTTCTAGGAGTTGCACAGTTTCATGTCTAATTTTTTGATCTTTGATGCATTTTGAGTTGAATTTTCTTCAGGGTGAGGTAAGAACCTAGTCTCATTCTTGAAAAAATGGCTATCCAGGTTTCCCATTTGTTAAGAAGGCTATCTTTTCTCCAATGCATAATTGGCTCTTCTGTCAAGGATCAGATGACTGTTGATAGGTAAGTTTGTTTCTGTGTCTTCTCTTCTGTACTATTGGTCTATGTGTCTGTTTTTATGCCAGTATCATGCTGGAATTTATCTATCTATCTATCTATCTATCTATCTATCTATCTATCTATCTATCAATCATAGCTCTGTAGTATAATTTGGAGTCGGATATACTGATGCTTCTGGTATTGCTTTCTTGGTTTAGAATTGCTTTGGTTATTTTGGGTCTTTTATTCTTCAAAATGAATTTTTGGACTTTTTTTCTAGTTCTATGAAGAATGTCATTGGGAATTTTATGGGGATAGCACTTAATCTGTATATTGCTTTTGGGAGTAGAGTCATTTTAACAATATTAATTTTGCCTATCCATGAACAATGGAAGGTCTGTCCATCTTCTTGTGTGTTCTTAGATTTCTTTCTTCAATGTTCTGTAGTTTTCCTCATAGAGTTCTTTCACCCCATTGGTTATATTTATTCCTAGGTATTTTTTTTTTGAGGCTATTGTAAATGGAATTATTTTCCTGATCTCTTTTTAAATAGATTCATTATTGGTATATAGGGAAGCTTTTGATTTTTGTATGTTGATTTTATAACCTGCTACTTTACTGAATGTTTGTTGTCTCTAGCAGTCTACAGGTGGAGCTTTTTGGATCTTTTAAGTATAGGATCACATAATCTACAAATAGGGGTAATTTGACTTCTTCCTTTCCTATTTTTATACCTTTCACTTTCTTTACTTGCCTAATTGCTCTGGCTAGAATTTCTAGTACTACTTTGAATAGGAGTGGAGATTATGGACATTCTTTCCATATTCCAGATTTTATTTTATTTTTAAGTTTATACAAATGGTTTATTATGTAAATTTGAAAAATTAATAAAATAAGGTGAATAGTAAAATATACCTGTCACTCAGATTCAACATCTGCTAAGTACGTGTCATTTTTACTTCTCTTATATTTCTACCCATTCCCCAGCCAAGCCACACTTTGGGTGAGTTGACATGTACACAATATTGAACGTAACAAATACTAACTGTGTAAGTTTGACAAATACACCTAAGAAAAACCTTACTGCTTTTTAGCATAGTTATTCCAGATTTTAAAGGAAATTATTTCAGTTTTCATCCATTCACCATGATATTGGCTTTGGGTTTGTTGATATAGCCTTTGTAATCTTGAGGTAGATTCTATCCCTAGTTTCTTCAGTGTTTTTAATCATGAATGGGTGATGGATTTTGTTGAAGGCTTTCTCTGAATAGCTATAATTTCCCACTTACATGTGGTTCACTGTTCTTTTTACATATTGATAAACTTAATTGGTGAATATTTTGCTGAGGTTTTCGGCATTTTTATTCCTGAGAGGTATTTGTAGTAGTTGTTCCTTATTTTTTCTTTGCCCAACTTTAGTGTCAGTTTAATGGTGGCTTCTAAAGTATGTTGCAAAATATTTTCTATTTTATATTTCTAGAAGGTATTTTATAGAATTGGTGTTATGTATTAAGATTTTGGTAAAAATCACTACTAAAACTTTGTAAGTATGCAGATCATTTTTCAAAAGGTTTTATATTAGGAATTCAAGATCTTTAATAGTTATAGACTTTTGAGATTTATGTAATTTTGGATGAGTTGTGGTAGATTATGGTTTTCAAAGAATTAGTCCATTTTATCTAAGTTGTTGAATTTATGTACATATAATTGTTTATAGTATTCTTTTAGTGCCATTTTGATTCTGCATCCTCTGTAGTGATATCCCCTATTTCATTCCAAGTACTGGAAATTTGTGTCTTTCTTTTTTCTTTATCAATCTTGGTAAAACTTTATCAGTTTTGTTAACGTTTTCCAAGAACTAGTTTTTGTTTTTATTTATTTTCTCAATTGTTTTCTATTTGGGTAATTTCTAGTTTTTATTATTTACATTTTTTCTCTGTATTGCTTTTCCTTTTCTAGTCTCATATGGAAGCTTAGGGTTAGTGATTTGAGATTCTATTTTCTACTATAAACCTTTGGTAATATAAGATTTCTTTTAAGTAATGACTTTCCTTAATTTGACAAATTTTATTAATATCTTATTCCCATTCAGTTCAAATTCTTTTATAATTTCCCTTTGAGTTTACCTCTGGAATCATAAATTATTTAAAACTGTGTTATTTTGTTCCCTAGTGTTAAGAGATTTTAACCTTGTATCTTTCTGTTATTGATTTATAGTGCTAGACAATTACAAAGACATCATACGTTTTATGACTTCATTTCCTTCTATTTTGTGGAGATTTGCTTTATGGTTCAGGGTATGTTCTAGCCAGTGATTATTCTATGTGTATTTGGAAAGAATGGTCACTGAGTTTATATTGAAAGTAGCGTGATAAAAATGTTAATACATATTATGTGTTGAACTTCTTGTTCAGTTTTATAACTTTGCTGATTTTCTGTTTACTGGTTCTATTGATTGCTTAGAAAGTAGTGTGGAAGTTTCTAACTATATTGGTAGGTTTGTCTATTTTTCATTTTAGTTTCGTCAGTTTTTGCTTCATGTATTTGTCTAGGTGAATACATATTTAGGGCTTTTAAATCTTGCTGAATTGACTTTTTATGATGTAATGTTCTTCTTAATCCCTATACTTTTCTTTGTCCCTGAGTCTACCTTGTCTGATACTAACTTAACAACACTAGCTTTTTATTTTATTTTTTTGGTAGCTTTTTGCATGGTGTATATATTTTGTATCCTATTATTTTTAATCTACCTACATCATTGTATTCAAAGTGAGTTTCTTGAAGATAACTTAAAGTTGGATCACTTTATTTAAAATCCACATCACTGATCACTGACCTCTTTTGGTGTGCTTTTATGTTTATTGTAATTGTTGACATGTTTGGAATCAGGGCTATCATTTTATTATTTGTTTTCTGAAGTTTCTTTCTTTGTTTCTTCATCTCCTTTTTCCTGCCTTCTTTTGGATTATGTGAATATTTTTAGAATTTCATCTACCACATATTACTATATTTCTTTGGGTAGTTTTTTAAATTGTGCTAGGGTTTACAAATACATATTTTAGTTTATTTAGTTCATTAGAGATCAAAATTTCACCATAAGCGTGATACAGAATTATATTACCATACACATTGTGACAACTTAGGTGAAATAGATGAAAGTAAATAGTAAAATGAAGCTTTATATAGATTTCCTGCTTCAACAACATTACATCAATATTATGTTCTCTATGCTCCCTGTTTCCCCCTTTCATACTGGTTCTTTTTAGTTATACATGAAAAGGTATGGAACATTTCACAAAGTTACATGTCGTTCTTGCACAGAGACCACTCTAATCTTCTCTGTATTGTTCCAATTTTAGTATATATGCTGCTGAATTGAGCACACCATATAGGTTTTTAAACCTTCCCCTTTATGACATAACTGTCTTATATATCTGCATGCTTCAAAAACCTCATGAGAAAATGTAATTTTTTTCTTTCAATCATCAAATATATATAAAAGCCTTCAAGAAAAGAAAAATAAACTCGTATATTTATCCAAATAGCAATCATTTCTATTGCCTTCCTTTCATTCCTGATGTTCAAATCTTCATTCTGTTATCCTGAAGAACTTCCTTCGAAATTATTGCAAAGCAGTTCTGCTGAATTTTGTATTTTCCTTCACTTGTGCATGTCTGTATTTCACCTTTGTTTCTATAGGGTATTTGTTGAAAATAGAAGCCTGGGTTGCCAATTCTTTTCTTTCATAACTTTAAGAATTTTGTTTGATATTTCCATTATTTCTGATAAAAAATTCTTTTTTTAAAAAAATTGTCCACTAGTAGCAATGTGATATTTTTCGCTAGCTGCTTTTAATATTACTTTTTCATCTTTGACTTTTTAGCTATTTGATTATGATTTGTCTCAGGCATCGATTTTTTTGTGTTGAACTTTTTTGGGCTTGCCAAACTCCTATAAATCTATAGATAAAGCTTTCACAAAATTGTGGGTATTGTCAGCCATCATTGCTTAAAATGTATTTCTACACCATGCATTATGCTCCCTTCTTCTGAGATCTTATAACACAAATTTCAGACCTTCTGATATTTCCTGACACTTTCCTGAAACTTTTTTCATTTATTAAAACAAAACACTTCCTTTATGTAAAAATAATCACATTTCTGTTGATTTCTTTTCACATTTATTTATTCTTTCCTCTGTCAGTTTCATTCTGCTATTATACCCATCAAGTGATATTTTAATTATTTTGGTTATTGTTTTAGCCTAAAAATGTCAATTTGATTCTTCCTTATAACTTCTATTTTTATAATGTCTTTTAGCTTTCCATTCATTTTGAAATTTGTCTTCACTTTCGTAACATTTTAAAAATATCCTTATTAAAGTTATTCTCCAATAATTTCTGCATTTCTGTAAGTCTGATGTCGACATATATTGATTGTCTTTTTCCATGCAAATTGAGATTTCCCTGTGCAATCATTAAAAAGTTCATTATTTATGTTTATTTTGGTTGTATACAAATGCACTTTGCCCTTAAATTATGATGTTGCATAGGTCTGTGTTTTTACCTTCATGGTAACACACTGGTTCTATGAAAGTAATTGGTTCTATGAAGGTAATAATTGTATTTCTACCTATGAAGTATTACAGTAGTTGAATGCAAAAATAAAAATTTGGTCATTACTTAGGAGACTGTCAGATTTAGACTCATTATTTCCCTATTGACTATCTCAGCCTAAAGTTAATGAAGTATGTGATATTCACATGCAGTGACCTTGCAAAGTAATTTGTTTATACCATCAAACGACAGCCATTCATTGTCTCAAATGAGCCTTTAATTTTTTTATTGTTTTATGAGTATGTATTTTTTATTCTAATTGGGTTTACATGACAGCAGAATGCATTTTGATTCACTGTACACAAATGGAGCACAACTTTTCATTTCTCTGGTTGTACACAATATAGAATTACACCATATGTGCAGGCATACATGAACCTAGGGCAATGATGTACATCTCATTCCACTATCTTTCTTCACCCATGTCGCATCCCTTCCCTCCCCTCCCCTTTGACCAAAGTTTCTACATTCTCCCCATGCTCCTTCCCACATTATGGATTAGCATACACTTATCAGAGAGAATATTTGGCCTTTGGTTTTTTAAGATTGGCTTACTTTGCTTAGCATGATGTTCTCCAATTCCATCTATTTACCTGCAAATGCCATAATTTTATTCTCTTTTAATGCCGAGTAATATTCCATTGTGTATATATACCACAGTTTCTTTATCCATTCATCTATTGAAGGGCATCTAGGTTGGCTCCACAATTTAGCTATTGGGAATTGTGCTGCTTTAAGCATTGAAGTGGCTGCATTACTGTAGTGTGCTGTTTTCTTAAGTCCTTTGGGTATAGACCAAGGAGTGGGATGGATGGGTCAAATGGTGATTCCATTTCAAGTTTTCTAAGGAATTACCATACTGCTTTCCAGGTTGGTTCCACCAATTTACAGTACCATTAGCATCAAATGAGCCATTAATTTTGACAGATGCGAAGACAGTACAGAAATTGTGGTGTAGTGTGCAGACCACCTGTCTTGACTGACTTAACCAATGACATCATTCTCCTTTATACTCTCAAATCACATTTGTCCTGAATGTTGACCAAGCTCCAGAAAATACTTCTCTAAATGACCTGAATCATGACTAATAACATTTGTGTCTGGTTTCCATCTGTCCTGCATGACAAAGAGAGGCTGAATTAATATTTTATGGCTGTGTTTGCAATTATTTTGGAGAAATAACCAACTAGTCATAATTCATCGAAGAGGACCTGCTGTTTCTTGTGTACTTGATGTTGTCTCTCTCTTTTTTTTTAAAGTTACATACATGCTTTGAGGAAGAGCCCCAGTGAATAAAACATTCCTCTTGATTATATACCTTTCCAATTTATTGCAATTTAGCTAACCGAATGGTGTCCTATATTTAAGCTAAATGTCATCATATAGAACACTAAAATGATGACATTAATATGAATGAAGGACACTTCAGCAGTGCCCACAGCTGCTGAGAATAGTATGCTAATTAGGTTTCATGACTGATTGACTTCTCTGGCCAAACCTAAATGAATCTAGGAACAGAAAAGTATATTTGATTACTTTTTCTTTGGAAGATAAATCTCTAAAAATAAATTTTAAAGGTTCCCATAGAGGAAATGTGTTAATGACAACACTGATAGAGAGAGGGAGAGAGGGAGAGAGAGAGAGAGAGAGAGAGAGAGAGAGAGAGAGAGAGAAACATGAAAGTATGTATTACTACTAATATTATTAATGATTTACTTTCTAGTAGAAAAGTGGCAATTATGGCATTCAATTTCAGTTCCAAGGTTGTTGACCTAGGAAAAAGCATGGCCTAACATGAGAGAAGCATTTCATTTCCTTGAATTGTCCTTAGTCTGAATGAAGAGAGCAAGTTCCTTTTCTTCTCTGATTTCCAGGTATGACTCAGTAGTAGGTACATCATCTGTTTCCTCAAGTAATGAAGAAATCTAGAATGTCAAAAACATTCACTAACTGAAAAGCAGGCAGACCATCTCTGGAGTTTCTGAAGCCTCAATTTTATCCTCAGGAGAGTACTCTCCACACAGAGAACTTCAGATTGTGGGTAGCTCACACTTCTCCAGCCAGGTGCTTGTCAGTATCTGTAGGGCCATGTAGAGGCATGTTTCAGTATACAAGGCCAGAAAAATGTGTGATACTATCTTTGAGAATATTGATTTCATTCGAGGATTTATAAAAAGTACTAGTAATTTAACTTGTAGGTAGCTGAAGCCATTTTTACATCAAAAGAAATATTGATATAAAGAGAAATAGAATGGAAATTTTCCAGTCTTTAAAAAGATTATACTGATACTTTATTTCAAAATTTAGATGACACTTTTGGTCTATACCTCCAGGATCCCTGAGGGCTGTATTAAATTTTCTTTGCCATACACTGAATGGAGAAGTGTACAAGGGTTATTCCAGGTGCTTCTTAATTAAAAACACAGTAGTCCAGATATTTTTATTGTTCATACCATATTCTTGTTTTAAGTAACTAACAAGTTCTCTGTTTCTTTTTTGACAATGTGGGCATTTTCTGTATTCTTCTTTAGAGGCATAATGAAAGACTCTAGGAGAAACTTAGAGTTTAAATAGTTACTGTAAGATACAGGCACAACTTAGATAATTTTCCATTTCTAATTGGTAGCCTGGGAATTCAAGTTGGAAAGAGCCTAGCAGATGTTCTTTCTCTTCTGGAGGATTTAGTGTAAATGTGCTTACTAAGGATCATGGTCTTATTCACTATAAAGTTTTCTTGATTCCTAAAATTTCTCAAGTCTATCTCCTAAGTATACCTATGGATTCAGAACTATTTTTCTTCAATATTGAATCATAACATGTGATTATAAGTCATTAATCCTGTTAAGTTAGAGAAAAAAAAATTAAATAGTATGGCATTAAACCCAGAAAGAGGTTGAAGTTTGAAAAGTGAAGCTTGAACAGCTAATGCTATTGAGAAGATAATGTGACATATACAGCAGAAGACAAAAATGAATTTAAAAATTCCTTAAAATGTACTTTAAGGATCTGTAAAGGAAAAAGTTGAAGTAAAAAGATAAGGGAATTGAATCTGGGGATGCAACCAAGCTACTCATTCATTGACCAAATTTTAACAAGTAAAAGGCTTAAAAGCAGACAACACTAGAGGTGTGGCTTCCTTAATAAAATAAGAGGAATATAAAAATGCAAGGTGTTGGGACTGAAAATTGGTGCAACCACTCTGGAAAGCACTATGGAGATTTCTTAGAAAACTTGAAATGGAACCACCACTTGACCCAGTTATCTCACTCCTCAGCGTATACCCAGAGGACTTAAAATCAGCATGCTGTAGTGATGCAGCTCAATTTATAGCAGCTATTTATAGCAGCTCAATTTATAATAGCTAAGCTATGGAACCGGCCTAGGTGCCCTTCAATAGATGAATGAATAATGAAAATGTAGTATATATACACAATGGAATATTACTCATCCATAAAGAAGAAAGAAATTATGGCATTTGCTGGTAAATGGATGGAACTGGAAATTATCATTCTAAGTGAAATAAGCCAGTCCCCTAAAACCAAAGGCTGAATATTTTCTCTGATATGTGGATGCTAATTTACAATAAGTGGTGGGGGAGCAGCTAGGGAAGAATAGAGGTACTTTGGATTAGACGCAGGGGAGTGAAGGAAGGGGAGAGAGTTTAGGTATTGGATGATAGCAGAATGAATTGGACATTATTACTATATATGCACGTATGATTACACGACCTGGGTAACTACATCACATACACGTAGAAGAATGAGAAATTGTACTTCATTTATGTATGACATGTCGCAATGCATTCTATTGTCATGTATAACTAATTAGAACAAATGACAAAACAAAATAAAACAAAACAAACAAAAACCCTCCCAAAGGCCGAGTATTCTCTCTGATATGCAAATGCTAACACACAATAAGAGGGGAGGGAAGAATAAAAGTTCATTGGATTAGACGAAGGGGGGATAAAGGGAAGGGAGAGAGAATGGGAAGAGGAAAGATAGTAGAATGAATAGTATATAACTTTCCTATGTTCATATATGAATACACAACCAGTGTAACTCTGGATCCTGTACAACTTCAAGAATGAGAAGTTATAATCCATGTGTGTATAATATGTCAAAATACACTCTACTGTTATGTATATGTGAAAAGACCAAATAAAAAATGAAAAATTAAAAGAATTATCAAATAACAACAAAAAAATTGAAGGTGCCTACTGAAACAAAACTTCTTCCTGCCTTGCACAATTATTTTTCTGGGATCTTGTCTTCATTGATGTCCAGAAACAAGTGGTTTTAGTAATTAGGGAGAATTGTTTCTTTACATGCTGAGTAGGCAATTATTTTTGAACACAAATTTTGCTGTTTATGGTAGATGAACACATAAATGAAAGTTTCTTCAAAGTTAAACCAACTTTTAATAACATGCATAATCATCCTTTAGTTAGAGTGTTCTCTGGTCCAGTTTTTATCCTTATGTTTGCAGGCCATATTTTCTTTCTTTTTTTAAAAAAAAAATTTTTTTTTTTTTAGCTGTAGATGGACACAATATCTTTATTTATTTTTATGTGTTGCTGAGGATTGATCCTGGTGCCTCACACATGCAAGGCAAGCGCTCTACCACTGAGCCACAATCCCAGCCCCCCCATATTTTCTTAAATAATATATATCTATCGTATTCTATCATTGATAATTTTTATTGTTCTGTCTTTATTGTTCTGATAACTTCATATTTTTCTGGGCCAAACTTGTTAGATTTTGATCATTCAATAAGAATAGCTCTGCCATGGGGGAAAAGGCACACTCATACATTGCTGGTGGGACTGCAAATTGGTGCAACTACTCTGGAAAGCAGTATGGAGATTCCTCAGAACACTTGGAATGGAACCACCATGTGACCCAGCTATCTCACTGCTCGGTTTATACCCAAAGGACTTAAAAACAGCATACTACAGTGACGCACCTGCTTCAATGTTTATAGCAGCTCAATTTACAATAGCTAAACTGTGGAACCAATCTGGATGCCCTTCAATAGATGAATAGATAAAGAAACTGTGGTATATATACATAATGAAATATTACTCAGTAATAAAAGAGAACAAAATTATGGCATTTGCAGGAAAATGGATGGAGTTGGAGAATGCTAAACAAAGTAAGCCAATCCCCAAACACCAAAGAGTGAATGTTCTCTCTGATTAGTGGATGCTGATCCATAATGGGGGAACGGGCATGGGAAAAATGGAGAAATTTGGGTCAAAGGGTAAGGGATGAGGGGAGGGGACATGTCGACAGGAAAGATGGTGAAATGAAATGGACATCAATGCCCTAGGTTCATGTATGACTGCACATATGGTGTGATACTATATTGTGTATAACCAGAGAAATGAAAAGTTGTGCTCCATTTGTGTACAATGAATCAAAATGCATTCTGCTGTCAGGTATACCTAAGTAGAATAAATAAATTAAAAAGAAAACAACAAAAAAAGAATATCTCTGCCATGATTTTCTTCACATTAAGGAGAAAATTTAAGGTAATTTGCACACAACACTAACCAAAGAGTGTTTTAACACAGGAATTTTAAATAATCGTTCATTTGGGAAATCACTGATCAATAAGTGTATCATTCTGTTTCTTAAAATGTTTGTAATGGACTTATATTGATGTCAGAAAAATGTTGAATTGTTGAGCAAAATGTACTCTGCTCTTTACCAGATCTCCAGCCTGCATGTGGCTTTCCAGACTAACCTTTCGTTCTGTTTCCATTGCATCCTTAGTGGTTCAGCTACGCTTACTGTTCTTCAACCCTTTCACACCATTTCATGCTTCTGCTGCTGTTCCCATTGCTTGCCTCTGCCTATGGTGCCTTCCCTGCTTGTGCATATTTTTAAAGCCCCTTTATCTCTTTGGTCCTTGTGGGAAACGTTTGCTTCACATATTTAGGCAAAATTAGTCCCTTTCTCCTCTGTGACCTCAAGATCTTGCCCCTTAAAAAAAAAACTTGTTCCTTATATTAGTATTATATTTATTATAAATTACAATACCTAGATGTATTTATATACCTTTAATTAGATTAGTAAGGAATGAAATTGGAGACTTTGTTGAATTCATTTTGTACCCTCAGTACAGGATTAGTTTTTCTCAAATATTTTCATATGAAAATATGCAAATACATAGAAAATATGCAGAATTGATATAATTAGCACATAAATCCTTCACCTACATTCAATAATAATTTTATATCTGCTTAAGCTATATTATTAACTATAATGATATAGTACTTTCTCATATATTTTATCATATATAGATACAATATATATCACAAAATTACAGAGATATAACATATCAAACATGATATATATAGATAGTGACATATAAATAGATATTGTATCTATCTAGATGTATATTTTTGATGGCTTCATTAACAAAGTGTTGCAAATATCACATCAAATACCCGTAAATACTTCAATAAGTATTTATTAAAAATAAAGACATTTTTCCTACAAATCACATTAACAAAATTACACTGAACAAAATTAACATAATCTCCCAATGTTATCTAACACATGGTTCATACATTTTAAAATTTTCCTGATTTTTTTCCCAAAATGACTTTAGAATTTTTTTAATATCAACTTATCACTAAATTTTTGATCAAATAAATGAATCTGGAAATCCGATATTGGCACAGCTTGAATGTTTTTTTAAGGAGAGAAATATGAAATGCATATTTGATATTTGAAGTTCTGTCTTCTGAAATGTCAGATTAAAGATGATAGTTATGGAAGTTGGCATGAGGCATGTAGGATTTAGATTATAATTGAAAGAACTTAATTAAAGCAAAGCAATACCGCTACACGGGCACTCACAGCTGCAGTGGAAGAGCCTTTGAAAGAAGCCCTATTAGGAGCGAATGGCATGAATCAATCTTGGTAGTTATGAAGACGTCTCCTATTTTGAAGACATGAGGGCACTGGAAGGTCTCTGCTTATACACATTATCTAGCTAAGTCATTCTTATTTAATGCTGTACCATAAAATTTCTAGGTTGTATATAAATTGTGGCAGCATATGCAAACTCTCAGGTCATTTTCTACCATTTGCTCATCTGAAATTGCTTACAGCAGTTCACATTCTAGATCATTGCCATCCACTGATGACTGCAGAAAAATTGCTAAGGTATTTAGGCATAAAGTGCTGTGTAGCTTTTAAGGGAAGTTTCGGGCTTATTCTCAGAATTTTCCACTCTAGCCCCTCCATAGCCTTTGCTACCATCAGCAGATGCTCTTTGTGATTCTTCCTTTGTTATTTTTTTCTACTGCTCTGATTCAAGGTGGGAATTGCCATCACATGGTAACCCTGTTAGAGGAAAGTACCTCATTAGCATGTTTCCCTCAGACACTGAAATAGAATGAAAGAGACTCAGAACAACACTACAAAAGATCTGTAGTGAATCTGCATGATTTAAAAACTAAAAGAGCTCAATGTGGAAGCACTAATCTTGTGATGAAGACTTTGGGACAATCACTGGTTCCTCATTTATAAAATGGAAATAAAATAGTTTTATTTCCCTGAATGATAACAAGGAAGAAATCAGATGAGGCTTTCTGTAAGTGTAGTCAACTACAAACAGGTTCTAATATATATATCAATAAATATTATAAACTTATTTCTAGTAACTGAGAATTTTTTTACACCTGATTTGTTAGGAGGGATGAACAGGAAAGTCTAGATTGTTCCCATTAAAAATATTTACACAAATCACTCTAAATAGCATCATCAATTTTATTTTGGAAATTCTTTAAACAGGTGATGGTACTTCTTCATGCCATTTCCTGAATCATGGACTGTGAGTATTCTGAAGCATCAGAACACAGTTTTATTTTATTTTTTAGCTGTCAGGAGTATTGCAATCAAAGCAAATCCATCTTTTTCAAATCAAAGCACAGACTTGAAACTTTTGGGATAGAGGAACTGTAGCACTGGTTTTATTTTTAAGTCTGTTTGCGCAAACCTCTACTGAGAGGACCCTTAGGGAGCATTTTCTTCAATGCTTTTACAGAATGAAGACCCGTTTATTCATTCCTCAATGAGGATGGGCTACTCATTGCTCTCAATCTAGGAACAGCCTGGGTTCCAGAAGGAAAACCATTACATAACATTCTTAACCTCAAATCTGAATGAAACCCAATCTTACTGATTCAACACACACAATGAACAGCTGCCTGTATGAAGACAATCAGGGTAGTGCTGTGGGAGGCTTTTAAGATAAAGAAAATAAAAAAAAATAGAGAAAATACAGGCCACCCTCAAAAGTTGAAATAGGAAGGATTAGATAGACAGATGGAAAATATGAAGTATTGTTAAGAGCTGTATATCTAAAGGGAGATTGAAACCAAGTCCTTTCATAGAATATTTCTATAATTCCTGTTTACTGTGTTGAAAAATCCTTTTCAGCTAGTCCAGATCCTCCATTTACAGCCCCTCCAATGTCGAGTCTCCTGAAGCATCATGCTATATGGAGAAAATCTGATTCTTTGCTCCTTCACTGAACACAGTAATCATTTGTGCTAGTTTTTGCACAGGGGAGAGAGAGTAGAGGCATATGGAAGAGTGAATTTAGAGCAGGACTGTCTCCTTGGGATGGGAGCAGCTGGGAGAGAAATGGTAATTGGCGTAGGCAGCGATCTTTATTGAGTGCCACTTTATGCCAGATACTGAGCTGCCTCGTCTTAGTAGGGGAGGAAATAAATTCATGTTTACATAGCACTGTATTTCCAGGCCTTCATTTTGATATAGTATATAGTTGGCAATATTATTTAGATTTTACACATGAGGAACACAGAGACTCAGAGTACCTGTCTGACATGTCACAGCTAAAAATTGTACAAATTATTTTTGAATCAAGTCTCTTAGATTCCAGCATTTCTATCCTATCATTCTTTTTTGCCAGGCACCTGAAGACAATTGTAATATAGTGGGGGACCTGGACTTCCAGAGGTTAGGGAAGCCTACCAGCTAGGAAGTCCGGAGCTCAAGTTCAGAAAATTCTAAGAAAACAAAATTAACAGCCCCTAGAATCAAAATTGTGTACTTATAAACTATATTTTGAGTAGTCTAGTTTTTGTGGTAGATGAAACAAAAATCTAAATGTTCATGTATAATGTCACAATTAATTCTAGTCATTAAAAGGCTAAAATAGGAAAATTATTTAAACTTGAAGTGTTTTATAAACTCAAGGCTAGGGCAAATGGATCCTTGCATCGGCCTTACGCTGCACTAAGAGTCAGATACTCTTCTTGTGAGCCTTGGGTTTGCTATTGTCCTGTACCTCTAGGTTCTGTTCTGTTCAGTGAAACAAATAAGTTAACCTAGACCAGTGTTTTTTTAAAAGTTGCATATTGTGAATCAATTACTTGACCAAATAAAGTAGAAAAAGAAAAGTGCATTTCTCTAAAAAAATAAAAACCTTTAATTTTAATGTTTTATTTGTATGGTATTTTGTTGAGATGTAACTCAACATGCATTTCTTTCATTTATTTATTTATTTTTATGTGGTGCTGAGGATCAGACTCAGTGCCTCACACGTGCTAGGGAAGTGCTCTACCACTGAGCCAATCCTTGATTTAATCCCCCCCCCTTTATTGGCGCATTGTAATTATACATAGAGGTCAACACGTATTTAACTGAGGGGGATGGGCAAATAATTTTAAAACTCTGTTTCATGTCCTCATGAAGATTGCTGCTGGCTTCTAAAGTACCTTTTTTATCTTCTAAAAATTCACGACTTCCTTTTCAGACTCTGTTTTCCTCTTGCCTTTTATGCTGTTGGCTGCCTTGTTAACGTGGCTTTGCCAGCTTTCACATCACCATTCTGCTCTGCTTTCATCTCTGGATTCCCCACTTTCCTGCCTCCTTCCTGCATTCTTCTTGCCCCTGCCTCTGGAGCCGCTTGTGAACACAGTATTTTGTTCTTAGTTGTCTTCCACTAAAACAGTGTTGAAAAGAAGCTCACATTGAAAAACTGAAATTATTAACTATTTTCCTCTCACTTATACCCTAGCCCACAAACCTCCGAACTTCTCTCTCTTCTCAGATGTGTCAATGTCTCCACAAAGTTAAATTTCTCATTCTTCAACTGAAACATATTTTCCTTCTTTTTGCAGTTTCAATTTGGAAGTTATAACTTAGAGACATTTTTTTTTTTTTTTTTGAGACAGTCACTTGAGTGGCTCTTTGTTTTGCAAATATAAGGCAAATAGACACCTGGTAGGAAAGTATAATTGACCTTACTATTTGCTTGCTTGCTTTTTTGTACTTGAAGGCTTAGCATAGAATTCTTGGCATAGCATAGTGTAGTCTATGAACTAGCAATGTCAGCATTACTTGGGTACTTGTTAGCACTGCCAGATCCCACCCAGATCAGAGACTTTGGTGGTGCAGCCAAGCACAATGATCTTTTAATAATTCCTCCAGATATTTCTAATAAATAAATGTTCCTGGCACAAGGGCAGGGGTCCCCAGCGGGTCTAGGTTCCAGGTTCTTGATGTCCTGAGCAAAGAATTGAGTGAGATGAGAGTGGCTGGCAGGCAGGGCAGAGGTTTATTGAAAGCAAAAGAAAACACTCTGTGAGAGAGCAGTGTGGCTGAGCTGTGAAGTAGCTCAGGCCACGTCCTACACAGTGGGGCTTGCTTTTATTAAGCTGTGCTGGTTCCCCCACTTCTCCCCTACATAGATTTAGGGTTGATTGAAATTTGATTGACAGTTGAATTTTACATAATTTCTTTTCTACTTCCCATGCTTAAGTTTCTCTTTCCTATAAAATGCACAGGGAGGAAACAAACCATAATGCTAATGGTATGTTAATTAGCAACAAGTTAACTTTAGGTCAGTTCCTTGGGCTGATGTACATGCCCATGATTGGGGATTTTTCCTTCATGGTCTTGAATTCACCTTGCGCTCATCTAACTTCCTCTCTTTAATTGCAAGATGGTCCAGTTGACACTCATAGGGAGGAGCTTCAGGTGGTGTGCTGGGTGAGGCTGAGGGCCCTAGGTGGAGCTGAGGATCCTAGCCTTTCCCCATGCCCTATCTCCTACCTAATATAAGTACTAAGTTTTAAAAACCACTGTTTCATACCCCTTGATTCACAGAAACTGTAGCTAAACCAATTTGTATAAGGAGCCTAGGGCTGGCCTCATGGGAAAGAAATTCTTATACCCATCCTCACTTGCTAAGATTTTAAATTACAGAAGCATGATCCTAGTGGGGAGTAGCTGTCAAACTAAAATGATCTGGTAAAAAATTTGGATTTTCTTTTGTGTGTGTGTGGTACTGTGGATTGAACCCAGGGCCGTGCTGATGGCAGGCTTTATTCACTCTCCCACTGAGCCACATCCCCAGCTGTGGATGGATGTTTTATGCTCAGCACAATATTTTAAGAATCAGCTCTATTGATATATAATTCATGTACCATGAAATTCACTCTTTTTTTAAAGTGTACAATTTACAGTTTTTATGTATTCACACAATTGTGTAACCATCACTACTGCCTGAAAGGGTTATTGGGATATATTTGAAATATGTGACTAATGCCAGAAGTTTATTCACTTGAGACTTAGCCCTTCAGGGGGTTTGGAAAACATGACTGTGCATGTACACTTGAACTAGATACATACCGAAGACAGACAAATTACTGTGGGTGCTGTGGGGTTGGCATATGCCCACCTTATAGCAGAGATAGTTGGTGTGTTCCAGGAAACTGTTTAGACCATTCTTCTACAGAAATACCATGTAGTAGCAGGAAGGAGAGGGTTGATTATATCTGCTTGCTGAAGGCAGGTCTAATTTATATGTATAATCTTGGCCTAATTATTAATAGTGTGTTGCTTCACTCCCCAGGGTTCTAGTTCTGATGACAAATCATATGACCACCTTAGTTAGACCTTCTAGTTCTCTGTCTTGCCGATTTTTTCTTTCTGCTGTCTTGCCCAGCAGATTGCAAACTCCTCATTAACCCCAAATTCCACTTTCTGTTGTCTCACTCAGTGAGATCACAATTACATCCTGTCCATGCATTGAATCCATAGATAATGGCTAGTCATGGTGCTATTCAGGGTTCAACTCATTTGTTCTTTCTTTTTTTTCATGAATCATAACTTTTTGTTGCCTGTTGCCCAACATCTAAAAAAATTATATCGGACACATTGAGTTGTAGCAATGTGTCGGTCACCTTTCCATCACTAAAACAGATACCTGAGATAACCAGCTTATAAAAAGAAGCAGTTTATTTTGGTTCAAATTTTTGTGGGTTCCAGACCTGATCAGTTGGCCCTATTGCTTTTGGGCCCATGGCAAGGCAGCACATCATGGTGGCTCGCAAGTGGCAGTACAAAACCGCTCACCCCATAGGAAGGAGGTTGGGATTCTACTAGCCCCTTCAAGGGCATGCCCCAGTGATCTTGCACCAGGCCACACCTCTTAAAGCTTGCACTACCTCGAAAGAGTGCTACTCTGGGAAACAAGATTTCAGCACATGGGGGGCATTTATAATCTAAATGATAACAATATGTTGTTCATATTGGGAGGACTAGTCTCCTAGAAGTGGAATTATGACTTTGTGTTTAAAATTTCTCAACTTCATTATATGTAATAGTCCATTCCTTATTTCTTAGAATTTTTTGTCTGGATAATAAATAACAATGTATTTTTTTTTCATGGATATTTTGATTATTCTAAATTGTGGATATTATTTGGTGGACACATGTACTTATTTTCATTGGACATATATTCTAAGTGGAATTTTTGATGTATCATGCTTATATTTTTTTAGATATCAACACAGTTTCCTGAAGTGACAGCATTATTTTGCATTTTAACATCAATGCATGAGCAGTTCAGGTGTGATGTTCTCATTAATAATTGATATTTTCAGTTCTTTTAATTTTAGTCACATTGGAGAGAGTGCTTCTTTTGTCAGTTTTTGGTGCTAAGAATTGATCCCAGGGGCACTCTACCACTGAGTTACATCCCCAATCCTTTATATTTTTTTTATTTTGAGATAGGGTCTCACTAGTTGCTGAGACTGGCCTTGAGATTGCAGTCCTCTTGCCTTAGCTTCCCGAGGTGCTGGGATTACAGTGTGAGCCAGTGTATCCAGCTATGAAACTTCACGATTTTTGATGCTGAATACTTTTTTAAAAATTCATTTCCCACTCAATCTTCTTAAACCAAAATAAAACATAAATCTCTAAAATTTATACAGTATATAAATAAATTTACATCCCATTTCATAACCAATCTTAAATTTAAATAAGACTAAAATGAAAAGTAATATTTTATTGTATATGTTTAACTAATAATGGCATTATACTACACCATTTCTATAATATCTTGTAATTTTTAAGCCCTTTAACTTTAAAAAATACATTTCACATTGAACTTTCAATTTTTGCATTATTTTTTTGAAATTCTTAATTTTTCTAGACATTAAATTGTCATATCTTAAAATACTTCATCTACTAAATTCATCAAATAAGAAGCAAATTTCACTGATTAGTATTTTTGGCTATTATCTGTCATGTCCATGGCACTGTGTTGGGTACACTATATGTACTGGTGAGCAAGGTATGGTGCATTTCTTTCAATAACGTATTTTCAAAACAATCAATAGATTAAAATACCAGTCATTACAAAAAAGCATTCCCCAAGTGGTTTCCCAGAGAATACCTTGCTTAAGATAGTAATTTGGGGTAAAAAAGAAAGAAAGAAAACATTATAAAATACATTAAACAGTTTTATTGTCAAATAACTTGAGAAAACAATGGCTTATAATAAGATAGAATGTACATTAAAGATAAATATCAACTAACATGGATTTTGGAAAAATGAGAGTACATATTTACTGCAAGGGATAAGACCAGCCCCTTCAACTAATACTGGCATTTACATAATATGACTGAATTCATCAAAATTTATCAATTTCTGGAGTCTTAGCATAGGACTTATAAGCCTTCCTATTGTTGGACACCTCTGGTGGTAATGGGTCTTGGTGTTCATTGACTTAAGTTTTTGCATCTATACTGTGTATTAAGATCGTCTACTTAGGCTGGGGCTGTGGCTCAGTGGTAGAGCGCTTGCCTGGAATGCGTGAGGCACTGGGTTCGATCCTCAGCACCACATATAAATAATAAATGAGTAAAATAAAGATCCATCAACAACTAAAAAAAAAATGTTTAAAAAAAAAAAGATCATCTACTTAGATTTGTTACCTTCAGATATTATTGATCTGTTGGTTTGTCTATCTGTTGGAAAATTCATTCTTTTTATTATTGTTTTAGTTCAAAATAAAATAATATTGTCAGAAGGACATAAAATTGTTCTTTTTACATTTATAATATTTGATGTATTTAATCATTAGTCAGTGTTGGAAGAGTCTCTCCAATTTAGGTAAGTCCTTGTCTTGGTTTCCCTAGTTCCCAGTGGTTGATAATATTTATAAAACTTCAAAAAATTGTGACTATTTACTTTAAAAGAGCTTCCATAAACAAAATTAATTGTATTATTATAAACCTGATATTTTCAATCTTTGCCAGAAAAATAGAATGAACATGGTTAGTACCCCTGGCAACAGATTTTCAAGGAAATTTGAATGGCTGTGATATTGTAAGGAATATATTTATTAAAACTTTTTCTTTTTAGTTCTATTCAATTTATATAACCACTGTTTTAAAAAATTACCTGCCTAGTGAATAGTGGGTATTCACTACATTACTATAGAAGTTGGTTAAACAACTTTTATTTTGGAGTATTGTTATCACTAAATGATTTAGTCATTTAAAATTTTCCAATACTTTAACATATTGTATAGATTAAAAATTTAATTATTTTGAACCCTAATACAATTTTGTTATTGGTTGGACAGGAGTATTTATTTCTATGTACTAAAAGTGAGAGGTAAATCATGCACTGGTAACTTATTTGCCAAAGTTTGCACAGCCAATGTGACAGTGAGGGCGTCTCCTTGGCACCTGGTCCCTCTTTCTACTGGATAGTAGACAGATGAGGTGCTTGATTTTTTTTTCATGAACATTTAGCATTAATGTTTAAGTAAATGGATCTTTTTTTTCAAGACAAGGTTTGATTACTTTTTAGAAACACAATTTGTTTATGTGTGAGACCCTGGGATCGATCCCCAGCACTGCCAAACAAAACAAAACCAGACCAAAAAAACTAAAAGAGAAACAAACAAACAAAACAAAACAAAACAAAGCAGAATTTGGTTAGAAATTATTTTTAGTTAGAATTGATTTTAGTTTAAAGCCCATTGAATATTAATTGACAGTGAAGTTGTTTTCCCAATGGATATATTTTTGCAGTAAATTGAAAAGATCAGCATAATAAAATTGTGTTTATTTTCCAGTCTGCTTTTATTTAATTAGTTGCATGGTTCTTATTACTTCTTAAAATGTTTTACTTCTTACTGTTAAAATCTCAGGACCAGCAGGGCGCGGTGGTGCATGCCTGTAATCCCAGCACTTTAGGAGGCTGAGGCAGGAGTATCACAAGTTCAAAGCCAGCCTCAGCAACGGCGAGGTGCTAAGCAACTCAGTGAGACCTTGTCTCTACATAAAACACAAAATAGGGCTGGGGATGTGGCTCAGTCGTGGAGTACCCCTAGTTCAATTCCCTGTACCAAAAAAAAAAAAAAAAATCTCCGGACCATTATTTTGAAATACAATGAGAATAGAAAGACTGATTTCTTAAATCATGCATGAACAACAATCTTCTTATTTAATCCCATTTCTTTGGTACTTGGATCAGTGACATGATTGTAGCAATGTCCCTATCTAAAATTTCAGGATATTTTTGTTGCATGGAAAGATTCCAGTCTGAAAGGGGCTTATTTATGTGTGGCTTCCTTTTTTTTTTCCCCAATCCTTATCTGTGTTACATATTTAGCTCTTTACTCTCTATTCCTTCCTTTTTCGTCTTTCCTGCCTGAATGCCCCATCCTCATAACAGATAAATGCTTCTTCTAGGATTGCCTGTAAGTTTCTAAGCAGTGCTTGCCATGGGGAAGCCTTGTGGCAGGCAAAGAGTTACCAAGGTATTTTTTTTGCTGTCTACTTCTGCCTAAACAGAACTTCTAAGCAGTTACTGAGTTTCCTTCATAACTCTAGTGCAAATAGGTTCTTCTTGCTAGTTCAACTTTCCAATGTGTTATGGACCAAATGTATGTGTGCCTTCAAAATTAATATTTTGAAACCCTAATCTCCAAAGTGATGGCATTTGGGTTGGGAACTTGGGGAAGTAATTAGATCATGAGAACAGAGCCCTTATGAAGAGATTAGTACCTTCATAAGAGTCAGGAAATCTTCTCTCTGTCTTTCTCTCCCTCTCTCTCTCTCCTAGAAAAAAGACTGTCTGCAAATCAGGAAGAGGACCCTCACCAGAATCTGACCATGCTGAAATCCTGACATAGGACTTCCCAGCCCCCAGAACTATAGTAAACTATTTTCTTATTTTTGAAGCCACCCAGTGGGTGATGTTTTGTAACAGCAGATCAAACTAAGACACAACACAAACCCAGACTTCTAGCCTCACTGACACTCTTATCTTCCCATTGTCCTTTCAAACCTAGGAGTGACAGGGATTCTTGAGGCTGCATTGATCTTAGGCTGTCTCATTAGTTTCTCACACTATACGACCTTGCTTTTAAGACCTAAGACCTAGGGAGTCACTGTGTGGAAGCTGACTGAGCCAGCATTCTATTTAGTCTCTCTGTAGAAGCTGATGTGCTAGTTCACTTTCTTATCATTTTATCCTTCATCTTTCTTAACTATTTTCTGGTTGGTATCCCATCAGTTCAGCTATTCAAAGCATATTAGTTATTTTCTCTGAATCCTCCTCCTACTTAATATTTAGACATTGTTTTATACTCACCATTTTTTTCATTAATTATTTATTTCATTAGATCTTGTTAGACCTTGTGTGGTTAGCAATGAGGTCATATTAACAGGAAATCTCTAATTTTACTTACTGTTTTCAGCTCCTACCTTCATGGCTATGATATCTGGATCTTTTCAGAGATACTTTCCTTTGCTGTGTACTTTAGGGAGTCCTCAACTATTGTGATTAATCACCTTGCTTTTCAGTGCTCTAGCTAAGTGGTGATGCCTGGACTCCTGGCCCACGGAAATGCTAAGAAGTCTACTATATGTGAGTTCCTCTAAGCAGCCCAAACTACTACAATTACAGATATTTATTTTCAATTGTTCACAAGACATGTTTATATATATTTCTATATGTAGATTTCTGGAAGCCATCTCGTATACCTTATCTCAAGTGAAAGTATTTTCCATTTCTAAAAGTTTTTTCCCTTTGTGTACTGAATGACTTATCTTATATAGTATCTTCTCATGAAGGTATGTAAACCAGAAATCAGTTCTCTCTCTTCACTTCATTTCTTTTCAACCAGTAAGTCACCAATGCCATAAAATCTACCACAGAAAATTTCCTTGAGATTACTGCAGATCTTTTATTTTCTTGCTGAAATAATTGAAAGCCTCTCCTTCATCTGATTTTGTTTTTAAAAGTTTTTATTAGTGCATTGTAGATCTAGTTTTTTGAACTCTAGCAGGCCATCAGATTTTCCAGGGTTAGGTTTCTGGAAAAATAAACAACCAAATCTTTTATTCTGATTCCCCCAACAAAGAACAGAAAACAAATAACCAATTCTGATCACTCTGTTGGTGGTCCTTTCTCATTGCCAAAAATGGTTCAATTTGAAGATCTTAGACAAATAACTATAAATTCAGATGAAATCTTAAAAAAAATCCTATTCTCTCTCCATTTCAATTGTATTTCTACTTTGCCAAGTTATTCAGCATTCATCACTTTCTCTTCCCTTCTTTGCCTGTAAATTATCCATTATTCTCATTTGCTCATTTATTTATTTATCACAACTTTTTTCATCAGCTCAGAATAACACAGATAATGTTCTTGACTTAGTGAAATTTACATTCCTATGGGGAATTAGACAGCACTGAAATAAATATAAATAGACATACAATATCAAAGCACATTTTATGAAGAAAATAAATGATATAGAGTGAGCAGGGGTGCTATTTCTAGAAGGGTAATAGAAGCACCCCTCAATGCGAGACAAAAAGCCTTGATACTGAGCTGGGATCAGCCATGGGAGAACCAGGCCCAAGAGATCTCCAGGCAGGAGAAAGAGCTATGGTAAAGACTGAGATAAGGTTGAGCCTGGTATGCTTGAGCAGGCCCAGGAGGGAATGAGAAAAATAGTGTGAGCTGCAGAGGTAACGGTAGGGAGTTAGGTTATATTTGAAGTTCAAGAGCAAACCAGAGAAGTTATATGATTTGATTAATAGTTTAAAAATTACTGTGACCGCTTAATATAAATAAAACCTAGGAAGGGCATGAATAGATAAAGGTAGAAGAGTTGGACCAAGGAAGATAGGTTGGTGACTTTCTCTGGGCAATGGACCCACAGAGGCATCTTCCCATTCAAAACACACCATTCTGAAGTAGCGTCTCCCCCACCTCAGAACACTGACTGCTTGCATATGAAATGAGGGGTGGGAAAAATGCAGATGAACCTGTATAGGTATGAAGAACAGAGAAGAAATACTGAGGATTCTTGTTTTTGTATTGTTTGTTTGTTTGTTTTGTCTGAGGAACTGGCAGAAAGGGGCTGTCATTTCTTGAGATGGTAAAAACCAGAGTAGGAGAGAAGATTGGGCATGGAAAGAATCAATTGAAAAAAATGTCTTATTGACCCTGTTAAGTTCTAGATAGTGCTGACACTTTCAAGCAGTGATCTGAGATAGAGAGTTAGGTCAACTATGTGTTTGTTTGTTTCTTCAGGGGCCTTGAGCTGTAGCTTAGAACTGGAAATTTTTCTTGAGAACCCATTTCAAATATCATCTCCATTGGAAAGTCTTAAAGTTTAGAGTTCATCTGTGATAGTAAAATCTTCTTAAATATATCTCAATTAAAATATTGCAATTATTTTTGTGTATCATTTCTCTAAATGGAATTAGGGCTCCTTAAAGCCAAGGATTACATTGTGCTCATGTTTTATATGTCCTAGAAATAGTAGTAAGTTTATATTCTGCTCAGATATTACTCTAGTAAGAGATGGCTGTGAGCAAGTTTATACTGTCTTCATTATCTTTCTCTATCAATGGGAGAAATATCTCTGTATATGTATGCTTTCTACAGGACTTGGCACATAATATTTAAAAAAAATGTTTGTGGAATGAATGAAATATCCCATATAGGACAGTGTTTCATTGGTGGGTATTTATATTCACAAAAGTATCAAACAATTATCTTCTATTATTAATATATTACATTAGTATTGTATGTTTGTTAAGCAATTGATGAACCAATATAGACACATTATTGTTTACTATAGTCATGTATAAAAATGCTATAGAGATTTGTATGTAGGTTTTTGTTTGGATATAAGCATGAAAATCATTTGGGCAAATACTTTGGAGTACAGTTTGCTAAACCCGATAGTAAAATTACATTTAGTTTTACCAGAAACTGCCAAATTGTCTTCCAAAGTGGCTGTACCATTTTGCATTCCCTCCCACAATTGACAGAGTCAGTGTTGCTCTATGTCCTTGTTGAAAATTAGCATTGTCAGGTTTGGATTTGGCTATTTTAACAGATATGTAACTGTACTTCATTTTAATTGAATTTCCTTAATAAGAATTCATGTTGAGCACATTTTATATGCTCATTTGCTATCTGTGCATCTTTGGTGAGAAGTCTATTAAGGTCCTTTGCCAATTTTTTAATTGGGTTGTTCTCTTATTGTTGAATTTTATTCTTTCATTCTCTTAATAGTGGTTTTGTGCAGAGCAGAAGCTTTTGGTTTTAATAAAATCCAATTTATCTGTTTTTTCATGGATTATACTTTTGTTAATATACCAAACTCATCACCAAACCCAGGTTTACATAGATTTTTCTCTTGCATTTTCTCCTAGAAGTTTTATAATTTTGGATTTCACATTAGGTCTGTGATCTCTTCAGATTTATGTTGTGTGTTATTGTGTAAGGCTAGGTCTTTACATTTTATTTATTTATTTTTGCACATGGGCATTCAGTTGTTTCATTTATCAAAAAAATTATAGCTTATACACTGAAATTTCTTAGCATCTTTGTAAAACTCAGTTCAAGATAGTTGTGGAGATTGATATCTGGGCTATTTTCTGTTCCATGGATTTATGTGTCTTTCTTGGGAGCTGCAGGTGAGACTTCCTGGTGAGTGAACATTGAATTCTTTTCATTGGGTTCTGTATGTCTTTCCCTAGAAATTAGTCCATTATTTCAGTCATTGGGAATTTTCCTAGCTAAATACCACTCTATTTCTCCTGACTTCCTTTTCTTAGTTAATCTTACAGGTCTTTCAATAGCTATTTGGACATTTGTGGACCATTCATTTTCATTTCCTTTCTAGATTTTATGTTTTTAGGGAACCAGCGATTGAATTCAGGAGAATTCTACCTCTAAGCCATATCCTCAGTCTTTTTAAAATTTTTATTCATTTTTTGTTTTGGGAGAGTCTTGCTAAGTTGTTGAGGCTGACCTTGAACTTGTGATCTGCCAGTTTCAGCTTCTGAGTCACTGGGATTGCAGCCATGCACCATTGCATGCATTCTTCCTTCTCTTTCCATTTGACCTTATTTTATTTAACTTCACTTGTACTCTGGAATCAATATCACTTACATCAACTTACTCATCAACTCTGAGCTCTACCTTTTTCTTTAGTTTCATTTCCAACCCGACTAAAATTCATTTGGAGAAAGGGAACTTGGACTCCCAGTGTAAAAAAATCAATCTCACAATTCCCCCCCAAAACCCACTTCTTTACTTGATTTTCCTATTTAGTTCATGGCATCAAAATCCAAAATATTACCATTAAATGGCAATCTTGGCATTTTGATTTTATTCCTAATTGTTTCATAAGACCATGTGTTAATATATCTTGACATGACTTGGCTTTTCTGTCTTCTTTCCACCTTATCTCAGACTTCCCACAACCGCCCCAGCTACAGGCAATCTTTTTATCTTATTTTCTGTGCCACATTAATCTTTAGATCCCAGAGGAAGGCATGGTGCTAAAGCAGAGTGGGCCATGTTATTCGTGTCTCCTCACCTTCATGTATGCGTCCTTCCCTACAGAGTTGTCCTGGAGAATTCAAAATTGTCTTTAAGCTCAGCTGAACTTCTTATGATTGTATAGGGAAGAATTTCACAGCTTTTTAAAACTTTTTAATTTTTTGCTAAACTGTGAGACTTTAAAGACTAACTATTATATGTTGTCCCATCATGACCTAAGGCAAGCAGGGAGTTAGGGACTGGGGGCATTTAACAGAACACATTTAATAAATATTTGATAAGTGGATAAAGAAATAAAATACAAATAAACAAGCAAAAAACATTTTTCTTGGAAAGAGAAGCATTTAGCACAGTTCTGAAATTTATTTTTTGTTGTATCCTTTTTCACTCATCTGAAGGCAGATGGTTTTTATGATATATATCCTTATTTTTGATGTACCCAGGTATACCTTGACTTCGTGAGTTAAAATGTTAAAGGTAATTTTTACAATTGTTTATAATAAGAGTACCATTTAAGAGTCTTAATTAATAACAAACTTGTTGACAGAATGAATAGAGCTCAATGCTGCTGGTTTTTCTTCCAATCCCATCTACTTTAATTTTTCTCAAATAATATACAAGTATATTTCTATTATATAATATTTAAGCATTGTGTGAATAAAATTTGAAGATTTCCCCTCTTGTTACAATTTTTACTAAAGTTGAGCCTAGAAATAAATCTAATTGATAAACCTGGTGGGGACATGTCTGACACATCTGGATGGTCGTAAAATGTTACATCTTAATCAGTAATCACAGGCGTTCTGCTCTGTTCTGTCATAAATTCATGCAATTGAATGAGCTCGTATGAATAAGGATTGTATGGCTTTCTTCATTATACCTGTGCATGTACCCAGAATTAACAGCTTTGGGGCCCATTTTCAGTTTTAAAAAGTTGGATATCATTAATTTACTTCTACAAACTTACAGGTAATGTGAACTGCCTTTTAAAAAAATTAAGTGGGTTGGCAAAATTTTGCAATTATTCTCATACTTCCATGCCCTTAATAATAAGTGAATACCAGTAATGGCTTTTCTGGGGACTGAAATGTAGGTGGAATTTTCCATTTTCTATGGGTCTGTATGAAATAATAGTTTTGGATATTAGCATTTGAATATGTACTTAAAATGCTACACAGTGCTATTCCCTCTTTGGAATATGTTCTGACTCATTTTGCCAGGTTACTGATTCCAAACTCAAAGTTGAAATCAAGCATTATAATGCACATGAAGGCATTTAGAAAATTTAAAGACATTATACATGTTAAAAAAGGCAGTGTACACAATGTTGGTCTAATTTTTGAATATTTAGCTTTATATATATAGCTTTGAATATATATAACGATAAAAATTGTTGGAGGGGTTAGAGTTTTAAAAGAAATTTTTTTTTCCTTTGGCATCTGATGTAAGACAGTTGGTATTCTCAATGCAATTCAACATCTTTGATTAGAACTTTAGAAAACTTCAATGTTGATGGGTGCCATATAATATTTATATGATAAAGAGATTAAAATAAGTCATTTTCATTGAAATATACATGAAATTATAATTGCTTCTTCAGAGAGGATCATGCTATTTCAGTGTTTGCTATTAAATCTTTTGTGATATAACTGAAGAAAGAACACAAAGTGCCAATAAAACTGTAAAATATGATGACAAAAATCACAAACATCTTTTTCTTGAAGAACTGTTTGCCTCTAGCAAATGAAAGCAATGTTTTCTTAAACTAATAAATTTTAGTATCAACACCTGGGGGCAATAAATCTTTACTATTTACAATTCAAATTCAAAACTAATTCTTTTCATTAAAAATGCGATACAATCACAAGTGGAAGATAATAGGTACTACTGATTCATTTAGGAAGGAGTCCATCAATTTAGACACTTTACACAATAAATGTAATATTTCAGGTCATCTTCATTTTTGTAATGGTTTCTTGTTAAAGAAATGGCTAATTTCCCCCTTTGTCTAAATATCTGTTCTTGCTACTTGGATTACTTACATAATGACTGTTTTTAAAGTAACATAAAAGTATGTAACATTAAAGTACATAGTTGCATTGCCTTTTACATGCTAAACAAAGCATTTGCAACTTTTAGTGTGCTGAAATCTTGACTGATTAGTTTTTCATGAGCTTGGAATAGCTTATACTCACAGCAACTATATGCATGTGTGTCTTTAATAAATCCTATGATAGCACAGTTTTCTTTGACCACTTTGACCACTGAGGTCTTGTCCACTCTCTCCCCTCAAATTCTTAATTTGATTTATGTGATCAAAATTTATTGAGGCTAGATTGCTATATCCATAAAGATATCAGGAAAAAAATAATCCTCTTATCCCACTTGACCTGATTCAATCTCATTCCCATGAACAAAGGAGAGTCAGATTTAGCATGGACTATTCTAAGGCTCAGAAAAATGTGTCATGATAATCAGAGAAGAGAATTTTAAATGATTATTTCAACATATTTTAGCACTGTATCTTTGAGCTTATTTAAAAATCTTTATAAGCTTCCAATAAAGTATATCAGTTTTATTTTCCACATAGCTGTGGCTATTCAGTATATTTTCCTGTAAGCATTTTAGAGAGTGGTCTCCAGTAAACCTATGAGACAGCATTATCTTTGACCTGCAGAGCAGCACAAGTACTACTTTCAGTATGTTTGGTTGATCTCCATGTCTCTAGGGTTGCTGAGAATACTATGTGTGTCTTATCTTAGTATTAAAGCAATGGTCTCTATAAAAACAGCTACATTGCTTCTTTGCTATCTTGAGATAGTCCATTGGGCAGCAACACCATCTCAATGTTGACTGTGATAGATTTCAAGGGGCAAGAAGAAAACTGGTCCTTGGATCTGCTCTCAGAGATTGTTGATCAAGAACATACTGCAAGGTAAATGGATGGAGTTGGAGAATATTATGCTAAGTGAAGTAAAGTTAATCCTCAAAAAAACAAATGCTGAAAGTTCTCTCTGATAAGTGGATGCTGATCTATAATGTGGGGGAGGACACGGGAAGAATGGAGGAACTTTGGTCACAGGGGTGGGAAGGGGGAGGGGGTATGGGGACAGTGAAGATGGTGGAATAAGATGGACATCATAGCCCTAGCTTTATGTATGACTGCATGTATGTTGTGATTCTACATCACATACAATCAGAGAAATGAAGTTGTGCTCCATCTGTGTACAATGAATCAAAATGCATTCTGCTATCATGTATACCTAACTAGAGTAAACAAATAAATAAAATTTAAAAAAAGAACATACTGCAAGGGAAAATAGGAAGAGAGAGGGATAGATTTTCTGCTTGAAGAGATGATATTTTGTTCAGATCATTATCCAATCATACTGATCAAAAGGTCAATGAGTGGGGCTGGGGTTATGGCGCAGTGGTAGCGTGCTTGCCTAGCACGCAAGAGGCACTGGGTTCGATACTCAGCACCACATAAAAATAAAATAAAGATATTCTGTCCACCTACAACTAAAAAATAAATATTTAAAAAAAAAAAGGTCAATGAGTAGCTTAGAGTTTTTCCTTTACTAAACCACATTTGATTTTATATGCTACTGTTATGAAAATTCTCTTTTCCTATCTTGAAATAATAAAACATTTTGATAATTTTCCCTAAAATAAGTTTGTTTCTAATGAGATTCCCTTTATACATTTCCATGTGTATAGAATATACTGTTTTTATTTATTTTTTTATTATATATATTTTGGAAATGGGGCCTCCCTATGTTGCCCTGGCTGGTCCCAAACTCCTGGACTCAAGGGATCTTTCCACCTCAGTCTCTTTAGGGGCTACAACTACAGATGCATACCACCCCAGCTTGCACTGTTTTTAAATGTGGAATGTGACAATGTAGATTGTAAATAATGGTTTCTACAACTGAGGGAATTCTTTGCCCCAAACAGTTGAAGAGTCTCCATATTGACCTGGATTAGAGTGAGCAGATGGTCTTTTAAAAAAATGTTATTTTGTATCTTTAAAACATTTAGCTTTAATTACCAAAGAAGGAATATGTTTTTGTCTAGCTAGGCAGATAAAATGGATGCTTGATAGGTAATTGTCTGATAAGGTAACCATGTCTACTCTAACCCCCTTAGAGTTGCAAATGTGCAGGTTTTCTGACCTGATTTGACTGAAGAACTAAATATCTAAGTTAATAAGGTTCAATGTATAAATGCTTAGATTTGTGCTTCACTTGGCACTTTCAGACAGGCCAAGTGAGAGGACAAAAATAGAACACAGAAAACCTCCTGCCTAGGATTTGCCTACCTACCCTCTAAGGGAAAGGAAAAACAAAAAACAAACAAACAAAAAAACCCCAAACCAAAACAAAACAAAAAACCACAAAAACAATTTGACATATCTAAAGAAATTGTCTGCTTTAAAAAAAACAACTTCTTTTTTAATTTGAAGAGACATGTTAAAAAACCAGTTGGAAATTCAGGCATGGTCCCTAGACAAGTGATACTTCAGTGGGCTGGTGGTCCCTAGAGACTGGATTTTCAGCTTTGCAGGGCCAGAAACTCAATCCCATCATTAAACACAGACTTGATCTGACTCAGGGGAACTGACTCATGCTAATGAAACTCATAAGAGACTCACGATAAGCCAGAAGGCTAGTTCATTAATTCATAATTAGAAATAGATCTGCCAAGGAAAAGGAAACACAGCTGGTCAGCACATTCTCTTCCAGAAAGAAGATTCACATGCAAATGTAGAAAGGTGGCTTGACAGATAGGGAACCAGGGGATGATATTTCCTAGTTATACCAGCTTCATATCCCATTTCCTTCCAGAAAACATGCTATGATGATCCTTTTCACAGGGCAGAATGCCTTCTAAGTTGAAGAGACTCTAGCCCACACTTGCTCTTGGGATCGTCTTTGAGTCAATTGGTTTGCAATATAATTGAACGATTAGTGTTTGCATTAACCTGTTATGTTTATAGTGTCTTGTGAATACAACATATTTTCCTGATGGAGACTAAGACAGACTTCATTTCAATCAGCAGCACCATATTTACTAATTATCTCCAAGGCTATGTTATTATGAGAATGACTAGTTTCTCATTTTATACTTATTTTTAACTACATTGAGTTTCAGACGTGAACTCTTCTAACTAAAATGCACAAATCTGGGAAGAAACCCTTCTACATTATACAGATTTATATTGCTATAAATATTCATATCAATAATCAGCCTCATTTGAAAATAAATGAAATATTAGTCAATGCTCTTGTATAATTTAAGACAGTGCAAAAATTGTTTATTAACTTTGGGTTTCTGAGTATTTTTAGATAGTTTGTGATTATCATTCAATAGTATCCCTGTGACTTATGATGAAGAAAAAGGAAAATGATTAATGTGGACAGTTTAGTTTTCTTTTCTTAGCTGGTGATCTATTACATATGGGTTTAAGGAGCATTGACTATTAATGAGATAATATTGATAAGGATGAAAAAGAATGTCAATATTAATTCCAATTTATAAGGAACTCACAAATGTATGATAATGTAATTTTTTTGTTAAGTAAAAACACACATATCATTAAAACTAATGAAAATATAATTTTATCTCTCTTGGGTGGCTTAGAAGGAATTCTAGGGCTGGTGTCATGAATATACATTATTACTCTAGACGATAGCAATTTAATAGGCCTTAGACAGTACCCTACATTAAAAAATGATGATAGAAATATCAAGTAGGGAGAGAAATGAGCAGGTAGTTATTACTAGACAGCTTAATGGCAGGTTTTGGCAGTTCAAAGGTGATTCATGGATTGGAATGGATGAGGAAACACTAATGAATCCTAACACATTTAGTTTTATCACATGGAAATGTTTTATATTTTAAAAAATAAGAAAATTTTCATTGTTGGAATTTGATGGGCTTAGAAACATCAAGATGGCTAAAAATAAATTTGACCCTAATTTTGACCAGAATATCTGTAATTATAATAAAAGTCTGGCTAAAATTTTCTTTAATATTTCATGAACTAATGTTTTGGTTATAATTTGCGTGATTTTATTCTTAAAGGTGCTGAAATTGTATTGTTGAGACTTTAACTATTTAAGCCTATCACATTTTATCACAGAGAATACCAGATTTTTTAATACATAGCTGAGGATTCTAGAAGAAGGATTATTTTCATTCTTACAAACTCTTCTTTTACATTTTGGGCTTAAAAGATGAATCATGCATTATATTTTCTATATAAAGTTCTAATCTATAGATTCTGTTTATTAATTAAGAACAATTTGAGTTTCAAACAAGTAAATGCTTCCAGTATTTTGCCACCTATCCATTCTGCTCTAGTGAGGGGACAGTAGTCAAAAATTAAGGAAAGAAAAAGCAAGGACTGTACCTAAGAGAGTTCACATTCACATCCTGGCAACCTACACTATCAGGTGTTTGCTTCTGTGCCCACTGGCAATAATCCCACCCTCAGGTCTGTAGTATTAGGTAGCGCTGCTTGGTCTTCAATGTAAGAATGTGAGTGTTTAGGAGAAAAATCTTCCATATAATGGAAGTATTGTATTGGATATGTATTATAAAGGAGAATGTAATCTCCTTTATAATATTATTATAATATTATATGTATTATAAAGGCATCTGTAATCAATTTTCTGTAATTGGTTTTCTTATTTTTCTGATTCATTCTATAATCAGCAAACATGCATGAGGAAACTCAAGAAATTGTTCATTTATATTGACTATTACTTATCTCTCTCCTTTCCACTCTCCAAACTCTTAAGATAAAAACATGATTGTCTGAATTTTGTTTATTCAGACAAAATATTTGTAAAACACCCAATAGATGCATGGGAGGTACTTTGGTTAAATCAGTAAGAACAAGTTAATCTGCTAACTAGCAAGTTCATGAAACACTGTCACTATGCTTCTTGTTTTATGTGATCTGAATTTAAATTGAGTTCTCATCACACTATATACATTTTAGTCCAGGCTAAAGAGAGAGTGCTTTCTAAATTACCTGCCTTCATTCTTAGTTCTTGACTATAGAGTTCTGCATAAGTTATAGGTGTCAGCCATAGTGACTCTGATTAAATAGTTTAAAAAATCCACTTAAAGGAAGACCAATCAACTTTGCTTTTGACCTAAGTAAAAATTATTTTAAAATTCTTGCACAGCATAATGACCAACTCTGGATACAGGGACATTATTTTTTTTCTACAAAGTTACAATTGCATCTTCCAAATATTTTTTCTACACTCATATTTTACATTGTTTCCAAATTTGCAGAAAGAACAAAGATATTTATTTACTAGAAATTCATTATTCATGAGAAGGCTAGGGAAGAATAGAGGTAGTTTGGATTAGACGGAAGGGAGTGAAGGGTGAGGAGAGGGTATGAGGGTAGAAAGGATACTAGAATGAATTGAACATTATTACCCTATGTGCATATATGATTACACGACTGGTGTAATCTTACATCATATACAACCAGAAGAATGAGAAGTTATACTCCATTTATGTATGATGTGTCACAATGCATTCTATTGCATAACTACTGAGAACAGATAAAAAATTTATTCTTCTTTAGGAAAAAGGAAAAGTTCTTGGTAACAAAATGGATTCAATCAGGAAAACAGTCCCATGTAACATTGATGAAGTTGGAGATAAGGCAGAGAGAGAGGAAGGAGAGAAGGGGAAACAAGATAGAATGAAAAATGCTGAGGGGGTGAGGTGACTGTTGAGGGTGTGAACACATTCAGAATTTTGTAGCAGAGAGATGATAACCTATGATGCCTTGCTCTGCATATCCACTACTGCTTAACAAACTATCCTAAAATCAGTGGCTTAGAACAACAGGTCCTCTTTTGACCATTACGATTGGATTGAGATGACATCTCAGCATAGTTTTGATTTGCATTTCCTTGATGGCTAAAGATAGTGAACATTTTTCCATGTATTTATTGGTCATTTATATTTCTACTTTAGAGAAGTGTCTGTTCAGCTCATTTGCCCATTTATTGATTAGATTCCTTGTTTTATTAGTTCCTGGATGTTTTCTATTCCAGGAAATGCCAAAATAATCATTACTAATTTCTTTGTTTCATATATCTGTATCTACATATGTATCTCCTTTGGTTCGAGACTTTAAATTGGTACAGTTTTAGGTGTCAGAAAAGATGATGATGATAAGATCCAAACTAGTGCAATATCAGAGTCAGCCTTGCAAACAGAAGCCAAAGGCAATATGCAGCTAAGAGACTTGAGGGGACATGCTTGGAAAGGAGGCGTGGGATCACAAAGCAAATTTCTGAAAAGTAATGTCTTGCTTTTGTGTAGCTTATTTTAAAAGGAAGGGTTTAGTCATCTCTCAAGGCTTTTCTTGATCTGTCACTGATGAGGTTAAAACTATAAAACAAGTGATATCCTGATATAGTTTGAATCTGGAATGTCCCCAAAGGCCCATTTGCTAAAGGTCTGGTCCCCAGCTTGGCACTTTTAGAAGGAAGCGGAAACTTTAAGAGGTGGGGTCTGGCAGGAGGTCTTTGGGTTATTGTGGAATTCTGGTCTTTTCCTTTCTTTTGCTTACTGGTCATGAGGGGTGATAATGATGAGTCAATATTATAACAAATGCCCCATTCTGGTGGGCTATGTTGATGGGGGGGGGAGCGGGGGCTGCATGCAGAGGGCAGAGGAATGAACTTGCTGTACTTTCTGAGAGGTCATGGGGTCATTTGTGCCCCATGCTATCCTGCCACCATGTGCTGCTTTGCGCAAGTCCTAAAAGCAACAGGGACAGTGGACTATGCACTGAAACCTCTAAAACTATGAGCCAAAGTAAACCTTTGCTCTTTCAAAGTTGGTTATCCCAGGTATTTGATAGAAACTTAACACATATTCCATAATTTGATATTTGGACTGCAATTTGAGAAAAAGCTTTTGTGATACTCTTTATTAATCATATTGTAGCATCTATTCTTTCATACTGATGATATACCCCAAATCCTATGTTGGAAGATCCACTTTCATTCAAAGCAAACTTGGAGCAATTAAGATCTTTGGGGTAAAAAGAATCACAAAAAATGCCATGGAAGGGGGTTGGCATGGATCTTCCTACTTACTGGACAAAGCTGTTCACAATAATAGAAGCTCCTTTTTGAATGCTTATTATAAGGGTAACATTAGAACATTCATTGGTCCTGGGCATTGAGATCTTTGAAATTCTGAGTGCTGTTTTACAGAATCCTGCTATCTTAAGCCTGGATACTTTTAAATGGAAAATGACCATTAGGCCTGTGCCTACCATTATGTTTTTCACTTGAGTATGATTAAGTATCCAATTTGTTTTAAATAAGGGTCACCTACTTCCATATAGATGCTCTTATCTTTAAGACTGCCTTTTTAAAGAATAAAATTTGTTTCTCTGCTGGATAGAATGTTGATATTAAAGTATTAAAATCTACTTTGGCCTGAGTCTTTTGTGTAGATTGCTTATCCATGTACCCGGTGCCAAACATCCTGTTCTTTTTTTTTTTCTATTTTTTTTTTGAATTTCACAATTCTTTAGGGCTATAAGAATGATTTTTAAATGGTAGACTTAATTTTTTTTAGAGAAGTTTTAGGTTCATAGCAAAATGGAGCAGAAAGTTCAGTGGGTTCGTTCCTTTGCCCCCCATCAACATAGCCCACCAGAATGGGGCGTTTGTTGTAATTGGTTAACTACATTGACTCATCATTATCACCCAAAGTCCATAGTATACATTCATATGTTGCATATTCTACAGCAAATGTGTAATAACAAGTATGAACCATTGTATTTTACCATAGTTTCACTATTTAAAAATCCTCTATGCTCTACCTGTTCATCCCAGTCTGTTCCTTAACTTTTGGCAACCATTACTCTTTTTACTGCATCCATAGTTTTATCTTTTTGAGAATGTCATGTCATTGAATATATATAGTGTGTAGCCCTTGTAGACCAACCGGCTTGTTTCACTTAGCAGCACATAATATAGCTAAGTTCCCTCCATTTCTTTTCACTGCTTGTTAGCATCTATTTTTCAGCAATGAATAATATTCCATGGTGCAAATATACAATAGTGTATTTATCCACTTACCAAGGACTTCTTAGTTGCTTCAAAGTTTTGGCAGCAATGAATAAAGCTTCCATAAACATCCATGTACAGGTTTCTGTGTGCACGTGTTTTCACCTCTTTTGGGTAAAAATCAGAGTGCCATTCTTGGCTTGTATGTATAGTCTTTCAAGGAACTGCCAAACTGTGTTCTATGGTGGCTGTATCATTTTACATTCCCATCAGCAATGAATGACATTTTGTGTTGTTCCTTATTCTTACCAGCATTTGGTGTTGTCAATATTATAGATTTTCTTTATTCTGATAGATGTGAGATAGTATTCCATTGTTGTTTTAATTTGCAATTCTCTAATGCCACATGATGTTGAGCGTCTTATTTGCCATTTGTATATCTTCTTTTGTGTGAAATCTCTTCAGGTCTTTTGCCCATTTTTAAACTGGATTATTTTCTTATTGTCAAATTTTATGAGTTCTTTGCATATTTTGGATACTAGTCCTTTATCAGATATGTTTTGCAAATATTTTCTTGAGTCTATGGCTTATGTTATCATTCATACCAAGGAGTTTTGAAACATATGCAAACAATAAAGCATAAATTAAATGTAGACCTGGAACTCACAATCCAATGTAAGATTAATTGCATTTACAATAGCATTGACACTACCTGTGGGCTTTGTTAGCATTCCTCAGGAAGCACAAAAGTACATTTTACTTTATTATTCCCTTTCATTTAAAAAATAGTTTAAGCACAGGTGTTAGTTCTAAATGGCATATTCTTTAGGTTGGATGTTTTGAGTGTCTTAAAACTTGTGGTTTGACTTGTAGTCTTTGGCAGTTTGCTTTGTTTTTCTCAACTCATTTCCCACAATTCATTGAGGTTCCATGTGGAAACTGAACAAGGCTTTGGACAACCTCTTGGAGTTATTTCTCATTCCTACTCCAGTTATGCTGTTTTCCATTATTAGACTCCAGAGTCCTCATGATATTTTCCATTCAAGTTATTTTCTTTTTCTTGGATAAAGACATTTAAAATGTTTTGTCTTGATTGTTTTTTATTGGTGCATTATAATTATACATAATAATGGGATTCCTGGCGTGTTTGTACAGGCACATGACATAATTTGGTCAATTTTTATTCCCAGTGCCTCCCCTTTCCTCTCTCCCCCCTTTATTTTACACTACTGGTCTCTTTTCTGTCAAATTATATTCTTAATGAGAATGTTAACTTTCTTGTCTTGAAGGAGATTTGCCATATAGTTTCTTAAAATATTATCTTTCCAGGAAGAGTTTAATCTTGATGGGATCAAAGGAATAAACTGAAGGATTATAAACTCCCAAACAGGAAATTTGGGTATCAGAAAACATGTAGAGATTTATTTGTGAACATGGCAGTCTTTCTGGAAACCTTGCAATTGCAACAAGAAAGTAATTTTTGTTTCCAACCTGACATAAATTTAAGATTTCATTATGACAGGGGCATTTTGAAACATGTCAGCTCTGACATGCTAATATCGTTTACTCACTGGCTAAATACACCAAACCAGCAATGGAAGAATTTTTGTGACAGATTGAAGGGTGCATATATTACACATATAATGCAGAAAAAAAAGTAGTCTCTTTATGAATTGAACTCAGTTTAGTTAAACTCTATACTATTTGAGTGAGGCTATCTTAGTAGATGGAAGAAGTGTATTTTTGTTTTTCATTTTTCTGGAGTTAGTGAATTTACTGGATTATATAGTTTCATACATATTAACTTAGAAGGATCGAATAATCTTTTGGATTTCAGCAACAAATGTTATTTGTTTTGAATTTCTGTCGCCTTTGTGATTGTCACCTTAAAATATTTCTCTTCTTTTTTCATCAACATACTAAAATTCAAAGTGAACATATGCCTTTGTAAGTAAACATAAATCCAATTCTCCAAAAAATTCTGAGTTAAAGCTAAATATAATCTTGCTTTTCCACCATCAGATGTTTGACATCTGTACTGATTTTACACTAACAAATTGAATATTTCTTGGAAAATTCTCACCTACGAAAGTGCTACATTGGAAAAGATTTTAAATTTCTAACACTTAGAAAAGACAACTTAGTATATGCCTATGCTCTATTTATGACCATTCATTCTATTTTCTTACAGTTCTCTTTTTAAAGTACATTTCAATCTCTCAATATTAATATTCTAATCACATCATTAATTGTATCATTTTTTATTGCAATCCTATTTCTATAATAGCACTTTTTCAGTAATTAGTTTTGACAACCCAAGAAATTAGCTAACTAATCAGAATACAAAACAAGTAAACAAGGGAGTCAGAATACTTTCTATTTTAAATGTACTCTTGGGAATTATTCTTAGTTAAGAAGCACATTAAATAAAAATCACGGAATAAAAACTTTAATCTACAAAATTTCTTTAGTTCCCTTTGCACAAAATATACTTCTCTTTTTCTCTGCAGCATTTTTTTCCCTTCCTGACTGCCTATTCTCAACTAAGAAAGTCTACTATTCTTTCTGGCTGAGATTTCAAGTCTTATTTTTCATTTTTTTCCTTCTCAGTATGCTGTTTCTCCAACTTTTGGGTGACTATATTTTTAAGATCTAGGATGAAATGTTTTCAACATTTAATAGTAGGATATTTGAAACATGCTCTAAAATTGATTTGAACGTTTACTTTGGTAGAATTCGTTATTTCTTAAGCTGTAATTGGGTGACATTTTCTATATTTTATAACCAATATTTTTTATGGAATTGAAATAAATCTGCATTATTTTCCTCTTCTGCTGTTTTGTTAAGAGTCTGGAGAGGTCTTTAAAGTAATATTGACTGGTCAACCTGCATTTGGAAATTATCACTCAATCTCAGAACAAAATCATTTTGCATTTTGTTACTATTTCATGAGTGTTATTTTTGTCTTTTCATTGGAGTTGTAACTTCTTAAGTTCAGGAATCATCAAAAAGTGTTCAGTGTCTCCACTTTATAAAATTATCTCAAAATTATAAAATTGATTTTTACCTCAGAATTATGGGAGTATCTAGTGAGAAGTGATGAGATTGATGAGTGAGGTGATTGATATTAATTGATTTAATGACATTTGAAAGCAAAAGTGGATTTCTATATCAAGTTCATTTTAAACCTGATCGTTTTCAGTTCCATTACTATCAATCAGGATCTTAATTACGACATGACCACAGGTTACATAACTAACCAAACTTCAGTGACTAACACCATTCCATGAGATAGGTGCTCACTTTCTTTATAGTCACATCATCAGATTTTTATTTGGAATAGGATAAAATTGACCAATATAGACTTGACATTTGCAATTGCTTAAGGATACATGGCTTTTAAAATCTGGAAGTTGAATTTTTCTTTTTAGCATTCTGTATTTATCATATCAAAACCAGTATAAGTTTAAAGTCTTCTGTTATCTAATCTTAGATTATTTTTTTCTCTTTCTCTTTCTTTCTTTTGCAGCATAAAAGTTATTTTCCTTCTTAGTCCTAAAGAAATGAAGCTATGTTTGAGATGGGTAGAAATCCTGATACTTAGAATTCTCAACCAGCTGCTTAGAGCTGCCTCAGCATTCTGGAAGTTGAGATGTGAATAGAAGACAAAATCAGAGAAATTACTGAATTACCAGCCAGAGATTTGACTTCGAGACTCTGTGCTCAACTGGTTTCTCTTTTCATTCCAAGTCTTAAACCTACAGGAAATACAGGATTAGAGTTCCATAGTTTTTTCATCTATACTAACACTGTAATA
>CM053405.1:33381961-33436123 GCA_028644305.1 Xerus rutilus | reverse complement strand
CTTAATATATACTTGATTTAACCACCAGAAGAGCCATACAGAAATGAACTGAAGTGATAGTGCACTGAGAGAAAAGAAAATTAACGTGTATCCACAGTCATATCTGTTACTAATAGATTCTTATGAACACAGGATGAAATGATTCCGGGAGCAAGAAATCTTTTCTAGTCGAAGGATGCCTCAAAATTATTTCACCAGTGGTTTAAAGATTGCTTATAACATCACCTGTATGGGTTATAGGATCCCAGAAAAGGATGAATTAAAACACTCAAACTAATCCAATCCAATCAGATACCGACAACCATAATAGCAATAGTAACAATAAAAAACAAGCTTTCCTTATGTAACTTCAACTTTTTGTGTTGATTAGGCGAAACTCCCTCTTTTCAGGTACATGATTTAGTATGTGCTTGCTTTCACTCTAAGCTATGCTATATTCCTTCTTTCAAGGATAAATGGGTAGACATAGTGATACAGAATTATAAGAAACTAACCTGTTCCTTTAAGAGTTTTGGCTTTTCTGAGGATCAAGTGGCCTGAACAATACAAATATATCCAGGAATGTGTACACACTGGCTTCAAAAAATGATAAATTTGCAATATTGTTTTTCTGCTAACAAACTTCTTTACATTGGTTAGAATTATTGGTATTCTACCAACAAGCACTTCATTAGCTCTCTGTCACTGTTGGTTGTAGTCTTGACACTAACTTTTAAATTTAGTTCTTTGGCTTACCTACTTCTTGGGAACCCCCTTTGTTATAACTAGATTTCAAAATAAACTTTACAGATATATTACCAACAGTTGGAAAGCCTGCTATTACTTTTCTCTCCACTCAGAATTTTTCATATTAATCTGCCTTCTATGCTCATTAGCGTGACAGTTGATTACCTGGCAAGTTTAATCGGATTTGCAAGAATTAGAGTTATTTGTAAATACTAGATAAACTAGTTCAAGTATCACCCCCAGGACATCCTGTTGTTTACACAGACCCAGGAGGACTTTCCTTTTATCCTTTTTCTGCTTCCTTTATCTAAGTCAGGAAATAACTCTTCTTAAAGCTACATCATTTCTTTTTGAAAAATATTATAAATAAAAATGAAACTAAAGACATAGTAAATACTAATTTGTTTTTGTTTACCTTCTTATTTTCTTTTTTTGTGAACCACAAGGTCCCCCACACTCTCTGGTCCCCACCAAATGCAAATAATTTATGATAGTTTGAATGATATTTCACTGTGGCATTTGTCAGCCTGCCCACATTGAGATAAGTTCATTTTCACCATCTTCCTTGGAAGCTTTTGTATGTGTAGGGATAATAAAGTCATGCTTTGTTCTTCTAACAACATTGTTGATTTTAACAGCGGGAGTCATATTTCCTCTTTGAGTTCTTTTGTCACCCTTGAGTGGCTGCCATGTGAGCTTGCTGATATTCTTACATATAATGTATCATTTGTCCCCAGCTGCCCTGTGCCATGACCTTAAATTTGTTTTGAAGACAGAGAGGGCAGTATTACTATTATTTAGTAAGAATCACTTAGTTTTTTCTCTACATTTCAAAAGACAATTGCATTGGGGCACAGCTAATTTTGTAAAAGAACTTTTTAAGTAGTTTGTTCATTTTGCTTAAAAATTTTGATCTCAAAATTCAGATATCCAATCAGAATTATTTCAGGAAGAAAAGGTGAGTTGAAAGTGTATACCCATAGATAATTTTAACTACATTGATTTAAATATTCTTTCAGGGAAATAATAATAAACTTCTAGAAATATCTCATTGAATGAATATTTCATAACAAGTTATTACTATCTTTAAGATTCTTGTTACTGTAATTACCTAATTAAAAAGAATGTTACATTTTGTTTCTATAATGCCATATTTCTTTGGATGGCATAATCATGGCCAATAGAGTATCCAATTATGAACATTGTGATAAAGAATTTCTTAATTATTTTTGTAACTATGGTTAAAATTCTTAGGTCAGTTAAATTATTAAACCAGTTGAAATCCATTTATTATAGGCTAGTTAAAATATATATAATTATTCTAATGTATAATTATTCTAATAATTGGTCAGCTATTTATTCAGATTTGATTTTTCCTAATTGAATCTCTCTTCTTGTTATTTCCAGTTCATCTAAGTCCATACATTGTATAGTAAATGCAAAATCTATAAAATAATATTATCATAGTTGTGTCTCTATCTTTTGGCTTTCTTTTGTAAGTCTGTTATCAGTCTATACTGATAGACTTAAAAATAGTTTCCAACATGGTCTGAGTTTGCTGCATAAGGGTTTGAAAATAGAAGAGGAATTTATTTTTCAAAAATATAAACATCTTTTAATCTCAATTATATAAGCTCAGAACATTTTGTACTCTTCATTATTTACTTTCCTGTTAATGCCATACATGAATCATTACCCTCTATAATATTCAATCCTGATAAAAATATATTCATTTTAACAAATGGCAAATATAAAGACAGGGTATTAAAAAAAAGAGTAGGTTTGAAGATCAGTAGATCAATTAATCTTCTGAGTTTAGTAAGAAATCATAGTGCATACCAGTCAACAAGAGAATATTCCACGATCCTTGTAGCATCCCTCTGGCATCACTGCAGCTGCATGAGACAATTACCCTAAGTCACCAAATTCCCTTCCCCCTTCTCCAGATCCCTTAACATAAAAGGTGAGTTCAGTTTAGAATTCTGATCTAGGAGTATATTTTCCTATCTATCTAGGACATTTTACATTATATTATAAAAATAATTTTATAAGCAAAGAACAAAGATGCGTTCTATCTGTTTTGTTCAATTTATTTTCCATATGTTTTAATCAACATCAATAATAAAAGAAAATGTGACATAAATTGGAAAAGATTAACACAATTATACTTTGCGTATGAAATGATGATTATACTAAAACAACTATCAGAACTATTAAGTGTGCACAGAAAATTCTCTGCACACAAGACAAACATTTTAAAAATCCAGTAACATTCCAGAATAAAAGAAACTGTTCAAAAAATGTAATGGGAATGCTATCTTATTTACAACAGCAGCCTAATCAAACATCAAATAAGATTATAATTGAAGACTTCACTATTTCTTAATAATGCATAGAAAAAACAGAAAAATGTCAACAAGGTTATTGAAAAACTTAAAGCATCATTAACCAATAGAACATTATCAACATTTATAGAGCACTCTGTACAATGCTAGTAGAGTATAAAGTTTTTCAATTGCCCACAAAATTTATTCTAAGATAAACCATATCATGAGTCACAGAACAAATCCTAAGTGTGAAAATATTGAAATCATACAGAATATATTTTCTGACTATAATGAATCCAACCAGAATCCATAACACATACACAAAAGAAAATCCTTGAAACGTTGGGAAATCAAATAACATTCTTTCATATAACCCATAAGTCAAGGAAGTCTCCAGGGAAACAAATAAATTTAACTGAATGGGAATGAAAATTCAACACATTAAAAATTGTGGGAAGCAGTTATACTAGGGTTGAGAGGGAAACTTCCAGCGCTAAAATGCTTACCTTCAAAGTCTTGAATCAGTGGACCCAGTTTGGACATTAGAAATCTAAAAAAGAGGAGTAAACTAAAGGAAGCAAAGGAAAGAAATAAATATAGAGCAGAAATTAATGCAACTGAAAACAGAAGAAAGTAAAGAAAAGAAATGAAAGGAGAAGCTTGTTTTTTGAAAATTTCAATAAAATTGACTAACCTCCAGCAAGACTGACAAAGAAAAAACAGAAGACACAAATTGTTAACATCAAGAATGAAAAGGGATATGTCCGTAGATCTTGAGGACATAAGAACAATAAGGGAATGTTCTATACATGAACCAATTTCTTGAAAAATACAAACTACCATAACTTATTCAATGTGAAGTCAGTCATTTGAATGGCCCCATAATTATGAAAGATGTTGAATTGGTAATTAAACCTTCTCAAAAAAAAAAAAAGAAATAAATAAAAAGAAAAAGAAAAAGAAATCTCCACACCTGAGTAGTCTAGAGAATTCTAAAATCCAGGCAGCTATAGACATGTTCAATAACAAACTAGGAAATGGCACATTAAAAACACACTCTCCCTTTCTTTTTCTGTATAGTGTTTAAAATGTTTTCCTCTCTGCTGCAAGTCAGTAATAGTTTGAAAGATGCAGGTGGTTGTGAAGCAGCTGGGGAGCTGAGAATGGCAGCACAGCCATGAACAGAATCGTAGTGACTCTGGGGTCGAGGTGGAACCTCACTCTTTGTGGCCATTGAGCTGAGGACTGGAGCCTGGCATGGACAGACTTGGCTCTGAGGCCCAGGGTAGAAGCCAGCTTGCTATGGCTTTGACTCTGATGGGGAATCAGAGAATCATTTTATATTTGTGAATGCCTTACATTTAGACATATATTTGGGAAATATGGTTTCTTTATTTTTTAGAGCAGTATTGTTCAAATTTATTTTTTACGGCTGGCATTTGTTTTTGGTTCCAATGCTCTTGAATTCTTTAGCTAAACACAGGTAGCATTTTCCTCCCCCTGACTTAGTTTTCTTTTTCTTTTTTTTAAAATATTTTTTGGTTGTAGATGGATGCAATATCTTTATTTATTTATTTTTACGTGGTGCTGAGGATTGAACCCAGTGCCTCACGCATGCGAGGCAAGCGCTCTACCACTGAGCCACAGTCCCAGCCCCCTGATTTAGTTTCCTATGCCCTTACCAGGGCTCTATTTTTTTTTTTTTCCCCCGTCAAATCCTCCTCTCTTCTGTCAGACCAGCTCCATCTGATGATGAGATAGCACCTGGCTGCTCAGTAGTGGGTGGGGCCTCTGTTCTGAGGCTCAGACCTTTTTCTTTTGCCTACTCCTTCCACATATCATACATTTTTAAAATTTTTTTTTTAGTTGTAGATGGACACAATATCTTTATTTTATTTATTTATTTTTATGTGGTGCTGAGGTTCGAACCCAGTGACTCATGCATGTGAGGCAAGCGCTTTATCACTGAGCCTCAGCCCCAGCCCCATATCATACATTTTTAACTTCTTTTCCAATACTCACCATTTCTCAGCCTCTTTTTAAAAGCCCTTTTTTTCTCTGTTATTTTATTTTCACCTTTCATTTTCTGTCCTTTGTTTCTGAAACTAGACATCAAAATCTTATATGATCATACCAGGTTGGGAAACTTGGCTTAGCTTCCTGCTTTCTGGGTCTAACTTATCAGAGGGATAGATTTTTCCCTTAAGCAAATCTGAAATTTATAAACATTCTAACAACAGAGTCATGCAATCTTTTGTTATTTAGTACCTTTCAAAATTTTATTTCGGAACTGTTCCTACTTTAAATTGCCTAGGTAACATGTTTGTATGCTTTTGTAGCTGTCTTTTATTCTTTTCTACTTTTTCTAATCCACTTCCAGTATTAATTTGGTGCTATTCTCCTACTCCATTATAAACTTTTTAGATAAGGGACAGTTTCTTCTCTGAGTTTTGTGTCTTTACTAAATGCCAAAGTGAAATGTGCAGATTATTAAAGCACTAAATAAATGTTAGCTGCTTTGGGAGAGTGATTACCATCAATTTGAAATTACTAATTTTAATGGAGAACTCTCATTTCAATGGGGAAGTGATAGGCCCTAAATAATGTGGAGTATATATACATTTTTCTTTGAGTTCCTACCTAGAAATTCATGATTTATAATAGTAATAATAAAAATTGTATCATTATTCAGTTATTTTAATGTTCTAGTTATATAAATATGTTACGTCACAGTTTTCTTACAACAAATTTATGAGGAAAGATTTATAATATACAAGAGAAGACTGAAACAGAACAGTTGAATCAATTGACCAACATGTAAGGGGTGAATTTGGGAGTTTAATCCAGGCATATATGATGTAAGATTTTAATTTATTTTATTTATTTTTCTTGGTTCTTCTTAGTTATACATGACAGTAGAATCCGTTTTGATAAAATTATACATACATGGACTATATCTTATTCTAAGTAGGACCCAATTCCTGTGGGTAGGCATGATGGTGAGATTCACTTAGGTATTTTTATATGTGTACATAGGAAAATTGTATTAGATTTATTCAAATATCTTTCCTATTCCACCCTCCCTTCTTTTCATTATCTTTTGTCTAATCTACTGAATTTCTCTTCTCCATCCTCCTCTTTTATTATGGTTTAGCTTCTACATATCAGTGAAAACATTTGACCTTTAGGTTTTGAGATTGGCTAATTTCATTTATCATGATAGTCTCATTTAGTTTCATTTATTATGTTCTCTAAATAGATCCATCCATTTACTGGCAAATGTCATAAAGTCGTTCTTCTTTATGGCTGAGTAATATTTTATTGTGTATATATACCACAATTTCTTGGGGTATATCTACTACAATCCATTCATCTCTTGGTAAGCATCTGGGTTGGTTCCATAGTTTAGCTATTATGAATTGTGCTGCTATAAATATTGATGTGGCTGTGTTACTGTAGTATGCTGATTTAAAAATCTTTTGGATATATGCCAAGGAATAGGATAACTGGGTCAAATGGTAGTTTCTTCCCTAGTTTTTTGAGGAATCTCCAAACTGCTTTCCAGAGTGATTGCACCATTTTGCAGTTCTACCAGCAATGCATGAGTGTACACTTTCCCCCACATCTTTGCCAACACTTGTTTTTACTTGAATTATTGATAATTGCCATTCTGACTGGAGATGAAATCTTAGAGTAGTTTTACCTTGCATTTCTCCAATTGCTAGAGCATTGAACTTTTTTTTGTATATATTTGTTGTCCATTTGTATTTCTTCTGTGAAGAGTTTTTTCAGTTCTTTTGCCCGTTTATTGATTGGGTCAATTTTTTTGGTGTTAATAACTTTTAATTTAACTCTTTCAAAAAACTTATTTACTCTAATTAGGTATACATGACAGCAGAACGTATTTGGATTCATTGTACACAAATGGAGCACAACTTTTCATTTCTCTGGTTGTACATGATGTAGAGTCACACCATATGTGCAGTCATACATGTAACTCTTACATAAATAAAGAAGTCGATTGTGAAGATTTGCTTTAGCACAATTTGGGAAGTTGTCTATTTTCTCTTTGTTATTTTTGTGTTCAGAAATCTTTCTTAAGATTTCCTCAATTTATACTGCAAGACCAGTATCGCATACTACTCTGATTAAATACTAGCCAAAATTATTCTTCCTAAATGTGTAAAGCTACAAGTGTAGCATATAGTAGAAACTCAATAAATGTGGTAACTGTTGTTTTTATTAATACCAGGGAACTAGTAATTTCTAACTTTTATTGTTCTTAATTGGTGTATAAATATTGCAATGTAATACATGAGATAGTGATTAATATGCTTAAATATAAAAAATTTCTAGGTTTTAAAAAATATCACGGTCAGTTTGGGTAGAAATTTTATTTCCAACTTTCTATCCATGGTGGAAAATCTTGTAATTTTTATTTTAAAATGTACCATCATAAGTCTTTTTGAAAACTAGACAAGCTTGAAATCCTCTATCAAATCTAGATTTTCTCTAAATCTCTATTTTCTTGACATAGTTTCTATAAAGACAGTTCTACTTATTTCTCTTTATTTTTCAAATATATCATTTTTATTTTTTTCTTATCTTGTTCTTGCTTTATTGGCCAGTCTCCTACTTTCTTAAGTAGTATTTGCATTTCTTTCTATTTATTTTATCATGCTTTTAAAGGAAACATTTAGACATTAAATGAAAACATGGATAAACTAGACTACAGTAAGGTTTAGACTTACGTTCATCAAAATGAACCATACAGAGGATATTAAAATGAGCAAAACTTGTGAAGCTGTGCTGTTACTGCCATTGACTTTCAAGTATACACTAGTGAGAACCCTGTAGATCCAGTCTCTGTCTGCCAAACCCCACTGTATTATAAAGTGAGTATAGTATCATTTGGCTTCCATTTGGGATAATTACATCATAACATTAATATATGTATATATTTTTCACTTTTTTCCTTTTTTCTTTCAGTGCTGGGGATTGAAACCAGGATCTTGCATGTGCTAGGCAAGTGTTCTCCCATTGGGCTTATACTTCAGCCTATGTTTTAGATTTTTTAGGTCTTAAGTAGTAAATAAATATATCTCTTAATCTACAAAGGCATGAGTCAATATCTTTCCATAACCGAATCCAGTTTCTGCTTATAAAGATATATTTATTTTCTACCACTTTGATAGTCAGTGATTGATATTAATCAATTCAGTGTCCTCTTCTCGACTTCCCCCACTTTTCTGAGTGAATTCGGTTCTAAATCCTTAGAAAAGTCTCATTGTGCCCAGGCATTAGGTGTTATCTGGTCCTTGGAGACATCCTTGGTCAATGATATCATCCACTGGGGTATCTTCTTTTCCATGAATCTGCTGTCACTAGGGTACAGAGGATGGTGGTGCTGGATTCTCAGAGCTTTTTGTAACTAGAGTTACAGATTTCCTTTGCTCTTTTTTTGAGGGGGGTGGGTACCAAGGATTGAGCTCAGTGGCACTCAACCACTGAGCCACATCCCCAGCTCTATTTTGTATTTTATTTAGAGACAGGGTCTCACTGAGTTGCTTAACACCTTGCTTTTGCTGAGTCTGGCTTTGAACTCTTGATCCTACTGCCTCAGCCTCCTGAACCTCTGGGATTACAGATGTACACTACGTGCCCAGCTTCCTTTGCTTTTATTTCTCTAAATTATCAGGAACTTAAAGAGCATTAGTATAGATGAATTGAGGGAGTTTTGTAAAATAGTCACAAAGTGGTAGAGCTTATGCAATTTCAGAAATCCATATATTTATGTAGTCATGGCTGCACTTTTTCTTTCCAAAAAGAAATTCCAAAAATGAAAAAAAAAGTTTTTTCCTTAAAGTCTTTATCTTAATTACTATATATGTCTTTAAATATAGTTCATAACTTAGAGGAGATTGAAATTTATAAACAGTCTTCTTTCTCCTTTAGCATGTTTTTCAGTGGTTACAGAAGACAGTCTTCATTTCTATATTGGGAGAAATAAGGAGTACAGGGTAAAGAAGAGAGGGTGAAACTTGGTCAATATTTAAATCATTGTCTTTTACAACTAAAATATTTTGGTATTTTCTCTTTTGCGATATTGTATTACCTATAACCCATGAGTCAACTTTGTAAAATGAATTATTAGAGACTGTATTTGACCATAGTAACTGAAAATTAGTTGATTAAACAAATTAATGTTCTTATGTAAGAGGAAAATTGGAGGCAACTAGTTCATGGTTGACATAGTCTCTCAACTGTCCTTTTTAAATTGGTGCATTATAGTTGTACAGATGGTGGAATTTGTTGTTACTTATTAGCACATCCCACAATATAACAATATAATTTGGCTAATACCCCACTCCAGCACTTTCCCCCTGCCTGCCTTCCTTTCTCCTTCTGGTCTCCTTCCTCTAGTCTGTTGATTTCTCTTTGCTTTTCATGCAATCACCCCCACCTTTCTTTTCCTATTTCCTCTCTAGTTTCTACATATGAGAGGAAACATACAACCCTTGACCTTTTGAGTTTGGCTAATTTTGCTTAACATAATGTTCTCAGGTTCCATTCATTTTCTTATAAATGACATAATTTTGTTTTTCTTCGTGGCTGAATAAAACTTATCTCAATCTTCTCATTCATTCTGAGTAAATGTCTTTTGCTTTATGCTTTCTACTTGTGACGGAAAGATATTTCCTCCAACTCTTGGACCACATACGTAACCTAGGCAAGGGGTGGGGCAAAAGACAAAGAAAAGAATTAAGCCAGCTGGTCTGTTGCCTTCACAAGGACTTTCATGACACCTCCTATGATTTCATTGAATATTTATTGGAAAAAGGGTGGATGGAGAAAACCCTTGGTTGAAAGAATAAAAAGGTTTTTTGAGATTTGTCTTTCCTTTAGCAGAGATGTACATTCCAAGAATGGGGTTTTAACAGTAATAAAAAAGAGGATAGGCAGTAGTTAACTAACTTCTGCCACTTCATTTAATAGATGAGAAAAGTGTATCACAGAAAATGAAAGTAACTTTCCAGGTGTTCACAAATCTAGGAAATAGTAAAGATGGAAATTAGTTATAATTAGACAAAATAGTAATTCCCATTTCCGTAATAGTACAAGGAGGCAGAGCTTAATTTTGATAGTTTCCTTTCCTTATCTTGATGTTTTCCCAGCTGTCAGGAACCTAATCATTGAAAGGTCACCCTTTTTGTTCAAATTAGAAATACTTCTATTAGAAATGATAATTTTAGTGCTTTTAAGTTTTAAAATGCTTCCCCATGTTCTAATTTGTTTCTGATATTAACATATTTATTAGAAAGGCCAAAAAGGGCATTTCCCATTGTTCAGATTAAGAAAGTGATTGTAAGAGTAAATGACTCGTCCAAGGCCACACATCCAGACAGTGGTGAATTCTGGGCTGAAAGTAGACCCTATGATTCGAATTTTCTGTACATTTTAATACATTGTTTTAAGAAAATCATTTTCTTACAGGATTGCACCTAAAATTTTGTAGTTAGTTCTTTTTTTTTTACCAAAACAGTATGCAAGCCTTGGGCTGGGGTTGTAGCTTAGTGGTAGAGCGCCTGCCTCACATGCATTAAGTCACTGGATTTGATCCTCAGCACCACATAAAAATAAATAAATAAAATGAAGATATTGCATCTATCTACAACTAAAAAAAAGTATGCAAGCCTCATGTGATAATAGCTATACATTTAATATAAATCAATAGTTTACCTTTGAAATAAAGGTGGTTTAAATCTTCTATATATTATGAAATACAATTTTTTTAAAAATATTTTTTTAGTTGTAGATGGACACATTATCTTTATTTTTATGTGGTGCTGAGGATCAAACCCATTGCCTCACGCATGCGAGGCAGGCACTCTACCACTGAGCCACAATCCCAGCCCTGAAATACAATTTAAAAATATTTTCGGAGCAGAATTTCTTTTCACTGAACAATATTGATAGGTAACATTTGGTACTTTTATCTTTTTTTGTACTTTATGCCAGATATGATTTTTATACATATTGTTTATTAAAACTGAAAAAAATTCATTCAAAGGAATCAGATATCTAGTTACATTCTAAGTAATATTGAATTTTGGATCCAAATATACATCTATTCAATTCCAAAGCTTATTAGATTCATAGGCTCAAATATGTGTGAGATACCAGATTGACTGAGTACACGTGGCTAGCTACACATGAAGTACTTGGCTCACAAATTTTAGAGCTCTTTGTTGTATATGTTGACATCTCTAATAGGTTACATGTTGGCTCTAAAGGGTTAGTGACTTAACACTTTGACATTATTAATATTTTACTTTCAAGAAGCTAGATAATCTAATATAATGAATATGTTACATGCTTTCCTTGAAATGACAATTAGTATAAAGTTGTAGAATTTATTAATCCAAAAGATTGCTTTTACATTAGGTGGAACTTCCCAACATCTTCCTAAAATCCTAAATCGAGGACAGTTTATTTCATCTTTATCAGTTTTACCTTTAAGGAATGCTTTACAAAAATCCATTATAAAACTAAATATACATAGTGCCTCCCAAAAACCACCCTATGGGAGGAATCTAGGTTTAGAAACCTAATTACTGAATGAGATGAAGGACAAAATATGACTTGTATTATTAGCTTAGGTAAAGTACTGTCCAAGATCTAGTTTTCTTTAGTTTTAGGATTAACATATTTGATATGTACCTTAGGAAATATGGATAGATTTTAAAGACACTTAGGCAATTCAGTGTCATTATTTTATTATTTTCCCAGTGATTTGGAGTTAATTATGTCACAAATCAAGGGAAATACTTGTGGAATATACCTTTACTTCCTCAAATGTTTTTCTGTTTTCTGAATATATTACAATAGTTACCTTCTGTGACATCATATGTAAATAATTAATGCAAGAAAGCCATATCATTTTACCTGTACAGGATCAGAAGCTGACAATGGAGTGAAATCACGTGGATAATATTATTGTTAGGCAAGGAAATAGAGAAGATATCAGTTAACAAAGACATTGTTATTTACATTACTCTTGAATCCCTGTATGCCTAAATTTGAGCACAGTTTAGCAATGAGTCACATAAGCTGAAGAAAGCTGTCAAGTGAACAGATGATCATAAGGAGAAGCTCAGAAATGAGTCCATTCAATTAAACATGGATACACATCTGCTTAGTCCCCGATGTTATGCCAATACAAAGCCAATTCCTTATTGATGACATTACCTATATGTAAAGCCAAGACAATTAAATCATAGATGCATGCACCAATTGATGCCATTGATATGTAGATCAGAATTTTGTATTTATAAAGTTACTTGTAACTTTAAATTACTGAAAATTAGGGCTGAACTTGACCTTAGCAGAGGACAATCAAGAAGGGAAGCTAATCTGAAATAATTCACCTAGAAAAACCAAGAGTATCTTCTCTGGAATGGTGTTAATAGGGAAAGACTGAATAACACTGATCTGCTTATATTGCTTGTGTTTCAAAGCACTTGATTCTTTAAATTTTCCCCCCACAGCATCTGCAATGTACAGGAAAGACTCCATTTCCTGGGCATAAAAATTGTGTCTCCTACTCAGGCATTGCTTTTAAAAAAAAAAAAATATATATATATATTTAGTTGTAGAGGAACACAATACCCTTGTTTTATTAATTTATTTATATGTGGTGCTGAGAATCGAACCCAGTGCCTCATGCATGCTAGGCAAGTGCTTTACCACTAAGCCACCACTCCAGCCCTTTTTTTGTTTTTGTTTTTAAAGAGTGAGAGGAGGTATGACTTACGAGCAAATCTCTCTCTCTCTCTCTCTTTAAGTTGTCGATGAACCTTTATTTTTTATTTATATGCAGTGCTGAGAATCAAACCCAGGGCCTCACACATGCTAGGAAAGTGTTCTACCACTGAGCCACAACCCCAGCCCCAGTCATTGCTTTTTCAAAGCACCTAAGCGCCACATAGAACACAATCTGTTTAAACATGACCAATGAAAATCGTTGTAAAAACTAGTTTATTTCAAGTGAACTTCTTTGGGATAAAGGTGGGCCTGTAGAACAGTCTGTAAGGGGGAAACCTTCACAGCATAAAGTAGCCATTGTGGATTACAACTGCACTGTTGTACTATGATGTCCGACTCGTGGCTTATATATGCTCTCCTTACAGGCTAACCCCTTTTATGACATATCCTTTTAAAAATGGAAAATATTTTCTTTATTTGAAATTATTCTTACAGAAAGTGACAATTATCTGATTTTCTAGAGATGTAAACTTGTCTGTTTTTCCATATTGAACTGTCATAGTAGAAAATTAGTTTCTTTTATTATTTCATCTTTATTTAGCTCAGTTACTAGCCATAAAATCCCATAACAATTCAGCTGTTTCAGAATTTGGTTTTGGAAGTTAGCAGTCTCACAGATAACCATAGAAGCAAACAAAATGTATTCCATTAATACCACATGTATATTCTCACTAATTCTAAGGGTAGTTATTGTTATGGTCAGAAATATTACATAATAATTATGTTGATATTGCTGATTACAGAATGGAAGAAAGTAACTTTCTGTGTTCAAGGACAATAAACATAGTAAAAATGATGTATTTGGACTAACAGATCTTAATGATCCAAAAATTTGACTATTTCCTTATCTCAGTTGTTCTCAATTATTGGCAATTCTTTCCCCCTTCCCTAAGGGACATTGGTCAATACATGGATAAACTTTGATTGACATATTTGGTAGGGTGCTGCTGGCAGCTAGTGGGTAGGTGTCAAGAATGCTTCTAAACATTCTATAGTGCACACACAGTCTACCCTTGCCTGTCCCTGAAGAATTATCCAGCATAGAGTGTCAACAGTGCTTATGCTTAGAAACCCTGCCCATCTTATTTGCTTTTGGTATTGCAATAATATGATCAATAAGTTACAATATTTAGAATGTTTTATTTCTGAAGCTCTAGGTAGAGCTCATCTATTCAAATACGACTATTGCCTTTAGAGAAATTATTCATCACATTTATCTTTGATGCTAATTTTCTCATCTGTATGTAATCAATAAAAAGAAAAGAAATAAAACTCAGACTGTCAGTGGTAGATGTAAACATAGGAATTAATTAAAACCAATTTCTCATTTAATAGGTGAGGAAATAGAGATCTGAAGAGTTACTTGTCATAGATTTAGTGGCAGGGCTGGGCTTCCCAGTTTCTTGTGCTTCAGACTTAAATGAGAAGAATTTGGCCTATAGTTTTAATAGGAAATTATTATTATTTTTGTAATAGGAAATTATTATTATTATATTATTTGACAATATGTCCTATTGAAGCTAATATGATACAAAGTAATTAGTTGAGGAAAGGAGGGAAAAACTGGTATTAAAATGGTTAAAGTATTTCTAACATTTATAGATGTTGATTTATATAAAAAGATGCCCCTTGAAAGAGTCTGAAATTCAGAAATACCAGTAAATATTTGTTCCCCAAAAGGATCTGAACTTGAAATGTTAAATATCACAAGAGTTGAAATGCTACTTCTATTTTAGAAAAAGTAATTATAGAAACTCAGACATTCTTGTTCTTTTGATATCAACAAACAATTATTTAGTATCTGATTATCTTTCGTTTGAAATATAAAAGTCCTTGCTCTCCGGATGCTCTGGTTTTTCTCATTTTGTTACTCATTAGCACCTGTTCCTGACAGAGGAAGAACAAGAAAAGGAGATGCAGCTCCAGGCAGTGCTTTTACTTGTTAATAATGGCCAGAAAGGGAGAAGAAGAAAGGCAGAAATAAGATTTTATTATTTTTTATCATTTGATGTGATGTATTACAGAAGGTAGAGGAAATGGAAGTATGCTTCACAAACCTTTTATTAAGGACAATACCTATTCAACTGTTAAATTAAAAGACCCGTTAACCTCTTTAGCTTATTAAGTACAACTAAAAATAATTTCTTGTATTTTATGGGTTACAATTAACTTTAATTTTTATTATTGTCACAATATCCTTGAAAGGTAGACAAACAGGTATTCATATCTTCTTTGGTACGGATAAAGAAACTGAAGTTCAGAGAAGTTTTTTTTTTTTCATGGTCACATGCCTAGCATATCACCAAATTGAAAATGATACTAGGGTATTATGACATCTCATCTAAGCTAAGGCTCTTTATTGTTATAATCCCTTCATTCATTTAAAATATGGTTTTGGGTGGGAAATAAATTAACGGATTGTTTCTCTTTGGAGCATCGATTTTATAAAGAATTATTCTAATAACCACAATATTGTAATTCCTGTGTGCCTAAACAGATGTATCTTTAGAGATCAAAAGATATTTTGAAAAGTTCTGAATTTTTTGTTTTGGCTTGCTTAATCTTATTTTATTTATTTATTTATTTATTTTTTGGTACTAGAGATTGAACTCAGGGGCACTCGACCACTGAGCCAATTCCCAGCCCTATTTTGTGTTTTATGTAGAGACAGAGTCTCACCGAGTTGCTTAGCGCCTCGCCATTGCTGAGGCTGGCTTTGAACTCGCGATTCTCCTGTCTCAGCCTCCTAAGTGCTGGGATTACAGGCTTGTGCCACCGCGCCCAGCTGCTTAATCTTATTTTAAAGAAGGTTTGTAGAGAGGATTGCATTATGGGACCTTCCATAGATATTTAAACCACTTTCCACTGAACATATTTCTCCAAAATGTAAGGTCTTGGAGAAAAGTGTGCAAAATATACTGTTGTTTCCCCTGGAGCATTTAATAGCATGTGTGGTACACAATAGATTTATAATGTAAATGAAAGAAGTGAATGTATTAAAGAATGAATAAGTGGATTTCTTTGGCATCTTGATCATGTAAAAATAATGGTAGATTTTGATAGCATATGGAGAAATGAAGTGCTGAGTGAGAAAGCATCACTCTCTTGAACTATCTTTGGGACAAGATTTATTATCCTGCTGAGGAAGAATACTAATGCAAAATTCATTACAAATGAATTTAAGCTGTGTGTTTAGGTAAGGGTCCACCATTCTTTAGGACAGTGCTCAAAGTTAAAACAGAATTGAGATCTTAATAAGCAGAGCAAATTATACCTGTTAGTCACTAAGACATTGAAAACAAAATATAACCTGTTTTAGAATCACTTTTCCTTGGACCATCTTTCCCCACAGAAATATAGGTAAATTCAACAAAGCAATGTTTTTTTTTAAATATTTTTTTAGTTGTTCATGGATCTTTATTTTATTCATTTGTTATTTATATGTGATGCTGAGGATCAAACCCAGTGCCTCACGCATGCTAGGCAAGTGCTCTACCACTGAGCCACAACCTCAGCTCCAAAAAGCAATGTGTTTTAAAATACATTTCTTATAAAAATTTAGGCTTAATTCATTAGGCATATTAAGGAATTCATTGCATAATTCATAATGACTACAGACAACTGTAATAGTCACCTCCACACTAAGATGAACTTGAGTAGAGTATAGGTCACATAAAGAACTTTAAAGGTGGAACTCTGAGATTGAGTAACCTCAAATAATGAACCTTGGATTTTATCACTGATGTTTCAGGACAGCACAAGGAGACTGGTCTCAGTCTTAGGGCAAACTGCAGCTCAAACCAATATTCACCAAAATAAGAGAGAGGATGTAAGGCCACAGGTTCTCTCTAGGCAAGCATTTATCATAGTAAGAGAAAATTGAATTTGTTTTTCTTAACAAGAAAGCCTCTATCCTCTACAATAATTTTTCAAAAAGAATAATTCTGAAAGAGGTCAACAACTTTACTAATAAAAATAGTAAGGTTTTGCTACTGAAATGCTAAAAATGCACTAACCAGTCAACAGGCTGAACCTTTTGTTGGTAGTTATTATGATATCTGTTAACAGAGTCCTAGACTAGAGGCCTGAGTCTGGGTTGTTTAAACAGACCAGATTCTGTCACCTGCTAACTGAAGAGTCCAATCAGAATGATAAACAGTGGTGAATTAAGAATTCATCACTATGGCTATATTGAGAAGAACAGGAGGACCAGTGTCCTAAGCCCTGTCTTTGGGGCCCTGACAATAGCTCCAGGTTTGCACAGAAGAAGAACAAAAGTGGGGAGGTATGCATAGTCAAGTAGTCTTGGTCAAATTATGGTCTGGTTGATCATTTTCTCAAGTCTGTTTCTGTGGGATCCTGGTAGCATCAGGGAAGATTATTGCCTACAAGGCTTGCTGTGCCTGGACATTGAGATAAGCTGGCAATGAGAATTGATGTGTCTATCACAATCTGTTGATTATGATGGCCTTGAAATCTTTAAAATATGTTACTTTCACCTTGGCGTCTTCAGCCTTGAGAGGAGAGGAGAGAAACTGGGTAAGTCTAGGTAAATGTGCATTACAAGTTTTCAGACTGAAATGATTAACATGCCTACAGGTAGGCTTGAGCAGGCATCTGAACCAAAGCTTAAGGAAGCAAGAGGAGACCAAGGCAATATGAAGGCAATGCCAAGCTTTTATCCCATTTTTGGTTATCCATCAGGCACCTGTTAGTGCAAGTGAAGAGTCAGTACTTCTAGCAAAAGCAACCTTTAAGGCCCTGTTACATATCTGCATTCTAATTTTTTGACTGAGTAGCTATGCTAACTCCTCTCTATGTCGTAATAGTACTTGCTTTCCCTCCTTGTTACTTGGAATACAGATATTTACTTTTGAAATCAATCTTGTATGTTTGTATATTCTGTTAGGGCAGGGCTGGTTCCTATTTGTCATTGTGTTTCTTATCTCACTCCTCAAAGCCTTGAGCCAAGTAAATATCCTGTGTATGTTTGCTGAATAAAATGACTGAAGGGGCCAGAGCACACATGACTGACCTAGAGAAATGGTTAAAGAATTTAGGACCACGTTTGAATATAATAATTTTTACACTTTCAGAATCATTGAAAATTTTTAGCTTCAAGAGACTGTAAAAATCTTTAGGTCCAATACTATCATTGTGGTCATGAGAACTGGAATCTTGGAGTATTCTATCTAGTTGAAACAACAAGTGTGAAGAATATTCCAGTGCTGATGTATTTTTAATCCCAGAGAACTATTTTCATGGAATCAAATCTTACTGAAATATTTACATCATTTTAGATATAGTGTCATATTTGTTGTTGTGTTGAAACACAGAAAATTGAAGTTTTTGTACATAATAAAATGCAATAAAGTAGAGCAGTCATTCTCAAATTTAGTATGAATCAGAGTTGCCACGAGAATTTGTTAAAGCCCAGACTGCAGGGACCCACATAGACAATCTGATTTATTCTGGGTGTAGCCCAGCACCTGCAGGTTCCAACACATTCCCAGATCGTGCTGATGCTTCCAAACAACTCTGGAGGACCACTGGCTGGAGTATTGTTTTGTGTTGACTATGTGGGGCAAAGAGATGCTACTTTCTCATGGAAAAAAACAAAAAGAATCATTTGTGTAACATTTCTTATTTTTCTCCTTAAGTCCTTTGTATTTCCTTAAGTCTTTCTGGAGGTGGAGTAACGGAGGTGGAGTAACTAACCTAATGGACAAACATGGGAAGGTTTGGTCAGCATTTTCCTTCTTAATATTTAAGAAAAAGTGATTCTTCCTCCTCCTCCCTCTCCTTCTCCTCCCCATCTTCCTCCTCCTCCTCCTCTTCCTCCTCCTTGTCTTCTTCCTCCTCCTCCTCCTCCTTCTCCTTAGTACTAGGGATTGAACCTAGGGGCACTTTACCATGGAGCTACATCCCCAGCCTTTTTTATGTTTTAATTTGAGACAGGGTCTTGCTAAGTTACTGAGGACCTCGATAAGTTGCTAAGGCTGGCCTCAAACTTGTGGTCCTCATTTCTTAGCCTCCTGAGTCACTAGGATGACAGGATACACCACTGTGACTGACTTGTTGTACTTGTTTTTCTCAGTAAGAAGGCACTCATATACTTTTGGATTATTTATTTTTAGATATTAGTAAGAAATTATTAACTTGAAAAAAACTACTTAATGTAAATCCAGACAGATTATTTGCATTATAGGATATAGGAAAAATGTATACTGCTCCAGTTTAGACTTATGTCAATATGAGATATTCATAAATTGTTCAAAGGCAAAATCTATTATAACTTCAGTGTCAAATTTTCAAATTTTTATTATGCATTTGAGTGTATAATTTTTTTTAAGTGAAATGATCATGACATGTGATGTTTTGCTACTGGATTTTTGTCTTATTTAATGTAATATTTAATACATTAGTATGTAATACAAATTAATGCATTTAAATATTTGGTAAGTTATAAAGCACCATATTATTTTACTATTCTATAAAATATTTTAAAAGTTCATATCTGAATAACTAGAATACTACTAGTATTATTGATTGATTATACCTGTCATCTTTCTGCTAGTTTTGCTCCAGTTAGCCACTATCCTGAATTTTTAAATTTGAAAATTAATTTTCCCACATATTTAAATAACACTAAATGATATTATTTTGTTTTGGAGATCTGAATATTCTAATAGTGATGTCATGGCAGAACACTTCTGAAAACTTACTCTTTCTATTCAGTAGTCTCTTTCTATAATTCATGTATATTGTTTTATGTAGCTATGCTTCATTCATTCAAAGATATATATATGTACATATATGTTATATACAGGTGTGTGTATCAGAGGGAGAAAGAGTTATGCAATATATTTATGATTGTCCTGTTGAATAATTCTAGGTTGATAGTAGCTTTGGTTTACAATTAATGAGATGCCACCATGAAAATTTGTATGTTTCTGGTTCATATGTATATGCATTTATTTTGGGTCCATAAATAGAAGTGCAATTTCTGACCTGTAGGCATATATACACTTAACTTGACTAAATAGTGCTGATTTTTTTTCAAGGCAAGTGTACCAATGCACAGTGGATGTTTTTGGTGCCCCACGTCCTTGCCAACACTTGATCTTCAATAAGCTCTCTGTTGTAAATCAAATTTCTGAACCCACTATTCAATTATGTTCCATTATCCTCTTTTGTTTTCTGTGACCTGCAACCACTTGTTCTAGTTGTAGCTCTATGTCTTTATGGTGAGTCTTGATGTTGGCAGGGCAATTCCACTGCTTTGCTTTTCTTCCTCAAGGAGCATCTTGATTATATTTGTGCCTTTGCTCTTTACATATAATTAAGCATAAGCTTTGTGGACTTCCTCAGTATCTTTTGGGGATTACTTTGAATTTAAAGATTAGAGGAGAATATTTATCTCTAAATATTTAGACTTTGTACTATAATTAAGCAATACTTTTTATTACTTGATAAAATTTTCTCTGGTTCCTTTTCCCCAAACCAGATTTCCTGAAGCAAATATACTAGAATCTGCAAGCCAGAAAAGGCTCCTGTCTTACTACTTCAATTCAAAATATTTATCATTTCTTTGGTATGAACGACTCACATGTAATTATTACAAATGTGATAGTTGGCTGACACCTAAAAGGTTATTAGTGCCATATTATCCATGGAACAGAAAGTTACTTGTCCTTTCAAATAAATTATTAACCACTGCAGTAGCAGAGAGGAGATGGCCAGCTAGGGAAAGAAAGAACTTAATTTTTAGAAGAAACCACGGTCAGCTTGTCTCTATGCAGTCCAGAGAAATGAGAGAGGGAGGGGAAAAAAGAGGGGGAGAGAGAGAGAGAGAGAGAGTGGGAACGAGAGCGCACATGTGCATGTTTGCAACACATCTGAAATAATGACGAAATTGAATTTAAGACAGTGAGTAGTGTAGTTGTGCAAAAGTGGAACCTCTCTCCCTTGAAGCAGAGTAGAATTACTTGTTACTTTCAATCTGAAAAGTGAGACTTTAGAGATGTCATAATTATATAGAGGATTAGATGACATCAGTCACACTTAAGATCCTGGCATGTCTTGTCTAACTTCCAGGATGTGCTGGTTCCAAGAATACAGATATTAGCTTCCAGATGATCCAGTGGATAGCATGTCAGTGACTGACCATGTGATTTCTCCTTGCCCTTCAACATTACAACACTGATTGGGCCTAACACACTTCATACTTTTTGCATAACTTTGAAATTTTTCAACTTAAAAACATAAAAGAGGGAGTAAAGTGCATCTGATAAATTATTGCAGTGATTTATTTTGGTGTTAAAGACTTGTAAATGGAAAACTTTCTATTATTCTCTTCATCATATCTCACAGGATTATTGAATATTCTCTTCCCAGTGAGTACCATTTAGAAAAATCAATTGTTCTGCTTGTCCTCAGACAGCCCAGTACTATCCCTAGTATTGTTCCAGCTTTCCTGCACTGATCCCTGCATCTTATGTCTTTCTTCTCTAGACTTATTTTTAGGTGCATATGACTTAAAAAAATAAAAAGGAAAGAAAGAAAGAAAACGATATGACACTAACACCTTCACCTTATATTGATTATATGACTAGTTTGTGTTTTTATATCACATTTTTACCACTTTATTTCTCTTTGTTTCATTACTTGATGTTTGGCTTGATGGATTTTTTTTAATGCCAGTCAGTCACACCATGCCAAATTTTCTCTTACTGAAGTTCTGGGAAGAATAAACATCTCATCATTTTGATTAAAAATGGAGGAGTTATTGGCCAGAGAAAATAGTTGATTTTGGCTTCAGCAACATAGAATAAAAAGGCTCTGAAATTTTGCTTGGAAAATAGCTGATACACCTAAAACACAAACCACACCTGGTCTCTAGTATGTTTTCCATTGACAGCAATCAGTAGCAGCATCTAGCACCGAGCACTGCCTTGTAAGGACAGCAATTCTGGAGAGCATGGGTTTGCTTTTGTGCCTTTTATTTCTCCATGATGAAACTAGTCAAGAGAGACATTCTCCCAGCACTTTGGGAGGCTAAGACAGAAGAATTGTGAGTTCAAAGCCAGCCTAAGCAATGGCAAGATGCTGAGTAACTCAGTGAGACCCTGTCTCTACATAAAACACAAAATAGGGCTGGGGATGTGGCTCAGTGGTCAAGTGCCCCTGAGTTCAATCTCTGGTACCAAAAAAAAAAAAAAAAAAAAAAAAGAGAGAGAGAGAGAGAGAGAGAGAGAGAGAGAGAGAGACATTCTTTGTAACAAGGGAGAAGCGAATGTTAAGAAAGAAGAAATGAATTATTAGCTGTCTTTCTTCCCATGAACATCATGTTTTTGAGAGCTTACATATGGATATGGTACTTAAACTGCATTTTAGTGTTGATTTTAAAAATAATTACATCAAAGTTAGCAAGGAGTTTTCAGATGACACCATTACAGCAGTGTAGTGATAGATGGTTGGGCAAAAAAAAGAAGAATTAAGACTTCTTGATCTTCATTTTATTCTTTTAATGAGCAGATGATACATCAGTCTAAAGAGAAGGAAAATTGACTTAATATTTGTTCAATAGTGAATAGGTTGGATTTAAGGTATTAAAAGTGTGAAAGAATTATGAAATCTTGTCAAATGTGACACATGGTTACTCCTATAGACTACTACAAAAGCCTGGAGATCTAAAATGACTTAAAGAAAGAAAAAGTACATGAGAGTGGTACTGATGGGGAAGCAGACAGTTGATATTTAGAGAGAAGAAAGTCTGGGAGGAAGAATAGACATAAAGCAAGGATGAAAATTGTGATGTTACCTTTGAGAAATATGGGACCCAGTTAGGCTGGAACAGGGGGTCATTATATAGAGTGTTTGGAGCCATAATGAGAAGCTCCCTTTGGGGACAGGATAATAGAAGAAAACCTTGAACTCCAGGCTGTGGAATGCAAGTGTAACCCAATCAGCCAAAAGAAAAGAATAATTTGCTCTGTTTATTCACTTATTTTTCTTTTCAGAGTTTTGGATACCACTTTCCCCCACCAGAGTCGTAGCACTTACTGATGCCCCCTGGTGGTCTGTTCCAGTTTACTGACTGGAAAATCCTCCAGCTAGATACTTCGCAAGCTTTCATCACTGCGCTAAACTCATTCCTGGCTTTTTGGAAGACTTCCCTTGACTAGCTAGATGCAAATAACTGGCCTAAAATATTCCATTGATTTGATTCCTTTCTGTCTGATTAGCAAGCTCCCAAATTCTGCATCTAGAGAGCATCAGTAAACCTTAATGTAAAGATTTAGAAAATTATTTGTTAAAGAAAACAAAAGATAAAGAAAGTCAAAACAAAATTTTATAGGTGTTATCTAGACATGACAACTTTTCTATTTTTAATAATTATTTTTAATCCCTTGCACCACCAATACAAACAATAAACAAAAACAATAACAAAAAGGAATTATTTTTATCTTCTTTGCCTTTCCTTAGCAGTAGCTTTACAAATTAAAGGCATTTGTTCTCTTTTAGTTAATTGTTACATCATATCACATGATTTCATGCAGTTCCTTACAGCAATTCTGTTTTATTGGCTTATTATTGCCCCTTGAGGATTTACGTTAGTAGAAGTTTATGGAATTTATTGATTAAAGTATTTCTAACCTTATGTCTTATTGAATTATTATAACCTACCTGTCCTAGAATTTCCTCTTGGTAGATACAACAAATATTATTTGTAAATGCAGGAGCTTAACAAGGAGACATTAGAGTTTCCTCTAATGTCTAATGTATCAATGGAAGAACAATTCTGATTTTCCAGTGGACTTGCTTAATTACAAATAACATCAGTTACAAATTAACACAGACACAGATAATTAATATACAAATTAACACAGACAAAAATACTCTGTCATGAAGGTACATTCTACTTATTATTTTGGGCTATAGTGGCTACCCTAAATTTTAGTCAAGTGAGAGGTAAATGAATAAAGAGGAATGGAGAGACGAAAGGGAAAGCTGAACAAAAGATGGGAGGAATTGATAAACTATGGACCTGGGAGAAAAACAACAACTTGAGAAATTGAAGAGACAGAGATGGAGAGGAGTGAGAAAGGCAAATGTGTGGAGAGGAAGGCAGGGCATGCATAAATCATAAATTCTGAAACAATCTCTTTCTTAATGCCCTTTGCTTTCCCTGCCTAATGTGCAGTTAGGTGTTCATGCTTTGTTGCTTGGTTTCCTGAATTTTTCTAAATTTTATTTCTAGAATCTCTTAGTGTTCACCCATAGTATAAATGACAATATATATTCTGCAATTCTTTCTTGCCTTTATGAAGACTCCTTAGTGAATCACTTCTTCAAAGTAAGGTTTGGGAGTTGGATTATCAGCCTGTTGTTTTATTTTATTTTTCGCAGAACAGCATAAAGATATTTTAAGCATGACTTGCAAATTTTACACATATTGGCTTAAAATAATTTGCATTCATATCTGGTCTCCAACTCTAAAAATGCTTGTAGATTATAAGAAATAAATTATCTTTTATGTTAGTAGGTTTTGTAGTTCAATATGAAGCACAGCCACATGATTGTAGATCAGAGTCATAGTTTCATGTAAGTCACATCATTTATTGATAGGCACTATAATAGTTAAGATCTCAAATTCTGTAACCAGATTATCTCTGTGCAAATCTTTGTTTTAATGCTTTAAAGCCATTAGCTTTTTATGAATAATTTAGTCTATCTAATCCTACTTTCCTCATGGTAAAAAAAGAATGACGGAAGTATTTACTTCCCAGCTTGGTATGGTAGTTCACCCCTGTAATCCCAGTCAGTGACTCAGGAGGCAGGAGGATTGCAAATTCAAAGCCAGCTCAGCAATTTAGTGAGGTCCTAAGCAATTTAGTGAGACCCTGTCTCTAGGTAAAATATTAAAAAATGGACTGCAGATGTGAATCAGTGGTAAAGTAGCCTTGGGTTCAATCCTTGGTACCAAAAAATGAAAAAAAAAGTACATACTTCCCAGTGTTGAGATACTGTATACATGAGACCCAAAATAAAACTAAGCTTGTTCCCTCTTTGCACACATGTGCATATAGTTCCTTCTGTGTGGTACTATTTCACAGTCTTTGCGTGTCCCTGTACCTTATTTTTTTTCAGGTCTTTTCTCATTAAACAGTAATTCTGCAAAAGCATCTCTTCTCTCCCTTATACTTCCCTTTTTTGTTCTATTTATTTTCTTTCTGAACCTGAATTATAATCACATGTACTTGTCTGCTTCCCATACTGGAATGCAGAGACCTTTTCTATCTTGCTTATTGCTATATCCCTGGTGCACAGAAGAGTTTTCAATGGATATTTATTAAATGACTAAAAATTGAAATGATACATATAAATCATTCAGCAAATGAAATTACCATTAGCTTTGAACATTAAGGTTAAGTGCAAACATGATACATGAACATTCTTTTATTCTATTTATGTCTAAAAATTACATAAGGCAAATCTCAGCTTGACTTTGATATAATAAAGTTACATAATAAACATTTTGTGAATTAATTACTGTCAGCATCTTTTTTTTTTTTTTTGGTAAGTGGGATTGACCCCAGGAATGCTTAACCATTAAACCACATTCCCAGCCCTTTTTTATTTTTTATTTTGAGACAGGGTCTCACTAAGTTGCTGAAGCTGGCTTTGATATTGTGATCCTCCTGTGGAGCCACTGGGATCACCAGCGTGCACCACCACACCTGGCCTTCTCAGTATCATTCTTAAATTGCACTTTTGATTATTAGTTATGTTATTGGTTTGAGAACATGAAGAATAGTTGACTTTTCTGAGGTTTCCAAATTCTAGAATCTTTATTTTAGTTAAAAATAACAAGAAAATAAAAACTAATGACTTGACTTTTTATTTTTGAAAGACATAGAGACATGATGAGAAAATGATTTTCCTATTTTTGTAAGGTGTGTTTAGAAGTGTGAATCAGAGTGAATGGTTTTTCTTTTCTGTAGATTAGGATCCCTTTCTTTTTGAAATAAAGAAGGCTAAAGAGATTGTTTCCTGTCATAAATTAAAACATAATGCAATGGGTTTTAAAACATTGGTGAAATAATATATTTTTTGTGGAATGAGTTACTTTCTGGATGACTAGAACTCATATTTACTCTGTTAAGCACTCATGCAAGCACACATGAACACATATTAAAAGATGTGAATCTTTTCTCCTTCTTAAGCAGGAGAAAAGAATAATTTAGTCACAGCAGAATCAGATTCGGTTAGCCCCCATCTGGTTATACAAGGACCCTGCTTCATATATTCAGAGACTGAAGAATCTCAATGGCCAGCAAACTAGAGTGACAGAGAAGGACAGTGTTGAGGGAATTCTTGGAAGATATAACAGGTAGAAGTCCAGGAATACTGAAAATAATAATTGGAAGTAGTTTGTAAGCAAGAGTTAGATAAGCCCTCAGACTGAGGGTTACAGAGACTCTAACAGCATTAAAACAGAGCCATAAACTTAGTGTCAATATATAGATACTCTGGGCTCAGATTCCAGACACACAGAAAATGGGGTGAGATAAAAATCTTTAGGCAAGGTCACAGAAGTAAAGAAATCATTATCTTACAAGCCACAATTTATTGAATACTTACAAGCACAGGATACAATTCAAAGTGCTTTATAATTACTGTCTCACATATTCCTTATTTACCTGCATGAGGTGGGTTCCATTATAGCAAAGATGAGGAAATTGATACACAAAGAGGATCAATTATTTTCTTGGTATTAGAGAAATAACAAGTAGAGAAAACAGGATTTGAATCCAGACAGCTTGAATTTCAAGAGACACATTTTAAATAAGTAGTCTTTATTGTTCTTTTCTTAACAAGAAGCAAAACAAAGACAACTAACAAGTATTGCATATTTATTCTACATTAGTGTTTTAGTCAGCTTTGTGTTGGTGGGACCAAAAGACCTAACAAGAACAATTGAGAGGAGGAAATGTTTATTTTGGCTCACAGTTTCAGGGTTTCCATCCATGGTTGGCCAATTCCATAACTTAGAGCCAAAGGTGAGGCAGAACATCATGGTGGAAGGGTGTGGTGAAGGAAAGCAGCTCAGGATATGGCAACTAAGAAACAGAGGTACAGCTCTGCTCACCAGGGACAAAAGATAAACCCCAAAGGCATATCCCCAGTGACTTACTTCCTCCAACTACACCCTACCTGCCTCCACTTACCAACTAGTTAATCCATAATAGTGGATTAATTCACTGATTAGGTTAGGGATGTAATAATCTAATCATTTCACCTTAGAATATTCTTGATTTGTCTCATACTCACGCTTTTGGGTGACACCTCATATCTAAACCATAACAACCAGGTACTACTCAATGTGCTTCACATGTATTAATCTAGTGAGTCTTCAGTATAACCCAACAATTACTAATGCTCAATTTGCCAAGCATACCTAAGTCTCAGAGAGGCCAAGGGTGTTTACCCAGTAGTACAGTGAGAGGGCTGCCCAGCTGTAGCTTAAGCATTGGACTGTCACAGGGATATGTGACCCAGTAGGGGCTTTTTTGTGAGGAAGGTCAATCTCCACTCCACTAGGTTAACATGTAATAGAAGGAACAGCAGCAAAGCTGACATGACAGAAACTTACTAGAATAGCAGTCATTAACCTGTTTGGACTAATGACTCTTGCACTCTTAAAATTATTGAGGGTGTCAAAGCACTTCATTTTATGAAATGTATGTTAATTAGTATTTAGTGTACTAGAAATTAAAATTGAGACACTTAAAATATTTGTTTACTAATCCACTTAAACATAATAATAAATTTATTGGATATTAATATATTTTATTAAAAATAGCTATACTGTCCATGACAAACAAAAAATAAGAGTGACAAAGTTTTTACCCTTATGCAGTTAAAATAACATCTGGTTTAAGATGACAGCAGATTCTCATATCTGCTTTTTTTTAAATATATTTATTTTTTAGTTATAGGTGGACAGAATATCTTTACTTTATTTTTATATGGTGCTGAGGATCGAACCCAGTGCCTCATGCATGCTAGGCGAGCACACTACCACTGCGGCATAACCCCAGTCCCTCATATCTGCTTTTTTAAAAAATATTTTTTAGCTATAGATGGACATCATACCTTTATTTTATTTATTTATTTTTACATTGTGCTGAGGATCAAATCTAGTACCTCATACATGCCAGACAAGAGCTCTACCACTGAGCCACAACCCCATGCCCTGATGTCTACTTTTGTGTTCAATCTGTTTTACTATTGTTTTGGTTGGTGTAGATTATGAAGATTCTGATACACACAAAGAAGTTGTTGGAAAAGGGCTTAATGATCTTTTGTGGACATTTTATGTATTATATTACATTATCAATAAGTAGTTATTTTTTGAAGGAATAGATGCAATGTGAAATCTGAAATGTTATCAATAAACTTTTCTTACTTCATTACATTAAATCCATTGGTTTATTTATTTTTTAGAAACTTATTTTATTTTTTAAAACAGCAGAATGCATTTCAATTTACAGTATACATGTGGAGCCCAATTTTTCATTTCTCTGGTTGTATACAAGGTAAAGTTACACCCAAGGTACATATTGAGGCTGAGGAAGGAGGTTCACAAGTTCAAAGCCAGCCTAACAAGGCCCTAGGTAACTTAGAGACACCTTATCTGGAAGTAAGAAATAGTAATAAAAAAAAATGGCTGAGGGTATGGCTCAGTGGTCAAGTGCCCCTGGGTTCAATCCTTGGTACCAACCCCCCCCAACAAAAAACATAAAACAAAAAACCCCAAATTATTTGTTCTGGATATTCAAATGTATTTGTGAAATTTGAGATTTAATTTGATTTAAGAGAGATTATTTCTTATTTGTTGTACTCAGAAATACTGCTAATACCATAAACCCACAACAACAAAAATGTAGCCATTACACCTGCTCTACATAGTCAAGCCTTGAATTCAAACACATAAAGAATTTATTTTAATTTAGTGAGGTGAATGATATAATGGTGGCATTTATGATTTTATTGTGCACACAAGTAAGTATAATTAATTCTTCATCCAGAGCTATGCTTGTCATCAGATAAACAGAAAAGTGTGCATTTAGTTAAAAGTTCAATGTTCTTTCTGTGGTCGGGTAACTTTAAAATAGAGATTTGACTGATCAGTATCATGTGGGAATAATGAATGTGAGTACACTTGTGTTTTAAAGGGCTGAAGTCTGCTGAAGTAATGACCTAACATTACTTATTAAACAACAACAGCTGTTTGAGGTTCAGATGAGCATGTGGCAAACTAATGTATACTTCATGAAAAATAAAAGAGGACTCAGTGCTGGACCCAAGCCCAGGCTTGATTGGAGAAGGAGACCAGCAACAGCTCCAGTAGTGCAAGGTAAATCAATATGTAGCATTTAAAGATGGGGGTTGACCAGTGCCCTCATGAAACTTTCAACTGATATAAAAGTAAAATAGCAACATCTGGTGTTCAATAAGCTTTCAGTATAACTGGAGCTATCCTGTATCGCTTCCTTTATACTATTTGCCTTCCTAAGCATACGAGAAGTAAATTATAACTGTTAGAGTGCAAATGCATCTTGTATATGTTTAGTTAGCTGCAAACAAAATGCTGTATCAATACATCAAGCTTTTGTGTTTTGAGTTAGGTCTCTCCTCAGTTTCAGCTTGGCCATAATCAACAAGTAGTGCATCAGAAGAAGCAGAGAAGAGCATGGAGAACAGGATGGTTTCACTCTTAGATACGAGATGAAGTGGTTCAGTGTGGCCAGGGCAAAGGACAGTGTTCAGGAAGGAAGATCAGAGATGACTCTGGAAAGCTAAGAGATTAGGGCCAAAGGATGAATGGACTCTCTTGCCATACTTAGAGCTTTCAGATAGTTAAAGCTGATGAAGGAGTCATCAGCTCACTGTAGGAATAGTGGGAAGGATATTTTGGAGGCTGATGAAGTGCAGGTAGAAAGATCAATTAGGAGGTAATGGAAATAATTTGGCACATAATGACCTTTTGATGAATGAAGTACCACCCTGACAAGATTCATGAACATATCCTTTCCTTTCATTGGTAGGATTGTATGTGTTTGCATGTAATTTGATATATTACAATCTCAGTGGGGATGGAAAAGATTCTAGTACTGACTTTCGGCTCTCTGGCCTGACTGCTGGTTTGGGAAATCATGCTCTATGCAATTCCCTTGTATAATATTGTGTTATTTTGCCATCGTGTGACAGATTAGTCATGATACATTGTGTTTTTAAATCCCCAAATAGATCTCACTCTTAAGCTTGAATTAATTCCTTTAATTTCCCCCCATGTCCAGGTAGAACAGTACAATTCTCCCCCTAATATTATCATTTTGTTTATAAACAAAGGCAGAGTCAGAGGCCACCCAGTCTGCTTGATGCTCTTCTACCCAGCAGACAGAGCTAACTATGGGCAACATCCTAGGATACTCTTCTAGATGTAGACCTTCAATGTCTTCTCACACTGCAGGTGGCCAAGCTCCTTTACAACTTTTCAGTTGCCTGGTCACTTTAGAATCTGCTTGTTCTTTTTACTCAATCAATAGAAAGGTGACATCAGGCTCCTTGCCTTGTTCTGAAAATTATTCTTACATCGATTGATTTTACCAGAATTGTAAGCCTATGAGTTTGATTAAGTTATTATCTCCATCTATAGGGGAGGGAACTGGAGCTGAGAATGAGGAAGGAACTTGCCCAGATAGTAAGCAGCGGAGCAGAGGTGTCCTTTGGGTGGTTCAACCCCATGATGTGCTCCCATAACCTTAAAACTAAGTTACCTCTCTTGGGTCAGTTTCTTGAACTTTTCTGTGTTTTGGCCAGCTTTTTTCTCACTATGACAAAAGACCTGACAAGAACAATTTTGGAGGAGGAAAAGTTTATTTGGCGCTCATAGTTTCAAAGGTCTCAGTTCATAGACAGCTGACTCCATTGTTCTGGGTCTGAGGTGAAGCAGCATATTACAGTGAAAAGGTGTGGAGGAGGAAAGCTCAGGATATGACAGTCAGGAAGCAGAGAGCACTCTGTTCATCAGCAACAAGACTCCAAAAACAGCCAGTGATCCGCCTTCTCCAGCCATTCCCCACTTGCCTACCATTTACTTCTCAGTTAATTCATATCAAGGGATTAATGCATTGATTAGATTAAGCTGTCATAAGCCTATCATTTCACCTCTAAACTTTCTTGCATTTTCTCACACATGAGCTTTTGGGGGACACCTCATATCTACACTATAACACTGTGTTTGTTGTGTGTGTGTGTGTGTGTGTTTTCATTCTATGGGATGCATTGCTCAGTCCTAGTGATTTAACTGGTGCTTCTCAGCCTTGACTGCTATATGTCTCTAATGTGAAGGTCAGTTTAGCTTCTTAGCAATCATATTTGGTTTGCACGTGACTGTACCAGTCTTCAATTTTAAATAGAGCAGAATCCCAGTATTTGTTGGATGTAATGCCTCCCAGGATGCATACTGGCTGAGTATCTTCCATTTGCCAATACACACTCTTCATCTTCTTCTACCATGTTCTCTGCCCCAGGAGGGGGATTCTATGAGTTCTCACTTCCTGATGGTTTGGGCCAGTGGGAAAACACAATGAGATATTAGAAATGAGATTAGTGTCTTTATGTTCTGATAAACATTCCATGGATGAGGCTCATGACCATAGCTCAACTCAAGGCAGTCTTTTATATGTGACCTTTTGTGTTTTTAGTTCTGTATGGTAATTTCTTCCTCTCTTAGTCTCTTTTGTCCAAAGGTGATAGCAGGGCTTTTTAAATTAATAAGTGAGGTTATCATACTCTCACACCCAATGTTTTGTAAATCGTCACCTTGTAAATAAAACTCCCTTGAAATTGGAGAATATTATCTATTTTATGTTGGAACTTTGAATAACAGACATACCACCACATGCATACACACCACACACACACACACACACACACACACACTTGCTTAGATTATGTCTTATATTCTGGTAAGAAAATAGGCAAGAGTCTAGGCAATAAGCAATACATACACCAAGATTTATGCTTGACACAGTGAGTGGTAGAACATTTCAGCCTCATAATGCAGGTATCAGAGATGAGACTTTTATTGCTTCCCCACTAGTATTAAATATGAAAACATACACATCATAAGGATACCAAGAAACTCTCAAAAGCTTTTTATTGAACTACTAGAACAATAGGTATAATTTTACACAGACTACATCCACTAGAGGAAGATGTTAAAAGGAATGCAAACAAAAACAAATGGTAAAGATATTCACCACTGATAAAAGATTCTATTAAGATCATTACAGTGACTCTAAGTTCTCAGGTTCCCCAGTTCCTGATTACCTCTTCCAATCTGGTTTTGGTAGCTTCCTCACCTGGTTTCAAGAATTCTGTTTAGAATCCCAAATTTTATTTCAGGTTCTCCTCTTTGGGTCCTGTTGACATCTACTGATTCATTGCTGCTAATTATTCTACCATGAGGCTCAAAATTTACTCCACATGGATATCCTGCTTCTCGTCCCTGCATGGTCTTGGACAACCTTTCTCCTCTGTTGGAAGCATCAAGCTCTGTGAAACTTTAGACTTTGGAGATACTGAAATTCCCATCACTTTATGAACTCCAAAGGAGGGCCTTCTTATTTCTTCCAGTTCTTGCCCCTTAAACTGAAGGCAATTGTGTAATATATGTGGTAACTTTCCTTTATTTATTCATTTATTACTGCCTAATTCATTTGCTTGAACTTGAAATATATGTTCTGGGATATTGCATCAGAAAACGATGTGAAAGACACTGCTTATTTTCAGAGATCAAAGCACTTCCCCTAGTGACAGCTCGTGACTTTGGATGAAGCAGAAGACTTGCAAACTCACAAGTAGTTTAGGTGATGATGATTCCCTTCCCATCCAGTTGAGTTCCGTAGGAGCTAAAGGATGAGGGCCACCTGCTTCTTTGAAACATATTCCTAACACTTCCTATCTCCTCAATCTGGTCAGTTTCTCTCTCTTAGGAGACTCATGTAAAACATGGGCATTTAATTTTGATGTTCTTCTGAGGCAAATATGCAACACAGGCCTGTTGGGATTATTAAAAGTTTCCAGAGTTTATTAAATGAAGTCATATTGAAAAACAAGTTCTGATTGATGGGATAATGTAGCATAATTTGGAGGTTAAAAGTGTGAACTTGAAAATCAAAATCAGCAGGATTTGAAATCCTTTTCTTTCATAATATAATTGTAAGTTTCTTAACTTTAAGCCTCTTCTTTATTTGTAAACAACCATAATGGTTGAGTCAGGCGAGAGTCAAGGCAATAAGCAATACATACACCCAGTTTTATGCTTGACACAGTTTTGTTGTTGCTGTGAGGACTAAATGAGGTAATGTATGAAAAGTCCTTGTTATGATTCCTGGTACACAGAAGTTCTCAGTACGGGGCTGCTGTTACCACTATTGTTTGAGCATTTTATCAACATTATTGTTTTACTCTTGCTATGAGAAAATAGACACACACTGTTGTGAGCTTTGAGATATTTAATCTGTCATTGGAAAACAGTTAATCTTCCTCATTACTTAGGAAGTTATAGCAAGAAATGTTAAAAGAATCTTTAGCTTTATTTTTAAAAAAATGTAATATAATTCAAATATAGAATTTGGTGCTATTTGGTGTATTTACAGTTGGGCAACCATTATACTGTCTGATCTAGCACTTACATTGCTGCCTTATCCCCCAAACCTACCCATTAGCAGTTACTGTGAATTCCCTCTTATCCTTATCAACCATTAATCTATATTTTGTCTTTATAGATTTGCTTATTCTGGACATTTCATATAGATGGAATCATACAATATGTGACCTTTAGGGACTGGCTTCTTTATTTAATATGATATTTAGAAGTTTATGATATCATGTTTCTAACTACTGTATTACTCCTTTATATGACTGAGTATGACTCTGGTTATTCATGTACTCTGTTTTGTTTATTCCTTAACAGCTAGTGGGTATTTGCATTGTTTTCACTTCTTACTTGCTATGACCAATGTTCTAATCTCTCCACATCCTAGTAAACATTTGTCTGTCTTTTTTATCCAGCTAGTCTACTGGATCTGAAGTCATATTTCCCTGGGGTTTGGGTTTACATTTCTTAATAACTAGGATGTTGAACATCATTTCATATGCTTGGCAGCCACTTGTATGTCTTCTTTGAAGAAATATCTATTGAAATCCTTTATTTTTAATTTAGTTGCTTGCCTTTTATTACCAAATTTTAAGAGTTTTAAAAAAGTATATAATGGATAGAAGATCCTTACCAGATATATGATTTATAAATATTTCATCCATTCTATGAATTGTTTTACTTTATTAATAGTGTCCTTTGGGCCATGAAATCCTAAATTTTCATTAACTCCAACTTACCTAATTTATTTATTTTTCCTATTTATGCTTTTGGTACCTAATGTCTCAATCAAAGGTCACAAAGATTTACAAATGTTTTCTCCTACAAGTTTTACACTTTTTGTTCTTCAATTAAGACTTTGATTCATTTAAGTTTTGTATGTGGTGTGATTTATTGTTTTGTATGTGGATATCCAGCTATTCTGGAATGATATTTTGAAAAGACTAATCTTTCCCTATTGAATTGTCTTGGGATATTTGTCAAATATCAATTGACCAAAACTATATATAATTGTAATATGTTCTGGATTGGATTGATCATCTTATCATAAAATGCCCCTTTTCTCTAGTAACAATTTTTGTCTTACAGTCTATTTTTTTTTCTGATCTTACAGGTTGACCATTCTTTATCCAAAATGATTCAGATTTTGGATATTTTTAGATTTGGGAATATTTGCATATATACAATGAGATATCTTTGAACTGAGGTCAACTCTAAACATGAAATTTATTCACATTTCATACATATCTTTTGCATATATTCTGAAGGTAATTATATACAACATTTTAAATAATTTTGGTTTTGAGTCAAATTTACATGGTGTGGGATTTTCTACTTGTATTATGTCATTACTCAAAAAAATTTGGATTTATAATATTTTGGATTAGAAATGATTAAACTATAGTATATCCATTGCAGCATATTCTGTATTACTGTTTTCTGGTTATGGTACAAGTAGTTTGTATTTTGGGGGCTATGGTAAGTATTTTTTCATCATTTTATTTTTGACCTATTTATGTCTTTTAGTATGAATTTTATCTCTTCCAGACAACATAAAGTTGTATTTTTAAAATCTTTCTGCCAGTCTTTGCTTTTAATTGAAAGTTCTACTCTATTTACATTTAAGGTAGTTAAAAAGTCTACCATTTTGCTGTTTGCTGTGTGCATATCTTACATTCTTTTGTTCTAGTTTTCCTATTATTGCCTTCTTCAATGTTAAATAGATATTTTCTTCTGTATTATTTTGATTCTTTTGTCATTTTTTAACATAACTTTCTCCACTATTGCTATAAGGATTGCAATCATATATTAAATTTTAATTGGTAAGAAGTTAATTTTGACTGAATAAAAAAATCTTCACTCCCATTGATCTCCATTCTCTCCCCAGTGTGGCTTTTGGAGCACACCTTCCATACTTCTTTAAATGGTTTTACAACTGTGCCTTTGCCTTCCAGATTCCCAGAAATATGTCATAGATGTTCAAAGCTCCCTATACATATTACATTACCCAGCTTTATCTTTAAAGCACTTTCCAAGCCTATTGCTTGCTCCTGTTACTGACTACTCAGTCAGCAGAGATGTTCAGTAATTGCATTTGGATGTTTTTCAACAATTCCTCCCAGGGAAAACTGTTTTGCATCTGGCAAACTCTAAGTCAGGTCAAATGAAGATAGTCTTACATAGGGGTCTTCTAGGAAACTACCCAGACAGGGCAAGTTGAAACAATTCTCTGGGAACAGGGTTTTAAAGCAGCTTCAACCCCATTCTTTCCCTTGCACTGGCTGCAGACTGTTGGTTTTCATGGTGATGATATGTTATTGAATTTGAAGGCAATTGTGCTTTGGTGAATGTGGGATAAGAATAATACAAAACTCAATGTTCTTAGCAAGTTCATTGTTCTTTCCAAAAAATTCTCCTGAAGTTGCTGCAACTCTTTGATAATTTCCAGAGTTGCGAAAAGTCTGATTCTTTCAATTTCTTTTGTAAGAATTCTCAATTATTTTTATTAAGGAGATTATTATCGGAAGTGGTATTTTTACTGACATTACATCTTTAGACTTAGTTCTAAAATCATTGGGCTTCTCTATTATTTTATTCAAAAATTCAAATTTCCTGTCTTAATATGTCTGATAATTTCTTGTAGCAGATTTCCTATTTTATTTATTTATCTGTTTGTTTCTTTTTGATACTAGGAATTGAACTGAGGGACACTTTGTCACTGAGCTACATCCCTAGCCCTTTTTATTATTTATTTTGAGACAAGGTCTCAAATTGCTGAGGCTGGCTTGCAGTCCTCTTACCTCAACCTCCTGAGTTGCTGGGCTTGTGCCAACACACCTGGTAGATTTTCTGTTTTATTAATCTATCAAATAATCCCTTGTACTAGATTTCCTGTTTTGCTGATCTGTTACTTTTACCTTGAGGCCATATTTGTCCTCTCTTTGTGCCTGAAGTAGTACTACACAGGGAAAATGGAATGCAGTTTAAAGGCAAAAGTTCTGAGCTTGAATTTAGCTCACATACTCTACTAGTTGTGGGATTTAGGAACAACAGTAAACCTTAATTGACCTTTGTTTACACACAACTTGATTTTCTTCATATGAATATCTCTTGGTATATCATTTAGAAAAAAATTGTAAAGGCAATTCATCCACCCAAACCAGTAACTAAATATTTCATGAACATAGGATCTGGATTTCCTTTCTTTCTCTGGTGGAGATTTGTTATCATTATTACTGACATTTCATTGAGTAATCCCCAGTATCTGCATCAAACATTAATTTATATATCCATGCCACATAATTCCCTTGTATTAGAAATGCAAATTGCTTCACAAAGAATTTATTGTTTATTTAATACACAATAAATCACAGTGTATTAAATGGATCACTCAGTAATCAGAAAAGAGTATTACAAATGATTTAAAGCAGTGATGTTTTGGAAAGGATGCTTGTTTTAAATGAAAACTTGGCTTCACCTACTGTTCTAATCTATGTACTAAGTACGGCATCAATCACCATCTGTCTTTCTCCTCCCATTCATCTGACTTGTTTCAACATATAGCTATGCACAATTTGTGAAGGGTAGGGTAGGGTGAGGTAGTTTTACCTTCCCTTCTGCATAAGTTCTCTCTTTTAAAGGTAGTCAAATGTCAAAAATTAATATTTCATTTTTCATATTTAACATTAAAAGAACCACAGAATGAAGAACTTTAGTTCAGTTTTCCAAAGTAATACAGAATATTATGCAAAATTCATTTGTTCGTTTTATTGTTAAAAAGTAAGAGGCATTTTCTAGCCAGGCACGGTGGCTCAAGCCTATAATCCCAGCACTTTGGGAGGCTGAGACAGGAGAATTGCAAGTTCAAAGCCGGCCTCAGCAATGGCGAGGCACTAAGTGACTCAGTGAGACCCTGTCTCTACATAAAACCCAAAATAAGGCTGGGGATGTGGCTCAGTGGTTGAGTACCCGAGTTCAATCCTCAGTACCAAAAAAAAAAAGAGGCAGTTTCTTTTATATGTAATTTTTCTGATTATAAAGTCAATGTACTTTTGCTATTGAAAACTTGGACACTAGAGAAAATCCAGAGAAAAAATTAAAATGACTCATGATGTTCATATGTATAGGTGATATTTTTAAAAGGCTTCAATTAACACACACTTTTATACAAATACTAAATAAAGCTTTAAATCTTGGTTTTTCTTTCCCTGTTTTCCATTGGTTTAGGCTTTGTCTAGCTATTTATTTTGTTATTGTTTTGTGTTTGGTTTGTCAAATTGTTTTTTTTCATTGATTACATTTTGTCTTAGGAACATTCATGTTGTTCATCTGAGAAATAAATATTAGAAATCAACTGCTGTCATCATTTTCTACTTGGCTGAAAAGATTTTGTACAAGTCTGTTTTTCTTGGGACTAGAAAGTGTGTTACCTGTGCAAAATTGAAGAGGATTTTAATCTTAGCCAATTTTGGTGTATATATACTTATGAAATTGTAGCCTTTTGAAAATGGAAGTTTTTATTATTATTTTTTATTGTAGGGTGAACTTGGAGTCAGAATAATTCCTCTAGTTTTTATTGGTGACACAATGATAATACAAGTGCTTTGCTTATCAAGTGGGAGTCTATGTACATGTATAAACCTTAGATCTCATATAAGAGAAGAGAATTTTATTATTAAGCACTAACAATATTTTTTGAAATATGGAATCAGCCACAGCATATCTCAAGAACAACATTATTTCCTAAGATATTGTACACTTATTTGGCAATTTTTTTCAAAAAGTCCACCATGTGCAAGGGTATAACATCATCTTATCATCTGCAGTATTGGTTCTTCACAAGGCTTCTTATAGTTTCATAGGTAATGCATGGGCTTAAGGACTCTCATTTTTATATAGTGCTGTCATAATAATTAAGTGATTTTTTTTTTCAAAATAACACTTTTACATTTATACTTCAGTGCCCTGGGTTGAAAGGTGATTCCATAAGAACATTTTAAAGGCTAAATGTCAACTAAGTAACTTAATGCTGGAGTTGAAAATATGGAGGTTATATAAGTGTGGTTTATTTTTACTTGCCCAAATTATTTAATATGCAGCACTTGTTCTAACACTGTTAAGAAATAGAAAAAAAAAATGAATGGAATTTAGAACAATTGGATAAAGGTAAAATATTTATTATTGGTCTATTTCCAATTCCTGTTTGATTGTTTTTTCTCCTCTCTTTGTCCTTTAGACTTCTTTCTAACAAGGAATTCTCCTCTTTTTGATGAACATTACCACAGTTAATTATCCTAGGGGGGAAAAGAAGCTACCAAAATGTCTTCTATAATGACAAGATATTAATTGATAATAGCTGATGGTATTAACTTCTTTGACTCCTTTGCCTTTTACATTTACATATTACTTTTAGTCCCTACTCTTCAGTATTGGGTCGGGAGATGGCGGCTAGACAAAGGGGTGCTGGGCATCTGAAGTTACCCGCAGATGCCAAATGGTCGACTATTCACTGCTTTGACGTCAACAAATCATCAATGAATGTGCTGACCTCTGAAATCCGCCCATACCTGTCACTGGGCTTCAGCCAACCAAGAAGAGAAACTTCTTCATGAGAATTCCCCTCCCTGAACCTACCCATAAAAATGGCCTCTCCAGGGGCTGGGGTGGTGGCTCAGTGGTAGAGCGCTTGCCTCGCATGCGTAAGTCACTGGGTTCGATCCTCAGCACCACATAAAAATAAATAATAAAAGATATTGCATACAAAAATGGCCTCTCCCCCGAGGCCTGGGATATTTAGTGCAGTCTTGGCTTCTACAGCCCCAGGCCACACTGGTGGACTGGTGAACCTCGCCCGAGAGTGGACCCCAATAAAGCCGTGATTGTACTCTTTCAGCTAATGGTCCTAGTCCTTACCGCTGATCTGACCTTATACTTAGTACCTCACAATGTGACTGTATTTGGGAAAAGGGCCTTTTGAGAGGTGATTAAGTTAAAATGAGGCCCTTGGGTTGGGCCCTAATTGAATCTAACTAGGGAAAGAATCTAAGTAATATTTAGTTATTAGTTATAACTAATCATGCAATTGTATAATTATATATTATATAATTATAACTATTATAATTTAAATACTCTCACATGAAGAGTATATGTGGATACATGGACCCCACAAATGTATGTGCACAGAGAAAGAGCAAGCAAAAGACAGAGAAGGCAGCCACCGCAAGCCAAGGAGAGACACTTCACCTGCAGATGTCTTGATCTGGGACATCCAGTCTCCTGAACTGTAAGATAATAAATGTCTGTTGTTTAAACTACTGTCTATGGTGTTTTGTCATACCTGCCCTGTAGGAACACTCTTCATACTTTCAACCCCTCCTTTTCTTCTTTTCCCATTCTCCTCATTGGTTGTAACCTTGGGGCTGTGATTGGTCCGAGGACCCTATATAAGCCTCTGTACTTTCTGGATTAAATGGGTTCTGCGTCTCACTCCAGCAGAGCAGTCTTACCTATCCTCGGAGTCTGGGTGGGGTGACTCCGTGGACCATCACCCCTAACCTTGTCCTGTGAGACCCCACTTTGTCTTCTCCCAAAACCCCTTTTCATCTCTCGGGACCCCTACTCGTCAAGGAGAACCACGAGGCATGACTTCAAACAATATCTGGCGCTTAAGGTGCTTTGGGGCTTCCTCGACCCAGGCGGTAAGTGATTTCGTGATGGTCCCCCTGTCTGTCTTGCTGGTGAAGGTAAAGAGAAAGGGGAGATTGCCAAGCTCTCTGGGCCCGCACCTCCTCTGGCCAAGGCCACACCCTCCTGCCTCCAGTAAATTGCCTAATGCTGCAGGCGGCCCATCTCCAGCGCTCACTCTGCAAACGTAAAGAGTGCTTTCGCAGAGAGCCCATACACCAATACTGTTTACCTTCACTTTAACGTCTCCATCCCCACTCCTTCAACATGGGAAATCTATTCTTCTAGGTCTTCTCCTTCTTCATGGAGGATGAAGACAACTTTAATGAGGCTGTTCCCACAGCACCCCCTCCCCCAAACCAATCACATAATCCTGATAGTTTGGCCTCAACTTCCTGTGAACACCTTCTTCCTGGAGATTCCCCTCCCTCCAACTCCCCTCCTATTTGCCCCACTCTGCTTTCAGCGCCCCCTGAAGTCATTCCTCCTCCTCCCCACTTTGCTACCTCTGCCTGCGACCCGCCCACTCATCTCAGTCCTTCCAACCCTTTTCGTTCCACTCCACCCGCTGCACATGCTTACATGGTTAATCTCCAGGACAATTCCAACATCCGCCCCTGGATCTCCACTCTGGTCTCTGAGCTTACTCAGCTATGCAAGGCCTGTCAAGATGCTGGCCCTTCCTCTCCCTTTTTTCTTCAACTTCTGGAGTCCTGGTCCTCTTCTCTCCAAACTCCCTTTGACTGGTTTTCCCTTCTCAAGGCAGTTCTTTCCACTTCCCAATACCTTCAATGGAAGGCTTCTTACCTAGAAATTGTAGAAGAATGGGCTCTTCACAATATAACACAAGGTTTTAATTTTTCCATGGATATGCTATCTGGCAGGGGTGACTTTACATCCCCCCACTCTCAGGCACTTGTCGGTAATCTTATTTACTTTGAGCAAGTCAAGGACAGTGCCCTTAGAGCCCTTCATAATTTGAGCCCTCCCATTCCTCAGGAACTTTTCAAAAATCTTATTCAATGTCCTGATGAATGGTTTCCTGATTTCTTGGCTCATGTCACCCAGGCTGTTGAAAAGAAAGCAAATTCTGGCCCAGGCCAGGATGCCCTCATTTGGCAACTCGCCTGGGAAGGTGCTAATTCCATTTCTAGAGTGGCAATAGCCCCAGTGAGACATGAGGAGCTCAATAAATGGGTTTCTGCCACTAAGGACATTTCCACCCATGACTCAATTTCGGCCCTCTTGGCTGCCCTTAAGTCCTGCTTGATTTCCAACACTCCCTCAGCCTTCATGGGCCACTCTCAAGCCCCTATCTGTTGGGGATGCAACAAACCTGGGCATATAGTCTGCAACTATCCCTTTAATAAGTCATGTGAGTTACGAAGGAAGCCCTGCACCCCATGCCCTTGTTGTAAAAAGGGGTACCACTGGGCCCGAGATTGCCACTCCAATCCTTTAAACGCCAACAGGGGCAACCCTTAGCCCTGTTAAACAAGAGGGCCCCTATCTCTAGGGTCAATTGGACAGTACCTCTGCTCCCCACAAGGCCTAGCATGACCATTTATCTCGATGAGAAACCCATTAAAGGTCTCATCAACACTGGAGCTGATATTACTATTATTGACACTGGTACTGTCTCCTTGTTCCCTTTCTGGAAATTCACCAGTGGGCCTAACATCCTTGGTATTGGTGGATTCATACCCTCTTGTAGAGTAACTTCACAGGCGGCATGGAAGGACCCTGATGGCGACTCTGGATGTATACACCCTTTCATAGCTGATGTTCCCAATACACTTTGGGGACGAGATTTACTTTCAAAAATGGATGTAGTCCTTACCACAGATGACAAGGCTCCTCATGACGAGTTACAAGTGCATGACAAGGTAAGCCTCTTTGGGAGAAACCCCCAGTTCTAATGGCCACTGCTCCACGCCTCACCCTGCTGGGTGGAGCAGTGGCCTATTCTTGACAATCTTCAAGATCCATCCAATTGGGTTATCATTGGGCTCAGGGTTCTAAGCCTTCTCCTGGTTCTTTTCTTTGTCAAACTAAAGAAGCTTTCAGTTCATATCGTTAAGGAATCACAGGAACACAAGAAAATTCCTGCCACATGGATCACAGCCCTCAAGAACATGTCAGAAGCTTGCCCATCTCATCTTCGCTAGAAACACGAGGCTTCGCAGCTTTGGCTGATCCTAACCCCTTCCCTTCCAACCCCTCCCAACCCCATCATCCCTTCTATTGGGAAGAGCTCATTTTGGGGCATGTGCATACAGGCTGGCCAGCCAATGATAGGTAAGATGCCCAGAGGGGCACGACCTAAGCCAGGTGCAGTCTTGTTTGCCCCTTCTCTTGTGCACGAGCTGATAATTAATGACTGGTAAGAAGCTCAGAGGGGCACAACCTAAGACAGATTACAGCTTTGTTAGCGCCCCTTCCCCTCATCATATGCAGCATGTAGGAGTCTGGAAAATCCAGCAGAATGATTCTCTCTCATGAGATTATCACAGATCCCTCCAACATGCTTGCTTATGGGCCATACAGGCCCCACTGACATTTCAAATAAAAGTAAAAAGGGGGATATGTAGGAGCACTTCCCATACTTTCAACCTCTCCCTTCCCTCTTTTCCCATTCTCCTCATTGGTTTTGTAACCTCAGGGCTGTGATTGGTCCGAGGACCCTATATAAGCCTCTGTACTTTCTGGATTAAACAGGTTCTGCGTCTCACTCCAGCAGAGCAGTCTTACCTATCCTCGGAGTCTGGGTGGGGTGACTCCATGGACCATCACCCCTAACCTTGTCCTGTGAGACCCCATTTTGTCTTCTCCCAAAACCCCTTTTCATCTCTCGGGACCCCTACTAGTCAAGGAGACTCATGAGGCATGACTTCAAATAATACTGCCCTAGTAGAATAATAAAATCCAATAGCCATTCTTTCTTAAACCTTGTCAGAACAAATAAGAAGCTGTAATTATCCATTAAAAAAGAGAAAAAACTCAACCTAAGTACCAACTCAGACAGAAGTTTCTTTGATAATGTTGAAGGTAGTTTTCCAAATGGTATTAATATAATAAATATGTAAAATGCTCTCTGAATGATTATCCAACTTATATATGCTAAGAAAAAGAAGTACATGATGGAAAAGACAGAGGATGAGTATAAAATACACTAAATTATCCCCAGACAGTCGTACATACATGCATCTGAGCTGGACTAAGATAAGTCTATCATGTAGCTATTGTGATTATGAAATATGTGCTACTTTTGGAGTTTATATTTTAATACTTAATATTTTCTCACAAATATGACAAGCAAAGAGCCCAAATTTATTTAAATATACTTGGTATTAAGTCTTAAAATAAGTATCTTTTAATTTGATTTATAGAAAAGACTCTATTCTCTATATTTGTAAGAGAAAACATGTTTAATACAGCTTTGAATTTTAATTGTGCTCTGCTTTAATATCATCAACATATGTATTTATAGATCCTAAAGGAAAAAAATCAATTCTTTCAAATATTTTCCCAGTGTTCTTTTGAATTAAGTTTTTAAACCAATTTGGATAAATAGAACTTAGGAGAAATTCAGAATAAAGAAGAAAAATGCTATAAGTGTAGAAAGTTTCTTATGTTACCCAATAACCTCATTTAAATAAACTTCCTTGGTGACTGTGAATAGTCACAAAAACTGAAGATAAAAGTTATATAAACTGATGAATACAGAAATTCCTTTTACTTTATATTTGTTCCATATAGAATTACAGGAAGTAAACTTGCCCTGATTCTTTTTTCAGTTTTTGAAGTGATCTTTGGAGTAAGTGCATAATTGTTGTTTCCTTGACCTTATTTATTTTTCACTCTCAGAAGGTTGGAAACTTTGGATCAAGTCTCTTCTCAATAAGGAAGGTAAATAAAAATTTCACACACACACACACACACACACACACACACACACACTTAAAAATGTAATTTTTGACTTTCCAATTCTGGTTATTAGTCACAATTTTTAAGAAATTAAGAAATCTTAGAAATTGGCCAGATGGAACAAATTTGGGTTTAACATGAGCTTAGAAAAGATGACCTTAGAAGTCTTGGTTTTCTGTTTTCCCCTAGGATTCAGGTAACATAGTCAGGCAGGCAGAAGCTTGAATAACAGTTGATAGAGCAACCTGTTTCTAAAGTCTTCTGCAATTTACTTACCTAGGATTTTCTTCCCTTCACATGGCTTCTTCTTTTTTTTTTTTTAAATATTTTTTTAGTTGTAGATGGACATAATATCTTTTTTTATTTATTTTTATGTGGTGCTGAGGATCGAACCCAGTGCCACACGCATGCAAGGCAAGCGCTCTACCACTGAGCTATAATCTCAGCCCCTTCACATGGCTTCTATGTAAATAACAACATACTCACCAGACAGCAAAAAATTTTCTGATCTGTAAAGGCTGTAGTACATTTCATCCTGCTGTTTCCATGTCTCTTCTGAACTTTCTTTCATTCACCTCATCAGGGCTCTGCTTCATGGCCTATTTCAGGTACTGGCTTTGCCCAGGTTATCCAACCCATTTAATCCATGTCCCAAATGACCGTCAGTTTTCATTTAATTTTTTTTAACTCTCCACTAAATGATTACAACTTTTGTGATAGCTCTAAAAGTAGACTCATACTTTCAATCTTATATATCTCTCTGTAAAGGAAATTGGAAGGCTAGAAGATGCCAAAAGGATACCACCAAGTGAATGTCCTCATTCCACTTTGAATACTAGTTGTTGGTTGAAGATACACACACATACAATCTGTCCCTACATACATGCATACAATATACTCTAATACGTCTATAACTTATATATTAATTTATTCAGAGTTACTATATAAAAAATGGGTCATGGAGAAGATAAGCAACTTATTGAAAACTACAAAAGTAGTGTCTTACAAAAGAAGATTCAAACTCTCAGTGCTTTCATCCAAAGGCCTATGCTTTTCCATGCGACCATGCTGTGTCCTGAACCACTTATTTTTATTGACTTGACTGGGCACGTCCACCTAAACAGTTGGACTCTATAGCTCTGTTCATATCTCTCCCATTCTTCCCACTGTCATGAACTCTTTGAGAGTTTAATAAATGATTTCTGCTAATTAGCATCTATTTTATGGTAGAATGAAAATCTTTATGGCTACAAATCTCCACCATGGAAGAAAGAGCCTCTTTTAATATGAAGCTTACAGCCTGATGAGTAAGCGCAGCACACCTGTCAACATTATGAAAACACTCTTTTGAAAGTTGTGCCTTTTTCAAAAGACTGTCATAAAAAGAATCAGTCTTTTTAAACTTTGTGTGGTGATGTCTCATTGCCATGAGTCAGCGGGTGTTCTTATGACTCCCTAGGCATAAGGTAGTTCTGAAAAGGATTGCATCAGACCTTCAGATTCAGTAATCTTCTAAAGAAATTATTTTAAAGTGATTTATTTATGTTGTTAAATAGCTTTGAGAGGTCAAGTTCGGCTTAAAAAAACATTGAGTAGGTGATATTTGTCTTTATTTTGCCAACTGTACTGCACATATTTTCTTGACCTCTTCTCCAATTATCCTATGTTTTCATATCTCTGATTTCTTCTCTTACAGGAAAATGAGGAATAGATTGATTTGCTTTCAGATATATAAAATTAACAAAATGGACATACTCAAAAATTTTATTTTTTTAAACTCACATGGTGAGCCTTCACTGAAGCACTGCAGTGACTGCAGGGTACCTTCCTGGCCAACCTGTCCTGTGTCAGTGGTTACTATTTGCCTGTGTTAGAGGTGGTGCAGCAGAAAGCTTCACGTGCTGATAGGGAGCCTATTCCTCCTCGCTCACCATCACTGTTGCTTTAAAGACTGGGAGTCAAAATTGTAACTTTCATATTCATCTTTTTTCAAATGATACACCATCTTCCTCAAAACTGAAATTGTGATTTATTGTAGAATTGCATTGATGGGGGTTTTGTAAACATGATGGCTGATTGTTTTGTATCTGCGATGCAGTGTTACATAGTTTGGTGAAGGATCCCAAACTGGTTTTATTGCCTTATTGAAATTTTCCATGGTTCTTATTCTGCATTTTTCCTTTGTGATTATTTAATTGCATGTACTTTTGTTGAAAGCCACTTAAATTTAGCTGTGAATGAAGAGGAAATGGGTAATAATTAAAAATATTTTTTAAGAGTGCACTGGTAGAAGTAACTAATGCTAAAACTCATACATCCTGGCTTACACAGTATTAAAAGAAGAATATGTGGTACCAGCTAGGGCATGGGAATTTTTCCTTCTACTATACCTGGGCTTAAAACAGCTTGGTAGTGAAGGTGGTTTTCTGTAGCCACAATTAATTTTCTCCCAAATTCCTGTTGGGCTAGCTGGCCCTACTAATTTCTTCTTTCTTTTATCCATCACGTTTTATCCCACAAGCTAAGATTTCCACCATTAGGCTTGCTTCTTAGCTTCTCAATGGCATCTCTTTCTGCCTTAATCCCATCCATAGTGTTTAGAAATACCTATTGATTTTTGATTATAAAATTAACTTATATATACTATAGATTTTATATTTCATAAAATATTTGATTATTTGGAAGTACCACTTTTTTTTCAAAATTTTATGTTCTTTTTAGTTTTTGTTAAAATTACTTAAAAAAACCCAAGAAAAACCTCTATCCATAATTTTTCAACAAACATCTCAAAAATTTATTTGAGTTGATTTATTGTACATGACATTCATTTCTCAAATGATAAAACTATTTGTGTTTTAAAGGTTCTTTAGGTTATTTATACTTACACATGTGCTTGAAGGTATGTTTGTGTATTCACACATGTACTCATACATGTACATACATACCTTGTTTTCTGAAAGGTTATCAGAACTAACAGCCTTATACTCATTGCCTTTGTCATTACATCATTCATTTAAAAAATTGTGCCAGTTTGATAGATAAAATTATCAATGTGTATTCCTTTTGTTGTTGCAGAAGTTAAATTTTATTAAGATTTTCTCCTCAAGACTTTACTTTGGTAATTAAATTTGTTTTCTTCATTTTTATATTTGTGATTATTTTCTTAAATTTTTAAGATTAATGTATACATTTAAGTTATTAACTCTTGTAGTATTTATTGTAGATGTTTTCTACTTTTTTTGTTTTTTTGGGTTTTTTTTTTGGTACCAGGATTGAACTCAGGGGTACTTGACCACTGAGCCATATACTCAGCCCTATTTTGTGTTTTATGTAGAGACAGGGTCTCACTGAGTTGCTTAGCATCTCGCCATTGCTGAGACTGGCTTGGAACCCGCGATTCTCCTGTCTCAGCCTACCAAAGTGCTGAGATTATAGGCGTGCACCATTATACTGGCTTCTACTCTGTTTTTGACCATTTAATATTATTTATGGTTTATTTCATGACATCTGTTTTGCAGGCTAAGAATCAATCTTATTGATTATTCTTTTGTGATTTTTCCATTAATAAAAGCAGTTTAAAAACAACAATTTTTTAAATAAGCAAACCATTGCTAGGGTTTCATTTATACACTTGGACCATACTCCAAATTTCTGACATTGAGAGAGAAGAAAAATGGACTTGAAACAAGATTATGCTTCATAATATAAAACAAAACCTCCAAATAATACAGATCACAGTAGGCTAAAAAGGAGTTTAGGCATGCACAGAGTATTATTTAATATCTTTTCTGTCTCACAACACTTTAAAAACCATTGTTTTCCTTAACCAATGTAGAGGCTGAACTGTAGTGAAAATAATAATAGGCACAAAGGAGAATGCATCTTCATTTCCTCTTAGGCCCTGATTATTTTCCTTCTTGCCTTCAGACTTCTTTTTGGAGAACTAACTCAACTGCTTCAGTCCTGAGAACTTAATATCATAAATGATTAGGTTCATCAGGTTGATGACTTTCACATTATTTTCCTTCTTTATCCATGGGTCATTTCTAACCCTTTCTTGAACCTACCAATTAGAAAAACCATTTCTCCTCTTTTAGCCTTTGCTGGCAGATCATTTTTAGGACTCTTAATATTTGACATTATGACTTTCCTTTATTAAAACTCATAATGAAATGACATCAAAACAGAATGGAGCTTCCCAGCCAGATAAAGGGCATCTACAGAAATTTACAGATAACATCATAATGAATAATGAAGGACTGAGTATCTTTCCCCTAAGATCAGGAACAAGTCTATGGCATCCATTCCTGACTTTTTTTTTCAAGTGTTCAGTGAGTTCTAGCTAGTGCAGTCAGGCAAGGAAAAAAAATTATAAGGAATCCAGACTGGAAAGAAAGAAATGAAATTGTCTCGTAGTATAATTCTAAATGTACAATTCCTAAATAATTCAAAATAAAACCGCATACAACTAATCATTTCAACAAAGTCACAGGATTAAATATCAATATAAGAATGAATTGGCCAAAAGCAGTGGAACATACCTGTAATCCTTGCCACTTGGGAGGCTGAGGTGGGAGGATCACAAGTTTGAAGCCAGCCTCAGCAGTTTAGCAAGACCCCGCCTCAAAATGAACAATGAAAAAAACTAAAGATGTAGCTCAGTAATAAGCACCTGTGGGTTTAATCCCAGCACCTTTCAAAGAAAGAATAAATTACATTCATATTTAGGTAATGAACAATTCAGAAATGAATATAAGGAAACAATTTCATTCAAAATAGCATAAAATGAACCAAATATTTAGAAATGAATATAATAAAGGAAGTGAAAATATGCATCCAGCAAACTATAGAATATTACCATGATAAATGAAATACAATCTAAATGGAGAGAGGAAATTCAGATTTATTGATTTATTGATTCAAAGATGATATTGTTAACATGGCAATTCTCACCAAGTTGATCAGTGGATTCAATGTAATTATAATAAAAATCTCAACAAGACTTTTTGTTTGTGGCAGAAATTGACAAGTTGATCTTAAAATGAAAAGGACCCAGAATAGCCAAAGGAGTTTTGAAAATAAACGAATTTTGTGGGCCTAAACTTTCCCATTTCAAAACTTACTTTAAAGCTATAGTAATTAAATAGTGTAGTGTTCATGCACAAGGCAGAGGTCAACAGAACAGAACTCCGAGTCTACAAATAGACTCAGATTTATGGTCAGCTGATTTAATAAAAAAAAAAAAAAGAAGGAGCCAATGTAGTTTAGCAGGAGAAGGGATAATCTTTTCACTAAGTGGTGCTAGGATAATGGAATATTGGCAAGTGAAAAGATGTTAGATCCTTACCTCATATTAACATAAAAATTTAATTCAACATTAACCAAGAACCCAAATTATAAACATTATAAAATGTTCAGAAGAAAATGTAAGAGATAATCTTCATTACCTTGGGTTAAGCAATTGTTTGACATTAGATGTGACATGCCTTAGATGTGACATATCCAAGATTTTATTATGATTGCATTGCATCTATTGATCACCTTGGTGAGAATTACCATGCTAACATCATTTTCCAATCAATAAATCAATGAATCTGAATTTTCTCTCTCCATTTGTTTAGATATCTTTAACTTCTCCTAGCAATATCCTATAGTTTACAGCATACACATTTTTTTTACTTCTTTTGTTAAATTTATTTCTATTTGATTCATTTGATGCTATTTTGAGTGGAATTGTTTCCTTAAAGTCATTTCTGAATTGTCCATTACCTAAATATAAATGTAACTTATTCTTTATTTGAAGGGCACTGGGATTGAACCCACAGGTGCTTTATCACTGAGCTACTTCTTCAGTCCTTTTCATTTTTATTTTGAGACAAGGTCTTGCTAAACTGCTGAGGCTGGCTTCAAACTTGTGATCCTCCTACCTCAGTCTCCCAAGTGGCTAGGAATACAGGTATGTACCACTGCTTTTGGCCAATTCATTCTTATATTGATATTTAATCCTGTGACTTTGTAGAAATGATTAGTTGTATGCGGTTTTATTTTGAATTATTTAGGAATTGTACATTTAGAATTATACCACGAGACAATTTCATTTCTTTCTTTCCAATCGGGATTCCTTACAATTCTTTTTCCTTGCCTGACTGCATTGGCTAGAACTCACTGACCACTGTTGAAAAAAAAAGTCAGGAGTGGATGCCACAGACTTGTTCCTGAGCTTAGGGCAAAGATATCCAATCTTTCACTATTATATTATATGTTTATGCATAACATTTTAAAATATTTTCCAAGACAGCCATAGCATTTTATTTTCTCTTTAGTGTATATGAGTTCTGTTTTTCTCCATCTTTAACTACCACTCTATTTTAGTGGATACAAATCTTATTGCAGCTCTAATTTGGATTTCCTTAATAACTAATGATGTTCAGCCTGTTAATGTGCATATTAGTTATTCATATATCTTTCTTGATGGAATATCTATTAAAGTATATTCAATTTTAATTTTTCTTCTTAATGTTGTTATAAGAGACTTTATGTATTTCAGATACAACATAAGCTTAATATATGTTAACATATTTAATACATGTTTTATAATTATCTTTATAATAATCTTTCCCAGTTTATGATTTTTTTGTTTATGGTACTGGGGATTGAATTCAGGGACACTTAACCACTGAGCCACATCACCAGCCCTTTTTTGTATTTTATTTAGAGACAGAGTCTCATTGAGTTGCTTAGAGCCTTTTAAAGTTGCTAAGGCTGACTTTAAACTCATGATTTTCCTGCTTCAGCCTCCCAAGCTGCTGTGATTACAGGAATTTGCCACTACGCCTAGCTTGTATTTCATTTTCTTAAGGGTTTCTTTGGAAGTGAACATTTTAAAATATTGTGAAATTCAATTTGTCAACATATTTCTTTTATAGATTGTGGCCTTTTTTTTTTTTTGTATTGGGGATTAAACTCAGGAGTGCTCTATCTCTGAGTTACATCCCCAGCTCATTTTATTTTTAGCCAAGAAGTGGAAATAATCCAAGTATTTGTCAACTGGTGAATGGATGAACAATATACACTATATCTTGGAATACTGTTCAGTAGCATACTGATACATGCTATAAGGCAGATTATCTTAAAAATAGTATTCAATGTGAAATAGATCAGCTCCCACAGGCTGCATAGGATGGTTTCATTTATATGAATAATTTAGAAAAAGCAAATCTATAAAGACAGAAGCCAAATTATTGGCTGACAAAGACTTAGAAGGAAATGTGGATTGACTAGGTATTTTTGGAAGAATGGAAATATTGTGTATATTGGTTGTGTTGATTATACAACTCTGTAATTTTTCTAAAAATCGTTGAATTTTATAATGTGTAAATTATATATAACATGTAAAAATATTCCCACTGCATATTTATGTTTATAGTTCTGTTATGCATGTGAGTACAACTTGGATTATAGCTTCCCTCTCTATTCTCATTGGATTTAACAATTCAGAGACACTTTTGCTCTAGCTGTGATTTTTATTTTACATTATCTAATCACAATAGACACTTAATAAGTGTTACAATGGGTTAACTCACTTCACAGGAATTGTGAGGGCTTACTTTATTCTTTTTATTGGATATTCTCTTTATTTCATGCTCAGATTTTTTTTTTGGTACCATAGATTGAACTCAGGGGTACTCAACCACTGAGCCACATCCCCAGCCCTATTTTTTTGTGTTTTATATAGAGTCAGGGTCTCACTGAGTTGCTTAGCGCCTCGCCGTTGCTGAGGCTGGCTTTGAACTCGCGATTCTCCTTTCTCAGCCTCCCTAAATGCTGGGATTACAGGCTTGCGCCACCGCGCCCGACTTCATGCTCAGATGTTTTAATGAGCCATTTTGTGTATAAAAATACAATTAATTCTCATAGAAGAACCATAGGAAATTCTTTCCCATATTAAAAAAAAAAAGAAAAACAAAATGTGATGCGCACAGATTAAGCAATGTAGCACAGCCAGGGTGTGGTCAAATTAGGAAATGGAGCCAGCATCTGACTCCTGAGTGTGTGCACTTGACTATTAATTTTATCCTGCTTCCCATCTGAATATAGTTACCTCAGAAGTACATATATATTATAATGTTTTATAAGAAGGAAAAATATGTTACAGCATTATTGTGGAAACGAACTTTTTTATTTCATGCTATGAAAATTTTATGATTATCATTGGGAAATTTTGTATTAGACAGTAAAAGAAGTGGGAAACATATGATACTATAGACAGTAAGAACGAGGTACTCATTTCCTGAGATGGCCTTAATCATATTTAAATTGGAAGCTTTTACCACAATGACACTCCTCTTCTTTCTTAAAAAAATAAAATCAAAACCCTGAAGTTCTCTAATACTAAATCTATATTTAGCAAACTGAAATTCCTTTTATATAAACCAGTTTTTGCTCTTGCTAATTGTAAACATTAAGGCTTATATAAATTAGTAATTTAGTGATTTTTAAGGATGCTTTTGAGATCATATTTCTATTAGTGAAAATGCAATAGAGCCCATATGAGAATGATGGGACATGCCTGGTATATTGGGAGTGAAAACAATGGAAAAGAAAGAGAAATAAAAATGTGAAATCTTGAAGGGAGGCAAGTCTCATATTATATATTAAAGGTGAGTATTAGTGAGTTTATTTATTCATTAGCTCAATCAATAAATATCTGTTGCATATCAGATATTTGGTAGTGTATCAGGTCCTGAGATTAAGCAGTGAACTCATCAGGTGATGTCTGAGACTTCTTGGAGCCTTATTTCCACTGTGGGAGATAATACTTCGATAAACATGCAAGTTCACGAATGCAGGCTTTAGCAAGACACTGTGACTGGCATGGTGTGCTGGGCAAGTATTTTACAAGGGGACTTGATCTAGTCTAAAGAGTTAGCCAATTGTTGAGAAGACTTTGAACCAAAAGTCACACAGTCTGTGGACACTAAATCTTAACTAGATTTAGTGGTATTGCATGGTAGGAGGGTGGGACCAAGTCCAAATGCACAGAAATTATCAGGCTCTTTTTACCTTCACAGTTTATTTAAAATGTAGGATCTTTAGGAATAAGCTTACTCTGCATAAGTTTTTCTTTTTAAAAAATAGTATTCTTTTACTAAATTATCTATAAGTAACTGAAGGGAAATTGTAGTCATAGTTTCAACTCTGTGAGATTGGGATCTTTGTCCTTTTTTGTTTGGGATGTATCCTCATGTCTAAGACAACTCCTTGAAAGAGGAGAGTATTCAAGAAATACTGAATGAATGAATGAACAAAAGAATGAATGAGTCAAAATACCTATGAAAAACTCTTTGAGTTGTCCACGTTATCACTGCTCCATCAATTATTCTGTGCTACAAAAGCCTATGCCAAAAAATGCTCACTTTTTCTTTTTATCCTTGGGCTGCAATTATCTTCAGAAAACATAAGGTTTTAACACCCCCACAAAATGTGTGAAAGCTTTGTAAGCAGGTGGACATTGACAATATATGTCTGCTTCATGATGATCCGATTCAATGTGCAAATGATGTGGTTAATCACACCAAAGTAATTACTAAATCCAGCCTTTTCTCTGATTTGTATATTGTCCTTTAAACAAGGACTTGTGAATGCTTGGTAAAAGATTAATTGCTATATTTATTTCACTTTTCATATTCAGATTTCTACTATATGATCTACTTGCTGCTATCAGCATTCTTAAATAGGAAATAAGTTCTATTGTAAATGTATTTGAATATGTTGTAATTATTATACTTCACTAAGCATTAAAAATTACATCTATGGACAACTAATACTATGGATTATATGTTTGTATATTTTATTATATTTTGTGTAAGTTCATCTTTCTTTGAATTCTTGAATACCTTCTAGTAGACATTTAATAATACATATATATATATTTTG
>CM053405.1:33342363-33381461 GCA_028644305.1 Xerus rutilus | reverse complement strand
GGTTTTATGAAGTGAATTGTACTTGAACATCAGGTTTTCTAGTGGTCTTTCTCAGAGTAAACTATTGTGATCTCTACTACTTTAAATAATGTTGATTACCAAAATAATTAGATGATCAGATAGCAGCATGAAAAGTTTAAATGTGTACTGAAGTAATAAATGTCTATACATAAATACAAATTAAGCATATGTTCTTCTGTTTTTTCTAAATATTTTTAGAATATTTCAAGATCTGTCTCATTAAAGGTAAATGGTAAAAAGTTACAATCTGGAAATATGTTATATGTAGCCCCCTCATGTTCACTTCTGTAGGGCTAATTTATTGAATAAGTTTTTATTTTTCACAGAGATAAAAATAGAAGATGTTCCAAGCTGCCTCTATGTTCCTGAATGATTTTTAGGGCAGAATGAAATTCCCAGTGGTTATAATAGAACTCAATGTTCTAATGTACAGAAATAAATTATTTATTTTGTACTTCTTTCCAAGGTTGCAAATCTAAAATATAAAACAGTCCAATAAGTAAACCATATGAATTTAAATTGTTGCATTTATTTTGATTTCAGAGGCAAAAATGGAATGAAACCATTATTTTTTAAGTTTAAATACATGACCAATGAAATTTTTGATTAGAATTTTTTTTTGATGGCCCAATATTTACCAGTATAATCCTTTCCAAATAGGTGAATATAGATGAAGAAAACCTCAGATTACCTTGTTCTTAATTGACTCCACTGGTCCACAGTAGGAGATCTGTTTCTTTCTACTAATGTACATATATAACTGGATCCAGAGTACATTAACAGGCTTAGTAAACAGTACTCTCAATTCATAGGAAACCAGTGGTCAAAAAGTGGGCATATCCAAAATGGAATATCTTATTGGAGCAAAGGGTTTTCTTTTCCCAAGAATAAAATGCAAGTAAAGCTATAATTACCTTTTCTAGTATCTCACATGTTAATCAAGCAAGAAATGCTAGTTACCATCAGTAAGTTATAAAAATTACTAAATTATTAAAATTAGTAATTAGTAAAATTATTATATAAATTAGTAAGTTATATAAATCATATTTTATTTCAGGAGCTGAAGGAATTTGTCCATAGACAATAAACTTGTTTAGGGTTATTAGACTTTCAATAGGAATAGCTTTTTAAATTATTGAGAACTTTGGGAGGAAAATAAAAAGGAAAAAAGAGCAAACCACTTTGAGTGATTTCTTTGATTTCTAATGAATTGACTGATGTTACAAATATTGCTGTGTTATTGCTTTTTAAGATCTCAGGGCCGAGTTTCAAGTGATGAAACACTAGCTTGTGGGAATAGTTTAGAAAACTCAAATTCAATATGGACTGAATTCACTAAGATTTTTAGGGAATACCATTGTATTAATTATCAGAAGAAAGTATTGAAAATGTCCAAATTTGGCGTGTGTTAGTGAAGCAATAGTGTCAATATTGAAGTTGATTTGTTCTTGTGCACTTGAATATCCTGAGTTGGGTCATCAAAGAGCAGTTTGATAACTTAGAAGAGATTTTCTTCTAAATTTTCTGTGATGATTTTAGCTGAAGGATGCAATTAAAAATTTCCTAGAAAGAATCATCATCACACCTTATTATTAAATATTGAATGGATTTGGTACAGATTTCATAATGATTCGCAATAAATTTAACCTAAACTTCAAGGCAAATTAGTGGTTAAACTCACTATAGTTGAAGTCATTTTGACTATACCATTTTAAAATCACAAGTAATGTCACTTTGCTGTCAGAAGTTAAAACATGAAACAAGATCTTCATTCTTATCTCAGACGCATTTGTACTTAAAATTATTCCATTAATATTGCTCAAAATTTGATGCAAGTACAAACTAAATTTGTGTACTCCAAAATCCAACTTTTCAATGAAGAAATTTCAAATTAATCTTCAATTGGAAGGATAATCTGCAATGTAATGACATTATAAAATGCAAGTAAAAATCTTAAAATTATTCTAAAAATATTTTCCAAGTCATGAATACTTTCAGTCAAAATCATATTTGTTGATATTAGTTAATATCTATCTATGTGAAACTGTTTTCAAAGATGAAATAAATAAAATTGCTTTATCAACCAGCATTGAGATGAATATTTGTACTTAACTTTGAACCTCCAAATAATTCTATTCTTCTCATCAGCATACCTGTATAACAAAACACTGTAATCAATTATTATTGTTACTATATTTAATTTTTATAAAATTGTGGAAATTTGTTTTATCTCTTATTTTATGAATGCTATGTAATATCTTAGATGTTTTACTCTTAGCTCACAAAGCCTTATGTATTTACTATCTGCTCCTTTATGAAAAAAAAGTTGACTTCTGAAATAAGGTCTTGTTTTTGAAAGACCTCAGAATGGAAACATAAAACAATAAATAGCAATGTAAGTTAGGAGTTTTAATATGTAAATGAAAGATAATGATGAAGGTTGAGAGAAATAAAGGAAGATCTCTCAGGAAGAACATGATTTCAGCTGAGCTTCAGGGATGTGTGTACAGAATAGAGGCAAGGGGAAGCTTGGAGGAAGCTGCTTCCTGCAGGGAACATAGCACTCAATTCACAAAACACAGAAAGTCAGAAACCCTGAAGGTGTGCCCTAGGAACCACCAGAAGGTCAGTTTGACCAGATATTAGACCTCACTTCAATTAGAAGGGTACAAGGAGGGAAGGGGAATGGGCAGGATTGTCAAAGGTATCACATGGCAAGCCAAAGAGCATAGGTTTATTTTGTGCCACATTGTAGAGTTTCAATATTGAATGAAATACTCCTGTGTGTGAATTTATTTATTCTTCATAAGTTCAAATATCATCAAATATCATATTTTCCTTAATATTTTGCACAAGTCCCTCCAACAGAATGAACATTAGGAAAACAACAAAGACAAGCAAAAAGAATATAGTTAAAAAATATTTGGGGTGGGCTGAGGCTGTAGCTCAGCGGTAGAGCACTTGCCTAGCATGTGTGAGGCCCTGGGTTCGATCCTCAGCACCACATATAAATAATAAATGAATAAAATAAAGATCCATCAACAACTAAAAAATATTAAAAAAAAATATTTGGGAGTAATCCATTTTGGTGTCATAGGGTTCAAAGAAGATGTAAATTTTGTAGGCTGTAAAATGCAATGCCTTGAGAAATTGAGTTTTAAGATTATGTACTCTATTGCTTCAGAGAAAAATGTGGGAAATTTGATTTTTAATTTGTTGAGTAGTAAATATATTCAGAATTGGACACACCAAGGATGTCACTGATCAAAATATACCATTTAAAAAAAATTGTATTTATTTTTTGGTACCTGAGACTGAACTCAGGAGTACTTTACCACTGAGCCACATCCCCTGCCCTATTTTTATTTAGAGACAGGATCTCACTGAGTCGTTTAGCTCCTTGCCATTGCTGAAGCTGGCTTTGAACTTGAGATCCTCCTGTCACAGCCTCCCAAAGTGCTGGGATTATGGGTGTGTGCCACCGCACCCAGCACCATTTATTTATTTAATTAATTTTAATATTTATTTTTTAGTTGTAGGTGGACAGAATATCTTTATTTTATTTATATGTGGTGCTGAGGATCAAACCCAGTGCCTCACTCATGCTAGGTGAGCACGCTACCACTGCGCCATAACCCCAGCCCCAGCATCATTTATTTTTAATGAGTCTGTTTTTATTGATTTCTGGTCATAAACAATTCTCAATACAAATTCAAACTTCTGTCTTCAAATGTGGCAGAAACACTAAGGGAAAAACCTGGTGGTAGTGGTAATGGTGGAATGGGACAGATTGATAATCTCATCTGCTCTCTAATCTTTGGTTGTGATAAAATCTCGAGGTGGGTTGGGGCTTTACTTTTGAGTATCTGTGCCTATAAAACATGAGAAAATGGTTTAAACCCCTTTTAAAGCCCCAATTACCTTATTTTTTGAAAGATTTATCAAAAGCAATTTAAGCAAACTACAACAGCTGTGCCCTAATCTGCACACAAAATGCTTTGCATTTTCCACCATCTAAGTATTAAAGGAAATAACTTTCTTTGTAACAAATTTAACTCAGTAGAAGGATATCCAGTTTATATGGAACTTACTATAAAATTGGCCAAAATTTTAACTTTTGCCTGTATCATTTGTTCAAAGACACTGTCAACAATGGGCTAGGGTTGTAGCTTAGTGGCAGAACTCTTGCCTAGCATGTATGAGGCACTGTGTTTGATTCTTGGCACACATGTAAATAAAATAAAGGTCCATCAAACTAAAATATATATATATCATACATTTATTTTATATGCATTTATATATTTATTTAATGCAGTTACTTTTAAATAAACCTATTTTATTTTATCTGGAAATTTTAATGTACATGAGTAGATAGAAGTAGGACCTGGGATTAAAATATTTGCTAGCCTCAAAGCAAAGGAAACTTTTTTTTTTTCAAAAAAAGGAAATGGAAAACATATGTCATTATCATTAAATATATCTATATATGATATCTGACTATCTGTGGCTTAAAATTCTACATCCAGGCTTGTTCAGTTCCATAAGGGCTGACACATTGTAGTATGATTTCCTACAATTTATCTTGTCCAGACTATTTTATTTATGTAAAAATTTCAAGTGTACAGTTTAATGTACATATTTTTTTTAAATGTTTATTTTTTAGTTATAGGTGACAGAATATCTTTATTTTATTTTTTTATGTGGTGCTGAGGATCGAACCCCGTGCCTTATGCGTGCTAGGTGAGCATGCTACCACTGCGCCATAATCCCAGCCCAAATGTACATGGTTTTGTTATGATACTGTTTTCCTTTTTTTGTGAGTTGAAGACTAAGTTTATCAAAAGATTCTTTTGTTAGGGCCTCTGTTTTCTAAAGTCACAGTTACTATAAAGATGAAGGAATCATGCAGATTTATGAATGGAGGCAATTGAAAGTGGTAAGACAGAATGGACATCAAAGCAGGATTTTAGACTGACTTTTAGAAATGGAGTACAGAACCAGGAAATTGGGTAACAAATACTCACTTACTAAGGACACAGCGTCTTGATCTTGAACAGTAAATATCTGAAACTCCAAACATTTCTTAGACTATCATTTACAGTAATTTCTTTGACATATTTTTTTTTCTGGACATATTCAAATAAGGGTTGAATATCCAAGCTGAAGGAGCTACACAAAATGAAGGGAAAAGTGATCTGGTTGAAGAGAAAAAAGAATAAGACTAAGCCTCTAATGACTGATCTAAACAAGCACATTCTGAAAGTGTCAGGAATCTACCCTTGGGATATTAATGAGCATTTAGACACACACCACACAGATACAAGTGCACACTCACACTTAGATTTTTGATGGTCAAACAATGCTTTTCCAAATTTATTGGACCATGGAAAACTTTTTTTGAATGGAATACTTTTTGTGTGAATAATAGTTGACAAAACAAACCTTGAAATTTAGACACCTGATTTTATTTTGTGCTGAAAATAAAATCCTTAAGGTAGCAACTCAAGTTTTATGCATTCCAATGCCTGGTGTATTATACAGGCCAATAACATTGGCCGACCCTCATTGTTTGATCCACTAAACTATTGATTGACCTCTGTAAGTGAAAAGGCCGAAAGGAAAAAGATTTTAAGCTCTGTGCCTAAGCATCAGGGGATTCAATGCCGATCTGTTTAACTCCACCCAGGAATATGCTTTTGTGCTGCTCTAGGGACCAACATCTGCATGGGTTGTGAAGTGCCTGGAACCGTTGGGCTCAACTCCAAGAACCATCATGTGAATGATGAGTCCTCTGAAGTTGGATCACATTTTGTCCTATCCAATGCTGGGCACTTCCTGTTCTCTTCTTGGGCAAAGATGCCCTTGTCTCTCCCTCTTCTCACAAAATGGCCCATCTCTAGCAGAAATAGGGTATAAGAAAATTTCTAGATTCTGATCCTGGTTTGGGAAACCATAAACAATTTATGGGAACTTCAGAAGGCATTATCATTTTTAGGTCACTTCATTTGAATTACTTAAAGATCTTGTAAAAATGCAGATTCTGATTTGGGAGGACTAGAGTGTGGCCTGAGATTATTTCTAATGCTTATGCTATTGTTCTATGCACACACTTTTTTGAGAGCAAAGCCCTAGGGTGTATTGAAATCCAGAGGCAGAACTTTCCCTCCTATTTGAAATTTAGAATCTTTTTGAAACTTCTTACATGATAAATGAGACCAGACTCTGCCTCCTGAATTGCAGATTCCAGTAATGAGCCAAAATTGCTTTCTTGAGATTGTCACAAAACTTGATTATTCCAAATTGTAAGGTGACAGAATCTCTTAGTTTCTACCAGATTGTCATTGTGACTTTGGAGCCTGGCTCTACAATGATGTAGGATTATTGTGTTGAAGATAAAAATAAACTTTGACCAAGGGGTATGAAGGGAAGGGACGGGGAATGGGAGTAGGAAAGACAGTAGAAAGAATTGGACATAACTTTCCTATGTTCATATATGAATACACAACCACTGAGACTCCACAGGAATGTACAACCATAGGAATGGGAAATTATACTCCATGTATGTATATTATGTCAAAATATATGCTATGGTTGTGTATATCTAGAAAGGACAAATTAAAAAGATTAAAATAAACTCTGATGTAGATGAAGTTTTTGAGAAATTAACTTGATTAGTCACATTTCAAACTCAAAAATCAATTCAATGTCATTTGATCACTTATTATTTTGGAGATCAAGAATTCAAAGTTGACTAAGGTAATTCTGTTCTTATGAGGGCCACTATCAGATAGAGATAAAGGAAAAATAGATAATTGCAAGAGAGTTCAGTTAGTACAAACCAATATTGCTATGCATAAAATAAAATTAAAAAATGATTGCACAAAAAGAATGCATTGCTAATTCTATGTGGGGCATTTGTGGAGAGCTTAAACAGGACAGACTGAGAGGACTGGAGGAAATTGTAGGCAACAGAACATAGTCAGCAATCCAGGGAAAGAAAGCACAAGTGTATTTGGAACATCTTATCTCATGATATGTACATAAAGTTTCAGCTTGTAATTATGATAGTGGAAACATGGTTAAAGATGAGTTTGGAGAGTATTTCCTAAGATCTTATGTGAAAGGCTATGTATTTTGTGCTAAGGAATGTTAACTTTATGCATTTGACAAGATGAAGCCATTAAAAATCATTACAAGTGGACACAATTATATGTGTATAAGTAACCCTAGTGCAAAACACAGGGAAGAAAGTAGTAACTTTGGTATACAATACAGGGGAGACAGTAGAGTAAGAAAAACCAGATTTTTTAAAAAAAACTACCATAAAAAGGACCACGAGGACTGAAATAAGACAAAGAACATTAGTAGGATGGAGGGGAAGAAACAGATTATAATTTAGGGAATGAAGGACAGTGATAAATTGAGATATTGTACTACTTGGTAGGAATGACATTATTCTTTAGAGCTGACAGTGACTATCAAGATATCTGGTTAATACGATAGGGTTCCCTGTGGTACAGCACATTTTATAAATATGCACTTGCTTTTAAATTTAGGTTTCTTTTTTGGTGTGTGTGACGAAAATCACAAGTACACATTCATTTGTCCTTTCAGTCCTCTCTATGTGGACTCTGGTTCTACCAAAGGAAGTTCTTTCGTTCATAATGATATGAGGATAAGCTGTCCAAGGCATGGAGGGAATTGTACTCCATCCGTGGTTATCAATCTGCAAGAATTCCTATGATTTTTCTCTGCTGTGATTTTTTTTTTGATACCAGGGTATGATCCCAGGGGTCTTAATCACTGAGCCATATCCTCAGAACCTTTTATATTTTATTTAGAAGGAGGGTCTCACTAAGTTGCTGAGGCTGACTTTGAACTTGTGGTCCTCCTGCCTCAGCCTCCCAAGCCATTGGCATTACAGGCATGTACCACCATGCCGGCTGATATATCTTGACCGCTCAAGGGGCAGACCCATTCCTCACATATATCCTTCTGGGTAGCCAGATATAGGCACATACACTCTTTTCTCTTCTCAACTTTTCAAGTTATCCATAGTAATCAGCACCAAGAAGGTTTCTTTTTGTTTACTTCTTCAACAAAGAAGGCAGATACAGATGAAGCCATAAATTGAAGTTTATGTAAACTGAACATTATGGTATCTCCTTACAGAGTTAATGCAGAAGTGTTAGATGACATGTTTTCTCCTTTTGGGGTCATTTATGTAGAAGTCCTAGGTAACATATTATTTGATAGAAAAACCTTTGAAAATTTCAGTATACATCATTATTCTATCATATCATTTGTTTGACTTAATATGCCACCCCTTTTTAGAAAGTGGTTTTGGTATACAATGTATACCTTTAAAAAAGGTACAAATTTAATGTATATAATCTGAGGAAGTTAAATATATTATGACATAATCTAGGAAAAATAAAATGTTTATTATTTTTGTATATAAATATACAATCAAATTATCCAAATCCAACAAATGTGTGTTGAAATCTTTTCATATATACTTCACTGACATAGGTCCTATGAGCATCCCAAATCAAACAAAACAGCTGTTTATCTTCTAATATGGCTAAATAAATGAATGCAATGTATTCAAGTATTTGCACGATATTGAATGCCCAGTGAACACAAGCAGATCCAATAAAATCCAGTGAATGAATAACCTCTTGAGGAGAATCTCAGTGCAGACTGTTAGAGAGAAAGCTCTCTAGAGTTAGGGGTCTTCCTTCCTGTGCTTTGTTTTGTAATACTTTTTGAAATCCTTTGTTATCTGTTATACATTTTTCTCCATCATCTCAAAATATACTTTAAATACTCATGAGCTCCTATCTCATGTACGCTCTCCATCATTCAGTTTTTCTCTCTGCCTCTCCACTTCTTTTGGAATGCATTGTTTTCATTTAACATATTTTATTGGAAAAAATAACTAGCTTTTCACTTAGAAATTAATTGCCTTGCCTGGCGCAATGGTGCACGCCTGTAATCTCAGCATTTTGGGAGGCTGAGACAGGAGAATCGCAAGTTCAAACCAGCCTCAGCAATGGCAAGGAGCTAAACAACTCAGTGAGACCTTGTCTCTAAATAAAACACGAAATAGAGTTGAGGATGTGGCTTAATGGTCGAGTACCCCTGAGTTCAATCCCCGGTACCAAAAAAAAAAAAAAAATTAATTGCCTCACTCAGCACAGAAACAAAGTATTCCAAATTTGATTTAATACCACCAAGTTTTAAAACTCTTAATTTAACTGGTCTATTTTTTGAAGAAGAGTAATTTATTTATTTGTTTTTTATAATTGGCTATACTTCTTTTATTAAGCGATAATTTATGAAAGACTACTTCAAGATCATCTAAAATGCAGCCTTTTTTTTTTAACAGATAGAGCACAACTTTTATTTCTCTGGTTGTACATGCTGTAGAATCACATCATAGATGCAGTCATACATGAAGCTAGGGATATGATGTCCATCTCATTCCACCATCTTTCCTGCCCCCACGTCTCCTCCCCCACTTCCCTTTGACCAAAGTTCCTCCATTCTTCCTGTGTCCTCTCCTTCATTATGGATCAGCATCCACTTATCAGAGAGAACATTTGGCATTTGGTTTTTTGGGACTGGCTTACTTCGCTTAGCATGATATTCTCCAACTCCATCCATTTACCTGCGAATGCCATGATTTTATTCTCTTTTATTGCTGAGTAATATTCCGTTGTGTATATATACTACAGTTTTTTATTCCATTCATCTATTAAAGAGCATCTAGGTTGGTTCCACAGTTTAACTATTGTGAATTGTGCTACTGTAAACATTGAAGTGGCTGCGTCACTGTAGTATGCTGTTTTTAAGTCTAGGGTATAGACCGAGGAGTGGGATAGCTGGGTGGTGGTTCCATTTCAAGTTTTCGGAGGAATCTCCACACTGCTTTCCAGATTAGTTGCACCAATTTGCAGTCCCACCAGCAATGTATGAGCGTGTGTTTTCCCCCACATCCTCGCCAACACTCACTGTTGTTTGTATTCTTGATAATTTCCATTCTGACTAGCGTGAGATGAAATCTTCGAGTAGCTTTTTTTTTTTTTAATATTTTTTAGTTGTAGGTGGACACAATATCTTTATTGATTTATTTTTATGTGGTGCTGAGGATCAAACCCAGTGCCTCACGCATGCGAGGCAAGCTCTCTACCACTGAGCCACAATCCCAGCCCCTTAGAGTAGCTTTGATTTGCATTTCTCTAGTTGCTAAAGATGTTGAACATATTTTCATATATCTGTTGATCGATTGTATATCTTATTCTGAGAAGTGTCCTGTCCTGAGAAGTGACTCAGTCTGAGTCAAGTCACTTTCCTAAACCATCAGACCACCAGCCTCAGGAGAGTAGGGGTTATATGTGTTTACCACAGAATTCCTGGCTCTACATTCCAGGCTCTGTTTTTCGTATATGAATACACTACAATACCTGCAGCATCTATTTGTTCAAATACAAAATACGTATTTCGTTTTTACAGAATAACTTCCTTTTTATAATGTCAGGCTCTGTCAATTTTCTTGCAAAAGCTTTATGTTGCACTCCAGAGTACCTAGAAGGTATACCTGTGTCTTTCAAAAGATGTATCTTTCAGTGCCTTGCAGTACACCAGGAGAAGTGTACTTGGTAGTTTTGTAAAATAATGATGTGGCTGATGATGTAGACTTTCTTCCAGAATAAAAGTTGTAGCTTTTTATAAATGATGAAGCTGGGGTAAGTATTTTAAAAATTATTGGACTCACACAGTGAAAAGCAATAGATATGACTTGCTTCTTGATCCTGCAATCAGACCAGAAATACATTTTTTAATATCCTTCCTAAATAAACTGTAGCATTTTCAAAATGTCAGCATTCCTAAGTATTTTACAGTCCAAATATTGTTCTTATTTGCCATAAAATTATAGATTTATCTTCTTTAGAATAAAAATTAGCATAGCATTTCATTTCTTTAAAGCACCTGGATTTTCCACCTTAAACTATATTTTCCTTTACAAAACAAAGTGTTTTAAGCAAGTTTTTAAAACCAACTTTCACAAACCCTAGAAACTTTTTATTTGTCTTTCATTTGCTCTGTGAACTGATACTTAAAAGAATCTTTTTACTGCAGTCATTAGTTTCTTGGATTTCTCACTCTTGTGTTTCCAGTGCCAAAATTTCTAGAATAACTAAACTAATCTTTATGTAAATAGAAACATGTCCCACAGTGCTCTGCAGCTGCTATCAAGATGAAAATACCAATCTTTTCACCTCACTGTGCTTACACCCAGCCAAGCCGCATCTGTAGCCTAACTTCTTTCACTTTCAAAGAATTTTAATGCCTTTGTCTCCACAAATAAACATTTTTTTACATTTTGAGAGTTGTGTAAAACATTGGCAGAATGAGTTAAGACATCATCTTGTGGGGTTGGGATTGTGGCTCAGTGGTAGAGTGCCTGCCTCGCATGTGGGTTCAATCCTCAGCACCGTATATAAAAAATGAATAAATAAAGGTCAATCAACAACTAAAAAAAATTAAAAAAAAAAGACATCATCTTGCTTAGTTCTCAAGGAGTCCTTCTAAATTTGAGCATGTTTGCTGCTATCCAGTGTGATTACAATTGGCCACTGCTGGTGATTGCATGCAAGACATCAAGTGGACATGTTCTTAATTTAGCTCCAGGAAGACACCTGGGGATGCCATCTAGTCAGGATTGATTCTGGTTGTAAGTGAGAGAGAGGTAAAAACTTCTGGAATGTTTCCTAGCCATGGAAACTAGGACTCTTTCCTCTAGTTGAAAATTGTTTGATAATAGTCATCAAAAGTATGGAATTCTAGTGTTATTTTAAATGTAACAGGTATACATTTTGAGAACATATTATTAGAATTGAAAATACAAATTAAAGGGAAATGTAGTATTGCTAGTTATGTAAAGTTTTAAAGTCTAGAATATGTGTATGATTCTTGGTAGTTTTTTTTTTTTAAATCAAAACTGTGTGCATGATTTCACATGAAGTACCTGAATGTCAGCTCAAATAAATTACTTTGCAGTTAAAAGATTAGTATAAAAATGAATATGACTCAGAGTTGAGAGTGGGAAGTGTGAGAGCAATAGTTTGTGGGCAAGAAGTGAGTTTGCTAAAGTGTTTTATGTAATGTTCGTAAGAAAAAATGGTGATATAAGTATTATCTTCGTATCTATTGATGCTAATCTATATGGACAATTTGTATCATCTTAGAATTAACATGTGTAAAATTACTTATATAAAGCACCATGCTAGATACACACATTTAAGCAGAGATTATCTGTTTTTAGAAATATCATGAGTGCTTGTGTTTTTAACATATAGTTTTGCTCTCATGATAGAAAATTCTAAAAGTTGAGCTAGGGGTAAGGTGGTTCAAAATAAAGCATTAAATTTAGCAATTATAGAGTTGGACCTGAGACCTTTTCTTTAATTTCTCCTAATTTTTTTTCTTAAAAATTTCCTGTTCACACCAACTTATAAAATGAAAAACTAATAAAGAATGATCACAAAAAGACTATTTCTGTCTCTCTCACACACACGTGCACCCATTTAAAAGGTGATTAGCCTTGACAGACACTTAAAAAATAAGATGAGTTTTAGACTTTCTTTGTTGATAATTTTTAAAGCTGTCATTTTGCCTCTAACATTAGGATAGGCAGAATTCTAAGATGACCTCAGGATTCCTCATACCTGATGTCCCCATCCCCGTTTGATACACCCAGGGCTGTAATATGATGGAGTTTGCACCAGTGATTAGGATATATGCTGTAGCCCAGCTAACCTCAAGATATCACGGTTATCTGGATATGCCTGAGCTACCCACATGAGCCCTTTAAAGCAGAGTTTTACTCTTGGAGGTCACAGAAAGGGAAATCAGAGAAATTCAGTGCATGAGATGGATTTGATGTAAAGCATTTTGCCTGCTGCTGAGATGGAAAGGGCTACTTGGCCAGGACCTAAGAATAGCCTCTAGGAGCTGGAACATGTTACAGGTCCATAGCTGCCAAAACAACAGGGACCTCAGGTGAATAGCCACAAGGGAAAGAATTCTGCCAACAATCTGAATAAGCATGGATGTGGATTCTTTTTCAGAGCCTCCAGATACGAGTACAGCCTGGTTGACACTCAGTTTTCAGCCTGTGGGTCCTGTAGTAGAGAACTCAGCCACATTGCATTTCAACTCCTGACTTACCCAACTGAGCTAATACATGGATGCTGTTCAAGGCCACTGAGCTTATTAAAATTTATAGGCAGCAACAGAAACCAAATATACTCACTTTTCCCAGTATGATTGTTTATGCCTAGAGAGTCATAGACTCAGAAACTTCAAACTAGAGAAAAGCAAAATAAGGACAGTTTAGGGCATATATTATCTTCTTTTATTACATTTTACGGGTTTGAAGAGAGGGTCAAATATGTATTGTCTATGTAAAATATTTCAGTTTACTGTTTCTTTAATAAACTGGAAATTTCATTAGGAATTATAATTTTTAAATTAGTGTCAATATACACTTTGATACACAACTTTCATACTCCAGGTATTTGGGAAGAAGAGAAATTAAGAGAAAAGGGCTGGAGGTGGAAAGTGGTATGGTGAAGAGAGAGGAAGATGGGGAAGGAGAGGCTGAGAATGGGAAAGGAAGGGTGAGGGTTGGAGAGAAATAAAATGTATTATTTGCAAGGCAGCCAATGAAACAGTGTTCCTGTACCTATTGTCCAACCTCTTTCGTGAACACTGATTTATTAACCAGAGCCCCAAGAAAAGCCAGAAACAACTTGTCTATTTGGGCCTCTGGAGTGAATTGTGCTTCTTCAAAATTCATATGTTGAAGCCTTTGCTTCTCTTGAGGCTGTCTTCGAGTAAGGAGGTTATTAGGTTAAATGGAGTCATAGGGTGGGCCCCTGCATTGCTAGGGTTAATGTTTTCATAAGAGGACACAGCAGAGAGTTCTCCACTATGAAGACAACTGAATGCAAGTGAGGAGGAGAGTCCTTGAAAAGAACTGAATCCACTGGTGCCTTAATCCTGGACTTCTCAGCCTTCACAACAGGGAGAAAATAAATTTTCATTGTTTAAGATGACCCATCTGTGTTGTAGCAGCACACACAGACTAATACATTATTTCTAAATTATTATTAGTTTTATATTGTTAATGTAATATCATTCATTGCAGATTACAATTTATTACTGCTATACTTTCTTGTCCATTTTATTGACACCATTTATTGTCCATAGGCATTTTGTGACCATGATAATCTTACCATGCCAATAACATTAATTTTCATCCAGAAGCATATGGAAATGTTTGGGCAAATCATAAAATGTCAATTCTTAGTAGAGTTGCTTGATCCTTCTTAAGAACATTAACATATCAGGATACCTGCACCTATCTGTAAAATATAACATGTTCCAAAATTAAATTGTCTTTACTTTAACAAGTCTCCTTTCACATGCATATATCGCATGTAAAAATTACCAAAGTATTTAGAATTTATATTTCTTGAGATAGACTGAATGCCAAAGAAATCACCAGAAAATGAAGTTTGTATTTTATTACATTATATATAGTCATTATTTTAGATATAACTGTAATTAATTAAACAAACATTTCTTGAATGTATCCATTCATTCAACAAATAGTTCATTGTGGGACAGAACTTCTGTTGAATTGAATATAAAATCCCTCTATGTACCTGACACTACAAAATACTGGAAGCAGAAGGATGAATCAGTCATGATCCTTTGTTTATTAATTGGGTCTTCCCATTGAAATTAGATGTGCAAAAATTTGTAGTGGGAAATTCTTTTGTAGAATAAAGGAGAGGGAGTCAGAGCAGGTGAGGGGGGGGAATCTATAGAACATACTTTAGATGTGACACATTTGAGATAAGAGGAAAGAGAAAGAGGATTAGAAAAATTTTCAAGTCTGAGAAAGCTTTAACCAGATTGATCGGGAGACTTCAAGCCACAGCTCTGTTAGGGGAGTCCAGCCTCAGACAGGAAGAGGCCTGCATTAGGATCCCTGAGGGCTGTCATGGTTGCAATGAGACCACAGTAAGTATTGGTCTCAGCACAGTGTGAGAGAGGATAGAGAAGGGTAGCAGCTTGTCTATCAATCAATCATGTTCTCTAAGTAGGAATGGTGAACTTTTTTTGGCCACTAGACTCCACCCCATAGTGTGGAGGAAACAGTTTTTCCATGATGCTTGTTTTCTCTCTTCCTAAAGGGAAACTTAGAAAGAAGAGATTAGTGGAATGAAATGCACCCTTTACCGAGGCAGATTGTCTCATATCTACAAGCATGCAAGCATAGCATGCATCTTTTTTTCTTTTACCAATTTTATATCACACAAAGCCTCACTTATCACCTCAATTGCCTTTGCCTGTAATACAACTAAAACTTTCTACCTGAGGGGACTGAGTGTTAGGTAATTATGCTTTCTTTAGACTCAGTTGCTGCACATGTCCATTCACAGTTCAGAGGGGTCAAGTTAGAATCACTCATGCCCAAGTAGATCACTTTGATTCTCCAGGTATTACTCATTGACCTCATTCTGTAAAAGAAGCTACACCTCTTCTTGCTGACATCTCATTTTAACTGATACTCTCTAGAGACAAGTAGTCCTTGATAGCAGTGATAGCTTATAAATTAATGGGATACTTACAGCCTATTCTGGCAAAAATATGCTTCCTCTGGGGACTAGCATCTCCAAATCTGCAAAGCCTAGAGTAGCAAGAGTGGAGTTGCAAAGATTAGAAGCTTGGATTCCCATAAGGTCATTGGAAGAGATGTTATGTGGGGCTGCTCCTGCTTTCTGCCTCTATCTCTGGACAGAGAAACCTATGATTTTTATTGAGGATAGAGTGCCATGTAGAAGTCTCTGATATACTGCACATACTGCATCCTGAAGGAGTAACCTCTAAGGTGGCACTTTATCCATTCAGAAGGCTGTTTCAGTGTTCAATGAAGCCAGCTGGCTTCTGGATGGTGTGATATATGATATGGCCAGTTTTCAGATGCCATATTGTGTGGGATTCCATGAGGTCCTAGCTGAGGCTCTGTGGAAAGGAAACATAGCCATGCTTTGAATAGGTGTGTATACTTGTGATATAAAACTTTGGATCCTTCTAAAGAGGGTACTGATGCAACCCAACCCTTGAGGAGTGGTGCTATATTTTGGGCTAGCTTTGGTGTCTGTTGCTGATAGGCGTGGCATTTGGAGGAAGCAGTAGCTAAGTCTAATTTGGTAAGCTGAAATCTATGCTGATGGGTTGATCTGTAGATTGTATGTCTGCCACTGTAGACAGTCCGTTCATGTGCCTGATGTCACTTAGTAATGGACAATACATGAAAACTGGCTATTGTTAACTGGCAGAGTGATTTTGTACATTTGACAATGCTTTAAAATACTTGGTAATACTTTGTTGAGATTCTTCATAAATAGTTTCTGGTGAACACGAATATGCAATATCAAATGTTTACTGTTTGCACCCACTTCCATAAATCCATCTATGTTGTGACTGCATTTCAGATCTCATTCTTTGATCTTCAGTTAATTTCTTGTAAACTCCTGATCAGCTAATCCATTGGCAATGGCCAAGCAATCTATGCATGTTCTCTTTCTCATTCTACAGAACGTATGTGATCAGATGGATGGATAAAAGCTCTGCCTATTGGGGGGTGTTTTTCTCCCTCTCTACTGACTTTCAAGGCCTGACTCCTTTGGCTAATCGGAGGCAACCTGAATGGCCATCCTAACTCCACGTATCCCTACGAAATCACTTGGAACTTGTTTTGAGTCTGGACATTAGCTAAACTATTTCCCCTTCTAAACTATAAGTATGTGTTGAATAGGAATCATAAGACCTCATTTTAGACCATCAGAATTTATCAAAGGAAAAAACCAGCAGGCATTTAATGTATGCTTCATGAACCAAGTGATGCAACAGGCACATGAACTGACTGTCTATAGTGCAGACATGCTACCTACAGATAACCCATCAGCATAGATTTCAGCTTACCAAATCAGACTTAGCTACTGCTTCCTCTGAATGCCACACCTATCAGCAACAGACACCAAAGCTAGCCCAAGATATAGCACCATTCCTCAAGGGTTTGGATTGCATCAGTACCCTCCTTAGAAGGATCCAAGGTTTTACATCACAAGTGTACATACCTACTCAAAGCATGGCAATGTTTCCTTTCCACAGAGCCTCAGCTAGGATGTCACGGAATCCCACATAATACAGCATCTTACCAAGGGATTTGAACACAATATAGCATCTGAAAATTGGTCACATCATATACCACCCTGCCCAATCCTCCTATCACCTTTCCTAGGTCTTGTTTCCAAAAGTATTGCTGGGTAAACCTCCTGGATGTAGATTGCAGAGTCTCAGAATCTGTTTTTCCTAAAGGATTACATATATTATAGTAATTTGTCTAATTGTTCATTTTTCCCTTCTAACTAATAATTATATGTTGAACAGGAATCATAAGACCTCATTTTAGACCATCAGAATCTATCAAAGGAAAAAAAAGCAGGCATTTAATGTATGCTTCATGAACTGAAACTATAAAGCCCTAAGCTAAAGAATAACTTTATTCTATTTTATTTCTTCTGTTTTTTCTACCCTCTTTCCCATATTTCCTCTTCCATATATGTTCACTTAATGATTATAAGCTCATTCCTCAAGGTTTAATTCAAATACTCTCTCCTTTCGTGTACCTCTCTTGATATCTCCAGGCAATATCAAAATTTCCCTCTTTTGTTTTCCTGTAGGATATTATTTGTATAATAGTATTAAACATTCTGTCATTATTTCTCTATCTGACATTTACACCCCATTACCATACTTTGATTCATATTCTACTCATTCTGCTCTTCATATTTTTACATTTTAATTTAACTAGTTTTTTTGTTCTTTTTTTGATACTTGTGATTGAACTCAAGGACTTCACCACTGAGTCACATCTCCAGCCTTTTTTTTTTTTTTGGTAACTTTTTATTTTGAGACAGAGTCTCTCTAAGTTACTGAGGCTGGTCTTGAACTTGTAATCCTCCTGCCTCAACCTCACGAGTTGTTAGGATTACAGGTATGTACCACTACAACTTGAATATTTTCTTATTTTTTTTTCCATAAAAGCATTTTCCTTTGCTTTCATTTGTGACTGAGAGTTGGGATGTTGATCTAAGCTCAAGACCACCTGTCTTCAATTCTGTAAATACTATTCCTTTGTCATCCAGAATGTAACACATTAAGCAATAAGCTTGTTATTAATCTGATTATCTTTATATGTCCAAATGATATTTGCCTGTCCAGAAATTGGCATGACTTTTTTCTTTATCACTGGAGTTTACAAACTTCAAGATTATATCTGGTTATATATTTTTTTTCAGTGTCACTGGAATTCCAGCTTGTTATTGTTTCTTTATTATGTTCAATTTCCTTTCCTGAAAACCTCCTCAAATATTGTTTTAGTCAGATTAAAGGACCCAACTAGCACAACTGTAGGGGAGGAAAAGTTTATTTGGGGCTCATATTTCAGAGGTCTCAACCCATAAGTGGCTGGCTCCATTCCTCAGGGTACTTAAGGTAATGTAGGACATCAGGGAGGAAGAATGTAGCAAAGGGAAACAGCTCACATGATGATCAGGCAGGAGAGAGAGAGAGAGAGAGAGAGAGACTCCACTTGCCAGATACAAATATATACCTCAAAGCCACACCCCAAATCCCCACCTCCTCTAGCCACACCCTACCACTTCAGTTACCACTCAATTTAAAAAAAATAATAAAATATAAGGCTATTTATTTTTATGTTTTGCTGTGAGTTACCACTCAATTAATCTCTATCAGGGGATTAATTCACTGATGGGGTTAAGACTCTCACAACCCAATCATTTTTCCTCTGAGCCCTCTTGCGTTGTCTCACTTGTGAGCTTTTGGGGGAAACCTCACATGCAAACCATAACAATTTTTTTTTCATCTTTTCAGTTTTTCTTTTTTAAGTTTTTCTCTCAAAATTGGCCTTTCTGACCACAGTCAGGTGCTGTTGCATGACCACTCGAAAGTCTATAAACCAAATTACCGATAACACCAAATGATGACAAGAATGCACTGCTGGTAAAAATGTGAAACATTAAACCTGCTTTGAAAAGTTTGGCAGTTTATTAAACAATTGAATGTGTATTTACTATAAAGTCTAGCAATTATACTTATCCAACAGAACTAAACTGTCAATATCAACACCAAGAATTGACAGGAATTTTTACTCTTAATGGCCCTAAACTTAAATCCCAAGTTTCATCAGTTAGTGAATGAATAAATGAAATGAGTGTACCTTTGAAATAGAATCCTACCCAGCAGTAAGAAGGAACAGCCTGATGGTAAGTGGACAACATGGATGAGCCTTAAGAGCATTGCACAAACAAAAGACTGCATATGGTACAATTCTATCTATATGAAATGTCTGGAAAGAGCAAATATATGAGACAGATCACTGGTTGCCTGGGGTCAGGGTGCTGGCTGGAATTGCCTGAAAAGGGTCATAAAAGCAATTTTGGAGACTATGCCAGAGGCTATGACCATAGGAACATGGCAGACATGACCTGTTTAGGGAATGTGAGCAGGAGGATTTGGAGCCATGGCAGAAAAGCGGTGATGTCATTGAGGACTCTGTAGTTGAGGATTATAATTCAGTGGATCAGACTACTCCATCTCGCAATCCTTTGGTCCAGCAAAGTGGATAACCTCTCATTCTGACCCATAATTCAGTACCAGGTCTGGGCACAATGGTTACTCAACTAGTATTAAGGTCTGCAAGGTCATGCAGAATGTTAATCATGTGACTTGCTCCCCTATGGCCTCACAACTAATAGTCATCACTACCAAAGGATTTCCTGTAAGGAATGTTCGGTCTGTACAAAATGCAATGAATCAGGTTGGGAATGTGCTGAATGTACAGAAAAGCCAGTGAGACTAATTACACTAGTTGCAGCCCCAGTACCTTTTCCAAACTTACATTTGGAACCCCACAATTATTCTCAGATGAATCCCACGAGCCCAAGCTCCAGAATTCTCATGCGGTCCACCACCAACACCTTCATTACCATCATTCCAGCTTTTCTATCATTCAAAGAATTATTCTACAGCCCCAGTTACAGCAGAGCAAGTCCACTCTGAACACATGCATCATTCCCACCGCTGTGCAGCCAGCCTCATTGGGGCAACTAGCTGTTCAGCCTCTAAGCCAGTCCAAATAGACCTCAAATCCCAAGCTAGCTCCCACCTTCCCCTCTCCACCTGTAGTGAGCATTCCTGGGTTTGTCACTGTGAAATGACCTGGGTTACAGGTGAAAATAGCAATGAAGCATCCAAATTGGTGAATACTCTCAAAACTCTGGGCTAGAATCTTGAGCCATTGGTATTCAAAAAAAGTTCTGCCTATGGTATTCAAACAACCAGTGGACTGGATTCTTCAAAGAAGTGACCTCTTTCATTCCAGTGTTTCACCTCTAGCATGGCAGACAGAAAATATGTTCATGGTGTCATGCTCAATTCCATGTAACGGAAGCTTTGAGAGGTCATATGTCCCACTATTGTCCAGAAATGGTTGAATACTAGAAGAAAGGAAAGTCCTTGGATTCAGAACCCAGCGTCCCATCAGCAGCAAAGCCCCTATCCCCTGAGAAAACAGCTCTTGTTACTTCCACACCCTTTTCTACACCTATTCCTGCTGTCACCACTTATCAAGTACCAAAGCTAAATGAGAATGTCAGTGATGCTGTCTAGACCTAGCTCATTATGCTAATAGATGACTTATATTATGGACAGGATGGTAGCAAATTATCCCAACTTGCAAACTTCCCTAAAGTTGTCCCATCTTCCTGATGCCTTCATTGTACCAAATGGCTAAAAAACAATATTTTATTCATGGACCAGATGAAACACCATGTAGAACTTGTTCAGCAGAATGGTGAGGTACATAGTCATAATATCTGCCAGCACTGTAACTGCCGGTTTTCCACTCCCTTCCAGCTACAATGCCAGTTGGAAAATGTTCTTAGTCCCTATGAATCTACTACCAAGTGCAAGATCCATGAATGCACATTTGAAAGTGAGTCACTATTTCTCCAGCATATGAAGGATATGCATAAGCCTGGAGAGATGCCTTATGTTTGTCAGGTATATCAGTATTCCTCTTTACTTTACTCTGAAATAGATGTCCATTTTGGGAGGATCCATGAGGATACCCAACATCGGCTCTGCCCTTACTGCTTGAAGGTCTTCAAAAATAGTAGTGCATTTCAACAACAATACATGAGGCACTAGAAAAGAAAAACTTATCATTGCAACCAGTGCTGGCTGTTGTTCCTCTGTGCCAGGGACAAGATTGAACCCAAGCTTCAGCACCGTAAAAGCATCCATAAACCCAAGCAGTTGGATGGCTTGAAACCAAGCACCATGGTGACAATTGGACTTCATGAGGGCAGCTGTGATAGTTCCTGTATCCTCCAAGGATACACTTCCCAGTGTCTCTCAGGATGAGAGGCAGTCCCACTGACCTCCTGAGCTGCTCCTCTGCCTGTCTCCCTTTATCCTCCTGTCCAGTGTAACATCTGGAAGAGAGTCATTAGGAAGATGAGTGTCATGGGCTGGTAGACGTGCATAGAGTGCAGCTTTGAAATCCCAGATTTCCATAAATATTTCTTTACTCATGTACACTGCTCTGTGTCGCAATAGTACCTGCTGCTCTCCAGCTTATCCCAACCATGCAATCAACAATCATGTTCCACAGAAAAGCCCTAAGGACTTGGCTTTGTTTAAAACTTCTGTGAATGCAATCGAGCTGACCTGCATGCACTTTGTGAAGCTTTGTTACCTCTGCTGGAGACGCCATGGCCAAGCAGCAAATCCAGTAGCATCCTGCCATGGGGACTCCCTTGGATCTCTCACTCAAGGCATGGCCAGACTTGTGACTGAGTGCATGCCTGGAATTTGAAGAATATGTACCTTCACCTCCTAACAGACCTGCATTGTGACATCTGTGGGGGTGCCACAGCTGAGCCTGAATAGATAACAGTCCTGTGGCCCAGGCATGATCATCACTGGTCCCAACCATAAACCAACCCTATCACCAACCCCCATGCACCCACAGCCTTTAGCCCTTTAACCCTTGACTGCAGAGAGGGAGGAATGAATGAACATTGATGACCAGGATGAAGTGAACCCAGTCATCCAGGAACCTGAGCCAGCATCAGGTGGCAGGGGTAGGGTGGGGTTGGCAAAGAGGAGCAATTCTCCACAAAGAAGCTTTGTGTACAAAGCTTGTGTACAAATACTCTGTATTTTCCTGCAATATAGAAGAGGCAGTTGAACACTTCCAAAACCGCCAGCAATGTATCTGGCATTAGCTTTGTCTCCTTTCCAGGTCTCCCAGAGGGAGAATCCAGACAGCAAATATCTAAGCTTTGAGGCAGAAGAGAAACTGCCTGAGTGGGTGCTGACATAGTGAGAGCAATAGCTACCTGTAGATGAACAGACCTTGTCTCAGAAGTCCATACAAATAGGACATTCCTTGGGGGCGTTTTAAGACCTCATATGGGTGAGCTTTGCATTTCATGCAGAAGAACAACTTAACTCCTCATACCCAATGAGCTGCACCTCAAACCCTACCAAAGGATGTGGCAGAGAACACAGGACTCTTCCCTGAATTTATACAATAACAGATACATAACCAGGTCTTACCTTTGCCTATGATTATGGCTGATGGTGAGATGTCTGTAGTGCTCCATACAGAGGTACTTTGCAGTGACAACCAAAAGGAGAATGCCCTGCAGTCCATGGGCACAGGGGAACCTTGGTGTGATGTAGTGTGGGCCATTCTGACAGATGGCACTGTCCATCCAATCCTGGCTTTCTAAAGAGGACAAAAGGATCTGCTGCTTATATGCTCTATTCCATATTAACAGAAGCAAAGGAGAGTGATGAGCAGACGATGGGGCTGTGGTCAACCCAAGTGTGGCAGAGGCACACAGCTTCCAGAGCAGCAAAGGCATGCTTGTGATGCACTGCCATCACACTCACTTGTCAGGAGAGGTCCTGGCTATGCTTCGTGCCTCCAGCACTTTTCCTGCAGTGATACCAGCAGGTTGTAGCTCCAAAATCTAGCCATTAGATGTAAGCATCAAAAGAACTGTCAAGAATTTACTGCAAAACAAGTGGAAGGAGCAGGCTTGGGAAATGGCAGATACTGCATGTGAATTTTTCTTTTTTTTTTTTTGGTACTAGGGATTGAACTCAGGAGCACTCAACCACTGAGCCACATCCCCAGTCCTATTTCACATTTTATTTAAAGACAAGCATCACTGTTGTGGAGGCTGATGGAGATTTGAGTGTTGAGGTCAGGAGCACTTGTGGAGCAGGGGTGAGAAGATGAGGGAGAGGTGGGGGATTTAGGATAAAGGGGGCACACCAGGTGGGGAATTTGGTTTATATTTTAAATTTTGTTCCACCACTCCCTCCAACATTGACTTACACTTCCCTGTGAATGTGTGGATTATTAGAAAACCAATACTGATCATATCAGAGCTGATATGATCATTTGTCATTTACTTCTGCTAAAAAGTTTTTGTGACTTTTTAAAAAATTACATCGTGTTGGTATTTTTCTGACAAAATGAAGAGAAAGAAAAAAAATCCTTTATGGGTGAATGTTAAATTGTTTTATTTCTCCTTTTACCTCAATTTTATCATAGTACTTCTGGGTTCCTTGTTTGTTTCACTGTGTGGGAATTATCTTCAGGCATGATGCCCTCTAATAATCATTGTAAGTGTTAGAACATTTCTGAAGATAGGAAAGGCAAAGGTGTGTAGCACACAAACTGGTTGATTATATATATATATATATATATACATATATATATATATAATATATAAAATCAAACTGGTAATAATATATATATAATATATAAAATCAAACTGGTTGATTATATATATTATATATTATATGTTATATATATTATATATGTATTATATATTATATGTTATATATATATGGAAAACACTTTTCATTGTAGTATTAACACTTTTACATAAAAATGAATATTAAAAAAGAAATTTTTGGATTGATGGGAATGTTTTAAAAACTGGATTGTGGTAATGATTGCGAAACCATAAATTTACTAAAAATCATTGAAGCATACATCTAAAATGGCTGAATGTTATGGTATTTAAATTATATCTCAGTAGAACTATTAAAATGTTGTATTTCTTTTCCTTATTGCTGTTGACAGAGATTGAAATCTTGGAGCTGATCTTCTAAACCAATATTTTAAAAATTCAACAATAAGCAAACAAATTAAAAATGAGCAAATGATGTTAAAAAACACTTCATCAGAGAAGTTATACAATAGATAAATGCACATAAGAAAAGACACTTCATGTTGCTGACATTGGAGAACTGTAAATTAAAAGGAGATACCATTAACCACCTTTAAAATGGCTAAAATCCAAAACAGATATTGCCAAATGCTGGTAAAACGTGGAGAAATAGGAACTCTCATTCATTGCCAGTCAGAATGCAAGAAGAAAATCATTTTGTAAAACAACTTGGCACATTCTCACACTATGGTTGGACAATGGTAAACCTTTGTATTCATTCCACTCTTTTTATGGATACACTATTGTGATTAAAAGGATACTTACATGCTAATTTAACTAAATTTTGAAAAATGCATCTTGATTCATTGTATACAAGTGCAGCACAACTTTTCATTTCTCTGGTTGTATACAATGTAGCACTGCACCATACGTGCAGTCATACATGTACCTAGGGTAATGATGTCCATCTTGTTCCACCATCTTTCCTGTCCCTATGTCTCCTCCCATCCTCTGCCTCTCCTTTACCCAATAAAAGTTCCTTCATATCCCTCACCCTGATCCTCAGTATGGATCAGCATCCACTTATCAGAGAAAATATTTGGCCTGTGGTTCTTTGGGATTGGCTTACTTTACTCAGCATGATATTCTCCAACTCCATCCATTTACCTGCAAATGCTATAATTTTATTCCTCTTTAATGCTGAGTAATATTCCATTTTGTATATATACCACAGTTTCTTTATCCATTCATCTATTGAAGGGCATCTAGGTTGCTTTCACAGTTTAGCTATTGTGAATTGTGCTGCTATAAACATTGAAGTGGCTGTTCACTGCAGTATGCTGTTTTTAAGTCTTTAGGGTACTAAAGGAGTGAGTTAGCTGGGTCAAATGGTGGTTCCATTCCAAGTTTTCTAAGGCATCTCCATTGTGCTTTCCAGATTGGTTGCACCAATTTGCAATCCCATTAGCAATGTTTGTACCTTTCCCCCCATATCCTCACCAACACATATTATTGTTTGTATTCTTAGTAACTGTCATTATAACTGGCATGAGATGAAATCTTAGAGTAGTTATTTTATTTTATTTTTTGGTACCAGGGATTGAACTCAGGGGTACTCAAACACTGAGCCACATTCCCAGTCCTATTTTGTATTTTATTTAGAGACAGAGTCTCACTGAGTTGCTTAGTGCCTCACTGTTGCTGAGGCTGGCTTTGAACTCACAATTCTCCTGTCTCAGCCTCCCGAGCCGATGGGATTACAGGCATGTGCCACCATTCCCAGCTCTTAGAGGGGTTTTGATTTGCATTTCTCTAATTACAAGAAAGATTGAACATTTTTTCATATATTTGTTTATCGATTGTACATCTTCTTCTGAGAAGTGTCTGTTCAGCTCCTTAGCACATTTATTGATTGGGTTGTTTGGTTTCTTGGTGTTGTTTTTTGAGTTCTATATGTATCCTGGAGATTAGTGCTCTATCTGATGTGTGTGTGGCAAAAATTTGCTCCCAAAACGTAGGCTCTGTATTTGTCTCACTGATTTTTTTCTTTTGCTGAGAAGAAGCTTTTAGTTTGATTCCATCCCATTTATTGATTCTTGATTTTATTTATTGTGTTTTAGGAGTTTTGTTACGGAGGTAGGTGCCTAATCTGACATGATGAAGATTTGGGCCTACTTTTTCCTCTATTAGGTGCATCGTCTCTGGTCTAATTCCTATGTCCTGGATCCACTTTGAGTTGAGTTTTGTGCATGGTGAGAGATAGGGGTTTAGTTTCATTTTGATGCATATGGATTTCCTGTTTTCCCAGAATCATTTGCTGAACAGGCTATCTTTTCTCCAGTGTATGTATTTGGCACCTTTGTTTAGTATGAGATAACTGTATTTACGTGGCTTTGTCTCTGTGTCTTCTATTCTGTACCATTGTTCTTTGTGTCTACATTGGTGCCAATACGATGCTGTTTTTTGTTACCATAGCTTTGTAGTATAGTTTAAGGTCTGGTATTGTGATGCCTCCTGCTTTACTCTTCTTGCTAAGGATTGCTTTGGCTAGTCTGGGTCTCTTGTTCTTCCAAATGAATTTAATGATTGCCTTTTCTATTTCTATAAGGAATGAGGTTGGGATTTTAATTGGGATCACATTGAATCTGTATAGTGCTTTGGGTAGTATGGCCATTTTGACAATATTTATTCTGCCTATCCAAGAGCATGGGAGATCTTTCCATATTCTAAAATCTTCTTCAATTTCTCTCTTTAGTGTTATGTAGTTTTCATTGTAGAGGTCTTTCACCTGTCTTGTTAGATTGATTCCGAAGTTTTATTTTATTTCTTTTTTTGAGGCTATTGTGAATGGGATAGTTTTCCTAATTTCTTTTACAGAGGATTCATCACTGATATATATAAATAAAAATGCATATATATATGCATTTTTATTTATGGGCATTGATTTTATATCCTGCTACCTTGATGAATTCATTTATTAATTCTAGAAGTTTTCTGGTGGATTTTTTTGGATCCTCTAAGTATACAATCATGTGGTTGGCAAATAATGACAGTTTGAGTTCTTCTTTTCCTATTCTTGTCTCTTTAATTTCTTTCATCTGTCTAGTTGCTCTGTCTAGAGTTTCAAGGACTGTGTTGCACAGAAGTGGTGAAAGAGTGCATTCTGTCTTGTCCCCATTTTTAGAGGGAATGCTTCCAATTTTTCTCCATTTAGGATGATGTTGACCTTTGGTTTAGCATAGATAGCTTTTACGATGTTGAGATATGTTACTACTATCTCTAGTTTTAGTAGTGTTTTGAACATGAAAAGGTGCTGTATTTTGTCAAGTGCTTTCTCTGCATCAATTGATAAAATCATGATTCTTATATTTCAATCTATTAATGATTACATTTATTGACTTCCCTATGTTGAATCAACCTTGCATCCCTGGAATAAACACCACTTGATCATGGTGCACTATTTTTTAAATATGTTTTTGTATATAATGGCCTAAATTTTATTGAAAATTTTTGCTCCTATGTACATCAGGGATATTGGTCTAAAATTTTATTTCTTTGATGTATCTCTGTCTGTTTTTGGTATCATAGTGATACTCACCTCACAGAATGAATTTGAAAGCGTCCTCTCCTTTTCTAGTTCAAGGAATAATTTGAGGCAAATTATATTAATTCTTCTTTGTAGGTCTTGTAGATCTTGGCTGAAAATCCACCTAGGACCAATGGGAACTATGGAAGGAGTTACAGTGGTGACATTGGGAACTTCACTGTTCTGTGCCTGATACATTTTTCTTTTTGTTTTTTTTGGGATAGCCCAAATTTAAATGGAATGCTATTCCTTTTACACTGTGACTATTTCACGACTCTACAATGATCTATTAGTAAAAATTTCCCAGTGTATTTAACATGTACTGAGTAAAGTCTTGGAAAGTATAACGATACTTTACCCCTCATAACTCATGGCTCTAATAACTTAGCTCTTGCATATCTGATATTGACATTTGAATGTTTCTACTTATTTCTCATTAGAACCTTCTCTGCCTATGGAACCATGGTACATACTTATTATTTTATTCCATGAATTTGATTTCTTATTCATCTCTTTCAGAAATTATTCAGTGATTTGTTTCATCAAAAGCATCTTTCATATCTCTCATTGGTAGTATGGAATTATTTTTTTTATTTTTCTTTGGACATTTCAGTGAGACGTTTTACAGAGCAGTAGAAATAAATCAAACAGTTACAGATGTATAATACACTTTAAAATTTAACTACATTTCTTAGTTTCTGTTGCCACTATTTTAATACAAACTCATTAATACATAAAGTTGACATCCTCATGATATTTAATTTAATTAAAACTATGTGTAGTTCTGCATATTTATGGTATCTTTTGCATTTCCAACAACATTTTTGAGGCTCGAGTTAACTGTTTTGGAGTCTATCTCTTCTCCTTATCCAAGGTATTGTTACTGAAAAATGTGTGCCCACAAATGTGTGTATATAAATAGTAAGTCAGTCACAAAAATGATTGCTTCTTAAAGTCTATTTGTGTTAATATTGGAAAACCCAAGTGGCAAGAAGAGACTTCATGATATTTTTAGCTGTTAGATCCAGTGGATACTGACATAATTGGAACATACAGAGACTCTCAATCTTTGACAGGGCTTAATCAGTTAAATCCTCATCTTCCGCTTTGCAGGGTGCTTCTCCATGGGCAGAACACAATAGAAGATCCACAGGAAGAAAAGGAGAAAAATTTGTCTATGGAATACAAATGGGATGTCTATGATCTAATCACAGAATTCTGCTAATCTTGATTCTAGTGAATTAAAATTTTAAATAGTGAAAAATGAGAGCACTATCTATATTGTGGCCACTAAGTGATTATGATTTTAATTTTTGTGAATTGTTGAAAACTAGATGAACTACTGCATTTATTATTTTCCTTTATTTTTATCGCAGAACAAGATGTAATTATTTTTAGTTTTTTAAATTATATTTTCATAATAGAACTTCAAATTATTTAATTAAACTATTTTCCAGAGCTTTCAGCTCTTTCAATGATTTGAATGCTGCATTCATGCTGTCTGTGAAATCAAATCCTGTGTAGACTATGCTATTATACATATACAAAATAAGTTCATATATTAACATGGAACTATAATAGACTGCCAGTTGCCCTAAAATAAAGATAGTCAATTTATAGTTCCCTGAGTTTACAGCTCCAAAGTTCCCTGATTACAACTACGTGATCTGTATATAAGGCTGGGTCTTGTCATAGAGAAATAACACAGGCATTGATTTATGATCTCTGGGATTAGCTTTGAATTTCAGATAGGTTATTTCTACCAAATTTTCTGTGTTTTGCCCAGCAGGTGAGGAAGATGTGTAATGAAGAAAATAAAAAGCAAACTTTGATATAGCCTCAGCTTACTACTAGGGATACTATTTATACTCTTTTCCAAATGACTACATATTAGGAAAAGTGTAACAGAGTTTAGCCATTGTCTTTGTGCTGAGAGATCATTAATTTCTGGGAAACCTGAATACCATAGTGCCTGGGAATGGACAGATGGGACTGGAATCAGACACTATAACCAGGATGGTAAATTAGTCAGAGAGGAAGTAGTAGAAGCTTTAAGCAGGAAGTTCCCTACTGTCTTTTTTTTCAAATTTTATTTTTATTTAATTACTATTCATAAAAGTGAAATCATTGTGATATATTCATACATGCACATAGCATAGTTTGATCAATTTCATTCTGCAGTTCTTCCCCTTTCCCATCCCTCCCCTTCCATCTCCTTCCTCTACTTCTCTGTTTTCCTTTCTATTCTCATGAGATTCCCTCTTTTTAAATTAATACCTTATTTCTCTTTAGCTTCTACATATTAGAGAAAACTTGGCTTTCTAATCTTTGGCTTTCTGAGTCTGATTTATTTCACTTATAATAATGGTTTCTGGTTCCATCCATTTACTAGCAAATGACATAATTTTATTCTTTCTTTATGGCTGAGTAGAACATCATTGTATGTATACCACAGAGAATTTCCTACTTTCCTAAGTACTTTCTGGAAGGAAGATTGGCACAATTCAGAAATTTCTTTGACATTGATTTATACTTTTAATATGAAAATAATTATCTTTAGAAGTTATACTATGCATATATACATAAATGGTTAATATGCATATCTATTTATTCTCTATTTACTGAGAGTAAGTTTTGATGATGTTTTTATTTTTAACAGAAATATTTTTAAGATGTAACTACAATTTTTGCATTTTAATATTAACTGTTATATTTATACATTTTGTTTACTCTGCTTCTTAGAATATTTTCATTATCTACTTATTCACTTCATCTTTTTAATTTTTCCACAAATCCTTATAAATTTCAGATAATGACTCATTATTTTCATGGTGCTAAATTTCACCTTCCATTTTTCCAGATTATCTTCTTTTGTTTTTCATTAATTAGAAATTCTCTTCATTTAAAAATGTTAATAGATTTCTTTCTTAAACATTTTACTTTTACTTTATTATATTTTTATTCTGAAATTTTTGTTTTCCTTCTATTAAAATGCATTGAATTCATTTTTAAGAAATTTACATTGTTAAATAATTATTTTGTTCTTCTTAGTATTTGCTTTCAAGAATTAAAGAATGATACTGGGAGTAGGTTTGCAATCTGTACAGGCTAGGCTATTTTTTCTAGATTATGTTGCTTTCTCTAATAATGTGATCTGACCTACTTAGTACTCATAGCAAAGCCAAAGCATCCCCTCAATGAGGACATGCAGCTAATCTTGCATTATCTAGGTTATTTAGGGAAACAGGTTATGCATAATCCAATCAGGCTGAGGCATGCTCACAAACCATCTCCCTGCTCTCATTTGAAATTCTTTCTTACCTGCACACTTAGGACATATTTTGCTGGGCTCCAGTATGTGGAAATGGTGGAAGAGAAATCTTGTACACTTTGAGGATCCAAATAACCAGTGTATGGTATTTCTGTAACTAACTGGGTCATTATTACCTAGAGCAAATTTTATAAACTTGTTTAAAAAACATGACCTTCCTCATAAGCAAGGAGACTCAATGTAAAGCAATTAGATACCATTTCTCATCCATCATATAGGAAAATAAAATAAAAATTCCCAATATTCCAAACATTACTACAATTATGGAAAAATACGAATCTTATGAACTGTTGGTGGCATTATGTTTGGCCTAACAGTACTAAAAAGTCATTTTTTAGTGTCTGCTAAAAATATTGCATATCCTATAGCCTATCATTTTTCCTGCTAAACATCCTTATAACAGCAATTCTCAAACTTATTTTGTTGAGGAAAACTTTAAACTCTAAAAAATTACAGAAGATCTCAAAGAGATTTTATTTGTGTTAATTATGTATGTTATACAGAAGCTAAAACTGATCAATTTTGTTTTCTAGTTTATTTTAAAATAACAAGTTTGTTACACATTAAGATACCATATTTTGCTGGGAGCGGTGTTGCATACCTGTAATCCCAGCATCTCCAGAGGCTGAGGCAGGAAGATTGCAGGTTCAAAGCCAGCCTCAGCAATTTGACCAGGTTATAAGCAACCTAGTGAGACCCTATCTCAAAATAAAAAATAAAAAGGGCTGGAGATATGGCTTAGTGATTAAGCACCCTGGGGTTCAATCTTTGATTCAAAAATAAAATAGTGTATTTCATGAAAAATGACCATGTTCTCTAAAATAAAAGAAAAATTAGCGGGAACAGTGGGATTATTTACATCTCTTTATTTGGCTTATTGGAAAATGGTTGAATTCTATGGCACCAAAAACATACACTGAAGAAAAGACAGTGTTTAAAAGACAGTGGTTACGAGAAAATTGGATATTCGTATGCAGAAGAATGATCCACCTTGTGTTGACTTTTGTGTGGGGATGAGAAATAGAGATCTAGTTTCATAGACTTAGGAATTAGACCAGAAACTTTGCAACTGCTAAAAGGAAACATAGGGACAACACTCCAACATATAGGCAAAGGCAATGAGCTCCTCAAGAAGACTCCCAAAGCTCAGAAAATATAATACCAAGAATTAATAAATGGAGATAAAATCAAATTAAAAAGCCTCTGTACCGCAAAGGAAACAAGTAAGAGCAAGAAGAGGGAAACTGCAGAATTGGAAAAACTATTTGCCAGCTACTTTTCTGAAAGAGGATTAATATCCAGAGTATATAAAGAACTCAAAAAAATTCAACAACCAAACCAAACCAAAACAACCAAATCAACAAATGCACCAATGATCTAAATGGACATTTCTCAAAAAAAGAAATACAACACTGAAATTTCATTTCACTTTAGTTCATATGGCAGTCATCAAGAACACAAATAATAAAAGCTGGTGAGCATGGGGTAAGAGGAGGGGAGAGAAACACTTATACACTGTTGGTGGGAGGGTAAATTGTTAAATTGTTAATTATGTCAAGTCAGGGTAATTAGCATGTGTATGGCTTCAAATATTTAACATTGCTTTGGGTTGAGAGCCTTTAAAGTCATTTTATGCTTTATATGTTGTATATTTTGAAATATGCAATACATTATTACTAATTATAGTCACTGTGCTGTGCAATAGAGTAGGAGAATTTATTCCCCTCATCTAACTGAAACTTTGTACCCAATGATTCAGACATCTTACTAGGGAGTATATACCCAGAAGAATTTAAATTCTTATGTTGAAGAAATATCTACATTTCTATGTTCATTGCAACCTTATTCACAAGAACTGGAAACAATCTTATGATCTGAATAAATGTTATACCCACCCGTGCTTTGTCTTAGAACATCACTCACAGGATATTGGAAAATAGTGGTTCACTGAGTTACACAAATCTTCTAAATGTACAGTATTAAGGGATGAAAGTGAGAAGGTAAAAGGTTTTACAGTAATATTTAAAAAATTGTTTTTGCCCTTGCAGATCCCCTTAAAGGATCTTGGGTGTGCCCACAGCTCCCAGATCAAAATGTGAAAAGTTATGATCTGGAGTCACTCTTACAGTTTTGTACAAAGACATGAAAGATGTAGTCAATTGAAATATTGATCTTGTGGAGGAAATTACAAAACACTGATTGTTCAGTAGAACAGTAGAAAAATTGTTCCAGAATTAAATTGAATGAAGTAGATTTAAATGTATCCTCATGGAGAAATTTGAGAAATTATAATGCTTAGTAGAAAAATTAAACATGGTATGATATAATCTATTTAAAATTTAAAAACACACAAGAAAATCCTGGATATCATTTATAGATGCATAAATGCATAGTAAAATATAAAAGCCTGGGTAGGATAATATGTTTAGCATGAATGAAGTAAGAGAGGAAAACAAAAGTCAGATAGAGAGAAACTTTTTAATGCTAGAAAGAGCGGATCTGAAAATTAAATGGAGTAGAAATGGGTTGAGGTTCAAATGTTCACATTTAAACCAGTACTTACTATCTGCACCAGGATGAATGATATTCTATTATATAGTGGGGAAAAAAAGATGGGCAAGATACTAACATCAGAATGAATGGATGGGAGAGAACTGAGCTCCTTAAAAAGCCTCAGATAATTTTTTTTTAAGATCAGAGTCAACAAACACAAATGGCAGGAAGTCTGGTATGCTCCTCAGAGGTAGTAATGAAAGTTTTGCATATGTGTCACCAGCCAGATCTGTGCCTACCTCTACTTCCCTATAGCTATGGAGCTTTTAGGGTATGTAATGTAATCTGCAATCAAGCCCCAATAAGAAGTTCTAAACAATATGAAAACGTTTATCTTAATAAACCAATAGTAATTTTTTTAAATTTAGAGAAACACATCTGGGCCTAAGTCAATTCCAAATAATGGTATGGGTTTAGGTCTACAGGAGGAGGTGAGAAACTGTCCTTGAACCACTGTGAAGTTTGCCACAAAGACAAATAGAAGATTTTACTCTGAAGTGGGAATTCTCGATACCATGTGCTTTCAGAACTGGTGCTAGGCCCTTCCTGAGAGACAGGACAACACATCCAAGTACCAGGAATCCCTGTTTGGGAAGAGGAAATAAATTCCAGGTTTCAATACTTAATCTAAGCTTTCAGCTTCAAATATGATTGTGCAAACAAGAACCAAAAACGCTCTCAGAAAATAAAACACAATGAAAAAGAACACTAAATTAAAAAACCAGAATGTTTCATACTATGTTAATGGAGGAAACAATGAAGAAATAATAATAGATATTAATAATAATTAATTAACAATAATTAATAGAGAAAGGAAATAATTCATAGAGAAAAACTTTATATATATGTATTTATGATTAACATACATTGAAATTATTGAAGTAACTAACAAATAATAAACAGTGCTGTAAAAATACATGATGATTATATCTAAATAAACCTCAATAGATAAACATATTAATAGAAGGGATACAACTGAAGATTTAAAGAAATGAACCAGAATAACTGCCTTAGAGAACAGGGAAAGGAAACAAAGATTTAAAAAATCAGGAAGAAAAGTTAATAAATGTTGAAGTTATACACCAGAGAATATCAAATAAGAATTTATAAAAAGAAAAAATATCTCACATGGAAAGGAGGAAGGAGGAAAAAGTACAGAAGAAAATAAGATAATCTGGAGCTGGAAAAAGATATGAAACTTCAGATTGCAGAATAATAAGCAGAATAGTTCCAAAGTGGAAACAGAGACAAAAAGCAACCTTAGATTTAGAGAAAAGTAAAGTTTTTAAAGCTTTCCTATTTAGATGAAAGTCAGAATGTCATGATATTTTAGGCATTTTTTTCCACCTGCTTATTGCTGCTGTTACACCAGTTATGTGTGTTTATATTGCATGTGTGTATATGTGTGTATGTTGTGTGTAGTTTTTTTAGTATTTATATGCTAGGCACATCTATTTGCTTTTCACCAGTATCACCTCATTTTGGAAAAAAGAAATATCACTGAAATTCTAAATCTGAGTTAAAAAAATTGGGTTATATCACTGTATCATTATTATGTGTTCTCCTTCGGTTAACATGTAGATTTAGCATAATTTTAACCCCAATCCTAATAAAACAGCTTATCAAACTTGAAGATATGAATATCAAGTTAATTTAAAAGAAAATGGTAATCGACGTTTATAAATTTGTTTGGTATTTTCTTACTAGAAATTGAATTATGTTATAAAATTAGAGTTACTGAAGCATGTGTTTTTGCTATGAAAATAGATAAATTCTTGGAAATAATAGAGAATTCAAAAGCATATCTCTATGTACTTTGAAATTCAGTACATGATGAAGGTAGTATTTCATATCAGTGAAGAAAAGATCACTTATTTAATATATGGCATTGGATAATAGCTACTTGGAAAATAGATAAATTTTATTTCATTAATAAAGGTAACTTAAAATGAAGAAAGCTATAAAAGGTATAAAAATTAAATTACTAAAATAAAATGAATAATAATATTTTTGAGGCACTATGGGGTCTTTGCCAACAAATAGATCTGGCAGCTGTTCCCCACCCTACCTGATGCCCAGCCTTCATCATCCTCTTTCTATTTAAATCCATAGGTCTTATCTTTATCTAACATTACATATTTGTTTGATGTATGTATCTTTTAACTAGAATATACATCCCACAAATACTGAGATTTTGTCTGTCTGCTTAATTACAGTATCCACAGTGCCTTGTAAAATGCCTGGTATGAAACAGACACTCACAGTATCTGCTGAATAAAAGATTGACTTGTCATAATTGTTGGAGTACATTTGTATATTGTCAACTTTAGTCTATAGAAATAAAAAAGCAAATTCATATTATAAAATAGACTATCAAAATATGTGCTTAGCTTGCGTCAGACAGGTAAAACTTCGGATTGTAAGCCTAAAGTTTTATTTGTAAATGAACATAAAAAAGCAAAACAGCTGACAATGGTGCTGCTTCTCTGTAAAACAGCATTGATGATTAAAAAAACCATTGTTTTAAAAGGTCAAAATATTCTACTCTTCTGGCCACTTTCCAGTTTTTTCACCATCTCAGTTGGAATCTTTATTTTGTCCTGTCCATTATTTATTTTTATTTCCAAATGTGCATTCTTATCTCATCTTTGCTTATAGAGGGTAATTATCTTTTATGTTGATTCTATAAGAGAACAAATTACCTTTATTGATTTTTAAAAACTGCATTAGGAATAAATCACGATTTGGCTTACAACACATGAAACAACTTGTGAAGAAAAATGAAATAATTTTAGTAAAATACACTTCCACAAATGTCTGTAGGCATTTTCATCAAATAAATTAGCAATTTTAAGATACACACTTCGTTATAACTTTCAATGCATTATAATTTCACACATCTTGATTCTTAATTTCCAAAAATGATTCAAAGTGTTAGATGCACATAAAATAAAGCTGATACAGATTTCATTAGTCTATAGATTTGTGATATATTAACTGAAAATTATTGTCAATTAGTTCCTATACCTTTATCTTTCTTTGATTTTCTTGCTCCTACAAGAAAATCTTAGAATTAATATTTTGTTTTTAGTTGTAGATGGACACAATATTATTTTATTTATTTATTTATTTTTATGCTGTGCTGAGGATTGAACCCAGTGCCTCATGCATGTGAGGCAAGTGCTCTACCACTGAGCCACAATCCTAGCCCAAATAATATTTTTTTTGTATGTGTACGTACATACTCCAAAAGTTGTAGCCCAAGGTGAGTCATCTGAAGAGTTAGTCCATATTTCTAAATGTAAAAATGATCAAAACCAACCACTATCTACCCCAGAGTAATAATTATATTAAATAATAAAGTTAATAAAAAATGTGTTAGTTCTGACTTTAATTTTATGTGTTTGACTTATCAGTATCTAGTTTGAATACCCCTAAAGCATACAATAACTTCAGGACCAGCCAAGTGTGGTGGCACACGCCTGTAATCCCAGCACTTTGGGAGGCTAAGACAGGAGAATTGCGAGTTCAAAGGCAGCCTCAGTAAGGGCAAGGCACTAAGCAACTCAGAGAGACTCTGTCTCTACATAAAACATAAAAAATAGGGCTGGAGACGTAACTGAGTTCAATCCCTAGTACCAAAAAACAAAAAACAAAAAAACTTCCAGAACCTGTGTTTATTTTGCAGGTTATCCTTAGAAGCACAAATGAGGCAATAGAAAATAAGATAATAAGATGAGAAAAGGAGAAAAGCTAATAAATGATTTATTAAGAAGCAGATTACCTACTAAAGCAGAGTTCAATCTAACTGGAAAGAGTTTGAAGAGCTGTGTTTAATTCATCTCAGAAGTGTCCCTCCATGGGCCAAGTAAATTAAGATCCTTATCCACCATTAGGCTCTATCTTTGAGTTTTCTTTGTAATATAAAAGTTTTGATACTTCTTGGCTTTTCTGTGTGTGGGATAAGAAACCTCCCCAGAGAAATTCCTCAGACAGAAAAACAGAGTTCTTGTTAATAAGATGGAAATCTGTCAGTGTGCTTAATCACTGTTGGTGTCTGTGTATCTTAATGGTAGGCAGGCTTTCTATTTTTCTCCATGCCACACCTGTAAATACATGAGTTATATGCACACATGGATAGAGAGTGGTATATCTCATCTCAGGCATGCATAGTCAACAGTCTTCTAAATTCCTCACACTCTCTATCTCTTCTCCATCAGGATTTTCCGTCCTTCTTGGTGACCTTGTTGCACCACAATGTCTGGTTCAGGTCTTTCTTCCTGATTTATTTGACCTCGTTTTCATGGCTTATCCTCTCCTCTTTTCTCTCTTCAGTTTGGTACATTATCTTGCTATTCTCTGATTTAGTTGTTACTGAGTCTTCGTTAACTTATGTTCTGTTCTCTGCTCTAATCTCCACAGAATAGATCAAGTAATTCCAATTCTAATTTTCCATGATGTCTATAATACTGAAAAAACATGTCCTATTAAACTAAGACAAAACAGTATTACCTATTTAATAACAAACTTTCTTGTTTCACTTTGATGAATAAATTAATCTGGTATTAATGACCAAATCATTCTTTTCAGAATAGATAATCAGAACAGCTGGCCTGGGTATCATCTCAAAGCAGTGAGTTTGCATTTCACTCAATACCAGTAAAAGTATATTTGCATTAATATATATTTAACTTTATTCACAGTATTTATGAGAAATTCATGTATTTTCCCCCCAAATTTGAATGAGCTCATAATGTGGTTTTATTCCAATCATTTTAAATAAAAGAGAAACATGATTGAAGACACTCTAAGATATACTGAGTGGTTAATAGCATTCATTTAGCATTTCCTAAAGTAAATTACTGTAAGATTGGATTCAATGATTCAGGAAGTTTTATTAGAACAATTGTAAATGCCTCCAAATCAATATATTATATTTTATTTGCACAAAAAATTTTCTTTCACAAAATTTTTATTACCTGTTTGAAGATGCCTAAAAAAGAATATACAGAAATGCTATTTTTAATTGCTTTAAAAATCTCTATTTTGTGACGATTAAATTATTATGAATTATCAAATGTGTTTTAGTTGCAATGTTAAAAATATTAAATAAAATTGATTTTTTATGAAACAATTTTCCATTTAGATACAGTGCAGCATATTTATATATAGTTAAGAGCAAAATGCCTTTGTTGAAAAAAAATTAGTAAGTATTCAGGGTCTTACTTCATCAGTGACAATATATCAGTCAATTACTTGACAACTTCTCTTTCCTAGTGTAGATATAATTTCTAAAGATGGAATCAGTTCTCTATTCTTGTGCTCCAAATTGGAGATACTTGTGAAACATTGAAAGCACTAAGAAGAGAAATTTTCATTAATAAGAAAACAAAATACTCATTTAGATCACTTTCTTCTGAGGGCCAGTTTCACAGCTCCAGGTATTTTAAAGTGAGAAATGAGAAAGAAAAAAATTTGTACTGCTTATTATAAAGATAACGGGAAGCTCAGTGGAAGAGAAGGAGATTGAATGGGAAGGAAAAGCAGAATTAATTTATCGAAATCATGCTATGTGCACATTTAAATATATCACAGGGAATTTCACCTTTTTGCATATGTAGAAAATGCCAATAAAATATAAATAAATGAGGGAAGAAAGATCAGTAGAGTAGAGGAAGAA